>JAYGXS010000005.1:53223348-53287634 GCA_036362985.1 Ligula intestinalis
TTGGCAGATTTGCTAAATAACAATTATGATTAATAATAGCAGTTACTAAAAGAGTTTTCATGGAAAAGAGAACAACAATAAAGCGAGGATGGCACTATTGGAGCTCGCAGGCCTACCTCATAACTGGGAAGAAATTCGGGACTACTATGAGACATTTCTAGACCAGCGGGGTCAGGAAAGGGGTCATCCAAGACAACTGTGTGATGAATTCGGACATTACGATATGGACGCGATTCCTTGTCGCAGTAGACATCGTTAATTTTTGAGAGCCACTCCTCTCCTTCAGCGACCTGCAGTCAAAATAACATAAACAGAAATACAACAAAAGGACATTGACACAAAGACAGCTAAAAGTTAGACTACTTTAAGCACTACTTGTTGGGACAAATTATGCGTTTTATCTCTGGGAGACTGCTAAGTTCGAGCAAGCGTAGGCAATCGCACTTTTCCATGACACCTTCGTAGACGTCCTCGTCTGAACTCCTTTTCATAGCACTAATTATACCTTCACATGGGACATTTACTGAACCATGACTTAATCCGATGAATGCATAGCCAAACACACAACAGCCGGTCCTCGAAACTGAGTAGCACTAATACGGCGAATCGATTATACCCATTCAAATTAGACGGCCAACTACAAGGCTAAAGTGGATGAGCGTTTCATGTCTGGTTTCTCAAACACTCAAAGTAATATTACTCGTCCATTCTGTAAAGATACATGTCACCTCTACATTGGAACCAGCCTGATAATCCGAATAATTAAGGTGTGTTGACGACTAATTTATGTGACAAATGCATGAGTTCATTACTCAATTGGTCAATAACAAACGGACATACTGTCAGCAACAAAATAAGTACAAATGCCTAAAGAAGTATTCAAATACAGAAAAGCTACCCTATGTTTAAGAGAGCTACCACTTGTTTTTTTTATATTCAGAACAACTTTCACGAATTTTGGATGCTGACTTGGTGGAATATCTCTTTCACTCTGATGGCATTCGCTAACTATGAGCCCTGTCAGTCCTCATGTTGATGATAATGGTGCTGAAGCTGCGGCTCGCAATCAGTTAATTCTTCAGCCGACAGCGAGTAAATATTCACTGAAAAACATTCTGCTGGTGCAGAGTCGAAACTATTACACTCAAGACTGAGAACGCTGTCTTCCTGTGTCAACCCTGCCCGTCCCGAACTAAAGTCACTTAACGAGTTGCGGCTTTTTTTCTGCGTAATTGTCAACCCGATATATAACTGAACATATATTTCGTTAGTCTCGTACCTTCGAAGTCAGGTTTTTTCACTTGAAACAAACTCCCTATTTCGTCCACTATTGACCAAGCACAAAACTAAAAAACAAATATTGACTGCAAAAGAGGGAGTTTGTTTTCGGTTTTTTCCTGTTTTCGAGGTTTTGGAAGGTTCCCAAGAGGTGCTTTATCAATTAACCCAATTGTGAAAATTGCCTGTTAACTGGCAATAAATAAATGCATAAACAGGTGGTATGAAATTCCATAATAATAAATGAATTGCATATTTAAGGCCCAAGGGAACCCATTCATTCAAATTCAGTGCTGTTTTAAAAATAAATACCAAGCTGGTAAGCACAATTGCGTGGAAGCAACTGTATGAACAACAGAAATTGTCTTGTACAAGGTTAGATCCTTAAATTCAAGCTTCAAGTAAGTTGACATGGTTAAAGTGTGGGAGCAGAGAGAGGTATTGACATAAGGGTTACAACAAAAAGTCATTACAAGGATCAGCGACTTACGGTGCCAAACACAGTGTGCACACGATTCAGGTAGTCCAAGTCATCCGCTAGAGTAATGAAGAATTGTGAACCATGTTGGCCATGACCATTATTAACCATAGCAACAGTTCCCCGTTTTTTGTGGTGGATTTTCGGTTTAAGTTCTCGTTCAAAGTACTGGGCTTGTTCTCCATAAAGCTTTTCGAATATGGAACTTCCTCCTTTGCCTGTTCCAGAGGGGTCACCTGTTTGGGCAACCAAATTTTTCTGAACATTATGAAACAGACAGCCGTTAAAATAGTGGATTTTGCAGAGCTTCAGAAAGTTGAGCGAACAACGTGGCCTTTCGGTTGTATAAAGGTCAATAACAATTGTCCCGAGTGAGGTCTCGAGTAGAACGGACATCCAGATAAACGACGAAATTGAAGTTGTACAAAAGAGCCAAAGCAACCACGTATACGACGCAGACCCGCAGTGGGTTTGTAGATATAATATCCGAAAAGAGGAGACGGCTTGTGGCGCGATATCCTCCTTAGCTGATAATAGCTTTTGATAGCGTTAATTCCTCTGAATCTATTAGAAAAAGAATTTACTATCAGAACACACTTGTGATCAAACTGAATGGAAGTTGGAGTATAAAAGTTAGGTAAATCGGAAATGGTATATAATTTTATTGAAAAAGTGTATGAAAATATTAACTGGAACAAGTGAAACTTAGAAATCGAGAGATCGGTAGTTCTGTATAGCGTCATGTCACAGCGCCGTCGTCAGGCTTTGCAACACTTTATAGGCTTCGGCTTTCCAGGTCTCAGCCCGCCGTGCCCTGGTAGCACTGCCGCTGCTGCGTCCGCGACTGCTTATTCGTCAGACCCGAGAGTCTGCTTATTTCACAGCTAACCTTCACTGAAAGTCGTTCCACTATCTGCCACCTGTGGACGCGCTAGGTGGCCAGTAGCTAGGCTAACGGGGAGTCGTGGTGGTCATACCATGATCGGTCTGTGGCTTTGCGATGGAGCTCTTCGTTCAGTGCTTCTTTTTTCATTACCGCTACGGCCTACGCATGCACGGATATGCGGGAGGTTGGCATAGTTGATTCAGTACTCTGGTCACTAGTGGAGGAATCTTTTTCCCTCAAAGAAAGGTGAACATAGCACCACCATAACAGGCATGATGTACGGCGTTGGTCGAAGCGCGAACGGTCAGCTCATATTTCATGGATTTATATTTAGGAATTCGCGGAAGCCGACTTCATTGGTAATCGTATTGGGGTTCGTTGTGCGTTATTGGTTGTCTAAAGTCAGACATAATTTGGTAATATGGGTCGGATCTAACTTAAAACGCGTTTATAGTAAGCCGTGTAGGCTACGGATCTCCTGTCTGGATTTTCCGATAGACGGGTTCATTAAAAAGGCCCATCATTATACCTACCGTAGAAAGCGCATCCGCGGCAGTTAGGAAAGAGTATCAACATAACGAGACTACATAGGCAATAGATCCTACAAGACCTAGTGCAAATAATACACCTTAAGCATCGGTGCATCGCATCTGGAAACGGACACTCTGTATTCTATTTCACCACTTTAACTAAAGTGCAGTGCTCCTTTTCTAAAAGTCCTATAAACTTTTCCAAGTTGTTTTTCAGTCCATCTTGCACATTTTCATGCCATCCACACGAACATACACTACTACCTGTGTTGCGTACTTATAACGAATCCGATTAAGTGAGATGGTATTATTAATCTGACGTCCAGTGGCAAGGTGAACTTACTTGCCTTTTGATATTGGGCTTACGCTGCATGTGGTCGTTGTCCTAACAGTGTTCTTGGATATAAAAGCATGACTTCTAGCAACGCTGTAAATAGATGTAGCAAGCTCTTCAGGTAAAGGAAGCGTACGTGAGTGGAAAGCCTAAGACCTAAATTTACGGCTCATGGTCTGCTTATTCTTATCCACCGACGTATTAACCGTGCTTAAACTGCACATAAGGCAGGTCCCTGGAGAAATCTGTGAAATTTTGCAATGTTCTTTTATCGTTGCGCATACTAAATTATGATCCTGATTCGGACGTTGGTAAAGACGAATCGCACGAAATCAAGTCAGATTTTCCCTTAAATTTTCCATTTCTTGATGCCTGTTTTTAAGTTGCCGTGCAATACGCGTTCTATAAGACCGCTTCGACTCTCTTGGAAACATATGAATAGTTGAATAGAACTACGAATACAAAGGGTAAAGGGGGTATATAACAATGGCATGGAAGGCAAAATACGTCAGGCACTCGAAACAGCAACACTAGTAACGTCAATTCTTTCCCATTCGCACTTCAATTTTAATTTCAATATGAGGCTGGGCTCACTGACATAAAAATGTGTCTAGACAGACCGTCCAGGTGTGGCAATTTTTGAAAAATCTAGTAACACTTATGACTGAATTCCCTTCGTGTACTTTTTGCCCGCGCGGACAGCCAGGCGTGCGCCTAATCGATTTCAAACACGCTGATGTCGCACTGGGTGCGCCCTATTTTGGTGACTTCAATTTCAATATATTTAAGACAAGAAGGCCCGAGACCCGAAGGAGTCTCTTCAAAGATAGTTAAAGACAAAAAAAAAACTCAAACAGGACGGCGATCCTCGAATAGAAGTGGAAACCGCTGACTGATTGAGTAGATGTTGTCATCCACGGCCATTATAAAAAGGTATCAAGACGTCTTTCAAAACTGGGCACCGACTTTGCTTGGACAATATTCTCACTCAGCGAGTTCCAGTCTTTGATGACCCGACGGTAAAAGCCGGTAGTTCTGCGGCAGATGGTCTGAGTGTTGCTGGACTAGGCGAAAGAAGTGGCCTCGGGTGCGAGCGTCTTAATTTCGGATGATGATCCAATCCGACTCTGGGTAGTGTTTGAGCACAACCACGCGGAACAGAAAAATTAGATCCCCTCGAAAAATACAACACTCCAGGGAAAACAATTTTCAACTTCGAAGACATGCTTCATATGGAAGGCCACGCAGTTGTGGGACCATCCTAGAACCCAGCCGTTGCACCGACTCAAGTACGAGCATTTCTCCTGCACAGCAAGGACAGTAGGCCGGGACACTCGTCAATAAATCACAGTCATGACGTAGACTGGCAGCTCCTTAGAGTATCCCATCATGTGAGTATCCCAGCCAATCAGTATGTTGGAATTTTCCTGGCATGAATATACCGAAAATATGCCGGTATATGCCGGAATTCTGGCATATGCATATGCCAAATAGCATGCTATTTTTCATAAATTTGATAAATGATCAAGAAATACCCTATATTAAGATTAAAATTTAGTCAAAGACGTCTATTCAGATCCAATTTATGTCAAAATGTATCGAAAATTCCACCAAAAATGTACACTCAATTACCAATTATCTTCCAGGACCATGTTCTTACTCCCGCCTAAATTCCAGCCTTTTAAAATGAGACAAGCAGATTGAATTTATTTCCTACCGACTGTTTGAATTATTCATCAGTACTCAATTTCAATTTCAATATAATTAAGACAAGAGGCCCAAGGCCCGGAGGAGTCTCTTCAAAGATAGTTCAAGGCAGAAAAATAAACTCAAACAGGGCGGCGGTCCTCGAAAGGAAGTGGGAACCGCTGACTGGTTGAGTAGATGTTGTCATCCACGGCCATTGGAAAAAAGGCATCAAGGCGTCTTTCGAAACTGGGAAACGACATTGTTTGGACAATATCCTCACTCAGGGAGTTCCAGTCTTTCATGACCCGACGGGAAAACCGGTAATTCTGAGGCAGATGGTCTGAACGTTGCTGGACTAGGCGAAAAGAGTGGCCTCGGGTGCGAGCGTCGTAATTTTGAATAATGATCCAATCCAACTCTGGATAGTGTTTAAGCCCAACCAAGTGGAACAGAAAAATTAGATCCCCTCACTATAAACAAACTGTTCTAAATCTGTTCTCCTTTTTCAAACCATTTTCTGCTTGGGTAAGGTTGCCTTACGAGGCAGCCAATGGATTTCACTAATAATAAAAAAATATGTACTTAAAATTGCCGAGCAGCTTAATTAATAAATAGTTTTGAAAATTCTCGCAATAATATCTCCTTACATGAAGGACTTCTCCAACTTCTTGTGATATCGATTTTCCAGTTTATTGAAAGTGCTATTGGAAGCATATTCCTGCCTGCAGCAATTAACTTTTTGGGACCTCTTGGAAGTCTCATTGGTTTCCGACAAAAAATTCAGTCTGTCTTACCAAGGACAGCATTATAGGCGTCCATTTTAAAGTATGCCCGATTGCCTTTCTGGGACCAAAACATGTCAACTGTCGTGTTAGGTTGTCCATAAATAGGGTTTGAGATCTCGCTATGCATTGGCGGTAGGAGTGTCGTTACCCATGTAGGCCGTCTGGTACCGTATTTTAAATGACTTCCGTCACTTATTGCTGGTATTGCTGGTATTCAAACTTCGAAAGTGCCTTCTAGAATTCGCTAAGGACGTTAAGAATAGCTATTTGGTTTATGAGGGTCCTTGTGGTGGGAAAAACATGCCAGTGGATTTTTGGCAGCCTATCAAGTACTTCATTGCCCCGATCAACCACTGGTTACCTCCATCTTGTGGCCTATCATGGGCCAAACCTAACTCTGCCAGTCAATTCGGGCACTTCAGTAAATGGCCAGACTGTTCCCTAGAAATAACGATGCATCGCGTTGACTTTAAATAAATAAATAAATGTTATATTTTAGGCCCGGAGGGCCTCGTCAATGCAAACTTAGTGCTGTGGAAAAATAAATACAAAGTTGATAAATGCTGCTCTCCATGAAACAACCACATAGACAGCGGGAGCGTTTAGTATTGTTTGTAGATTAATTCATATTCACCAACATATCGTCGTTTTAAAATAGTAGTCAACGCATGGTGAACTAAGGAGGAAGCAGTGAAAAAAAACTCCTACCCTTTAAGTTGGGGCGGAGTTCAGCGAACCCCCGCTTAAAAAACAAAACGTAGGAGAAAAAACTGCTTCAAAAAATTAAGGGGGTTGGTTGAGAGGATTGATTGTTGTGCAAATGAGACAGGACTGTTGATGAGAACGAATGAGGGATTGGAAACGCTTCTTTTAATTGGAGAAATCATATAACAGCAGAGGCTGTCATTCACCATTGATACACCGCCCGAATGGCTTCATGATCAACCATCAGGGAGATGAGACCGGAGGATGCCATCGCGGACAACAGAGTCAGGAAGATGAGGTAAAGGTAGAAGTCACCTGATCATCAACGAAACGCCGGAGATGTGACCTTGTAGACTGCGGAGTTTAGCGACGAGCTTGCGAAAATAGCAGAACCGCCACGAGCATGACTCAAGACCATGAGGCCTATCGTCAGGAAGGTGAATTGTCCGTAGGCATAGTAACAGTGCTGCCTGAATCATCCGACTGAGGTTCCTGGAGTTGCAGTTAGTAATTCAAGTGCGTCGCAAACCCAGGAAGAAGAAATATTAGGGATGTCACGGAGATTGAAAAGGATTATTCATTTCAGTTGACTGGATGCCATCATTTTCCTTTTATACGACGTCGTCGACTTTCTTCGTTGGACATAACACGCTAAAACCCAACAGGGAAAGGGGAAATGATATCGGAAATGCTAAAAATATGCAAGAAGTCATAGTAGAAGTTGATATTCAATGACTTATCAAAAACCGCTTGTTATCGTCCATTTTTGCCTCTATTTTCTCCCAGTATTCTGACCTGAACGGACTAAACTTTTAATAACCAACATTTTGCGCCTCAAGTCAACCCATTGAACTAAATAAACAACCGCAAGTGTGCGTTTAATCCCCCTATACCCAACCTTTCATCAGATATGTAATTAACTGTATGTTTTTATATGTAATTATAATTCCCACATTCCAAGCTAGGAAGGGAGAGGAGCCAATACGATGGCAGTCAACCGTCCTACGATGGAAATAATCATCGTGACACATAAGTCATCTACACTATCGTGATATTATCTTATGTTATCACAGATCAAAATAACTCTTGATACAGCGTCTCTCACAACCGTAAGTGGCATGCAGCTTCTTAATTTGCTTAATAGAAACCCTAGCTGCAGCTTCAAAAATGACTGCTGCTAGAGGGATGTCCAAATGCCTGTCAATTGGTCTGATACACAGCCTCTTATGTTTTCTTGACTTCTCTGACTGTATCGAGCAGTAACGCGTACGTCAAACCGAAAGGTAACAACCATCAAGGCAGTACGATAGTATTAAGCAAAACAGCAAAAGATAAACAGTGTACAAACCTCAAAATAGGATGCACACATTCATTAATGAAGAGCGATTGCCAAATTGCTTGACTTTGCACGAAGAAACAATACACCTTTAACAACGATACCACTGAAGGCAAGATCAATATTGGAGAAACGTGTATGTGTTAATGGGAGGGTCAAGGACCATCACATTTATGTGATTTTACGAGGCAGTACCTGTGGACTCCTGCTGGTCTGAAAACATCAGCACGAAAGTGGGGATGGACTTGAAAAGACGCAATACTGTGCCGGCCAGAGGGAAGGAATTACCAGCGTTTGAGGTCAGTGGTTTTGACGGCTGTTATCGAACCAAAGGGGGAGGGGGAGGCAATATCGAGGTAATCTTGAAACAATTGTCTCTTGATGCAGTGGAATGGGGGGGGGAAGCAATGCGGAAAAGGTGATTAAAATGCAAGGGAACCGAGATGGTGGTGGGGAGCGAATGTAGGTACTACTTGGTCAGGGAGTCCTAGTTTAAACACAAGTCTGCATTTGACTGAAAAAAGGTTCAGAATTCCTGGAGGCATTCCTGGGCATTCAATTCAGAGGATGGGAGGAACAGACTTTCGTAAGCGGCAGACAATTGTAGCGGGGTCTGGCAGGGAGTCGATGGAAATGGACTTGGAGAATTTTAAATTTGCTCAGCTGGAAATAACACAGACCATTTTTATCGAAAGAGTACAGTTCATTGACCAATGGCCAATAAAATGGCTAGATATCTGACGGCATACCATGGCTGCAGAAGATGTTGGCGACAAAGACATCACTGAGAAAGGGTCCATAATTTGACCTTAGTTTAGCTTGAGCTTACGCTTCGTTGTACTTTTCCTAAAGAAGCCCATCAATAGCTAAGTAATTCACTAATTTATAACTCCTAAGAAGCACAGAAGAATGACTTATCTAGTCACTCAACTGCTTCAAAAGTCCTAAGTGGGCGTACGCAACACTATCCAATGCCCATTTTCGTTTGCGGTGCCTTTTGCCGCAAGTAACATTCGTGCCTCTGCACGCAGGACTGGACACCCGTATCCAAATCAACAAAAGACAACTAAGGCTAATAAAAGGCCTGCGTGAGTTTAGTGCCCACGTTTTAAGGGCATGTCGCCGGCTCGGCTTCTCTTCAGTTAGAGTTAAACTTGAGGGTTCGCTTGGTGCACTGTCTTGGTGCACTCGGGATCCGACGCGTTTCTTAGTCATCAGACGACGTTTGCGATTCCGAAACACATTCAGAGAAAGACGGCAATCAACTGAGACACCATGATGTTGAAAATGCGTCAGACGCAGAAATCTTCTCCAAACGCTCTGAAATTTTGTCCGAGTCTTCGAGAACCCCCGTTTTAATGCGTCAATAGCGGGTACCCCGCGACAGAGGCATGAACATGATTAAAAAGGACAACAGAAATACAATCTACGGAGTAGAAACGAACAACAAAGTTGAGGTGACGATGCGACCGCTCGGCAGCGTGGCAGTGCAGTGGTGCGTACCCAGACTTTAAGATGTGTATAATAGACTTATTTAGCATTTTGTTGATAGTATTTACAGCGCATTACTAGTTAATAAATTCCTTCTTTGCTGTACCATCATTAAACTGCCAAGTGCTGAGTTTACACAAGACCATAATGTATTATAGTTTTCATCAAAAATCGTAACATTTATTAATGAAGTTGTCTTTGTCATAGGTTTTTTAGTCACGCCGTGAACTCAGAGGTCAGGATTTTATCATTGCAGGAATTATTTTTCAGACAGAAACCTATTCTTGTGACCTTGTCATTTATTTAAGTTCCGATGGAAATTAAATTATTCAAAGCCTAAATGAGCGCGCTCTTAGGTCCAAGGGATGTTTGCACAAATCATTGATACACGTTCTGAGCATTCTCCCGACATGTTAAGCAATTCCGCATGCATAATTAAAGGTGAAATTGCTTGAGAATATTCTTGGCTGTCATATTGTTGTAAAATGTACCTCGAACGAATTCGATAACTTCAGCGTGTTCATTCATTAATATTAATGAATATATTAATATTAGTGTCTACGCTGAGGTCATATTCATATGAATATTACAACCAACATCGCAATGTATAGATATAGAGAATTAATGCTTTGTTCGTACAAATTCTAAATGCGCAGTTTGGGCTCTTAAATTGAGCATTACAAGTGAATATATTATTATAAAAATTAAAATCGATAATTCATATGTGCATTATCGTTTCGCCCAAAGGGTATGTCTATAGCGTAGTTGAGCACACACGTGTGTTAGTATTGGAAGACAATTTTATGACGCATACTTTTTATCTTATGCACGATGTATATCGTGAAGATATCGCTTCAAGTATGTTCTAATCAAGTTAAAGATGTTAGTTGCTGAATATGTTCATATACATTTCTGATGATTTTAATTTATTTAAATTCTAGCCTCTTATTAAAATGGTATTCTATTTTTAGTTCGCTTCTACTTTGTTGCTGCTCATCGTCTTCCGCCATCCTCAATTAGCGTTTCCACATTTAGTATAGATGATGAAATAATTTATGAAAAGTAAGAAAAGAGCATGCTAAAATTTAATAATTAAGCTTTTATGCTGATTTTGGACCTTTCAACCTCGCCCAGCTATGTCGATATTGCAAAAGACTTGACAGGAGACTGAAGGTTTCCATTGTCTAATATTCTTTTAATGCCATGCCTAGTCAGCAACACTAAGCAAAATGAAGGTTGTACACGTTTGCTCATATGACATCCGAAAACGAACTAATGCAGCTTTCTTGGTTGGGTGCTATCAGGTATGTCCACGCAATTTGTTAAACGTTTATTTATTTGGATAGGTAATTCAATTGAAACGGTCAGCAGAAGAAGCGTATCAATGTTTATTAACGGGAAATATACCATCTTTCACCCCATATCGGTAAGTTTGCCGTCAAAATTAAAATCAATTTAATAATCAACGTTTAAAGTATTAGTTTCTAGTTTCTTTATTTTGCTTAGAAAGAATTTAAAGTCATGCGTATTAGTGCAGTAGTGGTCTAAGTTACACAGTGGCGAGTCGTTCCAGGACTTTCCATATCTTTGCTTTCCCTCTACCTTCCTTTTACACTTTTTGACGTTTGGAGTTGACTCGGTTCAAAAATTGCATTCAATTTTCAAATTATCTCTGAAAGTCGACGATGCAATTTTTTTATTTAGGTAAGTAAAATTCTTTTATCAAAGCTGATATTTAATACTAAGAAGCAAAAAGGAAGGTAACCTTAAAAAAATGGCTTCTGTTTTTTAGTACTTTTTTGCTGTTTGGCAGAGCAATTTTTAATCAACCCCTTAGTCCGTTAAAATGTCTGATCGAGTGATTTTTATCCGTTAAACCAGACCTTAGAACACGACAAAACATTCTAGTTATTAGATCCTGTTCCATCGATTCTCTAGCTGTTAAATTAAGAAATTAATGTGTATCGTTAAACTAGAGGGTAATAACCTCTCGCAGATTTAGCTCAACAGTTAGATTTTGTAGGCCGAATTTTTATTATTTAATCAATAGCGCATTGTGATATAAATCTAGGCCTGGCACGCGTCATTGCACGAATAGACGAGTGCCCGTTGCCGAACGTCTTTCCAAAAAAATCCGGAGACGAATGACCGTAGAAATGTCGACCGATTTGAAAGTAGGAATTCACTCCAACTGAAACAACTCGATCGATAAAGTCGTGTATCGAGCATTTAGTGGCACTTATAGATCATTTAAATGTCCCAGACAAGCAAGGACTTAGTTTCACTAATACGAATAAAAACAAGTTACTCATGTTACATTTTCAATGAAGGAGAAATCAAGGCATCCAAACACACAAGTCTGAGAGATGATTGCACACTTAAAAGTGAAAAAAATCGTCACGTGAGCACTGAAAAGTAAGAACATTTTAATGAGATCGAATTTTGTTTGCTTCTTGTTTGTTGCAAATTAAATTATTCGGCCTACAAAAATTCCGCAATCCAGGTGCCGCATGAAAGTAGTGAGCTGCCCGTTGGTACCTTATATGCCATCACCTCAACTCGTAACGGCCACAGTGTTTGTAAGTGGTAACACCTAGATATTAGCCAATTTCATGTTTCATATAAGTGGGAAAATATGCAGGTCATATTTCAAAGAATTGCAGAATTAAAGTATTCTTACAGTACGAATTACATGTATTTTTAACTTAGACCCTCACCCATGAATTCAATAAAAGAAAACAAAGTTTCGATAAACAGATAGCTGGCAATGTATGCATGGCTCCAAAATAAGGTTGAATGCTTGTATCGCGATCGTTACCTAAATCACCAGAAGATATAAATGGCTGTTGTCAGTGTTCTTACAGAGTTTTCATATTTTGCTGGTTGGTTCTTCTCTAGGTGCCTACGCCGCATCTTTATATCTATTAAACTAAAACACATTAGGCATAATTCAAACGGAAATTTACTTATTTTAACCAGATGCACTTCGCACAAACTACAAAGTACTAAAAGTGCTTGTTTTAATGCTTTTTACGTAATGTATGTTTTTTTAATGATACACAGGATCAAATGTCTCATACCTGTAAACAGTTCAGGCAGATAATATTTGCTTTCAGTGGAAATTTGTTGAAATGCGGCGTATTTCATGGATTTTTTCTCATGGTCAAATCCGAAGCTAATTTTGAGTGAAAGGTAACAGGGTATCCTAAATCCTCTGTTACTTCACTTATTCCACTATCGACGAAGGAAGCGTTTTTGTGCACATACTATGTCTTGTTTGCAAGTAATAGGACTTATTTCCTCCCACAAACCATAAATTCTGTCGAGAAGTAGAAGACGACTCGACCGCTGGGACAATGTGTTTATTCACCTGGCGTTTCGAAATCCGTCATGGATTCATCTTCTACTCCTCAATTACTTCCTGGGACTATCATTTTCGCTTTTATTAGCAATAAGTTTTGTTGTCATGTTTCCGTGCGCGGTAACAGTACAATGCGAGTCTAGGATAATACGTTAAATTGAATATTTTCTATTTAACCGTCGAATTTGTTTCTTCGTAGCATATAGTTCGTAACAGTTCATATTTTTTTTCTCACAAAAAGCGGAATTCAAATGATTATCCTCCATTCTTGCAGAGACCGAGCTTCTGTGGACATGTTCATGGCACGCTGTTCAGTGTAATACACGTTTGAATAGTTTACTAAGGTATCGGAATAAAGGAGTTTTTTGACTGATATAAATATCTTTTGGGTTGGGAAAAAAATGTGCATCGAACTCCACAGTTCAGAAAGAAGTACGTAGACATTATTCAGTAATCCCATGGTTATGATTTTTGTTCACATACCTGTCGGATGACCGAGTTGTCCGGTTGGTGATATTTTTGGTTGCTGATCTTGTCCGCATCTTTGCCCGTACTGACTTTTTAATCGTTCTTAGCTTCTAACATGTATATCCCTGATCGTACCAGATCGATTCACGTCCTACATAATTGTTGAATTTCCCGGTCGAAACCGACAAGACAATGTAGCTTGTAGCTAATCAGCAGATGTCGAATCTCGGGTGATACAACTCCTGGGGTTCAATGTGACTGGCTGATATTGGCTAACAAAGAAGAAATGACCCTTCAGCTCTTCCTTGTCTTTATTGGTAATCTGCTCCCGCCCATCACACTAGCTGCTGTACGGCTGTCGAGAATGAGCCTCAAGGTAGTACGGGACGAACGATTTCGATAACCGATTGGGCCGCGGTTATGTTCCCCACCTGTATCTTTGGCAGAGAAGACAGGCATGATAGTACAAAACAGTGTACTGCAACAATCTTTGTGCGTACGCCAGCTTCTGCGAGTGTGCCTCAACTTCTCAGCGTCCCCGTGGGCAGCCTCATCTTGCCTGCAGCTTGTCCTCTGTATCGGCAGCAAGTTCCTGTGTCGGTAGCAGGATCCCGTGTGCGCTCTAGCATTTAAGGACAATCGGTCCTTGCCCACTCTGTCTTTTCTCATCGGCCCATCCTGGCAGCCATCACATTCTTGTGGACCTATCAGGGACATGCATAACTCGGCGGCGTTCTTATTCATGCTCACGGCTTTTTGTGACTGCGCACTTACGTTTGTTTGTGGCCCTTTGTCATGCGTGACCTTAGGATGACGAGGGTGATGACTCACATGCTGGGCCGTCCTTACAAAAAGATACGTTGCCATTTTTAGAAGTCGTAGTAGATGGGTTTTGCAGTTAGTATCTGTGAGGACCTCCTTTGGATGCCTGGGTCCCACATCTTTCTCACAAACTTCTTGACGTGCTAAACAATACATCCATCCGGGCAGCCATCGGGTGCTGGTGGACCTCTCAGGGACGTGCATAACTTGGCAGCGTTCAAATCCCTGTTCACGGCTTTTTGGGACTGCGCACTTACGTTTGTTCGTGGCCCTTGGTCATACCTGACCTCAATGTTCATGACTCACGTGCGGGGCCCTCCTAAAACCCGCATCCACCAATTTGGCTTTCGTCTGTCATGCATGATCAATATCAAATATTAGAAATCTGGCCATGAAGTCAGTTTTATGAGTTGCAAAAATGCGCCTGAATCATAGGTGTTAGGTTATTGCTCGTTATTCAAAGCCAATGCCTCGCGTATAACCGTAGTATTCGAAAAGTATGATCTCCAATCGTCGAAGTATACTTTTTAAACCTTAATGAGAAATGAAATACATCGGATGTTTTAAGATTTACGTTCTCACCTTTTCACTAAGTTACAAATTCAGTCCGAAGTTGCTTCTGCAAAACTAATGTTTTGCAACTAACTCTAGGTTGGGAGAATTTTCACTGTAATTAACGTACGAAAGTTAAAATGTTTGATAGACAACTTCCTCTGCCATGTACGCTCTATTACAGAAGTAGTTTATGGTTGTCCCTGCGAGTGTCCTACATTACGCATCATGCTTTTCAGTTATTAAAAACCAAAATACGCTCGCACTGAAGCCCCTTCCTGATTTGAAATCTTTTAGTTTTTTTTTCATGAGAAAAATGAGCCAAGGGCCGTTTTCAAACTAGCCGGAACTACAGTTTGGGTGGAAACTGATCATTATTTGGTACGGGGTAAACGGCATGGAGTCTCGCTCAGGTAGATACAGTTTCTCCTCTTCATGAAAATGCGAGATACTGCTTTTTAACTCTCCCAAATAGTTCCATCACTAGAAACGGCCAATACGAAATCGAAAACACTTTAATGCGACATTTTCCTACTTTTGCCGACAGTCGACATTCCTGCTGATGGCGGAAGTAAGTAGGCACCCTGCTGGCCTTGTCCGATTCGGCGGCATTAGTTCCACGTTTACGTCACGGGTCTCCAGAAGTTACATAAATCGTGCCTGGCTAATCAGGACAGACATTTTTGAAGTTACCATGAAAGTATCCTTTATCTTTGCCGCTGTGGCTTGTTTCTGATCGTTTTCTTCCTTCACCCAATCAGGATGAATGGTAAAAGTCAAGGTATTGAAGCAGCACCACTGCAACTTTATTCCGCCAATTAGGATCGAGTAAAACTAAATCGGCCGTAATCGCATTAGCTTCCTGATGCGTTTAATCTCTAGTACAGTACTAAAATACCTGCGTTAAGGACGGTATTCTGCTTATGCAGTAGTCAGCAGGTGTTGCTTAGTGGAAAGAGCCTAGCACTTGAAACATACCACAGCCCTTTCCTTTGCCGGTGGGATTTGTCGACTTCAACTTTAGGGCCAACCGTTATTGGTGTACTTTATGCACTTTTGACAGAATTTGTGGATAAGCTTGCTCAGAAATCCTTCCACCTTGTAGCTAGTGACCAAATATGAGGTCACTCAGAGGAGGCACTTCATTTGCTGCGTCAGGTCACCGGGAAACCTTATGCAATCGATTGGCGACTGGTTGCATTTTATACTCTCTCTCTCGCTCTCTCCTGTTAATGTATAAATCAAATATCTGCACCGGATTTTGTTTTGACTATGCACGTGTGTCTGTTTAAAGAAAAATAGGCTCATTGCACAAGCTATCGAAACAATTGAACGCTTTTGTCTCGAAGTTTATGGATTTAGACTAGTGGCAAGGACTCACTTAACGTTGGATAGGAATACACGTATGTGCAGCCTCAAATCGAAAATAACGACATCCGCTTGTAGTTCGAACATTGCCTTGGCGGTACTCCCCTTTTGAACATACCACTACTGTCTTTGCGAGCGCCTGCGAGGACTCAAGAGTGAGCCATACCACCGAAGGAGTATTTCTCGTAATCCGATTAGTGAGGGCAATGCCAGCAAAGTTGAGGAAATTATCAAATTAGAGTCCAGACCTCGGTGTATTGCTGCAGACGAAAAGCAAAGCCTGACTGCCATGATAGGTCAGTTTGAGTTTGGATTTTATTGCAATATCAGCTACCGCTCATTGTTTGATAATAACGGATCCTGCCACACAGTCGGGAGTGTTTGATTAGCTTTAACGTGCGTTAGGTTTCGTACAATGGGTCTTATGACCCTGTAGGCTTCGTTGTCTGTGTTTTGCAGGGTAATCCAGAACGGCTGTCTGTTTGGCTGCTTAAGAGAGGACCTATCGTAGGCGGTTAAGTGAGTTTAACCTTGGCAACTGCAATATTTATACCATGGTTCCTTAGGAGATAAGAAGTCGGTGGAGGCCGGAGTAGTAGGAATAGTTTATTCTGTATACAAGAGAATTGAGCATGAGCAGGACAAAGTTTGATTTGGGAGCGCGTGACCAGCTAGGAGGCTAGCCGAGTCCTAAGTGCAGGCTTGGCAGTAGGCATCCCAGCAGCCAGCAAGAGCGATCACTGTCTCGGTCGGCCTTGAAGGTTTTTGACCAGACACACTGCATTGACCTGCGCGTGCAGGCATGTTATTCGTTGCCATGCCAGGGCCCAGCCTTACGGCATCTGTGATTGGCTGTTCCCAGAAATCGAAAACAGCAGCCTCAAATTTTGGCAAAGTTCCCTTTGACGCGAGCTTGTCACGATAGAAACCCCCCTACCATCGCCCCCTGGAAACGGATAGCCTCTAAGGTCTGGGTGTTGATAATTTATTACAAACTAAACTCTTTGGTGTAAGTAATTGCCCAATTTGCACAGAGAACGCAATTTAAGGAAGGTAACTTAATAATAGGGAAAGTCGTGACTCAGCCATTTCTAGTCACGTTGTTGTCAGCATGGGCGTATTAGCATGGCGGAAAATACTATTTTTAGTAGATAGTGGCACTAATACAATTTTTAAATAGTGGAGAGTCTGTTTAAATTCTGAAATGGAATTATTTTCAGAATTTAGCTGATCACGTTATTTGGAGTGTGAAAATCAATCTTCCGCACGTGCCATGTAATACTTATAACTTGGTTCGGTAAATACGAAAATTAAGGTTCTTTTTTAAAATGATAGAAATTGAAACCTGAATCAAAGACTACTCGGTGGTCATTTAACGATTTCCAGCCAATTAATAGGACCATCAGATGAAGCAAGGTAAAATAGTATTAGGTGCCTTGCTACTTACTGCATCACAAAGCTCCCAGCATTGGATTAAAGCAAGTTGTCCATAGTCTAAGAGAACGCTTATACTGTATGAATAATCCTTGCTGGCAGAGGCGACATTTCCTATCGAATGATGCAACCACGTGATATTCAGTTTCCGTTATATGAATTCGTTGAAATTTAAAGGGCTCTCGACTCTGCTCCATTTTCCGAAGCACCTGGTTAGAGGTAAAAAAAATGAGCTTGGCAGAGGTGAGTGTTGGTAATCTCTCACAGAACTGTGAAACGTGTTTGCAATTTATTGTGGAGGTTTTATGCTGATGATTGCTAAAACGGCGAAAGATATTTAATGTTTATGCATCAGCCTTTATGTATAAACTGTATTAATTTAATATATGTAGGGCCCCAAATCATGAGGAAGAGTTTGGAGAAAAACCTGAATGTCAGGTTGAGCCTCCAGAGCGATAAGTGTGCGAGAAAAGGAGCATTACATGCTGTCGAAAAAGCCTTGTCGAGAAGCAGCCCATTTGCCAACCTGAGTACATGATAATACGCATGATTTAAATGCCCAGGCGCTTGAAGCATGACCGTCTTCCGCTTTTAACTTTTCCATGGGTACAATTTTTATGATTTTGCTCTTGCCTTGTCTCATACAGACTACTTTCTCCATTTTCTCCAAATAAGAGTACAAGTGCTTTGCTGTAACTTTCCTTGCCAACTTAAATTAAATCGATGCTTGCCTATCCTGAAACGATAGTTCGTAAGAAACACATTGTTTACTTGCCATGTTGACAGCATGCTCGGGAATTCGTACGCGACACACTTCGACCGCTTCTGAGTGTCCAGCCACATTTCTGTACAGTCAAAAGTTTCTCTGGGACAAATTGTACATCAAAGCCTGACCGATTGAGGGAGAATTATACTTTAAGGAAACGTCAGCATGCTTAAAAATGCGGGTTCTGGTAGTAACTATCCCAAGAGCCTTATTAGCCATGGATTTCGCATTTGAACTTGAAATGATCGTTTCATTTGGAATCCAAAGCTTCAAATGATAAAGGTCCTGTTTAATGGCTTGGGTACTCTTTCCTCAGGAGGACGGCAGATGTTTTCCCAACTTTTTAATCTCCTAAGAAATTAATTTCTGTTCGCGGTATATATCAGTATATTTAAGTTCTATAGGCGTAGACCGAAATTGTAATTGTATATTTGTGTTGAAACCCGTCACCCTCTATGAAATATACACAGCCTGCCTTCAGACAGTCTTTAGTAGTATAAATTGACATTGTAACTTACAATATTAACAGCCTAGGTACTTGCCAAAAGGCCCAGATGCTTGACACAGCTGCGAGGGGTCCGGCTCATCAGTGGGTCGCCCAGCTTTCCCTATCTGCTTTCTGGTTGATATATTGGTTTTGAAAGTTCAGCTTTTAAATCTCCTGATAAATAAGTTTCTGTTCGCGGTACACATCAGTATATTTAAGGTCTATAGGCGTAGTCCGAAATTGTAAGTGTATATTTGTTTCCTCTGGGAAAAAATTGATCGATTCACAAGCAGTAGAACACACAAACACGTCTATATTCTTTAATTACTCAAATGTTGCTGGTTACTTTGGTTATTTTAGACCATTTACCCTCTACCAGGATAGCTTGCATACACATGACACACATATTTATAATCCCATGTGGGCATGTGGTTTGCTTATCTGTCGCTGTAGTTCAGGCGACATACATGGTAACTTTATATCGCCCTCTAGGGCATTTTAATCAGTTGAAAACTTTGACATACTGGTCCAGTTTTTGCGTTGGTAAAACCGTGACAGCAAGGCACGCTGATAGGACGGACGTCGTCCGCTCGCTTCCCCCACTCCTTAATATAGATGCTTTCTGACTGTCAAAACTATTCATAAATTTCGCCTAAAAGTCGTACTTTTGAGCCACACACATTTTTAGTTTAACATGTTAGCTGTCTGTCTTCTTTCGTCTCCTCAGATATTTTAAACAGCTTTTTCTGGGGTAATTTCCAGGCACAATGCGATCAGCATAGTTCGTTTTGAGGACTGCCCAAGCATAGGGAATTTCCTTTTGGAAGGGCGACTGTTATCATAATACTTAACTCTTATGTAAGCAGCGTAAGCTATGAAGAGGTTGACGACGTAAACCTATGCTCCATGCACACCTAGTCAGTCGAAATTATTTGTTTCTAATTTGGCCGTGTTATGTTCCATGATTTCACAGTCCGCAATTAAAATTAGCTCAGAGGAGTTTATTCGTTGCAAGATAACATACGAGTCCCAGGAAGTAATTGCAACGAAGACAACTCGATCGCTGGGACAATAATTTATTCGCCCGGCGTTTCGTCATCCATCGCGGATCCATCATCAGAGACATTAGCATGGAATGGTAGCAGAACCGGGTAAAACATGCACAGGATTTTGCAGTATTTATAAGGTACAGTCATAACTGCAAACATACAGTGACAATTAACGTTAATTGCCTTCTTGCGTGTGGATAGTTTGCTGGACGGCATGCGGGCTCTGACCTCTTGAACCTTCATCATGCGTGGTGGACTTGGGCGTGATGATCGCTCAGCTATCTGGTGTTGGCGTAGGCTGAAGCGGTGGCCTGTCCGTTCCCCAAGTGGAAACTTGCTTTGGCAAGTTGAGTCTTAGCACCAAATATGGATTGGGCAAATCATTGCTCTTCTTTATGGATTGGGAACCGGTGAACTATGACTCAAGTAATACTCGGCTCACCCGATTGTCACCTCTTGCGAAAATTTCGGATTCATCAAATTTGAACGTGTGGCCGAGTATAGTCGAATGAGCCGCAACTTGAGAATTGGCATCATTTAGCCGCACTGCTACCGCATGTTCGGCAATTCGCGTCTTGAGAAATCTGCCAGTTTCTCCGATGTAGTTGCTCTGCCCCAGACGTTTCTTGCCGTGGCAGTGGGTCTTTCGGCTTCATTATCTGACACCTTATGGTTGCCTCCGGCTTGTGTGCGACTCCAACTCCAAGTCGTGCGAGAAGACGCGGTCGTCTACAGGATCTATTGCAGTTCGCGATTCAAACTCACACAAAACGACTTATTCTTTTCCAGCTTTTCTATGTCCTCATAAATTACTGCACAAATTTTGAGTAAGTGCTTCGGAATGAACGTTTTTTTCTCGCTCCAAAAGATAATATGATCATCCTCTTTCAAGGTTCCAATAAAAAGGGATTAAACGTAGAATAACTTCGACCAAAACCGGGTTTTACAGTAATAAATGGAATATGTGACAAATAACGGTGGCAATTAAGTTTACTTCTCCAAATTTGTTTAAATATTCTAATGTTTGCCAACAAAAAATGTACCATACACAAAAAAAGAATTACGTCCAATTTATTTCTGGTTTATTTTTCTGTTTAACTTTAATTTCGCTACTAGTTTATGATAAACTTTAATTTTTGTTTAAGATTTCTCTTTAGTTCAGTTTATTTAAGTTTTAACTTGTTTAGTGAAGTTTAAATTTACTTTTTGTTTACTTCTAGATTTATTTCTTACAATGTGTTGATATTCGAGTTATTATCTGTGCTAGTTTACTTTACCTTGATTTACATAATTCGTTTATATAAAATTTGATATGTAGTATATACTTCAATTCAGCTTCTCGTCTTTTTTTGTTCATTATTGGGCTTGATTTGTTTTTAAGTTTTAAATTACTTTTTAGTTAAGCTTTCTTCAGTTAGTTCACTTTGATTTTAGTTTGGTTTGTAGTTCAGTTTTAGATTTATTAATGACGTGCGTCGTTTCGCAAATTAGAGCTGTTCCGATATTTGCGTGGTTACACGTTTTATTTATGGCGCGTTTTTTGTTGACATTCGATGATGATTCAAAAAGTTTCCATTTATTTCTCTTCTTTTATGCGTTCTACTTTTTTCAAAACATTTTAATCCTTTGTTATGCCCAAAATTTATAAGCTCTATTATAACCAGTCCCGCATTACATGCGGATGTGGTTTGGACCTGCTCTTCGGGGACGTGCATTTAACTGCTACCCAAATACTTATTCATGTTTGACTTCCTGGCTTTGTTTCTGAATCTACTCCCCCAGAACTGTGGCGTGAAATCTTGTTCAGGTATCACAAATATAAAAGGTCTCCGCTTAAATTCAGTTGTTTTGCAATTCGACATCCATGACTAATCTATCCCACTAAGACGAAACAGAAGGACAAATAACTTCGGAGTACTTTATTCGGCCAATTAGGATCGAATAAAATTAAAGCGGCTATAGTCGCAAAAGCTATCTGACGCGTTTAATCTGAAGGACAGCATCAAAACACCTGCGATAAGGACGGCACTTAACTTATGCATCGATGCAGTAGCCGAAGGGCGCTTCTCAGTGGAAAGAACCTAGCGTTTGGATCATATCACCGTCCTTTACATTTACATGTAGAACTAATCTACTTCAAATTTAGAGCCAGCTATCCACTCAAATTCAATTGTTTCCTGATTTGACACTCGTTCACTCAGACGAACTAGAAAGACAAATAACTTTGGAGTACTAAACGTACCCATACGAACTGTGGCGACACGTATTAGGACATACGGAGAAGAACTTGGTGGCTAAAAGTACAGACTGTACTTTTGTCCCACATTCCAGGTCACTTATTGTGGGTCGAGTGAATGGTACACGAACATTGTCTTCCTCTGGTTCTCTCCTCTCGTTTTTACGTCGTTTTCGAGGTCATTGAGCAGTCCTTTTCGGTACTCCTAGCCCGCCCCCGCCCCCCCCTGTCGAGGCTAGCAATCGTGCCAGGATCTACTCGTGCCATAAACGCCGCCACAGATGGGTGTGTGTGGGACCTACATACCTACGTACGCGCACTGCTAGCGCGACTGACCCCATCGGATAATTGAGATCAGTTCGCAGGGAGCAAAGGGAATAAAATAAGGGTGACACACACACACACACACACACACACACACACACACACACACACACACAAAGGAAACGATTTTGTGTGGCAAGTACCGTCGCACCTAGCGCGCATAACTTTACCACCACCTCCGCCATGTGTATTTTCCCATACGCGCAGAATTAGCATCCATCAGCAAGAGGCGTGTTGGGGTTGTTATGACAACTGTTCGGGGGCAATTCTTTCAGACACCAAAATAGGTTCTATTGGCACACGTGCCTCTCTCTCTCTCTATGTGAGCGGAGTGTTTGCGCGCGGGCGTGTGTGTGTCGCCTGTGAGTAGCAGCACACTTTTCTTGCGTCTTTCACGTTTGCGCGAAAAGCATTCAGTGGAGTGCCTGTGAGAAGGCGCAGCACCACAACTACCTCTGTGTCCGCGTAGCGATCCTTAAGAAACATCCTCGCCTGTGAGGCACGTGTCCGTTTTTCTGGTAAAAGTTTCGGCAAAAGTAGCTTATGTAGGCCCACTCATGTACCCCTTATCCCAGCATTTTGTCCTGCGAAAACGGTGGTTAAAGCGTTTCGTGGGTGGGGAAATAGGATAAACAGATAAATAAATTATTAAAAGTAAGTGTTAAGTAAAAAAATGAAGTCGAAGTTCCTTCCCGCGGCCGCTGGGAGTAAGTTGTTCCGCATGATAATTGAAGGTGTGCGCGGCGCTTCGCGCGTGGACTATACTTATCAAACTCCAGAACGGTAAGTTGATGTAGATGACCTCCCAACCACCATTTCAATTTCTCGGGAAATTCATGAAACCTGCAGTTTGATAATTGGGTTTTTCCGCAATAAGCTAATCGATAATACAAATTAGGAAAGGGTGCAGATATAAATCAACAACACTTCTAACTACAGTAAAATAAAATGAATGTAGCATTTATCAAAGTATATTCCTTTGCGGGTCCTAATTTCCCACCCACAAAAGCCTATAACGCTCGTTTTCATAAAAAAAAACATGCAGGGAGTAGGGATTAATGAGTGCGCCTGCATAAGCTACTGTTGCCAAATTTTCGAAGTGAACTAGGCACAGAAGAAGAAAAAAGGGTTATGTGTATACCTCTGGTTTGCGTGCCGTCCTATGTCTATATCCGGTATGCCAGCTCCTAGAAACAGTTTTGTCTAAAAAATGTTCTTAATCCGGCTTTGATCGCACGTAGGATTTTCCCCTGTCAATGTAGGTATTAGAGATGATGGACAGATTTGGAAATTTAACAAAGCAATGCTATGCAATGTCTGCTACGAGTTTTACAAATAGACCACGCTGTGTTATTAGTTAAGTATTTAATAAGTTTCCGAGGGATAAGTAGATCTTTGGGACAAAAGTATTTTCTGACTAATTTTTCAAACATTTTGGCCCCCTGTCGATTTTGTACGCTCCTACTGCATGCAACCGAACTCTAGAGGATTGCTTGTCAAACTGCACCAAACCCAGCTATATGTGATGAAAACTAGATAGGATAGCGAAGCAAGGGATATCTGACGATTGCCGTAGTATTCTTCCTTTGGCTTACCCAAACGCTAATTTAAAAATAACATTTGAGTAAAACAGGTGAGAATCCTGAAGAGAGATAGAAATATACTATGAATGAATGCAGGTGTTTCACCGATCTAGTCAAGGAACAATTAAGTTCCGCTTTGCCAAGGAGCTCGCAACGCAAACCCTCAATGACCGTCACATAGTGACTAAAGTGATATGATGAGGAAGTGGATCCGACAAAGCAAAGGAAGACCGGAATGGCCATTTCTGGCTTATTAGCCGTCATCAGCCAGTCATACCCAATCTCGAGTGTTGGTACCCCCGAGATTTGAACCCGGGACCTTCGGTGATTGAGTTAGAGACGCTGCCTCTAGTCATATTCCCGATAACAACCGACAAAGCAGGGGACCCGTGGACACGAAGCTGCGTCTCCAACGCCATTACCAAAGGTCCCGAGTTCAAATCTCGAGGGTGCCAACCCTCGAGATTGGGTATGACTGGCCGATGACGGCTTATAAGCCAGAAATGGCCATTCCGGTCTCCCTTTGCTTTGTCGGATCCACTTCTTCGAAATATGCTATATTTTTAAGGTGAGCATCCAACACTTGCGAAAAATTGCTCCATGCACTGAGACCAAGGGATAAACTAATAAAATAGTTAAAATCCATAGGTATACATGAAGTCTACATCTATTATAGAGTGGTTGCGCACGGGCGTGGTTCGTCTGTGAGAAGCAGCACTAACTTCCTGTCTCTCTCGCGAAAAGCATTCATTGGAGTGCCCGTGAAAAGACGCAGCACCACAACCGCCTCTGTGTCCGCCTAGCCAGGTTTACGATTCCTTAGAAATATTTTCGCTCCCTATCCATTTTCTAGTAAAATTATGAAGGAAAAACAGGAATAGGGGCTAAATGTGGACCTCCGGTATGCCTGCCGCCTTACTTCTAGATCCAGTATGCCAGCTTCTAGAAGCATTATTGACTGCACATTTTGTTAGTGGCTTTGACGAGACGTAGGACTTCCATCCGTCAGCGCACGTATTGGAGATTATGGCCTGATATGGAATCGTAACAAGGCGATTATATGCAGGGTTTAATACCGCTTTTGCCAAAAAGACCACGTCAGGTTATTAGTTAAATACCTAATTATTTTTCTGGGGGGCTAAATATATAATCGGGACAAATGAATTTTCTGATAGATTTTTCAAACTTTTTGGTCCTCTGTCGATTTTTTACGCTCCTATTGCATGCAACTGAAGTCTAACAAATTATTAAATAAAGTTTACCAAACCCAACTGGGTGTGGTGACAACTAGAAAAGATAGCGAAGCAAACGATATCAGCTTTATTTTCTCACAATCACCGTAGAATTCCTCCCGTAGCTTACCCAAACTTTAATTTAAAGAGACCTCATTTGAGTAAAATAGTTAAAAACGCTGCAGATATAGTGACCAAAAAACGCTTTGTTTTGATGTTAAGTGCCCAACGTTTTCAGCAGAATGGCTCCATGCACTGAGACCAAGGGATAAGATAATGGAATAGTCAGAATCCAGCGGTTGACTTGAAATCCACATATTTTACGCAGGCTTTGCGCGTGGGCGTGTGTCGCCTGTGTGTAGCAGCAGTTATTTCCTCTCTTTCACGAAACGCATTAAGTGGATTGTCTGTGAAAAGACGCAGCACCACAACCGCCTCTGTGTCCGCCTAGACAGGTTAAAGATTCCTAGGAGATATTTCCGCTTGTATCCTTTTTCTAGTAAAATTGTGAAGCAATTAAAGAAATAGGGGGTAACATGTAGACCTCCGGTATGCCTGTCTTCCCACATCTAGATCCCGGATGCCGGCTTTTAGAAACAGCATTGACTACAAGTGTTCTTAAGCCGGATACGTTTCAAAATAAAAACGCATTTTTTGGAAGAAAGCATGGGCAATAACTGGAGGGGAGTAAAGAAAGGAGAGGATGCAGCCATCTATAAATGGCCATTTTAGGTCTTGCAGCGTGTAATGTGAACGTAAACGGTGGATATACTATAGAAGTTTACTAATTTTAATAAGGAGGCCTTCATTCCGAAGAGTAAACGCAAGATTAGATATCAGAGTAGCGACAAGTTATCGAAAAAAGGACACCTAATTGGGCAGAATGTCTACGGATTCAGGACTGGGAGAGGGTCACAATCGGAAAACACGCTTGTCTGACTTCTGGTGGTTTCGTAGTCGGCCACTTGCTAACGACCATGCCAAGGCCTAGTCCAGGTCATCTTTCGGTACCTGGAGATGTGTCTGTAAGTGAGTCAGATGGGGAAACACTACCGGGGGACGTCAGCATACCATCTGCCCAGACCTCGGCAGATTTTAATAAAAATTGCAGGTAAATAGTAGAAGATATATTGTTTTGTGGCATAGGTTTAGGGGTTGGCAAATGCAACTTTAAAATGTCTACCAACTCTGATTTGGGATCCTTAGGCGCACATGTGAGCATTGGCGCTCGGGCTTGTCTCGCCTGTGATTTGAAGAACACATTTTCTGCCTCTTACGTTCGCGAAAAGCATTCAGTGGAGTGCCTGTGAAAAGACGCAGCACCACAACTACCTATGTGTATCCGCGTAGCGATTCCTAGAAATTGTTTTCGCCTGTGAGGCACGTGTTCGTTTTCTAGTAACATTGTGAAAATGCAACAGAATGAGATACAGGGCTATTATGCGGATCTCTAAATTTTCCTGGCATCCTACTACTAGATCCAGTGCGCCAGCTTATAGAAATAGTATTGCCTTTACATCTTCTGAATCTGGCTTTGACGATACATAGGACTTTACCCTGTCAGTGTATTTATTAAAGATTATGACCAGATGCGGAATCTTAACGAAGCGATAGTATGCAGTGTTTAATAGGCTTTCGACAACAATACTATGCCGGGTTATTAGTTAACTAATAAATAATTCACTGAGGAGGTAAAAAGATCATCTTGATATATGCATTTTCTGGCTGATTTTCAAACACATTGGCCTCCTGTCTACTGTTTACGCATGCAACCGAACTCCAAAGAATTAAATCACAACCTGCACCAAACCCAGCTAACTGTGCTTAATACTGGATAGTATAGTGAACCATTTGATATCGGCCTTACTCCCTGACGATCACAGCATGATTCTTCCCTTAGCTTACCCAGACACCGATTTAAAAAGACCTCCTTGAGTGACTTAAGTAAAAAACTAAAGAAAGACAAATACGCTATATTTTTAAGGTGGGTATCCAACATTTTCAGCAAAAAATTCTCCGGCAAAAGTAGCGTATGTAGCCCCACTCATATGCCCCTAGTCCCAGCATTTTTTCCTGAAAAAATGGTGGTTATAGAGTTGTGTGGGGTGGGTAAAAGGATAGGAAGAGAAGGAATTTTTTAGTAGTAAGTGTAAAGTGAAAACAATTAGTCGAATTTCCTTCCCGCAGCCGCTGGGAGCAGGTTATTCCGCACGTAAATTGAAGGTGTGCGCGGCGCTTCGCGCTGCGGACTTTAATAATCTAACTCCAGAACGGTAAGATGGACCACAGGTAAGTTGAAATAGACGACCTCCTGAAGAAGAAGAATGCTATATTGAGGATTTCACAAACCTGAATTTTCAGCAAAAATGACTCCATTCACGGAGAGCAGATGATCAGGTAGATAAAGAATCATTTTTAAAAGGACAAAGGTAAAAGGGCATGTAATACTCACAAGTCAAGTTTTTCATGCCATTGACATAAACTATGGAGACAAATCGGCTTTCAACTTTTCCATTTCCGCTTCTTCACACGCTTTTTTCTTCTTGTTGTCATCCTATGGAGAATGATCGATGTTGGTGTTGTTGGTGAATTGCATATGCGACAGATTGGCCGCATTTGACAAATATTGGGTTGGTGATATGTTGTAGATAAAATACCTTGTTTTCGTTCAGTTAAAAAGGTAGCAGTGTACTGAAGATATGACCTCATGATCACAAATGCAGACAAACAAAGCAGGGGATTAGAGAGGATGGTATAGGATAATAAATTCCCCCGTGAATGGCGAGCAAAAAAATGGGTGGCTCAAATTCGAAAGCTGCGCCATTTAAATTTTCCGGGAACTTCAAGAAACATGCGATGTGATAATCGGGTTTTACCGCAGTAAGTTAAATGATAAAAAAAGATTAGGAAAATCTGCAGATATAAATGAACAACACTTCTGAATACTGTAAAATCAAAATTCATTCAGCCTTTATTAAAGTACATTCCGCTGTGTGTCTAAATTTCCCGCCCATGAAACCCGATAACTACCGTTTTCGTAGGGAAACATGCAGGTTGAAGGAATTAATGTGTGAGGCTGCATACGCTATTTTTGCCAATTCTCCATTCATCGAGACCAAAGGATAGGATAATCAACTAGTCGAAATCCAGAAGTTGATATAAAATCCACATCTACTATAAAGAGGTTGTGCGTTGGCATGTGTCGCCTGTGGGTAGCAGCAGGCATTTCCTGCCTCTCCGCTCGCGAAAAGCATTCAGTGTAGTGCTTGTGAAACAAAGCTGAACCACAACCACCTGTGCGTCTGCCTAGTTGGGTTTACGATTCCTAGGAAATATTTTTTCGCCCGTGAGGCACGTGTCCATTTTCCAGTAAAATTTTGAAACTTTAAAGCAAAAAAGTACGGGTTATGTGTGGACCTCCGGTTTTCCCGCCATTCTAGAACATTTTCTAGTGACAGTGTTGACTAAAAATCGTCTTAATCCGACTTTGACGAGACTTCAGACCTTCCCCTGTGAGCCTATGAAATAAATAAACATACGTACGCTTTATTTTAACGGTACAGATCCGAACGTTTCGGCAAAAATGGCTTCATCAGCTGAGACCAAGGGATCAGATAAGAAACTTGTCAAAATCCAGGGGTTGACATGAAATCCACATCTTTTATGGAGATAAATAAATCGAGTTGGAGATTTCAGTGTCTGTGGTGGCATGGTGAGGGCGTAGAGGAGGGGTGGGAGATGGTTGCCCAAACAGGGTAGTTCATGTTACATTAAAAACCTGGGAGTTTTGATAAAAGAAGGAGGGGAGGGAGAGCAAGGAAAAGGGGAGGGAGGATGCGTGCGGAGGACGGGTTTATTGATCGTTACCACGGCAATCTGACGTTGATTACATGATCCAGCTGTTTACAGAGTTACGTTTTTCTTCTCCGTGGGGCAGCGGCTCCGGAGTGCGTCTCTGTGTTTTGCCGCGCCCCTCTACCCCCTTACCATGCCCCACATCTAAGACTAATAGCTCCTTCTCTATTTATTTAAATCAAATTTTAGCCTTCTTAATCAATGCTAAATTTGACAGTTAATTTACCTTATTAATAGGCAAAAACCGTTTGCAGTTGAATAAGAGGTCACCACATTATGTGACGTCGATAAATTCTGCTAGCCTCGTGATCTTTGCCTTGTTCAAAATTCCTTCCGGGAAAACAATGCCTCAATGTTTTTGTTTTTCCGTTTCTTTACGCGTGAGGTAGCTTGCTAGGAATGGGAGTACAGAGTGCTGATATGCCGATGTATGGAAAGACATGCGTGGGAAACTTCGGTGCATAGTATGGGAAGACTTCGTAGCCATTAGGTCAAAGTTGAGAAGATGAGCAGCCTCATCAAGAATGCGGTCGGCAAATTGCTTGACTGTTTTTAAGTGTCGATATATTGTAATATCAGCTAAAAGCATAAGAAACATCGGCTGCTGAAGAGAGCATTCAGAGGATAGGTTTTACAATCAACAGAGCATTTTAAGGAAGGCGGGAAAAATAACCGGAGAAAAGTAGAGAATGAGGGTAAGAATGCAGGTATATATCAATCGCCAGATTAGGGCTTGAGGGATATTGTGTGAACTTAACCGACGGATGTAATATCGAAGTTTACGAATATTCATGAAGGGGGTATCAATATAGAGAGTAATGCCCAGGTACCGAAAACAGCATACTTTATTGGGCAGGATGTCTAGAGATTCAGGACTGGGAAAGGGTAGTAATCAGAAAACTGACTGATTATTAGTAGAAGACCACTAGCTAACGACCATGCTGCGACGTAATCTAGGCCATATTTCAGTATCTGCAGATCTATCTGGCTGTTGAGAGGATGACCAACAACCATATAATCAGCATATTTAGCACACAACCATTCGTTTAGCGATCTTAGGTCGTCAGTGTGGAAAAGAAGAGGTTAGGCGATAAGATAGACCCCTGAAGAATTCCGCAATTTTTCGAAAGGACCGTGGATTTTCGCTTGCCGCACTGGACGAATTGGGTGCGGGAAGTAAGAAAATCCCTTAATCAAGCGACAGTGCAGCCGGGAAAGCTGCATACAGTTTCACCACTGTTGTCATAGAATTTGGTGGTTGTGTAGATTAAATTTTTATTAGAGATGATGGCCAGATGTGGAATCTTAACAGTGCGATGATATGCACTGTTTAATACCGCTTTCGCCAAACAAATGTGCCGGATTAGTAGTAAACCAACTTATACTGTCACGAGGAGATAAATATGTCGCCGAAACAAATGCATTTTCTGACTGATTTTTCAGAAAGTTTGGTCTACTGTCGAATGTTTACGCTCTTACCGCATGCAACCGAACTCCAGAGCATTACTCAACAGCATGCACCAAACCTAGTTGGGTGTGCTGACAACTAGATAGGCTAGTGAACCATTTGATATCAGCCTTATTTTCTGATGATCACCATAGGATACTTCCCTTAGCTTACCTAAACGCTACCTTAAGAATATAATTTGGAATAAAATAGGTAAAAAAATACCGAAAACACATTTGACCTCGTGCTATGTTCGAGTCATTTTAATGGTTTTATATTATCCTAAAAAGCCTGTTTACTCTGCCGTTTTTCTACAATATTGTATTTCATGACGCCATTAAAATGTGCCCTGAAGCTTGTTATTTTAGTTAAGGTTAACTATAGACTGAATGCCGGTGACTGACCGACGTTTACGCCGTCAATCAATTTAAGCAATTGTGAGCTTTCTAATGTTTGCTCCTTTCAAGAAAACTGTTATGTATTGAGTAAGAAGGAAGTTTGTAGGGAGACACTTCAGACGGGCATACATAACAAAAACCTAAAGTGACATTACTTTTCTCTAATAATAACCAACTTTCTTATACTTTTAATGTAATTTTTACCTTATTTTAGTTAACTTACCTTCAATCACTGTCATTCCAACCAGATGTTTCTACTTTTGATAAACTGTCATCTTGGAATGTAGGTGAACGTCCAGAGCAAAGAAATTGGTTCAAGAAACGTTTTCATGTAAATCAACGCTCCGCTTTCCCGTCTACTAAGAAGGCTTCGTGTTTCGTACAATGGGTTTCCTGTTAGTCAGCAAAACCGCATTTAATTTACTACGGTAATGTAATCGAACTTGATGCCCTCCCTTAAAAAAATCATAATTCTGTTATCGTTGACACTATCTAGAAATAAACTAGATATTGTGAATCATTGCAGCCAGCATCTGGACCGATTAACTGCTAACCAGAGAAATCTGCGAAGCTTCCTCTCTCTGCACACAAGCCCAGTTAGACAGCACACCGCGCTAGAAAACCTAATACGCGTGTGGGGGATCGCTTTTTCGTCCATTAGCGTGTCTTTTCACGCGAGAAAATATGAGAAGACATTGTGACGGAATCTAAAACGCCGAGGGGTGGGAGGAGTACCTTAGAGTGTGTGTGTGTGCACTAAAAGGGTTTCATCAGGCACCGTGAAATTAGCACGGCATATCCGAAGAGCGTTCGAGCAGAGGAAAAGCTTCATCAGCACCGAGGGCTGAGCCAGTTATTTTAAACGCCATTTAATGGCAATGCAGCTGGAAAAGCAAGTTTAAACCATGTTCATGCTTCCGCTCGGTTGTTCTTTAAGCCTAATCAGCCATCCAGGCCCAAATAACTCCAAAAGTAGATAGCACTGCTGGCAAAGACGAGGGAGACTGGAATGGCCATTTCTGGTGTATTTGCCATCATCAGCTAGTCACTATCAGACCCAAATGGTGCCCCAGCAGAGCCTCGAGCTTGCGACCTTTTTGATCGGATTCTAACGCTTTAACCGTTGAGCCATAAGCTCGTTGTCTTGCCGGTTTAGTTCGGGGTATATTGACACCCATTGATGAACGTTCACCGACCGCTAACTGGACTCATCTGTCCCATTGTGTTCCAAAAGTAGGCATAAGAACTGGAAGCAAATACTTAAAATGTATCATTCGGCAGACTTGCGTCTACCTGTGGTAGAAACAGGTTGGCTAGTTATGCAACGTTTCGTCTCAACTGTGGCTTAGCCATGTATATCATACTAATCGGCTGCTTGTCTAAAGAAACATCGCGATTGTGGAAAACAACGGTCACCACGGAAACGTTTTGCTTCGTAAAGCGCTGAGTATGTGCCCCCTTCTTTGAGCTCATTTGCCCGTGGTTGTCTAGGGCAGATCAAAAAAGCCACTGACCACAACTTTCAAACTGTTTATGTCATTTGGTTTTTGAATCTTAAGTTTGGCCTTTCAGCAAAGGCTCATATCATGGGCAGTCGGGTATGTTAATGAGGTCATGCGGCCCGCTCCAAATGTGTTGCCCTTATTCTGTTCAACTGATAGCTCTGAGTGAGAAGTACACTCATACCGTACTGTAGAACACGTAAATTGTTAGCGCTATCTATTGTTTTTACATGCAACTCCGGACAATTTTCCAATTGTCCAGTAACTCTTGATTGCGCTCTTGAGCTCCCTTCCATGGATGAAAGAAAAAAAATCAATTTCAGAAATAATAGAATTGAGGTCACGCCGTTTTTCTGCCGCATAAAATTTCAACTTTTGTATTAGTGAAACACAAAGCCCGAAATTATTTGTCGAAATACTTAATCACCCTACAGGCTTGGTTGCTTTAAGAACTAAATGTAATGGGCAATACGTGTGTAAAAGATTTTCCGGCGTTTTCCATGGGTTTCATGCCTTTAATGATGCAAATTATGACTTCTCAGCGAAATCAAAAAACCACGCGCCTAGAAGTGATGAAAAAATTAAAGAAGATACGTACTCAAAAGAAGAGTGAAGCAATAAGCGTCCATTTTTGTACTGCATTCTTTTTCCAACCACAATATCTTTAACACAGCAAACACCGCTAGAATTTATATAACCGATGGTTTGTCTATCTAAGTAGCATTCTGCCCACCCATTTCTCTTTAGTAAAACTGACGTTGTCCGCGCCCCATGACCGGAGAGGAGCACGTTAACAATTTAATCCCCGAAATCAACTGCCTATTCTGATGCTTTACCTTTATACTCTTCTAAAAATAGGTGTTATGCCTACGTATCCGCAGCTACTTTTTCACATCCAAGAATTTCCGGATTTTATCTTTATTTGAAAATCTGACAGAGTTACAAAGGGCTATTTAAATAGACCCATTTTACTCCTTTTGTCCTCTTAAAGACTCAGCTTTGATCCCAATTTCAGTGTCTCCGACCCATTGTTTCCAATGCGCCGGTGTCTCACCTGCTTCTTGAGGACTTTGTTTAAAAACGTTTCTCCGTAAATCGTTTAGGTCTGAGTGACCGTTTCCATTGAGAGGGAAAGGGGTTCTCGTATTAGAGCTCATCTCGTTCTAAATTCTAGACGTATATATTTCCCATCCTGCAGCTGACATCCTGGAATTTACTGCGGTGTTACCTATTGTCTTGTCTTATTAGTGAAAAGGATGTGTTTTAAGCTCAAAGGTTTTGATCCAGCGACGAGTTCACAAAGCCGTCTCGATAACCTCTGTGTCCCTATGGCAGTAAAATGTATCACAGGAGGTTAGGCATGTTAAACCCCGGCAGTTGCGATCTTCAGGCCTGCATCCTTAGGAGAAAACAGGTCATGGGAAGTCGGAGTGGTAGGAACAGTTTATTCTGTACAGAAGGATATTGATAATAGGCAGGAATCATTTAACTGTCAGACGATCGAGCAGCCGCATCCGAAGTGGGGTGACCACGTGAATCGCCACAATGCATGGAGCGGCCTTTGTGTGAGTCGGCCTTGACAGGGGATTGGTCGGATGGATTGGTTAGACTGATGTGCGTAGGCGGCCAGTGCATGTGTACCCGTTGGCGGTGGTGTGCCTTGGCACATGCTTGCCTGCGCGGAGCTATTCACCACATGTGGTCTAATCGAAGTAACTTCCTTTGGTCACGCAACAACCTGAGTTCATGCATTTCTTGCCCCAACTACTATCTTCATCGCTTCGTCCTCCGTCGCATATTAAGTTCTCAACCTACCCTAACTAGCAACCACGTCACAGTCGCAAGTGACACTATTAATCTTGTGCTCCACGGCACGATGGTTGCGCGACATCTACCGTACTCTATCTGTTTCATCTTTTTGGACAACCCGTGGCAAGGACTACTGGAGGAGTTTTTGGGCGCAATGGCTGACCACGTTAAACGACCCACCTACACGTATGGTGGCGCCCAAGTTGGACCGTATTTTCACAAAAAAGGCGTGACTCTAATTCCAAGTGCGTGAGAGTACCATAGAGGCTACATTGAGGCGGAACTGCTGTAGCTTGGCCCTCCTCCACACTTAGTAGGTGGAGGTAATCCGTCGGTTGGCAATCTGCCAAGCGCACGACTTCCAACGCATTCTGACGGTTTAAAAGCGCGTATCAGATTGCTTATAATGAGTTAATTTGTAGAAGTGCTTACGGAACAGCGTCCTCGAAGTCGAACCCATGTTCCTTTACCTGCTTCGTTTCATCAGTCCGCTATTCGAGCCAGTCGGTCACTTAATAGATAAAATTGGACACAGGTGGCTGACGAAGCAGGAGGCTGCGCCTGGGTGTGTCACCCTATTCCAGATGGAGCATTTTTTATGGGCTGCGCCGATCCTGCGCAGCCCTTTTAACGCATGACGTCAACTCATCTAGTCCCCGCATTGGCCATGCTTATCATTCACGCTATTTAAGGATAAAAAAGCCACACAACCTGCCCAATGTCCACAAACAAATACAGGTAGTAGTAAACTCGTTGGGGACCTGATAAAACACCGTAACATTGACGCTCCGGCGGCTGAAGCAGAAATACGATATGGCCAAGATAGCTACCGTGGACGGCGACACTGTAAACTATAGTGCTGGTCTTCAAATTTCATAAGTAGCTGCTTCGGATTCCGCAAATGTCGCCCAAGTTGAGGATTGTTTTGGCGAGTTATATCTTTGAACCTTTATGACTGTGTACGCTAATTAGCACATTCACACGTCAGTCCAGCAGACGCTTTGTTGTGACCTTACCCCCTCCCCGTGAGCTCACGATCCTTTTTGTTTATCCGACCGATAGGGTCGATATTAGGAAACATAAAATGCAAGTAAAATTATTCAAAGTGCTTTTATGTCCCATAACTAGCTTACAGCTAAAACAAAACACCTGGGACATTTGTTATGGTGTACGCCCCTCCTGTGCAGAGCTTTTAACGCATGGCGTTAGCTTATTGGGCAACAGTTGTTTATGTAGTGCACCTCACATATCCCTAGTTTTAGCATGTTGTCCTACGAAGACGGTGGTTATAGGGGTTGTATGGGTGGGGAATTAGGATAGGCAGTTGCATGTACTTTATTAACTACTATGTGCATTTTAATTTTATTGTATTTCGAGATGTTGATGATTATTTGTAGATTTTGGTAATGTGTATCATCGTTGAACGTATTGCGGAGAAACCCAAGTATCAAATTGCAGGTTTCTTGAAATTCCTGAAAAATAGAAGTGGTGGTTAGGAGGCCGTCTACTTCAACTTACCTGAGGTTCAATTTACCGTTTTGGGGTTAGACGAGTATAGTCTGCAGCGCGAATCGCCGCACACACCTTCAATTTACATGGGAAAGAAATTACTCCCAGCAGACGCGGGAAACAAATTTGAGTGCATTTTTCACTTTACACTTTTTTCTAAAACTTTCCTTCCCTGCTTATCCTTTTTCTCCACTGCCGAAAACCCTACAACCATCGTTACGGTAGGAAACAATGCTGGGACTAGGGGTATAAATGGTGTACTAATTAAACTACTTTTGTCCCTTATCTAGTCCCCGTAATATTCGTTGTTATCTCCTACGATACCTAAGGACAAAAAACTACCACACCTTCCTCAATGTCGACAGACAGTAGAAGCTAGAATTGAGGACCCGATAAAACACCGTACAGCTTATTATCAAACTAATTTTTTCGGCAGCCGAGGCAAAAATACCACTGTTTCACCTCAGGCAGCCGATCAGCTAGGTGGTGGTTTGTTGTTTGCGGCAGGAGAGAGTAAAGTCGATCCTAATCACATTTCTTTCCTCGTTGTCATCAATGTGACGCGCTCGAAGCTATCAAGATGCGTTAAAAGCCGCGGCTCGGAGGACTACCAACTGGCGTAATAACTTGGATACCACATTCAGCCCGATTTGTGTCTTGTTGTGTGTCGTGGCTAGCTGGTGGGCTGATAGACAGGCTCCCTCTTAGCGTTGCTTTTATGGCACTTTCGCGCACGCACTAGCCTACGTGGTAAGGTGTGCTGTTGGTACATGCATTTGAGTGTAAGCCGCGCCAGCCACCTGCGCCCTATCCACCTCCGCTGTTTTCGACTCTTTTTTTGACATCGGGCACAGATACGGTAGTGGTGAGAGAGTGGGGTAGATCGGATGAGTCGAATTTCACTACAATCCAGCCATCATCCTAGCGTCTGCCTTTAGCATGTTGTAGCCCGCAGTGGACATTGTCGAAAGCGGCGGTCCAACTGTTGTCACTATTCAATTAAGAAGAGCGGGTCCCCTGATTCCCCACAAACCGTCCGTGGAGTAGTTTATTTTTGAGAGTCAAATAGCTGAGAGTGGCGGTGCCAGTATGCCTGTATACGTTAATTGGCACATTCACAAGTCAGTCCAGCAGATGCTTTGTTGCGGCCTTACCCCCTCCCCGTGAGCTCACGATTTTTTTTGTTTATCCGACCGATAGGGTCGATATTTGGAAACATAAAATGCAAGTAAAATTAATCTTAGTGCCTTTATATCGCACAACTAGCTTAGAGCTAAAACAAAACATGTAGGACATTTGTTATTTTGTGAGCCTCTCCTGTGCAGCGCTTTTAACGCATGGCGTTACCTTATTGAGCAACAGTAGTTTATGTATTGCACCTCACATACCCCTAGTTTTAGCATTCTGTCCTACGAAGACGGTGGTTAAAGGTATTTAATGGGTAGGAAATTAAGATAGGCAGTGGCATGTACTTTAATAACTACCATATGCATTTTTATTTTATTGTATTTCGAGATGTAGCTTTTCGTGGTCTGTAATATGGTAAAAGTTTTGCAAAAAAAACCACAGTATCAAATTGCTGGTTTCTTCAAATTCCTGAAAAAATCGAAATAGTGGTTAGGAGGCCGTCTTTTTTAACTTACCGTTCTGGGGTTAGATGAGATTAGTCCGCGGCGCTATGTGCCGCGCACACCTTCAATTTACACGGGGAACCGCTAACTCCCAGCCGCCACGATGTGGTAGATATTTGGAAACATCAAATTCAAGTGAAATTGGTCACAGTGCTTTCATGTCCTAGAACTAGCTTGAAGCTAAAAAACACAAAAATACATGGCTTTTTTCCAAATATCTTTTGAAGACGACATCTTATTTTTGAGGAGGCCTTTTGCTCAATTCATGACCTAAAGACCTCTCGTAAAAATTCCTCCATTCGGTCAGAGGTATATTTTTGCAACCAACTTTTTCGCGTTTTTTCTGCGGATATACTTAGTTGTTATTTATAAATACGTCAAAAATGCAGTGAATGTTTTGATTTGGTTGGTATTTGAGACGTTTGAATTGGACCTTTTTAGCAACCAAATCGGCTTATTCTAGCTGCGTTTGCGTCCCAGTGTTTTGTTTCGACAAAGACCTCGTTGACCGAACAGCTATCCTCGTTTGATTTCGGATAACCTTTACCAACTCCCTCTTTTTTCATCCTAGTGATGCGGCATTTGGTCCCTCAACATTTCACTTGAATTTGTTTGCCTGTCTTCAAGCAGTGAGCAAGGTAAAATGCCCTTTTTAGTAAAAGCAAATTATTTTTCTCAAAAGTCTGCCATAATGTAAAATAAACCATATTGGCTTTTCTTTCCATTGGATAGCATAACTTATGTAAGAAAGAATTCGACTAGGTACGCACATTAAACCACGTGCCTACGCATTAAGGTTTATCTTCGACCGTCGATATCTAATAAATGTGTATGATAAAATTTTGATAAGACAGCTTGGGAGAATTTTACGGCTGCGCGCTTTCACGCGCTCAGGAAGTCAAATCTATCTTGCCCGCTGGTTAGGTTCTGTTACACCAGTATCTCTGGCGGTGCAAGAAGAGGGCTCGTTGTGAATGTAGGGGTCATGAAAAGACCATAAATGCAACAGTGAATAACACTGCTTCTGGAGTTATTTTAAGGAGGTGGAATGAATCAGCGTAGTATGTTTATTGAACTGCTCTATCGCCTAGCGTGGTCGGATAACTGCTTTTAGAGCATAAAAAGGTATAAAATTGAATAAAATTGGAGTAAAAGTAGATCAACAGGTTAATTTTGTTTGTAAAAGCCACATAATTACACGGAATTCCCTTCATGATGCTCTGGAAGTTAACTCATCTCCTTCGAATAAATTCAATGATGCTACCGATGCTTGCGTTATCAGACATGCGAATTTATCCAAAAACGTCATTTCGTGGGAGAATTGAACGAACTGTGCTGCTTGGATATGCCTATGTTAGATTCGAAAAGGATGGGTTTCGCGTTTTATTCTTCCTTAGCGTGACAGAAGCCTGCTGATCGATATCTTATCGTAACCATAAATAATCTTGGCATATATGTATGTTCAAGGATGTGTTCTTATTTTTTAACCAATAAAATGACATATAGTAAAGATTTGAATAAATTGGATCTAGGCTTCATTGATTCGCATATGCAGCTGATTAAATGTCCCGTGGCTTCAAAAGAAGGCGTTGGATGGAATGATTCTTTCGGAATTTAAAAATTTTTGTGAAGGCTATGAGAAACGGAAGGTCAATGGCTCATATTTACTGAAACGATTTCAAGGAATATATGTCGAGGATGTTGAGGATGATATCATAAGCTCAATAAAATTCGGAGGAATAAGATTATGCATATATCTTTGAGGGAGGTTGATTATTGTTTCTGGCAATATTTATAATAAGCTAAATGCATACTTCGTCAAATGCTTTAATTCTGCGCAATTTAAAAAACTCTTTTTGAGGATTGCCCCTTTGAATGAAGTTTCGTAGTATCTTTAAATATCTGTTTCATCAGCAAAATCCTACGACGTATTTATGTTCCCGCATGACAGTTTTCAAGACCTAATTAAGGTCCACAGGCAATTTGGTGCCAACATTAATCAATAAGCGATTCTCGATGTTTTTTCCAATGGTTCGGGAACCACCTCCGTTCCCTTATATCGTAGATGTTTGTCCAATTCGCATGCTTAGCCGAATGATTTTTGTGTTATAGGCGTGAGTAACATACTACCGATAAAATATTTTGGGCTTAAAAATTTTGTTTAAAAAAATTTCCTCTTGACTTTGATATTTTTGTTATACAGGGTGTGCGCAAAGTCTGGGTACATAGGAGATAAATACATATCTTTAAAACAATTTTTTTAATGTAATTATAATGTTCAACAAATCATATTTTTAATAAGATTTCCATTATTTGCAATGCATAATTCGATGCAAGAGTGCAAGTCAGTCACAGAAAAAGGCTCCAGGTTATTTATTCAGTGCGCATAGCGAGGAGGCGTCAGTATTCATGGTCCAATCAGATAGGACGGAAAATCGATAATTATTGACGCGTTTTCAAGCCATGGCGTGGGACTTTGCGCTGCAGCTGCGCTGAGAGCCTAAGCGTTGTTGACTAATCATGGGACGCTGCCGTTCCAAGAACAGTAACATAAATAAATAAAATATTAAAATTCTTATTTACCGTGACTTTGTGGACACCTTGTATTGTTTCCCATCTAATGAAAGAACATACTTATAGGGCAAAGTCTCATATATTTGAAAATCTGGTGTTGGATTAAACAAAAAGGCAGGAAACCACGTCTCTTGTTTGTGTTCGAATTCTTCGATTATCGCCTATATATGATGGCCACAGGCAGGTGCAGGAAGCGGAAATTATGACTAAAAGGATGTGAATTATGCAGAATCTTGTAGAGAACTGGAGGTTGACCGCTTCTTAAATTTTGTTTATTTATTCACACTGTAAGGCCTTATTAGTTTTTGATTTGAACTCTTTTTTTCCAGGCTGTGAAGTGTGGGTTTCTAAATTTTGAAACATTTGATCTCGAGGAATACGAATATTATGAGGTGAGCTTAGATTTCTATAATGTGAGTGACCTCATTCTTGCATGCAGAAAGTTGAAAATGGTGATCTCAGCTGGATCATACCGAGAAAGTTCATCGCTTTCTCAGGTCCTCACTCTCAAAGCATGCTCGATCGTGGTAGGTCAAGTTTTTGGAAGTTAAACGTCGACTATTAGTTAACTTTGCTAAAATTTGTGTGTCTGTATGTATGTCTACTAGCAGTTTTAAGCATTTCACCCATTTTTGTGTGCCTAAAACAATGTCAGTATGTATTATTGTATCGAGTTAAGATTTCTAGGTCTGGTGGAAGTTAAGTTTTAAACCCAATATTGTTTAAATAATGTAAAATTTTCAAAACAAAAAGGCGCGCCAAAAATAGTTCATTTACAGCTTCATGTTATAGTTTATTTTATTTGCTGTTCACTTATACATTTGTTTTGAGTTTATTACTAAGTTTTATTAGTTTTGTTTAGTCTAAAATTTCTTTATAGTTTAATTATTTTAGTTTACCTTTGTTAAGTAAGTATAGTTAGGATTTTGTTAATATTTAGGTTTATTAGCCACATGCAGTTGCTCTTGGAGTTTAAATCATTGCTAGTTTACCTTGACTTACTTTAGTTAGTTTGGTTTTTTTAAATTTTTTCACAAATGATAGAGAGCTCTCTCGAAATATTATGGATCCAATAAATCTTGCTGTTTTTTGCCATCTTTAAATATATTCATTATGTCTACTCGCCTGTATGTCGTCAAATGAAAACTCTTGCAACCCGCTAATCTCAACCTTCTGAAAGGGATAAGGGCGCGTAGGCATATCTGAGTTTTTGTGCGAATAAATGTGATGCTTAGCAGTTAGGTGCTTACACGAGTCAAGGAGAAAGCTGGTTGGCTATTATAACAGCGAATCATCCTAAGCTTTCGAATTTGTACAGTTGTTCTTCGTCAGTAATAGCAGCAGCGACAAAAGCAGGGAACTTTAAAACAATCAGCTTTTAGTAACGAACTACTGGAGGTGACTATGTGGTGCCCCCTAAACCGGAACGGATATGTGAAGGCATTTGTAAGCCGGTACCTAAGCGCTTCGCCCCAGAGGACCTAAGCATAAAGACCACCGAGGATATGGCACGCTTTGCCAAATATCAGGGAAGTTCCAGAAGCGACTCAATGCACTGTTGCGGGCCTTAGTTTTGGAACTGCACACCGACCAAAGCTACCACGCGCAGTAGGGTACTGAAAATCAATGAGCAGCTAAATCCCAAAATACAATTCACGGTAGTTTATCGTAGTCCATGCGCAAGCTGTCCCTGTAAGTACACAGATGAAACTGAACGCATGCTCGAATCGCGTATAAATAGACCTAAGCTACCTGTGTGTCCTGGCACCAAATTATCGCGAGTCGCTGCTCAGAATTACGAAATGGGCCATGAGTACAACTACGCAACCGTCCGGGTATCCACCCACGCTGGAAAAAGGACTAAGTTCAGAATGGATTGGAGCTGGGTTTAGGGTTAGGAACTCAACCAATCGACGTATCGATTTGTCGCCAGCGTACAGTCACCTCCAGACGAACGCTCCCTATTGTTATCGCCTTTTGTTGCTGTAGTTATCCCTGATGATGAACTCCTGTGCGAGTTTGAAAGCTCAGAACAATAAATTGTGCCGGTGATCAAACAGGCTTCCTCGATTCTTGCCACTTACACACCGGAAATCCAGAGTTGCCTGCCTTATACAATAAAAAATTGTGGCAAAATCTTTAGTCATACAGTCTTTTTGTCGTGGAAGACTATTGGTCATTATGCATGTCTTCTTATCTTCCTCATACAAACAGCTTCGCGTGTGCTGCAAGAAACTTGCCTGAGTTTGTAAAAATTTGATTATTTTTCGCATACCAGCGAGAACGCATTTACGAAAACTAAGAAATAATAATGAGCAACATTAGACATATTAAGCACTTAAAACACTATAAGAAGTACTAACTGTTTGTGAAGAAATGTAAAATTTACCCACTAAAACCCAAGTTCTGCAGATGAGAAAAATAGCTATAAATTAGAACAATAAATTAAAATATTTATTTATTCGAAAACGGAATGGAACCAATTTCTCTATATTAAAAGAACGTTTCTTGAGTCCATATATTTTGTACATATCACCATTAGTGGATAGCCATTTATAGAATATCATCGAATAAAGTCTGTCATTATTTTCTTCGTTTTCAGTGTATTCATTGATAAATTGCACTTCTCTTCGACGTTTACACGAAAACCATTAAAATAAGATATATAAAGATAAGTTACCGCAAGAAAGTTTTTTTGGATATGAGTTTTTATGAAGATAGCCGTGTTGCTCATATTAAGAAATGCCTCATAACAGCAGACTACATTTTCGAAGTTAAGTAATGTCCGCAACGTAACTCTGATATTGTTATTCCTAAGATTAATAAAAAAACCTTTGCGTAAAAGGTAACCTCTTTAAAAGTGCTTCGATTAGATATTCGGATGACCAATTTCTGCGTATATTAACTTTGTTCAAGGTGCTATCACAATGAAACTGGAGACTTTTGACAATTTCTTTAATTTACCTGAAGGCAAACGATTCAATTTGGCAGGAGATGAAAAAAATACTTTTCTCTTCATAATGGATTTTTTTCTGCATAAGTGGATTAATTCCAAAATGTGTTGTAAGCTTGCAAAAGCAAACAAATTGGCCATATATGGCTATTTTTTGAAATACATATAATTCTTCTGTCTGTCACGTTTCTAGATAACACAAGAGTGGAACGTTTAAATTACAAAAAACTGTATTTCTACATGACTTGCATTCTTTAAGTTACATTCGCGATTAAATATACGATATTTTGCTTATGCCCAAGGACAGATGTGCGGTAAAAAATGTCTGACGAAACGGTTCTGTTACTGCATTTGTGCAAAAAAATTCACAGGAAAGCCATACATAATTTATAAAACTTAGCTTCTTGCTTGTTTCTAAAAATAAATGCGATTGATTAAACTTAGCTTCACTTCCATTTTATCAACTTCTGGAACGGACAATTTGTCCATTTTTTCTACTTATCCCGTAATTCTTCCATAGCGTAATGCATAATAATGAAAAGTTTGGTTCTGTCGTACCTTATAGCATGGAATATTTCTTTTTTACAAACTTTCTCACTATTTTGCTTCAATAAGTGCATACTTCGCTCCATATCTCTAAATAAGAGGATATTTTTCCAAATTAAAGCCTTTCTAATTATTAAATCCGCTCAGTTGATCAAAGTAATTTGGCAAAATATATGCTTAACTACCAACTTAAATATTGTCATGAAAGTTTCTTGCAGGACTCGCAATACTGTATTTCAATAAACAAACACGCGAAATTAAAAATTATTTACTCCTAACTGATTCTAATAACCAGTCACTAGTTCATTCAGTTTTCCTATATGTGTCTTATTTTACACAAAATGATAAAATGTATTGTGGTTTAAGTGTGAATTGCTTGGCCCTATTTGTTTCCTCCGTCAGGCAATACCAAACCTAAAAGTTCCGCATGACGCATTAACAAATATGAGCTGATTTGGGTGACTTGAAATCACACGTTTACTTAAAAAACTCATTGCTATTGCGAATAAAACAGTCCTCCCAGCGATCGAATCTGCCTCTCAAAAAACCCACTGGCTGTTCTGCCTTCCATTCAGAAATATCGCCTGCATTTATGCGTTAAAATGTCAACCGGCAGGTACTGGTCGAATATGACTCAGAGTAGTTTTCAATGCAGACGTTAGAATCCGCCTCCATCCTATATTCAAAGGCTATGTACAAGTTAACCCGCTTCTAGAGAATATATTCATGGGCGAACTGGAAGCCTCGCAACTTCGCCACCAGCTAAATAGTCTGACGTACTACAGGCGCTATTTGGATGATATGCTGACGGTTGCATCAGAACAAACCAACAGTTCAGCTCTAATGCGTACCGTAAATCAGGCGCACCCATTAATCAAGTTTGCACTTGAAAAAAAAAGAGTCCGGATTGCTCCCATTCCTCGATATTTTATTGAATAAAAGGGCTGGCGGAAGTATTCAACGCACGATCTATCGTAAAGTGACGTGGTCCGGGCAATAAACACCTTTTGCTAGTTTTGTTCTGTTAAACTTCAGACGTAATTTAGTACGATGTTTGTCGCCAAGGGCGAAAAGGCTCTGCTCGACTGATAGCATCGAATAAGAGTTTGAGATTGTTTCAGGCATCTTTAAACAAATTGAGTATCCCAGTCGATTTATCGTTAAGAATATGGCTGAAAGACCGCCAAAACCCTCTGTGTGAACTGCAAAGAAGATAAAATATTCAATAGGATCTCATTTAAAGGAGACGGAGCAAAAAAACTTCTAAGGAGGCCCCTGAGTCAAGCTGTAGCAACCACCATTCCAGCAATCACTGCCCATTTACACTTTTCGACTACTCCAATCTTATGCGGCGAGATCAAGGGTAAACTGCCACCCCGGACCACCTCTTTGTGCATGTATTCCTTCACCTGCTCCTGTGAGGCAGAATATACGGGTCGCACGAGCCGACGTTTGTCCAAAAGAGTCCGAGAACGCATCCCAGCGTGGTAAGGAAAAGGGCCAAATAAAGCGTATAAACAATTCCATTCTAATGCACCTGGTAGACTCAGACAATTGTGTGGATGCCAGAGAGGCCTGCTGAGTGATCTACAAGGTACCCTGAAGCTATTAAAAATTCCTTGGGCAGCGTCTGTTGGCTACGGCAGAAACGGCCGTTTTCGGGCTACGCAGACTGGTCCTGTGCGCCCAAAGGAATCTTGTAATGGCGCCGCAGTTACCATGGCCGAACGTCGCCAATCCAACAGCTCGAAGATTTTTACCTCGCTCGACTACCAGTCCCCCCAAACTCTAATAAGATGTTTGCCCCGCTCCCTCCCCCTATTCATTTACCTATCCTGACAACCGCAATTTTTTCTATAAACCTGCATAGTTTATTTCATTATTTACGATATACGGGCTCTGGTCTGACGAGAAAATTTCGAAAGCAAATGTATGCTAGCAAATTTAAAACAATTTATATTTCAAACTTTTGCCTTTCGTTTACGATCGGGTAGTTTAGGGTTTCATTTGGCTGCAGTACTAGGTACCATTCTTTTACGCAGTCAGGTACAGAAAATGTTGAACACTTAACATTTTCAAGTTGCAAAAATTACCATCAGAGAATTCAGAAGGGTTTTTGGCGAATATACGTAGCTTCCGGTAAATTCTCTTCGGACCGTTACATTTATATAGCGGGGGAGTGAAAAGTAACATGCTAGTGATTATGTTATCGCAAAACGCAACTTAGTCGTGGGGATAAGGGAGGGAGCGTGGCGTCGATAAAAATTAGCTGGTTGCAAGTTAATGCGTGTTTGTTTAGTCCGGGCAGAAGATGGGGGGTTAAAGCGGTAGAAAGCGCGAAAGTACGCAGATAGTAACGCCATTTCAAGCTCATTTTGATAACTTATTCGTGCCGCAACGTACGTAGACAGTTTTCAAATACAGAAATGTATCTCGGCTTATTCCTAATGCGTCTTTTCTTCCTTGAGGTTATCACTGGATGACTCTCAGATGTAATCATCATAGTTCTATCTGGAAATAAATTGTCTAAGATTAAGTTCACCACCGTTGAATTGAAGGATTAGTTGCCAATATGTGAGCTCCGGATCCTTTTCATCTGCATATGAGGGATGCCTTTAATGGATCCATCCCACGTCAGCTTTGGTCACCAGTGCCAGCAGTAGCCAATATTAACTTAACATACAACCTTACAGTTGGTCCTCCTTGTTGAGTTTTCGTCATTCAACGACCTTAATTAAATAATGGAAGAATGTGTGTAAGCATCGTTAGCCTGATTTGTAGAGCCAACTGGTTCTACTTTCACGAGCGTTCTTCTCGTGGAACTAGACACGGAAGTAGTCAGTTATTTTACCGAAATGATTAGTTCTTCTTAGTCACCATTGTGTACTTCAAACAATGTGCTGTTCCGTAATGGAAGGCTACATACGAGCAGTAAGTTGGGTGGGTAAAATCAATCAACGTGTGATTAAATTCACTGATCATGGTGAGCCGCGTAGCTCAATGGTAGAGCGTTGGCTGCCACAACGTCTTCACTGGTGTGAGGGTTCGACTGCCATCGAGGTTGCGAAATTCTTACCTCTGCGTCAGGTGAATAATCCAAGAGAATAATGCACAGAGGACGAGAAAAATTCATTGCATGAAAAGGGCTATTGTATAAACGGATGAACAGGAACAAAAAGTGAACGAAACTCTCTACGTTCATGTGACAGACTAAGAGGTATGCCTTACCCGTTGCTTTTGGGACTAAGGAGAAAAAAGTTCTACTGCATACTGTTTCTGGTCCAGAGGGGCTTTGCCACACACGGCGTTGCAACAGACCTCTCACCTCTGTAGTGACTTTTTTATAACCACATGACCCTTTTTTTAGCCTCATCATACAATTTCACCATACATTTAATCGCTATGACCTAATAGTGGTTATACGTTTTGGCAAACAGTCCCTTGCCAGTAGAAAAAAAGCAACGTATGATGCCCTAGCATCTAATTCTTTCAAGAGGCGACTCTAATTAAATTTGAGTTGACCATGCTCTTACGAGGAATTTAGAAAAGATGCGTTTTTTACCCTTGTCGTCGAAGACTGCGAGCAGAAGTTTTATAAAGCCACTTACGGGATAGTTTGCATTCTGCCAAAGTACAAATAGAAGTAGGTCGCATGCTCTGTTTTGTTTTAATATGCATCTTAGTGACAACTCTGGGCACTGGTTCTGGAATTGTAGCACGTCCTCCGGTGGGACGAGGAAACGGGCGCAGCCTGTACTACACATGTTTCTGCGAAACATTCCATTGAAAAGGGGGTTAAGGTTGGGGTAACAATAATATCAAGATTAGAGTTGAGATAGGAGTTATGCAGATAGTATTGCCGGCAAAGACAAGGGAGACCTGAATAACCATTTCTGGCTTATTAGCCGTCGTAAGCCAGTCATATTCAGACCAAAAAGGTGCCCCAATCGAACCTCTGACTCGTGGCCTCAATTGATCAGCGTCAAACGTCCTAACCATTGAGCCAAGAGCCCGTTTTCTCGCCGGCTTAGGTGAGGGGATATTGACTTTCGTGGATGAGCCTTTACCTGACCGCTAACGGAATTCATCTGTCCCCATTGTCTTAGCCGGCAGTACTATCTGCCTACCAGCAGCTGTTACGGCTCTCAGGGCCTCTGTCGACGCCCAAGGCAGAGCAGGACAGATGAGTTCCGTTAGCGGTCAGGTCAATCTTCATCCGCGATTGGGGTTACGTGAAGATTTAAGTCCAGGTTAGAGTGCAACCTGGAATATAGAAAGGTCTACCCTCGCTGGGATTCGGCACAAGGCCGTTTGTGTTACGAGGAATGTTACTATTCTAGTTTCCTGTTAGGGAGCAGCATATGCAACAGTAGTTTATGTAGTGCACCTCATTAATCCCTAGTCCCAGCACTTTGTACTACGAAAACGGTGGTCATAAGGTGTTATGGATGGGAAAATAGGATAGACAGTGGAATATATTTAATAATTTCACTACTGCTCTACTGTTGTTGACTTATGTCACTTCCGTGGCCGACCCTGACACCAGGTGATGATCACACTTTGCCCCCACGCCCCAGTGACAGTCGTTCGCTGTGCACAAATAGCAGCAATTATACCCCTACGCATCTTCCATCTGATCAACCCCACAACCTAACCCAATTACCCCCCCCCCTACCCCTCCTCCCCTCCCCGGACGCACAAACCTCTATAGGCCGACCTCGCCATGTGGGCGACGCGTAAACGATGAATTGTAATTAGACTACACTATTTAACCCTGTCCATCTGTATAGTTTTAATTACCCTGCAAATGTTCTGGCCTGACACTGATTTGCTGAAAACATATGTTTGCGAATCTTGACTTCTCAACTTATATCTGTGGGTTTTTCCAATCAGTATGATCGTTTAACGTATCGCGGAAAAACCCGACCAACAAATTGCAGGTTTCTTGAAATTCCTGGAACATAGAAATCTTGGTTAGGAGGCCGTCTACTTCAGCTTACATGAGGTCCAACTTGCCGTTCTGGAGTTAGCTACGTATAGTCCGCAGCACAAAGCGCCGTGCGTACCTTCCATTTACGTGTGAAACAACTTACTCCCAGTGGCCGCGGGAAACAAATCCGAATGCATTGTTTCACTTTACAATTACTTCTGAAAATTTCCTTCCTTGCCTATCCTATTCTCCGACCCCCAGAAACCGTATAAGCACTGTTTTCTTTGGACAAAATGCTGGGGCTAGTGGTATCTGAAATGCACTACATAAACTATATTTGCCGAAGCATATAAGCAAATCCTATCCTGTGGCGTATACTGACCTTGCTTGTTTAAGTTCTTTATGTTTAGACGTGCCTTTAGTGCTTTGCAATGAAATAGTGATAGAGAGTTAATTTTTAGGAGCCTAATATTGTGACAATGCGAACGATTGATTGAGGGAGGCTGAACAATGCAAGGTTCAGTATTCGTTCGAACTTTACAGCTTAATCACAGAGTTGAATTTTAGACTGGTTTCTGCTGTAAGTTGCAGGTATTATAGCAGGCTTTTCGCAAAAAACATTTAAAATTAGAGTACTATCTAAGTGTGCATTGTAAAAATGCATTGATTTCCTGGGTATATAAACTCGCTGTGAATTTCTGGAAGCAATGCACTCCGAGGAGGCATGCATTAACAGGCATATCGATTTGGACGCCAAATATAATTACCTCAAGGCCGAGTTCAACGCGCGCGACCAACCACGGCGAAGTGACGAAACGCATGTAACGCCTACTGGCACAGACTGACATAATCCTACCAATCGGTGTGCACATCAGATGATAATTGATTTTTCTGCACGTTAAAAATTTTACATATGTACAAATTTTCTCAGGTGTGAAGACGACTGGCGGACCTTGCTCAAAATAAGCACTTTTTATCTTAATTTAATATCTTGCGATGACCGTATTTAAATACAAACAAAACTACAACAATATTTGTTGTGACTTTATTAAAAGACTGCTCGCTTTCATGGTGCCTTTTACAAAACAACTCTCTTGTAGGTTATCCTGTACATTCCCCCGAATACTACCTTCCCTACTTCCACAAAAATGGCGTCTCCACGGTGATTCGGCTAAACAAGAAAATTTATGACGCCAAAAGGTTCATCGACGCAGGCATTCAACACTACGACCTTTTCTTTCCCGATGGTAGCGTCCCTCCCGACTCCATCATGCGTCAGTTTTTGGATATTTGTGAAAAATCTCCCGGGGCAATCGCTGTCCACTGCAAAGGTACGGTAAAGCAGCGAGTCTTCTTTTCGTTTTACTTAAAAATTAGGTGTGTCTCTCCATAATTGTGTGTTCAAAAAGTGTGTGCGCTAACGACCAAAAGCCAATCCTTGTTTGGGCTTGGCATGGGCTTTTTACTGCTCCCGCACGACCCGTGTTTTTTTATTTCTGACAGCAGGTTTACGACTTCCTAAGGAAGGGCTCAGTTCGAAGATGATTTTAAGCCCATATTGTCCATGGCAAGAGACACGTGCAGAGGTGTGCGCACATACCTGAACCCAGCCGAATGTTTTTTTTCCAGTTTTTGTAGAAGGGTCACAGTCACATGATACTGGTATTCGCTGATGCGACGACCCGAATATAAATCGACAGAATCCTGGTCTTCTGGCTGCCTTGGTTTCGCAATCTCAAGCTCCGCCGGCGATAGCTAGCGTAACGACCAGCCTTTATTTGTAAATAATTTTTATCAAAACTCGAAAGGTCCTGATTTGTATCCTTAGGCTTCTCATCTTATGTATGGTTAAAGTGGGAATCACAGACAAGATATGATTGGCCTTCCAATGCTTTATTGATTCTCTGGAAGGAGGGCAACCATAACTTTCAACCAATAGAAACTGTAGGCAAGAATATTTTAAGTACTATGATCTGAAGGCTTCACCACTTAGCGCAAATTTCCTTTACAATCAATAGTGTGCTGGTGGCTGTGATCTCTAAACTGTCATCGGTAAACACGAATCAACAAAAAATTGAGAGAGAAAAAAATTATTCCTGAGCTAAAGTAGGCTAGCATATATGGGTTAGGGCAGGGAGCAAATAAAGATTTTATTTGGAAAGCTTCTGCTTACTGTTTAGTAATCCTTTATGTATATTCGGCTCCCTTCATTGGCAAAATTACGTACGTAAAAATCGAGCGCATTTGTTGGTTTAATAGACTGACATATGGTATGATGTACAATGTCTTCACTTAAATATCAGCTAAAAGGGGTAATTTGTCTCAATTTTCTTGTTCCAGCTCAAATATTTGCAGGGTTTATCAGTGTGGCCTCAAATTTAGAACTTAAACAGTAAAGTTTAGATTTGAAAGAATTTTAAATCAATTATTTTCATCATTTACAAATTTCCAAATAAGTTTAATTTACTAGGATCCCGTCCGCTCCATAACACACATTTGGTTCTTTGTAATATTTGCAAAGGAACCTTTGCAATTCTCACTGCCAAGTCTGCGCAATGAACTTGGAATGGCGTTGTATCTCGCGTGCGGGTGACGCCCATACACGTTTCCGGCGTGGCCGATTTTGCCTGAACCTTGTTTCTTGTTAGTACTTTGTTGGGTCGGTCAGAAGGAGATTGATTTTTGCAGAATTACGTTCAACGTGCAATATATATATATATATATTAATCTTGCGGAAATCTATAGTGGTGCTGCACTTTTGATGTGATAAGTCTGAGTGCACTTGTCAAAACGTTAAAAAAGATAACTTTGGGCCTGAACATCAATTAGCGGTCACAAGACGAGACCACTTATTCCAGGTGGCCATGCACACACTGGAAACCAGTTGCGAATTCGCTTGAGAAAATGCACAGATTGCTGGCACTTGCGTGAGCAGAAATGACCGCGAAATCCCGGAAACAATGCACTCAGCTGCGGCATGCGTCAACAAACGTATCGATTTGGATGCCACCTATAATCATCTCAAGGCTACATTTCAAAGCGCGCCGCCAACCACGGCAGGATAACGAAATGAATGTATTGCCTATTGGTGTAGACTTCAGCTAGTTGAAGGATAGTTTGTAAGGCACGGTTAAGTAAGGTAATTGTTCCTGTACATATCCCATCGTCTGACAAAGAGCTGGGGAATCAACATCAACAATTTCCGCATTAAAACTTACAATTTGCTATAGAAGTCTTTCGCTTCTCAATCAAATATCTTGGGAAACCCGTATATCAAAGTGTAACATTCTTTAAGAAAATAAAGGTTGTGCTATATCTTTGCAATGTTTGACTCGTCAATAGAGTTGTCTTTTGCCAATGGAGCCGAGTCAGTATCTGAAATTCTAAGCTATTTCAGTATCTAGGAGGTTTTGCAGATTTGCTTGATTTCGTTTACCCAATTGTAAAAAAAACTCGCGGCATTCGGCGGGATTTGAACCCGCATAGTCGGAAAGGCCTTTACGTGAAGCCAATGTCCTACCGGTTGAACTAAAAATACCCCGTCTAGTACCGTGATTTTAATCACACTTCAATCGATTTTGCCCACCCGAATTTACCGCTCTTATGGATTCCACCAATATCAGTTTTCAGCTTGTTCGACACGCAGTGGTGGTGATGGTTATAGTTTACTTGATTTCCCTTAGTTCGTATTGTGTTACACGGTACTGATTCATTGCTCACACCACTGAGGAGGATACAAGTGTAAGACAAAAACCTGACCGGAGGCGACTGATCTGTATGAAAAAAACAAACACCCTGAAATGCAAAAAAAGATTGTTTATTTTCCAGTTTGTAAGACGGAGAGGGGTAGTTAGTTTGTAGGTCAAGTAATAAGAAAATTAAACTTAGTTGAGACGAGCCGACAAGCCTAAAAAACCTCAGATTTTCTAATTGCGAGCTAAACTATAAATAATGTGGAAGAATCGGATGCGATAGTCTACATCCGAGGGCATACGTAAAACGTCTAGTAGAGGCAAATTCGCATTTGTAGGAGAAAGAAAGCTTGAAAGAAAATACTACCTTTTCGCTTCACCGTCCCTTGGACTTACAAGCTATTTTCTGCATCCCTGAGGGTAAAACTTTCTCTTTAATTCATACAATACCATACGAATACAATTAGTTTACCCATTTATGATTAATGACCCGGAAAATCAGAGTGAGTAATCTATATACGCTATTCGTTTGTCTTGGGACAAAAAATGACTCAGTTTCGCAAAACCGCAGTAAATACATACAATCGGGCCTGGCTGTCACCCAACTCCCCTGAAAAAGCGCATTAAAACAACGGCCAGAAAATAGGCTAGTTCGGATGAAATATACGCAATGTTTCCTTGAGCCTTTTCGGAAGCAAACGAGCATTATTTTTAATCGAAAAATGGGAATTTTGTTCAATGTGAACGAAATTCAATAACAAACATTCTCCTTCAGACTGAGTGTAATATCGGGTGGCTGGTCTCTGTTCTATCTCTCATCCACAAGCCATCACCTCCGAGCATGTATTGGCTCAACTATTTTATGAACCTCCTTGTCTTAAAGAGTAATATTCTACCCTGAATCTTCTCTCATGTACGCCTAACATTTTTGCGGAGATCAACTTTACATCTTTTAATCAATGTGGCCATGTTCTATTTCGGTTCTGCATATATGTTTTATGGTTTTTGCGGTTAAGAATGCAGACGCAATTATGCATTGTAAGCGTTCGCGTTTATTTAACTCGCCAGTTAAATGCTGCCCATTATTTGACCTGCCAGAATCGCCATAAAGAGGTTTGGCAAGCGCTGTTATGACATTTTGCATACCAGACACAGGAGTCACATTACTCCACAATTATTGAGCAGACCCAATATTACCCCACAAGGCCGCTGAAGTGCCTATATTTTCATACTTGAAGCTTTTAATGGCTTTTGATTTTCCGCGAGCAGACAAAATGTAGTAAGTCTACAGGATGTTACCTAAATGAGGAAATTTGGAGATCGACATTTAAGTGGATGGTTTAACCCACGCATTTGAGTTTGTTTATTCGATTCATTGAATTGACCTGAGAAGCAAAATACTGTTTACTAGAAAATCGTTCTATCCTGATCAAATGTTTTGAAGGTAAATATGCGCAGAATATGTGCAAAGCCAACGTTTGCTGATATCCAAGGGATCTTGGAAGCTATGAAAATCGAGACCCAAGACTTCTTGCCTGTGCAAATTGAACTATAAAAGAATATTAATAAAACCGAAAACGTTTTAAGTATAACTTTCTAGAGACCGGTAAAAAAATTGTCTTTATTTTATGAACTTGAGGTAAGTTCAAGTATGGGATAATGCATCTTCTTCAGGAAATGGAGAACGGACTCAATTAGAATAGTCCTATTTCGCAAATCTACCATGTCTAGTGGCATAAAATGTAGTAATGCACTTGTAAGGCTGTAAGTTGTTTAACCACTTCGAAAATAAGGATGATAAACAAGCATTTATGTGAGCATCCGAGGCATGCCGTCACTTTTCTCTCGCCAACCGTATGCAAAAAATGACCAAACATTTTTTAATGTGTAGTTAAGTATGAACGACTAAGAGCGCTTGAAACGGAACAAGTAGAAGATTTTCAATTTTTGCGTAATCGTCGTATCTATTCTGACACTCTGAAGTTCCTCTGCAATCTTAAAACGGGGCCTTAAAATAAGGATATAAACTAAAACTGTTAAATTATACACCGAAAATGGGGTTCTTTCACTTTCAGTAGAAAATGTTTTCCTGATTCTCAGGAAAGTCAAAAAACCGTTCAATTTTTGCGATTTTTATCTTAATGCAGATATTTTGCGTTTTTGTAAGAAGTTAGTTGTTATAGAAAACTTTGAAATTGATCGGAGGCATGTAAATATCTGTTGAAATATCGGCATCCCAAGCTATATATTTTACCATCCATAAAGTCCTTTCAGAAATGATAATGTTTGTTGTGTAAATTTTCGAGTCTGGTTTCCCAACTTGTCAACTGCAAACTTCTCGAGATCAGATGATTGAATGCGGATGATAACTCCTCCCTGTCAGCCCATCAGCCGCATAATGGCATGCGGTTGACAGTTTTCTCCCGTCTGCCCACATAAGTAAATGCAGGTGATGATCACCTCCGAGCATATAATCTTGTGTTAGTCATCTTTTTGTGTTATCTGTTTTCGCACAAATATTATTTGTCTGACGACGAGCTGGGGACCCTGTTAAGTCCCGCGCCTGTTCCTTTTAGTTAGCACGAACGGTACCCAAGGCCCGTAAGAGGGAGAAAGCAGTCGGCCAGAGATAGTGTGTACTCAAAAAAGCGCCTTACAGCAAGTCGTTCACACATTGATGAAGGAATGCGAGAGACATAGTCGAGACAATGGACCAATCAGAAGTAAGTAGACAAGACTGGCCGCAGCGAGGCGTTCGCGAGAGGCATTTGCGTGTGTGACTCATCATGGAAATAGCGGCATTCCCAATAGAACCAGACTCCAAAATTCACACTCCAAACCTTATTCTTTCCTAAGAGACTTCCTCATTAATAAAATCATAAAAGCTGCCTTTTGTCGTGGATGTACATTTTTCTCGGCGATAAGTAGACATGTTTGGGTGATTTTAAAACCATGACAACTGATTAAGGAAATCTTAGTGTTTTCACATTTTTATTCTCTCTCTCCCTACCTGATCCTCATGGTTGCCTGGATTGTGACACTCTTCAGCTGGTCTCGGTCGGACGGGCACCTTGATCGCCTGTTACATGATGAAGCACTTTCGCTTTTCGGCGGCTGAAGCCATTGCCTGGGTTCGAATCTGCCGACCCGGCTCCATAATCGGCCGGCAGCAGAACTGGCTAGCTGACCGACAGGCCTGGTGCTGGATCGAGGGTGATTTGCTACGTCAGGCCAAGACCCAACAACCTGAGAAGACGCCCCTGCAGACTGATGGTGGTATCGTGGCTTCTGGTGGTGAAAGTATGACTGCTGTGAAGACGACCGCCAAATGGAACTACGAAAATGCCACTCCTACTTATACCTTCGTCGTCAATGACCAGAATTCTTCATCAACGCGACCGACTGAGTTCCGAGCCGCTCTGAATAGCAATCAAACTGATAATTTGTCCTGGTATGGCTTGATTTATGTTAGCATTTGTTTTTTTTGTCGATAAAAGGCAGTGTTTCGCGTCATTTTTGGGCGCAGGATTTAAAGCCAATTAGGAGGACGTGGGTTGATGCTTTAAAAATTTATCCACATGTATTTGTTTGAAGATTATTTTCTTTGGGATATAAAGTTAAATTTAATTAGTGAATTTTCGAGTCTTATGCCCTATCTCGCCTTCGGACTAACAATTAATGTGCAATGAACAACTAAAAATTTCAACCGTGCGGGAAAAATCAATAGTTATATGGGGTGAGACCTGATTGGTTTGTGGGGCATCAGTCAGTCTGTGTTGTTCGGCCTTCGTCTTTTCCATCGTTCATTGACGTGTTTATCGACACCATCTAACTATTTGGGGCAGTTGTTGCATGAACTGCGCCAAGAAATTCTCGGCCGGCTAATACTGCGACTGGTTAAGCCGATTCTAGCGCCCTCATACTCCTTAACATTTGTAGTGCGTATTGTTTAATCGAAGGCTAGATCATAGACAGCCATCTTGTTTGCTATCTGTTGTTCTCTATAACCCAATAGATCCTCGGTCGGTATCGACGAGGATTCATCATTGTCTGTTTTAGCAGCTATCTCGGGGGGCTGATCTGAAGGCCTAATACACACACAGGGCTGACTGCGGTATCCAAGTTAATTTTTCAATTGGCAAACCTCCAAGCCGCGGCTTTTTGCGCACTGTGATGGCATCCAGCACGCCAGGTTGATTATAGAGAAGATCGACCTCACTCTCTCCCCCACCACCAGCAACAAAGCACCGCGTAGCTGATCGGTTGCCTGAAGTGGGATGGGCGCAGTGGTTGACAGGGCCGGAAAACCCGTGTTCGCGTGCCACAGCACGACCTGACCCCCTTGACACATACACCAGGATTCACAGGCGAACATTATACTACACTGCCACCTGACGCATTTATCAGCCACATAGTGTGTGTTGGGCGCAAAGTGGCTAATGAGTGACACTGGGAGTCAGGGGCGCCGGTTCCTTCCAATCCCTGTCTCTCCCCACAAGATAGGGTTTCAACGACTGTTGATTGAAGTGAACTTAGTAACGGACTATGAATAGATCGTCGTCTACGTTTCAATATTTTTTGTGCGTGCGAGCGAGTGACGTTGACACGTCTGTCTATTGATCATTTGCCTGCCATATTGGCAGTTCGACCGTCGTTGCTGACGAAGCCCATCATGGAAAGGTTGTCGAAGGGATGGTGATTCGCGAGGGCATTCGTTTATAGCGACAGAGGACTTTCACATAGCCTACTGCACTCTGCGCTCACTCACCTACGGGTTCAGTGTACGGACAGGATCAAAAATACCAGAACTGACGTTGAACACGGACTGTTGCCATGACAGCCACTCTCCTGGTCAGTGCACAATGGATCAGAATTTTATACAATGGCGTATATGTACCTGTACTTGCTACGGCTGCGATCACGCCCGATCTAGCCGGCCTCGATGATATCACGCACGGTACCGCTCCACCCGTGACGATTGGCGGCAGCGGATCTGCAAAGCTCCAGCCAGTCTCTTCTCTAGCGACGGATACCGGAGACAGGAGCTTCAAGAATTGCTTCCATATCTTGAACGACGGTGCCCAGCCATGTCCTTAGTTACCTTTTTCGATGCCTCCAGGTGCGCTTAGATGTCAGATCGACGACAGCATAGCAAAACTCGTTGGGCGGACGAGGGAGAACGTGCCCGAACCACCTCAGTCACCGTTCGTGAATGGCCTGGGATATCCTCACGATACCATCGCAGCGAGTGCAGACTGTCTCATTCGGAATAAAGTCGATACTCTTCATTCGTAGGATGGTCCTCAGGCAGCGGTGGCCAAATACCTCCAGTCTTCGCTCATTTTCAGCGTGCAAAGCCCAGCATTCACATCCATAGAGGAGGATTGACCGGATGGATGCGTGGTATACACGAATCTTTTTGCGGCGATGGGGGTGTCGCGTCGGATATATAGGCCCTTTCGAAAAATTGACAAAACCCAGCGAGCAGCATCGATACGGGAGACAATGTCGTCCTTGCTCTGCCCAGTCGGTAGCAGCCTCGCTCCGAGGAAGTTAAAGCTGTCTAATTCCTCAAGTTGATGGCCATTAATCCCCAGAGGTGCCTTTTCCTGGTCAGGGATGCAGCTCGAGAATAAATTACTCTTTGCAGTATTTATGGACATGCCAACCGACATAGTGATCTCATTCACCCGCGACACCACAGGCTATTGAACGCCAAAGGTTGAGGCTTGACGTTTCTGCCGCCGTCACCGGAGATTTCTACTGGGTGATCCCTTGTATGTTCAGCAGCAGAGGGACAGTGACTTGCTCAACATGTTCCATATTTTCTCTCTTCTCCGACCTAGGCTGGGAAGCAAGACATAATCAGGAAGACTAGAGGCAGGAGAGGACGATAGGTCTGGTCTATCAGGTCATGATGTTGGAGCTGATGGCAAAGACGCTTCCACCCAAAGTGGTATGAGAGAGTGCAACAACAAAGATCCAGAAGAAGGACCTTTGGAGGGGGGGGGGCAGTGTTTTGAAGTGTTGTCCGAAGGTGGCGATCAGAGAGGCATCGACGGTCTAAAGGAAGAAGCCGTAATTTGGACACCAACATTCAGCTGCTCTTGGGACGAATGTCACTAAGTTGAATGCCGGTATTAACAAGAAATGTCCCGCTACTCCTGTGCCTGGCAAATACGGTTTGCCGAATACCAGATGGACTAGAGAGATTGATTGTTATCTGTCTCTTGCTGAAGAGTTTCTCCGGGGTTGGTCGAAGCACAACGCCGAGTCTGAGATGAAATTTTAATTAATCGATACGAAACTTAGGGCACCATGCTGTTCGCTTATATGCTACTTTTTTGAGAGGCCTTTCCATGTTTTTCGCAGACTTCTTTAGTATGATTGAGTTTACTAGATTATTGTATTTAGAAATGCTGACGATAAATAATCTGTAGGGTGTAATTTACTGCAATTTAACTTAACCGAGTAAGGAAACCTAGAGAAAAGTGGTGCCTGGAATGCAACCCAAAAACCCAAACCCAAACCAATTACATCATCTTCAATCGTTGTGGGCATTAAGGCCGCCTGTTACCAAATATTATGTATTGATCAGCTAGTGACCAGCGTCGACAGGCGAAGACCGCATTAAGTTACAGGATCTTGGATTGGAATTTAGAGTACGAAGCATCCAAGGCCAGATTATCGATGAATAACTGCATCTGAAAGAGAATAGTAACATAGAGGAAATTTCAACGAGCATGTGGGATTAAGCGGGCTCCTTGGCCGTTTTTGCCACACAAATGACTGACTCAATGCGAATGTGTTAGACGCATGTTCCCCTTATTTCAGGTAGGATGTGAGCAATGCGGCTAATGGGTTGTTTTGAGACATCAGGTGACTAGCTGGCGTCTAATGCGCTTGACACGAGGATGGGGCACGTCAAACTTAAAAGAATCCGCAAAATGACTGTCAACAGACACTTGTGCGGAAAATGAACAAGATCTGAAAGCTCTCTATGGCGCACCAGCTCGGGACTTTCTTTTTTAGAAACAGAATCACGTAGATCGCAAATGCATATCACACGAAAGACGAAAATTGTTGGCTTTCACTTTGGGTGTCATCAATATAATCTTCCTTATCGCCGTCGCTCAATGCTATGTTACGGTGCATGTTAAGGACATACTCTGATGAGTGGAAGACCTTTGTGAGCGACAACGAGTGAGGGCAGACCAAGTTGGGCCTCGGTGATGAACGTTCACTGACCGCTTACGCAACTTGTCTGTACCGCTTTGCCCTGGGCCTCCACATAGACCCTGATTGCCGTAACAACTGGTAGTATAGGCAGATACTATTGCCGGAAAGCTCAAGGGAGACTAGAATAGCCATCGTCAGCCGGCCTTATCCAGACCCAAGTGGTGCCCCAACCGAGTCTCTCTCGAGGTCCCCGCAAGAGAGGGACAGATGACTTCCGTTAGCGGCCGAGTGAACGTTCATCAGCAAGTGTAAACATCCTTCGACCTAAACCGGCGAGAGAATGAGCTCTTAGCTCAAAAGTAAGGGCGTGTGACTCTGACCAATGAGGTCGCGAATTCAAGGCTCGAGTAGGACGCCACTTGGGTCTGGGTATGACTGGCTGACGATGGCTTATAAGCCAGAAATGGCCATTCCAGTCATTTTGTCTATGAACTCTTTTGCTCATTCGCCTCCTGTTAACATACAAAAGTTAGCGGACTGGTACTAAAAATTGTTCTTTAATATTTATAAAGGACCACTCATAGGGCTCAGTAGCAAACCTTGTTTGGTTTTTTTTAACTATACCATATCAATTTGAAAGATGTTTTGTCCGAATCATTAAGTCTCCTTGGTGTAGGTCGAGGGTCGAAGAGAGCACCACTTGGGTTTGGGTATGACTGGCTGACGATGGCTCATAAGCCAGAAATGGCCATTCCAGTCTCCCTTGTCTTTGCCGGCAATACTATTTGCCAATATTCCGCTATTGGACAGCTGCTCGTGCATAGAAATTAGCAGTCCTTCCTGGTTTTTAAGGCCTATAGATGACGGTCCGAATGAAAAAGTGATTGTCAGGGATTAAAGGTCGCAATCTTATGCAGTGCAACTTTGTTTCGAAGAGACCAGTAGAAGCGGTATTGTAGCTTGGTCCGTGCAGTAACTTTGTTTTTAGGTTTTGCTCGTAAGTCCTTAACATCAGTGCGTATTCTCGTAAATTTTTCTTAAATTTTCCTCACATGAATGTTCGATGGTGCGGATGAATCCTTCACTCTTTTTAGTTAACCCAGTTGGTTTAAAGAGCATTTACGTATGTTTTGTCACTATGCGTAACAAGAATTAATGTACCTAGATACTACTGCCAGCAAGGAAAAGGGATACAAGTTAATGTATTGTTAATCTTTTGGCTGTCTGAAATGTCGTTTGTTTAAAAGAATTATAATTTGAAACCTTCGTGTTAACTGTTTTGTTGTGCAACAAAATGCTACAGAATGAATGTAAATGTTTGATAATGAAGAGAAATTGCCCATTTCGTTTAACCTCTCGGTGCTCGATGGTTTATATTTCAATCATTCGCTTCTAAACGGAGTCAAACGTGGTATAACGCAGGAAGTTATACACTTCGTTGGTTAACTCCCAGATTTTACTCCATTAAAATTCCCCATGTAGTCTACTAATTAGTCAGATACCTGGTTTTTGGTCCTTGCAAGGAGAGATTTAAAGTGCAATTCTGGCGTTTTAAATTCACTGTCGACTTCTCTGTACACGCGAGGTTGAATAGTGCATCTAAAGCTAAGGTCAAGAAATGGCGTACAAACAAAATTCTGCAGGTCTCGTGAAGATAACTGTCGGAAGCATTTTGTGGTAACATCCTACTTTGCGTCCCAGATCTGCCCCATCCTTCTGTTATACAGGACCAGGTGTAATAAAGAGTATACAGTATGGGCAATACAAAGGAAAGGATATATCAATAAAAAATGAAGTTTATAAAATTAGAAAAAAACAGGAATTATTATTAAAATAAGCTTACGTTTTTCAGCAAAAAGGCGAGCCATAATTATAATGTGTGATTATGCAAATATGAGGTAATAACTGAATTGAAAATGAAACCAATTAACTGGTAAACGTAAACTAAAGCAAGTTAAACTGACTTTACTCAAAAAGTAATATAAAACTAAAGTAAAATAGTAAACATCATAATGAACTAAAAAGATAATTTAAATATAAATAAATTAAGTAAACCAAATAAAATAAAACTGACGTTAATGTGTTGCGCATGTAAATTGAAGGTTTGCACGGCGCTTACCCCCATGAACTATACTAATATAACTCCTAGGGCGGTAATTTAAAAAAGACGACCTCTTAACCACCAATTTTTATTCAGGCATATCAAGACACCCAATAAACTATGAAGTATAAGTTAGTAAAAATGTCTAAAATTGTCAAACACAATATACCAGAACTAAGTAAGAAATCTAAGTAAATTTCTGTGATCATTTATAGCGCGCTATTTTCTGTGCTTCCTTTCTCGTGAACCCTATCTTTGACTTCTTCGTGCATTTCACAGGCGCCCTCTGCCGGCATCTGGCCGAACACAAAACGCCAGCATTATCATCTCCGAATCACCCAGCACTCGACGAATTACTTCCCTAGGGGACAACACAACAACGGTCTATCGTCACCGCGTCCAGGTGAAACCCTCCACGTCAGCTACAACCCCCGATTCTGATGGGGCACGGGGAACGAAAATCGGCTCCGCCTTGTTAGGCAGCGCTGACTCCCCTGACGCCTGTAGTGAGTCATTACTTTTGGGTTCCTTAGGTTAATTCAGCGACGAAAATTTTATAAACAATGAAGGTTTTTGGGAGAGAATGATTTTTATTTTGTGAATTTGCGAGTCTGGTTCCCCAGCTCGTCGTCAGATGAGAGTTTTGCGAAAAAATGTAGCTCAAAATGATTATCAATACAAGATTCTGTGCTGGTTCAGAGTTTAGGAAGATTAACTTCATCCACGTTTAATGATGACGTGACTGTTATTCTTCCATATGGACTTGTGACCTTTGTAATTGACATCTAAATCGATATACCTGTTGCTACATGCCTCGTCTGTGTGCATGGTCTCCAGGAGTTCGTGGCCCTTCTTAGTTAGGCAGGCGCTGATAATTTCGGTTTGCTCCCATGTAAATGCGTGTCCAGGATGTGCATGGCGACTTGAGCATGCATGTGACGATTATCTTCCTGCATTTCGATACATGGCAGCATCTTGTTTTAGTCATAGTTTTGAGTTAACTGTTTTCACATGACTCTCATTTTTCTGACGACGCGCTGGAAAACCAGACCCGAAAATTCACAAAATATGCCTCATTCTACCACGAAGGACCCTATTTTTAATTAAACATACCACTTGGGATGCCGATATTTCAAGCTAATCAAATTTACGGTGTGATTCTTAGCTCCCGCTCGGCCCTTTGACTACAGTAATCGTCCGGCCTCAAAAAGGCGAAGCATGACTCATGTAGTCGCTACCTAGGGCGAATGGCGTAGGTGTAGCGCCAACCAAGCATAGGTGTCAATCAATGAATCAATCAATCAATTTTCCCACAGGTAGTGCCATACGACCTCTGCAATTCACACCTGACTGTGCCTGCTGCACTGCAGCCTCTAACACCTACTGGTGTTTGCTGTCTTCGCCTGATTGGTACGCCCATTGTGTTGCAACTGAACCCAAGACCGTTCTCGTTATGCGACGAAAAACTAAACGACATTCGTTAAGGATTCAGAGTGAAGCATCTAAGTAGTGCAGTAGTCACCGGCCATTAAGCCCACCTCGGGCCCAGATAAAATTGGGCTGAATAAGTGGCGGGCGCATTAAGCGGACAGTCCTACTTCTTAATTAGCATACGCAGGATAGGCACTATACATTATGGACGCACTGTATTATCTGTAGAGCTTGGTTATGTATAAAAAAAGAATGCCGTTTGTCTGTATTTTACGTAATAACAAAAAAATTATTTGCGACACGTAACCGGTTGCGCACGCAGAGATGAAAATTTCACTCTATCCTGTTGGCAAACTGGGCTTATTAGCCGGCGGATTTTGCTATGTAAAATTCCGTACTAAGCTGATTTGGGCTTAATACGCGGCTGGGCTTATAAGCCGTGGGCTTAATAACCGGCGACTACTGTACTAGAGTTCTTGGAGTACGACAATCTTCAGTTCGATAATCCTGATTTGAAGCTAAAAGGCGGAAGTCATCAGAATGAGGGATTTATTGTCTACAGAGCCGTGCATAGTTGTCTCAGGCATCAGTGCTCGCTCGCAAAGTGCAGTGGCGTCCGAGAGTTTTTGTGTTGTGTGATATGTGATGATGGCACCTGCTTTTAGAAGACTCTGGAGTGACTTTAGGTGGTTTGCTACTGGTGTGCTGCAATTACCCGAAGGGGGTGGCGAGTATTGAGACCCCTGCTGCGTTGGGCAAAGAGCCAGCATATTCAAGGTGTTGTAGGGGTCTAAGTCGTGCTTTTACTCGGATCACTACAATCATCAGGTCGAATCCCTGGTTGGAGGTAAAGGCCAAGAGTCACCAGAATCAGAGTTTTATTGTGTACAGAATTCCCAGTTGCAGTCTCAGGTGGCAGTGGCCACTGGCGAAGCCTGGGCTGGTCCTTACTGCGTCCAGCCAGGCCTGAGAGAGTTGACTGTGTGTTGTGTGGGGTGATGACAATTGCTTTGGTAGGATTATGAAACGAGTTCAAGTGTGCTGTCATTGGCGTGTTGCAATTGCCCGAGGGGATGTTGCCTGCAAAGGTCTTTGCTGCATCGGCCGAGGGGTGTTGTATTCAAGTGTCACTTATGCAGGCGTGCTTATTTGGACACACGTGTGCGCGCGGGCGTGTGCGCACGTATGTGCGTAAGTGAATAAGCTGACGTCAAATGTCGGGTTCGCCGACACGCCGAAGTACGGGGGACGTTGACGCAGCTGTTATCGGTTAGCCAAAAGTAGCTGCGAGGTCAAGCCTCGGGGAGGGGGGGGCGCCAATGATGTAAAACATTGTAACAGTTGCTTGTGACGACACGATTTTGGGGCAGCGAGCCTTAGACAACGAAGGGGAGATAGGCATTGTAGCTATCCGCCATAATGTCCTCAGCCAAGCCGCGACTGTTGGGCATGCGTAGGCGCATGTCTGTGTGCGGACATGTATGCGTACGATGATGTCAGTAAAGAGTATTTATGTCAACTGTGGGGGCCGCCAT
>JAYGXS010000005.1:53288034-53312976 GCA_036362985.1 Ligula intestinalis
CAAAGGCTTTCTCTGATGCGCGGGTTCAAATCCCGCCAAACGCCTAGAGTTTTTCACACTTGGGTCAACTCAAAATATGTAGAGTTCGTGCCAACCTACATGGCGTGTTGGTACTTTCGAAAGCTTGAGAAAACTCGAAGACGTGTCAGGCGCCTAGGTGTCAATCAATCGGGCTACAGGTTATTCCCACAGGTCGTGCCACACTTGTCACTACCTCTGAAATTCACACCCGACTCTGCCTGGCGTACTGCAACTGCGCTTTAGCCTCTAAGACCTACTTGTGTTTGCTTTTTTCTCCTAAGTAGAATAAGTTAACCCTTTGATTGTGGCGTGGGGTTATGCTCACTGTCAACAAGAGGTAGACGCGACCTCTGGAACGATAGTTTTATTCTGAGCTTTCGACTCCATACGAGCAGCCATCGTCAGAGTCAATGAAAAAACAGCAAGCGTTAGTTACGCGCAAAGGGGGTTTGTAGGGGGGGGGGGGGGGGGGGGGCAATTGTTGATTGATCCCTGTCCATGTCACGTCTGACGATGGCTTCTCGTGTGGAGCCGAAAGCTCAAAGTAAAACTATTGTCTCAGAGATTGCGTCCTTCTCTTCTGGGGCACGCATATTCGTTTCTATTCGATAGGCCCACTGTTTTGCAATTGAAGCAAAGACGGTCCTCGGTATTTGGCGGAAAAGTGAATGAACGGTATTAGGGCTACCACGAGCCAGAGCTACAGGCATTTTGACCTTCCGCATTTTTCTTCCTAAACCATAGCAGCTGGACACTCATTGAAGGCCACGCAAATTAAGCTTACGCGGACGGCTGTTTCACTGAAATTATAGCTCATTGGGACGTATTCATCTTTTCAGTTAGGCGAGGGGAAGGGCGTTCCTACTATTTTCTTATTAGCCTGACTAGCGCTCATGGCCCACCCCAGGACGTAAAAAGTGTAAATATTCGTCATTTCAGTTTGAGTGGGGGCAGCGCTCTGATATTTTCATCTAAGGTTGACTAGTGCACATGGCCTACCAAGTAATATAGGCTTTAACGCGAGGGCTTCCTCTCTAGTTTACTCACTCTGTCGGAATTATATTTGATTCGGTCGAGTTAGTCTTTTACTTTTTACGGCTGCGATCAGGCCTCGATTATGTCCTTGATTGTACTTTTTCTCGCGTGACTATCCGTGGCAGCAGGCCCGGTCAGTTCAATCCGTTCTCCTCGCCAATGCCGGAGACCGAACTCCCAAGGTCCCGGAACCACTCCCATGTCCTGGTAGACTGAGTCGAGCCAGGTTTTGACGTCTCCAGTAAGGAAACGGTGTCGGATTGAGGGCAGTTACACTCAACTCTAGAGGTTTAATGGCCTGGAATATCATTGTGATGTTTTCGCAGCGAGTGCGGACCGTCTCCTTTGAGAGGATGCCGATGTACTTCACTCGAGGGATGGTCTACGAACAGTTATGGTGAAATACTTTCTTTTATCTTACACGCGTAAAGTCCAACGTTTACCGCGGTCGTGATGGGCAGACTGAACCCATGCACTGTACGCGCGAACCTTCATGGCAATAGACATATCACGTCGGATGCATAGACGCTTGAGAAAGCTGAGAGAGCTGCGTCGATTCGAGAGACAATGTCATTCGTTCTCTGTCTAGTCAGCAGCAAGTTCGCTCCGAGGTATTTGAAACCATCTAGTTTGACAGCCACTAATCTCGAAATGGCGGGGACACAGCACGAAAACACTTTAGTGTTTCCAGCATTTATGGCCAAACCGACCGGTTAAGCGACTTGGTTTGCCCGTGACACCATTGATTGTCTAACACCAACACTTTAAGCTAGTAAGACGATATCCTCAGCGTTGTAGATATCAGTCAGCCGGCGTCCAGCTGCAAGCTCAACATCGTCGTCTTAGCTTAAGGCCTTCCCGATTACGCAGTCAGGAACGTAGTTGAAATGAATAAGCGACAGGCTAAAGCCCTGTCAAACGCAAGACCGAATAGTGAACGGTTTTGAGGGTTTGAAGAGTGCAGTCGTGGAGTGGTGGTAAGCCTTGGTCGTCGTGATTACTTATAGCGGTACATCCTCTGTTGCCATCAGTTATCATAGGGATTCACAGACTCGAACCCAGCGACAAAGTCAAAAAAGCAGATGGTCGTTGGTTGTTGTTAGGTATGGCGATATTCAAGAATGTGTCACAGAGTGAATAGTTGGTCCGCACATCCACGTCCAGTGCGCAATCTGACATGGGCAAGGATGCCTGAGCCCCAGTCAACGTGAATGACCTCGTTCTGTTCAATCACCTCATGAAGCCCGCGTGTCGACACGTGACTTATAAATTTCATGGAATATACCTTTTTTGCATCCTTTGAATAAAATTGGCTTCTTTCCCTTCAAAAAAAAATCGCATTGCGTGGGATCAGTAAGAGATGACAAAGACTCCGCTGTGGATAGCAGCGAAGAGGGTGCTGCGTTCCGTACCGAAGTTGAGGAGGAGCTCGAGATGCTCATGCCTGCGCTCGAACTTGGCTGAGTTGTCAGCAATAAAACCGTGCTTTTCATCACGAACAGCGTCACTCAGTGACGAGAGCTTTCCACTAATGTTGCGCACAATTTAGTCGAGTTGTCACCTAAGTGCGAGGCCTGATCTACGGAAATCACGTTTTCGGCAAAGTATTTCTTCCAGTCCTCCCTCGGCGAGTTCACCATCGTATTTTTCATTTGGCGAAAAGAATCCTAACTACGGCACCTGTCTCGCGCTGTCTGCGCGGACAGCTGCAGGGGTCATTTCTCTTATTCGGTCACTGCAGTGTCATCAGTTGTATACAACATTTTTTCAGCTGCCTCTTAGACTGATTTTTTAGCGATGACCATTTGCTTCTGCCTTTCTCGTCGACTTGTATCGTAAAACAGGACCAGAGTTCTCTGCTTAGGGGTTAGTCACTGTTAATTGCCCAATTTGGCGATTTTGAGGCGTCTAGTGTGTAGTAATTTGGGCGCAGAAGAGATGTGAGTTTCGAAGAGTGTACAAAAGAGAACGTTATCAGACCTATTGATACCACCAGTCTTGGCACTTCACAGCGATCGGATTTCACGAACCAAGCTGCAAAACCTTGAACTGGCTAAAATTGAATCAATCTGGAAGATTGAATGATAGTCGTTTGAGTACTATACAAGAAAATGTTTCTTACGGGGGCGGGGTCGGTTCTGACCCGCAGACTTCGGCAGACTGTTCTCACATCCAGAACCAAGCCCAAGGTGACCAAAACTATTTCTGTTTATGGCGTTGGAAGATCCTCTCCGGCAAATCTAGCTCCGGCTAACAATGAGCACATAGCGGTGAGGGAGCCCTCTAACTAATGCTTGCAGCTGCGAGTAAAATGTCTCTTTCTAAGCTGTTTGGCAGTGAAGGTTGGTGCGTTAACGGAGAAGATAGAGACGTTTGTCAATTGACACCTCTAGCCCCCGATAGACATCCGCTTATTGACTCGTTCGCAATCAATTAGTGCATGGATCGATTGTTGCGAGAGGGCAATTGTCTTACCGTAGGAGTCAGGTGTACCGATGTGGTAAAGGGTTAAGCGTAAGATGGCTACAGGTATATTTATATCCCGAGTGCCAAAGTCAAGCGTTCGAACTTAGGACGAACAGCAGGCATCTAGGTTGCACTGCTACCGGCTGGATTTGTTTACTAGGTACCCGCAAAGTTTGCACATTCCAGCATCCGATACTAAGCGTTCGATTCCGCTTAAGTAATCTTGTTCGTTCACCCGCGGTGCTAGACTAGGATTATGAAGCGCGTCTGTTCCTGCGAAAGCCGAAGCATGAATCGTAGTACTGTTACCGGACATAGTTTTCATGAGGTATGGGCTCGTGCCCAGCAGCTGCTCGATTTGTTTGTTTGTGGTTATTTCCTCTAGCACAGGGCAATGGTTCACGGTAGCCATGTCGCAGTGGCGCCATCGTCAGGCTTTGTGTGACATTTTGTAGGCTGTTGGCGAGTGTGCCGGCCCACCGCACCCTGGTTACACGTTTGCTGCTGGTCCGAGACTGCTTATTCCCTTGCCTCGACAGTCTGCTTATTTTGCAGCAAATCTTCACTTCACCGGATAGCCAACAGCTAGGCTAACAGGCACTCGCCTTCGCGCCTTCCTGGTCTGTTTTATTTTTCAAAATTAGCGCCAACTTGTTTCTGAACCGTTAAGTTTATACAGTCCACCATGAACATTATAAGCGTATGGTTTACAATCGTTGATAAAGTAGTTTTAGTCCTGAGGCCAATCAACGTTGCAGCCAGTTCTTTCGAAACCGGACACGTACTGCATGGATCCAGTCGCAGTGCTTTCTTCTTTCGAATATTGTTAATGCCAACTGAGCAAGTTTGAAATTCTTCACGTCCTTTCTTTAACGAAAATGCTGTTTGATCTACAACTGTCTGTTTCCCTCTAACGAAAGCCTTTCCTCTCCCTCTGAACCGCGTGCCAGTGCTCCCTTTCTCATAGAATGCTGCCCCTGTTGACCCTTTTGTTTCCTGTCGAATGCACAATGGTGCTAAAACTAGCCCCGCGGCCAAAAGGGTACTTGAATACTGTCCCCCACCTCACCCCGTTCGGCTTCCTTGCCTTTTTTAATCCCCTTTTCCCACAATGCTTTCGACCTCCATGGTTTCAAGAGCCAACTTTTTCAAGTAGCGCTTGAATGCACCAGCTCGCTCTTAGCCTTCCAGAGAAAATTTGACTGGACACTGTGGCCGTCGAGCCAGGCTGACTTAAAAACAGCTTGAACTTCTTGCTTGCACACACTCGCATCACCTGTCTCCCCGCTCGGTGCCAGTTAACCGCGAGGCCACTGAAATAACATGATATAAGCGATTGCCGGCATTAAGCCCACCTCGGGCCCAGACCAAATTGGGCTTAATAAGCGGCGGGCGCATTAAGCGGAGAGTCCTAGTTATTGATTAGCAAACGCAGGATAGGCACTCTACATTACATACCTAGTAACCAGTTTCGCCTGCAGAGAGCTGAGAATCTCACTCTATTCTGTTGGCAACCTGGGCTTTGTAGCCGGCGATCAGGCTTATTAGCCGGCGGATTTTGTTGTGTAAAATTCCGTCCCAAGCTGACTTGGGTTCAATACGCGTCTGGACTTATAAGCCGTGGGCTTAATAACCGGTGACTACTGCAAAAGCGGTCGCCACCTCTCCCACTAACAAATTCACACGCTCTCTCCAAGACTGGTTTTGCCCTACGTGGTGGCTGAACTTGTATTTTTCCCTTGTATAGACTCAGGCGATTTCGCCGACTCCATTGTTTGGTAACGTACTACCTTGATAGTTGTTATCATCGGGTTTGACGTACGCGTGACTACTGAATACAGAGTCCGAGAAGTCAAGAAATACGAAACATGTATTAGTATAGTAAACAGCTGCAAGAATGGACAAAACGTAATGTTCAGAGATTAAAACGTTGCTTCTTCTGTCGCCTACTGATAACAGTTTGTATCTTTCCCTGACTCTATTATATTCTTCCGTCCTTAACCGTAGAGGCAGAGAGAGTGCTGACTCCATCAACACCAACTCTAACTCAAGGCGACCAGCTAAACCGAATCAAGTTAATTCGAAAGCGCGCTAAAAACCGCCATGCAGACTGTGATTTTAGTGAAGACGGCGAAGATGGACACGGCATGCTGGCCAGCTCGTATCCTCGTAGCCGAGTGGTCGGTAGCCACCCGGACAATGAAGACGAGATTGTTCAGGCCTACGATCTGGCTGTCCTCTCCAACGATTCTGCTGACGACTACAGGGTTCTCCAACCGCGCGAGTCGTTAGCGACACCCATGAGCAAGATATCGCTGACGCCCTATCACAGCCGCAGTCGAGAATTCGGCAACCACCAAACCTACAGTAATGTTCCACTAGGGTGAGATTTTCCCTCAGTTTATGTTTGTGAACTTCTCTCATAAGTGTTTCGTTTAAACTCTTGTCTATGTTGACGTGTGTCTCTTTAATAGTTAATGTCCGCATGTTTTGTTAAATATCTCAGATTTTTTAAATTTCATCTTTTACAGTCATTGTATGCTCAAAGGTTCCAGGCATAAAGAGTCCGGTTTGTGAAGGTTTATTAGTCGACGTTACGAGAAAATATTACGTTAAGGACCTTTACCAAGAATGAACGACCAAAAAAACTGTAAAATATGGGCTCTATGGCTGACAGCTCTATTTGCCTAACTATAACCTTTTTTAGCACTCTGTCGCAACATTTGGATGTAGCAGTCAGGTAATGTAACCAGCATTTATTTTTTAGAGTTGATACATCAGGATTTATTCGATAGCCTGTGGAAACTGACTTGGGTTTTCACGCACCAGTGAGCAGATGTTTAATTTTTTGCCATTTTTGCCATTTTGCCATTTTTAACCATGAGGGAACGCTTGGTCGGTTAGTTAACTCTGAGGGTCTAATTCCATCTGACCTCGGACATGGGTCAGACGCAAAAGATTTGGCAACGCAGTGCTGGCAGACATCAGAATGACACCAATTATAGTCGGAAACAATAAAGGTGAACCCGTGTTTCGCAAGTGTTGCATGCGTCAGCACAGCCACTGTGTTGCCCTAACCTGGAGACCCTTAACTTTGGATCCAGAGCGTAATTTGGCTGAGGCACGAACAACGCTTCGACTTAATCTATTCTTAATGTCAGTAATGCCGAAATTGTTTTCAGTAGGCCTAGTAACGATCGGTAAATAATGGGCTTTTTAAAAAGTAACTGCTTACTATAGGTCGCTTGCCGCGTGCATGCGATTTTGTTATTTTTGCCTTGGGTGGGTTAGCGGCCCAGGTCCGACCTTATTAAAACGTTAGTTTCAGCGCTCATACCGTCTAGAGGAAGTTGGCATGAGGTCTGCTATTTGGACCCTCAAAGTATGCTTTTTGGGCTATTAGGTTTGCAATTATTTATGCATATAAAGGTCAGGGTTCGTTTAGGGTCTGGCTTAAGTTGAGGATTAGGCTTAGTTAAAGAGTTAGAGTTGATTCACTGCACTGCATCCTCAGCGTTTGTCTTGAGGTTTTATTATTTTCTGAGGATTCAGTTAAAAATCCGCACATTTGTAAATTCCAGTGTTAAAACTCCGTGAAAATATATGCCAATCGACCATGGTGGTGTATGTTGGAATTTTGTTTCTGCTTTAATGGCCCGTTGACATTTCTGCTGCATTTGCATTTCTGGCAAATTCACATTTTGCACATAGGTCACACCTTGCACTTATGACCTTAACATTTGGACATTGATTGTTTGGACTTCGGCTGGTTCAGGTTTCTTTCCTTTCTCCACCACTTAAAGTGCACTGCAACATTATCGTATGCCGAGGTACTCAGATATCGGTAGTCCCCTCACTATATTTTACCGTAGTGGTGTTAATCGGGATCTTATGGTTGGGTCATCATGCAGGAAAGACAAATAGGTTTAAACGCGGAAATAAATGGAAAATAACTATTTAAATAACCAAAAATTTGAGCGCGACAGTTAAAATGACAAAGATTATCAATAGAACGCAAAGTCTGCGCAAACATCACCTGCAACTAGGCTACATAGCAATATCTGTCCCCACATAAATTGAGAAAGTAAAATAGAGACTCACAAAATTGGCTTTTCCCATTTTTTAAAACTCAAAATTTCTTCTCAGGGGCTTAGACAGATATTGTAGTCGATAAGGCGACAAGTAACCGTATGTTGCTTAAAAACCTAAATTCAACAACAATCAACTAATTAAAACCATTTCTTAAATTAAACTAATTAACCATACAATAAACTAAAGCTAATAAAAATAAAATTACGCACAAAGAGTTAATTTTTTTCCGAGATTTGAACTGCAGTTATAGGCATAAATACTCCTCTGAGCGAATTTAATTTAATCTGGCTAGACTGGCCACCCGAAGGATCTCTGCCATAAAATGTGAGGACCAGAAAAACGTACGCTCTTGTCTTATATTTCCACTTTGAAAACACTAAACCCAGTAGATCTGTAGATATTCAGGATTTGATTATACCTGCTGTGTCAAACCCATCATTTGTTATGATTACTCTTTTTAAATACCAGGAACCCCGGTTTTTTACGTATAACCCGAAAAGGTGAATAAAAGAAACGCTGTTGAGTTTGGAAAGTTCCGCTTCTTGCTAGATTTTCTACGCAATGTGGGTCCTAAAGCAGCACACTAGGGGGAACGGTGCAACTACGAAAATATCGCGAACTGCTCAAATCTGCGAAAAAACGGAAAGAACTATGAATTTCTGAGATTAAATTAAAATGAAGTAAAAACTAGAATTAAAACCTCCTTTCATTAATTAATCTAAAAGTAAAGTACAAACTTAACGAAAGTCAGCTTATTAAAGACACCTGAACTAAAATAAACTAAACTAATTAAAACAAAACCACTGCTCATAATTATGAACTAAAAGCTTAACTTTAATAAAAATATGTTCAATAAATCAAACAACTTAAACTAAGCTAAATCAAACTAAAAACGATTCAAATTCCAAAATCAATTGCACGTGACTAATACACGTAAGAGAAAACTAAAAAATGAACTAAACGTTTTCTGAACTAAAGAAAATCAAATGAACGAAAGTTTATAAAATAAGACGAAATCTTAACCTTAAATGAGACTTAAAAAACTGAATTATGGTGTAAAGACTTAACTTAATCTTAACAGAAAAATACCCATTAAATTATTTATATTTCTCTTTTTGCTGCCGAACATTATATTATTCAAATAATTGTGGGACTTTTATTTAAGTTCTTCCTATGCGAGATCACATTTTATATACAATTACGTATGTTCATTTTTTAACTGTGTTAAAGAATTGTGAATTTCCGTTTACCTTGGAGAGCAAAACCTCGGAGCTTTTGCATGACGGAACTATGGGATTTTTCATGGTAAAAACGCATATTTTTTTAACTGGATCAATGCGCGTAATGTTCAAATCCGATCTGGTACAGTTCTTGAAACCGACCTATATTTTTCCGCGTGTTTATGTTGCTGGGACTGCAACGGGGTACCTTGTTTAATTGGGGTGGTATTACTGCAACATGCATGTGCCCGATTGCTATCATTAATCGACTATTCGGTGCACCCTGGCCAAAGAGACTATTCCCCATAATTCGTTATTTACGAAACACTGCAGTCGGACATTTTTAGAATACGTTTCGAGATATTAAAGTTAGTAAGTTAACTCTAGGAGCTGTGATGATCAGGACCGGTCCCTAGGAGAAGAAGAGGTCGGAGTTGTGAGTGCTAGGTTTAGTTCATTCTGTACAGAATTAGTGGAAGAATAGGTAGAGGAATAGGACTCTCGGAAAAGTGTAGTCCACCTGCTATGGCGGTGGTCCCGGAATAACAGAGCGTAGGCAGTCATCGCAGCCTGCCTCTGTCTGATCTGGTATCGAATGTGAAGGACCAGACGAGTTGAGGTCAGCCTACGATTGCGGGCGTGTTATTGGCTGCCGCGTTCTCGCGGAGCTTGCATCACATGTGATAAGCTGTCCCAAAAGCCGAAAAATGGAGCCTTTACAAGGCCGCTTGTGTGGAGATTGCCAGTACACACCATTTGCCGACTTAAGGTCCATATTTTATATGCATAAAAGCGATTGAAATTGTTAATTTCCGCGAGACATTCGGCTTCGCAATATCAATTATTGAAATCCCAGCGTTCATTTAACGGATCATTCGGCCTACGCGAGCACTTGGCGCCTACGAGGACGGCAGTGTGTGTGTGTGTCGTAGCCCATAGTTGGATCAGGAATACCCGCTGGAATCCAAACTGGGAGTAATTGGGCGACGGAGAAATGCCGTGACCTAGACCGGTTTGAGCCAAAGGTCCGCGGGAGTGAAATGGGTGCTTGGCTGCGAACTGGGGGCTAAGAGATGGTAGCAGTCATGCGGCGGGACGCCGCAGTCGGGACAGCAGTCGGGTATGGATGGGTTGAATCGGTGTTGGTACTGGCAAAGGAGCATGCAGTAGCCACTGCGTAGCTGCGCCAGGGTACAGCGAGTGACCCTCGGCAGATGTCGTTCCGAGGCCGCAGTCGGAGGTGAATAGCCACCCAAAAGGACCGGGGGACGGTAACCTCGTTTCTCCCCGACAACGACTCTCTGATGGAGACGCTGGAAGCCCGTCTTGGTGGCAGAGCTATCTAAAGGTAGATCTGCGAGAGACGAGGCAACAGCTTCCTTGTGAAGTGCTCGAATAGACGGCCGGACGTTGCGGCAGGGCTCGGAAGCGGTGCAGTGGTGATGATTGGGATTGCCGGGTTGCAAACAACTCCACCAGAACTTCTGGCTAAGGAGATCGATGTGATGAACGACCGGTAGAACAGAAGCCTCCGCATGAAGATGATCTATAGGCGACATTTTATAGCAATCCGTGATCGTGTGGAGGGCAGCGTTCTGTGCTGATTGGAGGCGGCGGAGGCTGGAAGAGCTCATCGTAGGAGACCAGACTGGTGCCGCATCAGTGAGGTGCGGCTTGGCCAGCGCCTTGAAAGCAGTCGACAAAGTCTCTTTCGCGCAGCCCCAGGATGTGCCTGCTACAGCCTTTAGGACCTTGGTGCAGTGGCTTACTTTGCTTGCAGTTTGCCTGGCATGGTCTGCGAACGTGAAAAGCGGATCAAAACGCATGCCAAGGAGTTTGGGCTTGCGGACGAGCGGTAAGGACGCACCGTTGACGGTGATGGCCGGGTGACGATTTAACTCCTATGGATCCAGCATGAAAACAGTTACGGACAACGTGGCTGCCGAGATCGTCATTCCGCCGTGGGTGAGGAAGTTTTCGACAACGGGCGTGAACTCCATGAGGAGCTGTGCAGCCTGATCGATTTCATGGTGCTGGCAGAAGAACTTAACATCGTCCGCGTAGGAAACCACTTGCACAGGTGCCCGGAGGAGTGGAAGATCTCGCATGTAGGTGTTAAAGAGCGTCGGGCTGAGCACAGAGCCTTGAGGGACGCTACAGGTCTGCTTACGGGGCCTGGATAGTTTGCCCCGAAAAAGGACGCGATCGTGATGGCCACGGATGTAGGCCGCCAATCATCGGACCAGGCCAGTCGGTACGTTCAGAGAGACAAAGTCCTGCAGGAGGTGATCGTGGCGGACGCAGTCAAAGGCTCGTGACAGGTCAATTGAGACTGCCACGGTCCGCGAAGCGGGCTTCTGTTGATTAAAGCTCTCGAGAATAGCGTCGTTGAGCTCGAAAAGCGCCGTTGTAGTCCCACGGCCCGATCGGAAACCATGTCGGTGGCAAGATAGTTCAGCCGCAGACGTCAGAATTGGGTGGATGAGCCGTTCCAGGATCTTCGCCAATGGACTGAGGAGGGCAATTGGACGATAAGAGGTCGCTAGGCAGAGGTCCTTGCCCGCTTTGACCAGGGGGATAATGATCGACTGGCGCCAGCAATCAGGGATGATTGAAGTTCCCAGTGAAAGGTTGAAGAGGGTGAGAAGGTAGGCAGCCACCTTCGGGCTAATGTGGCGCACATGGATAGGCGCCAGACCATCTGGCCCTAAGGCTTTCGAAGCTCTCGTTTTCTTAACGGCGGTGAGGATGGCATCAGCCGCAAAATAAATATCTGGGGGCGGTGCTCTATGGAGGAGACGAATAAGGGGGCGCTGGCTTTTTGGACTGGGTGCCGAGCGGGCGAGAACAACTTGTTCATCTTCGCGGCGATCTTACCGTTGTTGGTAATGAGCTTGCCGTTACCAAAGCTAATAGACGGGATGGCAGTGGAGGTCGTTGGTGTTTCTTTTGCGACTCATCGCTGTGCCCTTAATTTTTTATGAACCATTTCCTATTTTCGGGTGGAAGTTTAATTTGCCTCCCAGAACAGCTAATTTTTCGCAAAACTGCCTACTTACTTTGTAACGGTAGGCATGCCTTGCTTCATACTAAAATCTTAGTACACCTCCGGCAGAAAATATGGCTTCTTACTATGACACATCCCATCCCGGCAAACCAATGACTACCACGCAAATGTAATTAGGTATCATTGGTAGCGCACCTTATATACGCTTAATCACAGGCTTGCATCTTACGGTTAGAGTAAGTGCTAGATTTATGATAGCGCTTGCGGTAAGGGTAAGGTTTATTTATAATGAAATTCCTAGGTAGTTGTAGCCAACTAAATGACGGCGATTAGCCTTATCTCGTTGCCCCAACGAAACTTTTGCTGTTATGGTAGTGCCATAGCTCTGAAGCTGTTTTTTGTTTCAAAAAACGGAATAAAACCTACAGTTTTCGATTTTACTTCAATCTCTAAAATTCGACGTAGTGTCGACATCGGTTTGGCATACGATTGTATCTGCTTTTTGTGTCTCATTCGATATCGATTCGACAAAGAGTCTAGGAAATGGGCACTTCCTGTTTCCTATTGCTTGTGTTTCACAGTTTACTTACCGAAGGATAAGGTTCTGGCGTGCCGTTCTGGGAGATAAATTAAACTTGTACCGTAATTTTTTTTGCAGATCAACTCAGGTGGCTGTGTCAACTGCGAACATTTCCGCAAGCCCAGTCCATAGCGCCACCGCCGCCGCGGCCGTCGGCTCAACTTCTCTGTCATTGGACGGAACTGCGGTCCTGCGTCACAGTTTCCCATCCGAACAGCAGCGAGTCCCGCCCTCACCCATCGCAGAACCCCTGCTTCCACGTGTCCCCCGGATGCCACCCTTCCCGCGTGCTCGAGGCGCCTACATCAGCGCTCGTGTAAAGCCCAGCGTCAGCACAGAACGGACAGTAACGAATGGGGTGAAGGAAGCGGAGGTGGAGGCTGCGGGCTCCTGTTGCCATCATAATGGCTGTCGCACCAGCAGCAGCAATAGTCGTGGCCAGCCGAGTGAAAGTTTCACGGAAACTGTCATTCGCAGAATACCGGACAGCTCAGTCAACGGCAATGGTGCTGATGCGAATGCAGCTGTTACAGTTACTTTGCGGCGGCCAATAAGGAGCACTTTAGATGGCAGAAACCCCGTACAAAAACCCAGGTCGATAAAGTTGTAGTCTCTTTTCAAGTTGTCCGCCTTCTTATTGACACTTTTGTCGGTTGAAGTTTAATTTATGTCCCAGAACTGCTTATTTTTCACATAATTGTCTACTTTCTTCGAAAAAGTAGTCATGTTTTGTTTTACGCGGAAATCTTAATACGCCACATCTGGCAGCAGTCATGGTTGCTGTACTTTATCCGCTTTTGCTTTGGCACTCCTGCCGATGAAAGTTCAATCAACGTCCCGAAACAGTTTATGTTTACATTACTGTCTATTTATTTTATGACAGTAGTCGTGTTGAGTTTACAAAAAAAAACGCTTAGTGCGGCACACCCGCCAGCAAGTGTGGCTGCTTACTATGCCACATTCCATCCCGAGATACGAATGACCCTCATGCAAGTATAGTTAAGCTATTTTGACAGAGGTATTATTGGAAGTGCACCTTCTTTACGCTGAGCCCCAGGCCTTTGTCTCACGGTTAGGGTTAGTATTAGGTTTCAGATAAGGGTTAAGGTAAGGGACAGGGTTGTGGTAAGTGTTAGGGTTAGGTTTAGGGTTATATGTAGCGAAATATGTAGGTGCAGTACATACTCGCGACTAGTCTTATCTCATCACCCCAACGAAAAGATTACTTTTAGAGAAGTGTCATAGCTTAGAAGCTATGGTGAGTTTAAAGAACTGAAATAAACCTACACGTCAGGTTTTTACTTCAATCTCTAATAGTTGACATAGAGTGTACATCGATTTAAATTACTATGATGTCCACTTTGCGAGTATCATTTGATAAAGATTTGACATAGTCTACATATTATCTAATTGGGCACGTCCTGTTTCCTATTGGTTGGGTTTTTCACTTTAATTATCGCGTGAAACTCTTTCGTTATTTAAATAGTTATTCCCTTTATTTTCTACTTTAATGCGTTCTACTTTTTTATTATCGTTTTTTCTCTCAAATGCCGAAACTGTATAGTCTTTAGCATCACTGATACCTTATTACACAAGGATGGGGTTTTGGCTTGCTGATTTGGACCCTAAACAAAACTTCTGCCATATAATAATTCTTAAGAGCAAGATGAACATGCGCGTCCTCGGTTTTTTCTGTATGACAGAGTGAGCCTGCAAGAAGTAATCTGAAACGGGTGGCACAGTGAGCTACCAGAACAGCCTCCGTTTTATAAGTCTCATACCCGTACAAATAAATCACATAGCACGATATTTAAATCGTGGCTCGAGTTTTTTTCATGACGGTTTATGGCAAAGTAGTCCCATTTGCTGTCTATATGCTAACTACAGGCATGGTACAGTATCTGCCTTGCGATGTACAACGCATGGTCGCAGGGTGCCATCTTTCCTTAGGACTTGGGCGACCGGGAGCGGCCAAGGGCAATTTAGCCAGTGCAATAGCCTTTATATCGATCGTGCCGCCTTACCCCGTTTTTTGCTGTGTATGGTAGCTTGCGACGGAGACAGTCCTATAATTATTGCCGTACTAGTATTTCTGCAGCTCATACTACTACTATTACTTAATAAAACTCTTGAATAGCAATGTAGTTGAATATTTTGTAGTGCTGACTATTCCAAGTAAGTACATGCTTTTGAGGCCTGGAGCTCGTCAGGGCTTGCCTCGGTTTCCGCCCTCGAAACTTTAAAGTAGCAGTATCTAAGTCCAAACTTATTAGAAACGTACACAGCTCGATGGATAGAGTTGAGAGTGCGGAAATCAAGGCAAGTGCCCCAAACACGTACCTTCTCGAACAAGTTCAAACACAGAGTCACACTCCTTGTTTAAATCAAGGGAGTATGAGCCCCAGCTTTGGCTTTTGTCAGCGTCACCTCTAACGAATAGTTGCGTCAGTGTTAGCACCCATATTCTTACACATCTTGTTGAGATTGAGAGGAGATGAGGCCAATGCTGCTTTTAATCGGCGTCACTTCTGTCTTACAATGCACTTAGTAATAGTACCAGCACATACTATAACTCAGCTGCAGCCTAGTTAGTAGTTTTAGAAATAGCAATAGCGGTTGAGGGGGTACCCGTTTTGGCTTCCTCGATTCTAGCTCAACACCTTTTAGTGAATCTACTGTCACATAATTGTCTACTTTCTTCGTTAAAGTAGTCATGCTTTGTTTTACATGGAAATCTTAATACGCCACATCCGGCAGCAGTCATGGTTGCTCTACTTTATTAGCTTCTGCTATGGCACATTTTCTGGCTGCATTGGAGAAAGTGGCTTCCGCCCGATAATTGCTCGGTCATCTTGGTTTCGGCCTTGTCGCTCATTTAAGCGCAGAAGAGTTAGAGTGAGGTAGATGGTTGAGCATCTGAGAAGAAGAAGAAGAAGAAGAAGAAGAAGAAGACTCGATCGCTGGGACAATATGTTTATTCGCCTGACGTTTCGATATTCGTCGCAGATTCGTCATCAGAGACATGGGTAGCAGAAAGGTTGAACATCTATTTCACTGTACTCTCGTCTTTGTATCCAGTCACCGTCCCTGTTCTTGAGCATATGGTGGACCATATCGAAATCTATGGTTAAACAGCACGCACACACATCATAAGCAGAAACCAAACTTTACTCGGTTCTTGTTTTATTAGCCGAAAATAGGCTTCTTGTTGGTCCGACGGACATATTAGAGTCCGGTCCATAGTTGAAAAAAATGTATAAGTACTTCTTGTTCTAAATGCCTTTCATTTAGACCACTGCCAAGACGACTGGCAAACTCCACAGATGGCCCTATTTTGAGAGCCAATCACTTTGACACTTCTAACTGGTCCGTGGTTCCCCCCGCACCGGCTCGCAAGACAGTCGAATTTTCGCCCAGGATCTTGACAGCACAGGAGGAGAAAACCCCCAGGGTGAATCCCTGCTTCCTACGTTCCTTCCGAGTGCTGCACAAATCCATGGATGATATCGCCAATTCCCTGCCACACTCGAAGCACAGCTCCACCGTCACAGCGGTCGACGGAACTGATCATTTTACTCATCGTTATCCACTTGAATCGCGGAGCCGTTATCCGGAGTACTGGCCCTGTAACCACAACGATGTTGCACGGAACTCAACTCCGCTCTCTGTGGGTCCTCTCCGCGGTACCTCATCGCTTTCCAGACTTCGGCCTAGTGTGAGTTCACCTTTGTGTGCTTCATGTGATAACGTTTTTGCAAGTTTATCCTGAAATTGAACTCCTGGGGTACATTCTATGCCGATACACATAACATCTTGCCTGAATTTTGAATTCAGGGTTTAAAACATTACGGTGTTGTTAGAGATGCTGCTTGTTCGTGTATCTTCGGAAAGTGCTCTGTGGAAAGTCTTAAGAAACCTAGGAAACATACACCCCGAAGGTTACATATCGTGTACAAATTTCCAGGCCCCTTCGATGCCTTTCTAAAGATGTCCTCAAAAACAGTCTAACAGTTCCTTTGATCGCCTAAGATTCATGCAGTGTCACTGATTATAACGATTTCTTAACAGGTTGTTAGGTTATTGGATCTGTGGTATTTGTTAGGTTTCTCTTTCTTCGATCTCTGTGTTTAACTTCTAATTTCATATGATGACATTCCATGAATTTGTATTGAGACTGCCGAGAGAAGGCTTTTCATAATCAAAAACCCTGTAGGTCGTTATTTGGTAACAAAAGTTACATCACAAACCACACGGGACACATGCTACCCCACAGAAGAACATCGACTCCCTCCTACTTTTACCTACAATAATCAACAATATCTGCCGAGTAGTTAAGGTAAATAGAAAAAAACTCTAGCACTTGCGATCCTCAGGCCAGTTCCTTAGGAGAAGATAAGTCATAGGAGCTTAAGTTGACTCAATTGTTAAAACTCGAGGCATTTGGCGGGATTTGAAACCGCGTAGTAGAGGAGGCCTTTACCGAAAGCCAGCGCTTTAACTACTAAGCTACAAATGCCCCACCTCGCGCCATGAATTTAATCACACTCCGGTCGATTTTACCCGCCCAACTTTACCGCTCGTATGGAATCCACCAATATGGAACAGCGAGCTGAATGCCGAAGCAGGAATTCCCAAGTAATCATCCAGAATCCACCAGAATGGCTACTAAGCTGACTTAATTATTAGGAGGTTTGGCAGATTTGCTTAGTCTGAGTTGAACCAATTGTGAAAAACTGGAGGCATTCCAAGGGGATTTGAACCCGCGTAGTAGAGAAGGCCTTTACCGGAAGCAAACTTTCTAACCACTGAGCTACAAACGCCTCACCTCGTGCCATAAATTTAATCACACTTGGATCGATTTTTGCCGCGCAACTTTACTGGTCTTAAAAGTGATTGACCAGACCCTGAGAGGTCATTGGCCAGGCCAGACAAAAGTGCGTATGAGTGACCTATCTGCGCGAGGCCCTAGGTTTAGCGTCGGTGCATGCGTGCATTCACCGCCAAGGTGGGATTGAATGTTAAGCAGACTGCGGTCACCGAGGTCGGGCGACCAACTATCACCATATGACCACGTGTGTGGCGTGACAGCCAGTGTACTAGCCTCCAGTTAAAATTTTCCCTCTCGCTACTCGATAGCACTGGCTCATGAATGTTGACTGCATTTTGGCGATTTACCTCTTGGACCTAAATATATTTGCAGAATAGATCAGCGATGGATTTTTGTCATAGACCTGAAGGAATCTTACAACCCACACTATATTCAGACTCGCCCTGACAGTTTCCTTAACTGAATGCTTTCCTTTCGTCATTCTTGCAATAAGTCCTTTTGGTTCCGTTGTGGAAAACACACAGTTTTTCCACAATGCCGCAGAAGAATTTGAAGGACTTCGCTGGCATTGTTTCATTCTAAACAGTATTTTGGAAAGGTGTTTTTCTTAAGACCGGGTCATTTGCTTCTAAGCGTGGACAGTGTCATATGCTGGCAGCTTGGACAAAAGTAGCAACCGGAAGTCTGCTGACAAAGATAGCTAGGATAGTATGAAGATTTGTATCGTTGATGAACGTTCACCGACCGCTAACGGAACTCATTTGTCGTGCTCTGTTTTTGACCTTGACAGATGCCCTGACAACCATAGCAGCTGCTATTACAGGCAAATAGCATTGCCCGCAAAGACGAGAGAGACTTGAATGGCCATTTCTGGTTTATTAGCTGTCGTCAGTCAGTCATATCCAGACCGAAGTGGTACACTTTCCCAGCCTCGAACCTGTGACCTTTTTACTCACAGTCGAATGCCCTAACCACCGAGCCACGAGCTCGTCTTGCTAGTTTAGGCCGGTATAGATTGTTCCCTTACCTGCTCTAGTTGCCCAGACGCACCTTATTTTCCGGACCAACGAACTTAAGCCACTCTGACTACCGAGTACCACTGCGACTCTTTTGCATTCTTTTGACTGTTCGAACAGTGGGATGTACTATGCACTTTTGAAGAATATAAAATATTATTTGCATGAACTCTGGTTATTGGTGGTAACTAATTTCTTATAGTGATCATGTTGACTGTCTGAGGCGTTGGCGCTTAGGTTTTCACTATCCTCATCATGGTTACAATGAAAGGCTTAGCGATCTGAGCGCTCATCTTTAAATGAACACATTCGGCGCAAGTTAGGTTGCTAATTGCCCAACGTTTGATACTTTGACTTAACTTTGCATGTCCTGCCTTGTGAATTGTTTGGGACTATCCGTTATTAGTCATGACACTCCACTGAAACAGTACCCGCTTTAAAGGCTTCCCGAAGAAAAACAGACAACCATGACTCATGCCAACGGACAGCCACATCTCGTTGAATTAACGCGTCTCAACTCGTCAACTTGTATGGTTTCGCCGAGTGCGGAAGAATACAGCGCCAGTGTACTTCCAGTATGCGTCGCTTTTTCCTGTTGTTTCATGAAGCGACTGTGAAGGATTTGGGTGGCAGCAATATCATTATTGAATGCAAATTCTCAGGCGATTTTCAGTAGACCGAGTGATTTTAGAAAATTAATGCGCATTTACACGGAATTGGCGATAGACTTGGCTGACAAGGGGCACGATTTCGAATAAAAACACTTTGTCCCTTCAATTAACTGATGTGTTATTGCAAAGAAGTGGACTTGAATGATATTTGTAAAAATATATAAATTATTGCTCAAAAATGTTTCCTCAAAAATCTGTATCAATAAAATATATTGAATTTTATCATCCCCCGAAGAAGAGGAATAAGGGGCTACGGGTTCGTTGACTGAATTATATTAACGCCGACGTTTGGAACCCTTCTAGATTCCATTATCAGAGTGTGATAGTTGGTGCGTCTGATGGTCATGAGTAAGTCAGTTTTTCTGTGTGCCTCGTATTATAGCCGGGCTGGACGCATGAACTTTGACCTGCCCGTTGACTGCTGACTACAATAGATTTGGCCTCTCTCTGGAGTTAGCGTAGTTTAAAGTGGTCAATGGCATGTTGGTCTCCGCCATCCCAACCGGTAGACTGATTAGTCATCGATGTTTGCTTTAATTGTCCTGTGCTTCTCGGATGCATCGATGAGGCAGTGTTGGCTGTTGGTCATGTGACTTCCAACCGCCACCCCTATTTTCCGTGACGGTCGGCTCTCGGTTCCGCGTGTTCGTTTTCGTTTCCGGCTTTTTTTTAATTGACCCGAGCATTTTAAGAAGCGCCTGATAGGCGGGATGCAAGTCTTTGACTCAGTTGAGTATGCCATCCGAGGACAAGCTCTCGTACACCAGTTCGGTAATCTTTCCGTTGCTCTATCAAGCACTCGCTTTTTCAAAGGACAGCTTGTCCTTACGGTCGATTGTAAGTTGGTGTTCGGGCTTTCTTGTACCCAGCTTTTCGACGGTTTCACCAGCATACTTTTGCATAGTACGTTGTAGACCACCGCTGATAGTTCGGTTGCTGACAAGGGGTCTTTGCTCTCCATAACTCGCTATCTGACTGTGGATTCTAGTAGATGAGTAATGCCAACCCCAAAAGGTTTAAGTATTTGCGCCGTCTCCTCAGAAATCTTGTTTGCGTAGAGGATTGCGAGCCAGAATTTCGGATATGCTTCGCTCGACCCTCGAAACGACTTTTCCTGACTTAGAATAGCCATTGGCCTTGGAGAGGCCATGCAAGTAAATTATTTCCTTCTGCTACAAGTGCCATCGCTAAAATATTTTTGGACACATCGGAAGAGGGTTCTGGGACAACTACATTTTGTGGTCAGCAGAGCGGTTGCTTCGAACGTGGAGGATGTGCCCAGTTTTATTTGTCGTACGGTTAACCGTTGTTCTTTTCTTCCTCTCTTTCAATTTTTGTAACTTGGAAAGTAAGGAAGGGCAACTGATGTTGACTTCTTAATCCATAGTTAATTGGATGTCGGGAAAACTGGAATTCAGTAATGCCTTGAAAGCTTGCCGCGGCGCGTCTTCAGTTTGACGAATGTGTAATTGACGTAGCTGGCCCAGACCTTCGGTGGGTCCGAGCTGAAGACCAGCTGCTCGGGTCTTTGCAAAACTGCTTTGAAAATGATATTAGTCAGAGGTGAGCCCATCAATCGTCTTCGTTTGCTTGTGTACCTGGCCGTTAAAGGGGAAGAAGATCTTAGGACACAGTTCACAGAGCTCCGTCATATGCGCTGCTTTAGCCCATTGGTCGGTCCCCTCGTATTTTTTTCCAGAGAAAGCCGTCAATAGTTGCGACAGCAAGTGTCGTTGAGATGGAGGTGAACAACAAGACCACATCAAATGACACTGTCACCTCGTCACCTCTAAGATGTTAGATTAGTGTCAAATATTATTCACCCAACTTCACTGTCCACCTCGAAATTTTGGTAAGGAACCAAAGTACAACCCCTTTGACAGTCGAAAGTTTGGGGTACCGCATGATGAAACGATGGGGCGTAGGAGCACGCTCGGCCGTACGCATATTAAATATTTGATATTTACAAAGATTCAATCTTACTTGGTCACATTTGCGTACTAGAATTTACATGCCCGAATACGCATTTAAATTCGGAATAATCGGAAATTTGTCCAGATTAAATACCGTAATTAGGACAGATTAATCAATACAGCTATTAATTATTGATCTTATCCTAAATTTTTTTATCTTTCAGAGCATGTCTTTCAATCTTCATTAAATTTTAAAACCTTCCTGTCTCTGTCGAAATCGCGAAAGGTTCAAAGTTCACGGACGCATGATATCCTTTGAACGGCCATCAATGGTGGAAAGTAATCAACGCACCTTCTGACGCCAGCGCCAACGTAGAGGCTTTACTCCTTCCTTCAGCTAGAGAATTCGTTTAATCGATCTCACAGAACGTATCACTCCTCTGACTATGCTTTGAAAGTAGCTTCAGTTTTATTTTCTCCTTATTTTGCCCGTTTCTTTTGACCACCTGCGAAATTTCCTATTTTTGTGGTATATTTTAAACACCTACTGCTCAAACGGCTATTTTTACTGTGATATTCCCTCTAGAATCAGAACTGCCCCCGCCCATTGCTCCTGCCCTTATTTACTTTTTAATGTCATACTATTTGCTTGTCCTTTTCCTGTTAATTTCGGGGCATGGATTAAAGCTTTTGCTTCAACGGTCCCGTCAGAGTATCATGATGAAGAGTTCGAAAATGCAATCACTTGGTCCTCACCTATATATTTTTAACTTTGCATACGCCTTTGAATATCAGGTGATATACCGCCCGAAAACTGCTCCACCTACTTGTACACCAGTTATTTTCATCAATTGCTAGATTTTAAACGCCCTCGTCGAATGGTTTAATAAATGAATACTAACTACTCAATAAATATCGGTAACAACTTTTCTTGGGTTGTTTTTGCTTTCCGTCGTGTGAGCAGCGAGACTTGATTACACAAACTCTGGTTTGTGCTCTTCTCTGCATAGGTAACATGGAAGACTTCGTCGTGATTAAGGCATGAGTGTAATGTGGAAAGTGTTCCTTGTCTGCTTTTCTATCAGCTAACATGCAATGCTAATTTTGTAAAAATGTTCGCAGGCAACATTCTCGTATACCGAAGGCCTTAAATATGTTTAGCCCTAGCATTGTGTCTGACGGGAGCGAAGTTAAAAGTTTTTATGATTGGGTTATATTACAGGAAAAAAGTAAAAGCTTTAGCATTTAAAAGAAGAAAATAATTAGTTAACTCACATAGTACGCGCGATATTTAAAATGACAAATACAACAAGTAGGAAACGAGATCTGCGTTAAAAGTAACTGCGAATAGGATACCAGCTAATATCGACTGTATATCGAAATTTACAGATTAAAATGCGACCATAAAAGATAGGCTTTTTGTAATTTTTAAAATCACTGTATCTTTTCATGCATTTAGAAAGGATATTTTAGAACGATAAGCTGACAAGCAACTCTATTTTGCGTTTCCTTACCATTTAGAAGAAGGTAATTTGGCTTAATTTCAGATGTCAGAGGAGTTATAAAACGGAACACAATTCAAAAAAGGAAGAAAACGTTTACAAAGGGAAAAGAGAGTAGGGATATTCAATCAGTTTAAAATTATGCAGGCACTCAGAGAAAAAAATACTTCAAACAAATATTTTTTCTCGGTAGCTAAGAGTACGAGCAAGGTATGCGTATTAACAGTCTTTAATAAAAAAAATAAGGCAAATATGAGGAGTCAACAACGATGAATTAGCTGAGTACTACGGCATAAATGGGGAAATATCTGTCAGACTTACTTAAGCTGTAACAGTCTGAAAATGACAAGAAGTACACTAGGGGCTATGTATGCTTGCCTAATGACAGCTTATAAGCCAGACCTGGTCATCCCAGTGTCACTTGGTCTTGTCAATGTTTCATTACCGACAAAGCGATATTTGTATGAATATACGGCACTGCCGATCTAGGAGTGTTACTACTGAGTTCTGGTTCGCCCTATAACTCACAGTAGCGCCCACGCAGGCAGTCTCAGAGCGATAAGTGGGATATTATGAAATATATCCCACAAAACAAAGAGAGAATGGTTAATTCCATGACCGAAGGTGCCGGGTTCGAATCTTGGGGGTTCCGACCCCTGGGGTTGAATATGCTTGGCTGATGACGGCTAACACGCCCAAAAATGGCCATTCCGGTCTCCCTTAGCTTTGTCAGCTACAGTTCAGATGCTTGTGTGTTGAAAAGTAGGCATGCTAAGATATATATAAGTTAAAGTTGACTTTATTCTTTGGGATTCCTCTAGACTCCTCCTTAAGTTTGCCGTCAGACGCAGAGTTAAGTAAATATTTAAAAAAATAGCTAACAACGTAAGTGCATAACCACATTTATAATGCCGTGGGGCTTGCGTCAGAAGTCTGGCGCCGTGTGTCTCATCCAATTCAGATTGGCTCACGTCACTTTCATTTCTGCTTGAGAATTTTGTACACCCCATTAGACACAATACGTCGTCGATTGATGGAAAATGTGTCCGAGAACATTGTCTCGAGGAATCCTCGGTCTCTCTTGAAAGAGCCGACAGAGATAATACACGTTTTGTCCAGCGCAAAGGTGGGCCGGGTGTCCAAGGTATGTAGTGGATAGATATGCATTGTGACTTGGCTCAGGTGGTCTCGTATTTTACCGCCACCTAATGTTCGTCAATACGCACGGATGCAGAATTTCCAGTCTGGCCATAATAAACGGAATCGCCCGCTCTACCTAGGATTTTGTAGACAACTTCTTTCTTGTGCAAATAATTAGCACATGCATACCCTGGACACCAGGCGCACTTTCGCGTGAGACAAAACTCGTATTGCCGCTGTCTACCCTTTTTAAAAAGGCCGACGCTATGCACTCGGATGCATCATGCATCAATCGTCAAAGTGACATTACCGACAAATACAAGGGAAATTAGAATTGCTATCTCGGCTTTATTAGCCTTCATAAAACAGCCATACCCAACCCGACTGTTACCTCACCCATGGTTCACACCCGCGACCTCTAATCACTGCGTTACTGGCTCGCTATCTTGCCGTTTTTGTTTTGGAATATAAACAGTGGCAAATAAGCGCTCACCGATCGACTGTAGGATTAGATCGTCCCTTTGTGGCACTTTCTGGCTTCTTATTTGTCATCAGCCTGTAGCGATATTGTATTATAACCCACACTTTGCTCGTACACCTATTGGACACGTCCCGCATGTCTGGCTCTCGTGTCTACCGACGCGTGCGCGCCAGACAGTGTTAAAGCTACAGTAAAGGTCACGGACGCACCTCGTCTAACTGGCCAACCAATTTCCAAGGCTAGTTCACAAAGGACTTTAGGGGGGGAAGGTGACTGCTTACGCTCAGACACGCCCAGAGCCGGTGACCTTATGGTCGGTTGCAGACTTCCGGATCCGATGACTACACCCGCTGGAATGCGACGCTGGACTCCGGCCCGCTCACGGCTGGTTTGCACTCGTCTGGGAGTCACTTACTTATTATTTTACTACTTCTACGCTTCATTAAATTACCCATAATATTCTGGCTTCTCACGCCTTATCTTATCAACTAGTTTATAACCGTTGGTATACTTTTATGTCCTATTATCCGGCCGAAATTTTTAGTATCCCACAAGCCAGTTAAATATAATTCTACATGTGGAGCTTCCAAGATTCGGACCCAGGACCTGTTGGTCAGTTGATGTAATGCTTTCCCGTGAAGCCACGAACCCATCGTTTTGTCGGTTGTGGTCGGCAATATGAGGGTAGTGCGTGACTCACCGATATGATAACGGAATACTACTGTTCATTTGTGCCTTGGAATTCACTTCAGCGCCCCTGCAGGCAGTCACATAACAATTTGTGGTACACCTTAAGGTTGCACGGACAAAGAAATGGGACTGGATTGACAATTTCTGTCGTATTAGTCGTCATCAGGTCTCCGTTGATCCATACCTGTGACTGGGTAGGAGTAGCCGATGACAAATATTAAGCCTGACATTCTGGTGTTCTCTGCTTTTTTGGGGTCCCTTTATTCTATTCCATAAATTA
>JAYGXS010000005.1:53312986-53342156 GCA_036362985.1 Ligula intestinalis
CACTAATGGCAGCCTCTTAGACAGCCAATTAGATGTGAATCCAATGCGTAACCCCTGGCGACTGGGAGGAAGTACGCATGCATTAATCTGGCCAATCACCTTTCAAGGCCAACGCACACAAAACTGTTCTAGAAGCTTTGACGATTCTCGCGCTGACAGTCCGGACCCAGTTCCCTAGCAGCCGGACTGCATTTGCTCGAGCTTAAACGTTCTCCTGCCTATTCCTTACTTTTTCTGCATAAAATAAACCGCTCATTCCACTTGGCATCTCGCCCTTTTTCTCTTACCGTAAAGAAGCGGGCCTGAAGGTCGCAGTTCCTATGGTTTAACTTAATTAACTCCCTGCGATAAGATGAAGAATCTAGGGTTGGTACAGTACCTGAGAGTACCTAAGATTACATCCTGTCTGGCAAAGTGTACGTGCGGGGGACTAGTGCGCCATGCCGCCGACATACGGTCACTCACATTCAGTCGATGCGGTCCGAAGGACAATATATTTTTAAAGCTTTAATGAGGCCTGCGCACCGTCACTTGATGTTGCAGTCGGTCTATCTAGTGCTTTATCGCAGGGGGCTAAGTAAGTTAAACCCAAGCAATTGCGATCTTCAGATCATGGTTACTCAGTGCACAGTAAGTCTTGGAAAGGCCAGCGTGTTAGGAAGAGTATATTGTGTACACAGTGGAACGGAGAATAAATGGAAGAAGTCTGACTTGGGAAAACACGACCACCCAGGAGATTGGCCGGGTCATAAGTGCCAGTTTAAAAGCAGTCAGGGCAGTAGGCAGACAGAAAGAGAAGAATCATTAGCTAGGTCGGCCTGTGATTGGTTGGACAGCGTGTGGGTAGAAATCGACAAGGGGAGCCTGTGTCTCGAGCGCCAGTAAGTCTGGCAGCCGCTACGACCTGGAGGTCTAGACGGATTGAGGTCACGACAGGAAGGCCAGGCGTCGGGCAGGCAATGACCAATATAGCCCCATGGAGCGGGCTCAGCACCGATGCTATACGCATGAGTTCGTTTGTATTGGGGCAGACTTGCACGGCATCAACCGCACTCTCTCTCTCTTGTCTCACTCACTCAGCTCAAATATTACGACAACCGGAGTTGGACATGAGCGGAGAGGATGACAGAAAGAAGCAAATCACTTACGCCCCCACCCTCCTCAGTCTCATGTTCCCTGCAGACGCCTACCTCAAGGAGCGCTTGGAGTCAAATCCCCCTACCTAAAATACACACGTCTATTTAAAGCCATATGCATTCAAGCGTCTACGAGTAGCGACGTGCAGTGACTAAAAAATCGAAACTTCTTTATAAAGAGTCAGAGAGGTCATTTGCTGGGCAACTTTTAATGAGGCAAGAAAGCGTACACGCATATCTACAGCCGGCCACGCGTCGGGGGTGCCGACCCCCATCGAATTTCTGTACAGATTACACGACTCCTACCGGAGCATTTTCCTATTAAACGGGACTGGACAATGAGAAGTATAACTTCTTGAGTACGCCTGTAGTGGCTTTAGCATTACCTCCTTCTAACGCGTGCAGGCCATACATGAGATCACATGATTGCAGCCGGTCACCCACCCTCGGTGACCGCAGCCTAAATCAACGCTCGATCCCTCATGGCTGCCAATGCGCGCACACAACGACGCTGAACCCTTGGCCTCGCGCGACTGTTACGCACATGCGCACTCTATTTTGGTCTGACCAATCACCTCCAAGACTGCCTAAAACCAAGACCGCTTTCAGAGGCTGCTGAGATGACTGCCGCTAGGCTAAAATTTCGGGCACTGACTCAATCGGGTGCAGACCCACGCTCGTCCTCCTACCTATTCTCCACTCCTGTGCAGAATGAACTGTCCCTACCACTCTGGCTTCCCATTTCCTATTCATCTCTTAAAGAACCAGATCTGAAGATCATAGGGACAAGGAGTTTCTCCATTGACCTTAAATCTTCGATCTATCCACTTCTTATGTTCTAGAAGAGTTTCCAAGGTAAGTTGCAACGATTTCCTTTTTGTGTAGAACTATCGACAGGTGTTGAGGCTAAGAAGGTTAACCCTAACAGCTACGATTTTCTAGGCTCATGGTTCCTTTAGGTAAGGAGAGAAGACGGTGGGAAAGCCAGATTGTTAAGAATAGTGTATTCTGCAAAAGGATAGGAGAACAGATAAAAAGAGCTTTGACTCTCGGAAGACCGCAGTCCGGTTGCCAGGGCGTCAATTCCGGAGTGAAGACAGCATCGGGAATATGCGGACGACCGGCGCATGCTTTATCACAGTGGCCAATCACGCAGCTGATGTCTAAACTAGCGGTAGAGCGCAAACTTGAGGCGGGCGAAGGCTGGCGTGCACGCACGGGCCTTGCAGGCCAATAGCTTCATGCGTCAGCAGCTGAATTCGGGTTCCTAGTGGCCGCTAGAGTCCACTACAGAACTGCCCGTCTAATGTTATGGAACCGGACATGCAGTGGGGCGCGGACCGCTCTACCTCAGACTGTTAAGAGGGTAAAACTTGGTCGAACACCAGACGGTGCGTGCAAGTACGCGTTAAAGGCGCATCGTTGCATCTGTGGCGCAGTCTGTACAAGCTCAACAAAAATCGGCAGGCCTGACGCACTGCCGCACGGTCCGGAGCAACATCTTCGAAGCCAGAGCGCCTAATGGAGGCCAAGGCAAAACTACAGGATCGCATGACAGAGACCACGGACGCGAGATATCAACCTCTGCCATCGTGGCTACGCTGTCAACGCACATACCTGCCTCATTGGACGTGTTCGAAACTAATGAAATCTCAGCACAACTTCACAAAACCACCGCTAGCACCGCCAGTGACGACAGGTTTCGTATCTTGTTCATCGTCTTCCCTCCGCTAACTGTACGGATACAATTGCCAATACAAACAAACATGCGAAACATGAGAGAAAATGCAGGCGAAAATGGGCGAAATCCAGCGTTTGTTGATATTTAAGGAATTTCCTATGCTATTAAACGCTGCGGAAAAGAACTTATTGTGTGTGCATGTTGCACTATAAAGGAACATTAATAAAGAGCAGACATTTTTTCAACTATATCTGTTCACAAAACAGAAAATGTTGTTTTGCATCCATGAAATTGAGGTTAGTGTGATTAGGAGGTAGCACATTACTTTTGGGAATAGAAGAACGAAATAAGTTTCAAATTTATTTTGCAAATCTGCCAAGTTTCGTACCATAAAATTGAGTAATAAACTTTTGAAGTTGTTCTTTGCATTACTCCATCGTAAATGTATATTTTATATTTGAGGGGTAACAGGCAAGGACTGCGTTTGAGAACTTTATTAGTATAAGGCAGCCAAATTAATTGTTCGATCGATATGAAGTTGGAGACAGTTAACCTAACAAACAGTTGACAGAATTGTCACAGGGCAGTGCGAAACAGTTTTTTTCAAAAATCGCCCTTGATAGAATTACCATTCTACTTTGTATTTGTTATTTTAGAACTTAGTCTAGAAGTTACCAAATACGCTGAAAACAGTTCCGTTTTAGATAGAAGAAGTAGCTCTTTCATTTATAACAAAAGAGATATCTCTAGTTGTTAGGGAAATCAATCCACTGGCCAAAATTTTACATTTTGATCTTAACTTTATCATCAAAAAATTAAATTACGCAGGCCTCGGACGCCAGAATATATAAGTTAAGCTTTTCTTCAGCATGCGCTTTTTGTAAAATTTTTCTTAGTCAATCTTGAGACTTTTGTAGCAGACGTTCATTTTTCTCGGCAATGAGTTCACATGATTGGGTGGTTCTGAAACTATGACAAACAAAGACAGCTGCATGAGAAAAAAATGTTTAAACGCTAGTTATTTATGTAAAAAATTTTAAGATGTATCTTATTTTGAAGTTTTTGATAAGCACATAGAATATACTCATTATTTATGGTTAATTGACTAAAGCCAGTGAAAATTGTAAAGCCTTTATTAGAATTTCATGGAAGATCTGAACCTCTTCGTAATAGAAATATCGAAATAATTACAAAAGAATATGGTGGAAGGCAATAACTCTTAGTGTACAAAAAATGGTAGTTTTAAAATGGTTCCCGACAATTATATTTCAATTAATTAGTCACTGACCGGCATGTCCGCAAGTTAGCCTAAGAAATATATTACTCCTGTGATCTCCCAATGGGGCATATCAAGCGAATACGTGGTTGCCTTAGTCCAACATAAGCCAAGCGATGCATAAACGAAAGAAACAACTAGCAGTTTTCGTGAAAACGTGTTAGAATACCTACTCAAAATTTAGGCTCTTCGGTAACACCCATACACTATATCACTGATGTGGACAGTTTGTGAGCGACCGATGAGGAAGTTTTTTATCCAAGCAAGGAGCCTACCTCTTACTCCTATGCGGCTGAGTTTATAAAGGAGGCAGTGGTGCGGCACGCTATCGAAAGCCTTTTTGAAGTCAAGATAGACAGCATGCACTGAGTTTCCACTATCGATTGCCTCAGTCCACCGTTCCAAACAGTGGAGCAAGTTTGTTACGCAGCACCTACCTCTAAGAAAACCATTCTGAACGCCCGATAGCAGATGGTTTTGTTCCAGGAACTGCATAAGTTGTTGCATGATAATTTTTCCATGATTCTGCAACGGATTGCAGTAAGGCTGACCGTTCGGTAGTTAGTCGCTGAGACTCGGTGTCCCCTTTGTAGAGCGGTGGTATCCTCACGGATTTCCAATCTGCTGGTAGGCATCCGGTCTTGAAGGATGCTTGGAAGAGCATAGAGAGTGGTTTGGCCAACTCATTGGTAAGCTCCTTCAAAATTTATGCTGATACGTCGTCGGGACCTGGTGGCTTAGATTCTTTTAACCTTAAGAACAACAGCCTCGGGAAACTGGACAGTCTCAACTATTGTATCCGCTTCGGTGTCTTCAGTGGGGGTGATCCTATGCCGTTTATTTTGCGAAGACTGACCGGAAAATTTTCGAAAAATGATCAGCCTTTACTTCATCATTTATCAAGTCTATTCCTTCAGCGTTCCTCAGCAGGGGCATTGGATCCTTGTTTTTGGTACTCTTCCTGAGGTAACTGTAAAACAGTTTGGGATTCACTGTGGCCCGGTTTAGCAAGTCTGCTTCGAAAGCCCGTCTTGTTTTGAGAATAAGACCCTTGACGCGGTTTCTCTGAGTTTTGTTGGCAGTGACAGATGCAGGAGTCCTGTCTGTTAGCATTTTTTCCACAGCTTCCGCTTTTTGTTCAGTTCTATTTTTAAGGCCTGCGTAAGCCATCGTGGTCTAGTGGTAACCTTTTTTCGCGAGATTTGACAGTGGTTGTCGATGAGCCTGTGCAGTGTGTTCAGAAACGCTTCCCAGTCCGCAGTTATGTTTGCAGAAAATAGAGGTTCCCACTCAGCGCGCGTGAGTTCGGTCTTCATTTGATCAAAGTCGCCTCGCCAAATATTTCTTCTGGCTGTTGAGGGTCTCTCCGGTATTGAGAATAACGAGTACTCCCATAGCAGTACAAAATGGTCGCTTTTACCTAATGGTGGGAGACATGACACTTCGTCGATGCTGTCCTGCGATTTCGTGAGAACGAGGTCCAGACAGTTGGACTGTTGGCCATCGCGCATCCTTGTCGGAAAAGTGATGTGTTGCGTAAGAAATAACTTTAGAGTCATGCTCAGAAGGCAGTTGTCGAAGGTTAGATCGGAATTATGTGCGAAGGCCGCACCCCAGTCGATGTGAGGCGCGTTCAAGTCCCCCACAATCAGGACATCCGATCGTGCAATAATCTTTTCCAGCTCCTTTAGCAAGGAGGCATCCACTACTGGATCTCTTCTCGGTGGTCCGTAGAGTGTCAGGACATCGAGGTTGGGTGCACCTGGTACTTTAATGGACAACCAGATGGCCTCAGAAGTACACGCCAGTTTATCCATTTTGCCTAAAAATGTTAGTCCATTTTTCACGTATGTTGCTACGCCACTGTCTTGACGACCTCTGTCTTTTCTGAAAAGTTGATAGCCAGGCATTGTTATCTCGCCGTCGGTTACGTGTTCAGACAGTCAGGTTTCCGTTATTGAAACTATATCGGTGATAATTCACAGGCGTGAATCTTCAGCTCGTCTAGCTGTGATAGCATACTCTGTGCATTTGTGTACATGACAGTCAACTTTCTGTTTGCTCGAGAAGTGGTTACAGTCAGGCTCTACCCGCCCCTTACCGGGTCGACTGTGCGGTCATCCGGGGAAGATCTGTCCCGGGGGAGAACAGTGGACGCTGGATCACTTGGTTGTTGTAAATGACCAAATGTTTCGCCCCTTCGTTCTGCCTCTGTATGTTTTTCGATTGGGCTCAATCCTCCCCCTACTGGGCCGACTGTGTGGTTATCTGGAACGGACCTATCCAAAGTGAGAACAATGGACGTTTAATCACTTGGTTGTTGTAAATAACCAAGTTTTGTTTGCCCTTGCTGGCCCGCTCCCTCTTTTCGGAAACAAGTTGATGACGTTTGTTCCGTTCTGCAGCTGAGAACTCCTGCTGACAAAAACTCCTGGGTCAGAGTTTTTTATTTTAAAACGCCTAGACAGAATGAGCTTGGCGTCTTGGCTTCTTGTCATGACCACTTTCAGAGGTCTGGGACGTGCCGTTCCAGTTGGGCTTTCTGGCCGTTTGCCAAGGCAGTAAACTTGAGCAATAGGGAAAAAATTTGCGCCATTTGTTCGGGTATTAACTTATTGCCTTGCAATCACGAAAAATCCCACCGAGAGACATTCCGAGGCTTTCAGACGGCCATAAAAAGACCAGCCTCGCCGGCCTTTTCGGGGATAGTGTTGCGCAATTGTCAGATGGCATTTACCCCGGTGCTTGAACGGCAGGCCAAAAGTACACAGTGACATGCGTGTGCAGGTAATGCTGGGGTGAACAGCCGGCCACCATTCCCGTCGCCAATCCTGTCATGTGATACAACTGCCCGGCGGGTATTGATTGACTGACGCTGACCTAGGACGGAAGAGGCAGGCTGTGTGCTGGGGTAGGTAGGATGGGGTGTGAATTGCATGAGCAGAAATATCGCCGGGTTACACCAAGTAGGGAATAAGCACCCATCGACCTGTCTTTATTACGGGACAGAATGCGACGACAATGGCCAATGCAGCCGCTGGCGTCGAATTCGGGTAACTGGTCATAAACTGATTAGATCCGATCGTATCTGGTTCTCTAACTTGTAGCAGGCCCGGCTCATCTGGTTTGACACCTAGTTTACTGTCTTGATCCCGTCATCAGCGGTTTTTCTTAAGGTGTGTGTGTGTGTGTGTTTGATCATCGGTTCCGATGAGGTCAATTAAGTGTTCCAACAGGTTGGTACAGAAGGTGACGGTCTCAGGCTTTAGTTTAAAGTGATATAGGACGTAGTAAGCGGCTCCGCACTCTTCGCCTACTCCCGGAGTCTCGAAGACTAAACGGGGTCCGGCGTGGGCTGTTGTATCAGATGCAAGCCAATGCACCGGCTAATTTAGTCTTAAGTGGCAGTAGACTTTGCGCGGGTACTACTGTGCTATCTATCCTCACTCATCTATCGTAGGTGTCTGGCCAGACTTAAGTAAACAAGGACTGGTACTGCTTACTTCTAATACTACGTACTAGGGTGTAACTTAGTGATATTACTTGTTGGCACCGCTACTGAGTGTTTTCTACGTCAGAAGTGACGCTAATTAAGTCAGCGCTGGGCTCATATCCCTTAAATCACGGCAGGAAGTCTAGTAGTACGGGTGCCGGGCATGACGCCACCATTTACCAGAGGTGACGCTGATTTAGCCAACACTAGGGCTCAAATCCCCTTGGTCTCAACGAGGAGTGTGAATCTGGGTTTAACTATTTCGGGTAAGTACATGCTTAAGGTCATGAGCAAAGCTGCGTTTGTCATGGTTTTTGCATTCTCATATTTACCCATTGAGCTGTACGCACTAATATGATGCCGATATAGCTACATGCCTATGCTAGAAGTGCAAATTCTCGCAATCGTGCTTACTAAGGCCAGTACTTAGTATACTATTAGTACTGCCTGTGTATGCTTTTTAAGGAGTCGCACCCAGTATGCACTCCCAATCTGTGGGATGTAATAATGATTGGAATTTGGGCAATAATAAAGCGTTTGTAGAGTAGTGATTAAAGTCAACTCTGGGCTCATATTTCCACAATGTCAGCAATAAGTGTATTAGAACTTGTGCGAGCTCTAACGCTACCATTTGTCAGAGGTCAGACCATCATCCTTCTAAATAGGTGGGCTACAAGTACCGGTAATAGAGGGCAACAGTGTTGCTGAGACTGCAATATGCTAAAAAGCTTGGACTAAGCTTTGAGGACTCGACTGCACTATGAAAGCCAAGCAAATCTAAACTAAGAGACTCGACTGCATGAATTAAAAGGTACATTAGTGTATAAGCTGAGATATGAAGTTACAGCTAATTGGAGTTTAAGGTAAGATAGATTGGAATTATGTGTAGCTAATAAAGCAATTTTACTGCTGCTGTTAGGAGAACTAGGTTATAATCAAAGAATTAAAAATAGATGAGCTTACACACGTCCCAAGCTTTCATTCGGGTTTATTTGTAAGACATCTGGCGAAAATGCACGTCCGTGAGGCAGATACGACTCTCATCAATGACTTGCAGTGGCAGCGGCTATTATTATTACTACTAATACTACTACTACTACTTCTACTACTAGTAACACTACCAACACTACCGATATCTATACTAATACTATCAGGACTACTTATGATAGCAACAACGGGCCTCGGTGTCAAGACCCTCATCTGACGACATAAACTATAATCGGCTAACAGCTGTCCGCGTATGGTGATCGTGACGGTCGTGGCTTGCGCAACCGTAGCTTGGAGATGTCATGTCTTCTTAAGGTGATGTAGTGTTGGTGCGCGGGCTTTTGAAATTGAGCCGCCATTTTTCTCCCCTTCATTCGCACATAACCGGCAAACGAGCCAGAAAAGGCCTAACTAGTGTTCCAAATCTTTGCTGATAATATCCTTCCGCCAATATCCTAGCCGCCTCGCGTTAAAGTGATCGAGTGAGAGCTCTAAGGGCAACATGGACGGACGAGTGGGTCCTGTAACAGATTGGTGTACGCACATGGCTAATTGTGATGTTACTTACTAAGTTGCAGTAACATTTCTGTTATTTTTAGGGCATTTTACCGTAAGACCGAGAATCCAGAAATGCCATTTTTGCCTCATTAGGCGTCGTCAGCTGGAAAGGCTCTTATCACGTATATTGGTGGAAATTGCCGCCACCCTCGAGTTTCGAACCCGCACCTCTCCGGGCAGGGGCAGACGCCCTAACCATCGAGCCGTCAGGCCCGACATCTTCACGGTTGTTGATTGAAACTATAAATAAGTAGAAAGGCGCACACCGATCAGATACAGGGCACAGCCGCCCTGGCTTTTGATGTCCAGTGTCTTCGATAACTCCCGAACCTTGCCACATGGTTCATTGTTATGTTACTTACTAAGTTGCAGTTAGAGCGTTCGCCTCTGACCGGAAACGCGGGTTCGAAACTCGAGGGTGGCGGCAATTTCCGCTGCTACACTTAAGTAGAGTATATCCAGCTGACGACACCTAATGAGGCAGAAATGGCCATTCCGGATTCTCTGTCTTACGGTAAAATGTCCTGAAAAAATTACAAAAATGTTACTACAACTTAGTAAGTAACAGTTCGGGGGTTCCAGAGGACACTGGACATCAAAAACCAGGGTGATTGTGCCCTGTATCTGATCAGTGTACGCCTATCTACTACTATATATCTACATATAAACCTGACTTGACACCGGTTTTTATCCCTTCTTGTTTACTTGACCTTCAAAAGTGAGGTCATTAGCGCACGACGCTAGTGCCGATCTGTAGAATGTAATATTTCGCCTAAATTTTGTGACATGTTCAAGAACATTTCTCCACGATGTCGACAACTGCATTTCTGGTGCCTTATATTTGTGTTGTGAATAAAGGACGATTTTGCTTAAATTGTTGGAGTCATATTTTCAAAATAAATCGTATTCCTTTCCCTCGCTCTCGCTGGGAGTCGATCGAGCCTTCTTCTTCTCAATTACCTGCTGGGACTCACATGTTCGCTTGTATTGGCAATGTATTTGGGCGCGATGCGCTTAGATCGGCCCGACGATGGGAAACATTTACCCTTCGTGAGGCCTCAACCTATTCGTAGATCTGGTTTCTGCACAGATGTCTTGTTGCCGAAGAGTGTGAGATGCTAGTCCCCGCTGAACACGGAGGCGGCGAGACGCGCAATGTTTTAAACCGGCAAGAGAATGATCCGTTTGTTCATTCAATATTGCCACACGAGGCTAAGGCAATAAACCTATTGCCCCAGCGCTCGAGTCGTCTTCTTCTCTCTCTCCCGCTTAAAATTTTGGAATAATATTTTCAAAATAAAGCGTATCCCTTTCTCTCTCTCTGGGTGTGTGTTAGCGATTGCCGGATCGTCTGCAGCTGGAGAGGAGCATACAGATATGTGGTCGTGTAAAAGTTTATAACATTCTTTAAGGATTTTGGAAGGCAGGGTACAAGCAGGGACTTCTCAACGCAACTAACAGAGTAAACGGAGGAAAGCAAAACAAAGGCGTTATTAATCCACCATGGCAAGGCGCCGCCAACGCTTGGAGAAATACTCAGTCGTCAGCGCGGTAGAGGGGGGCGGATAGGTGGGTGGGGTTGACAGCCCAAATGAGGGGAAGAGCAGAACACCTAGTGAAGTCCGCAGTGTGGAGCTGGGTAGAGAGTGTACTCGTTACTGGTGGGCCGGGTGATGTTGCAGCATCTTAAGAAGATCTTCGGCTGGAATCTGCCGGATGCAAATGAGGTGAACTGCGCTAAAGAGGGGGTACTGCTCCGTCAGATGCATGACCTCCAGGCGGGCATATATCTGAAAACAAAAATTGAACGACTCAGTAGGGGCCTATTAGTACTGTACTCGATTTATTCTGACTTCAGCTCTTGTTTTTCTACTTCACCAAAATACGGCTAATGCGACAAACTCCGCGCAGACCGCTGCGACGCCGAACAAGACTCCTGTTTGCAACCCTAACGGTAGTCTTCCAGGTCTCGATTGATGATGGTCGGGGGTTCTGCTCTTTTCGCCAACTTGTCGGTGGACTCTGCAGTCTGCTTGGTCCCATCTGCGGCATTTCGGTGATCTACTCCTCGTCTCAAGCCCGATATCTCCAATGGGTTTCTCCTGCCTCACCCGTATGATGCTATATGATGTCTCTCATCACAAGGAGCGTTCCATCTCACCGCATAATATCAATCTACTTACCTATTTATGGCAGAAGCAGTTTTTTTATCCTATATTTTTTTGAAATCGTAGGCTCGCTGAATTCTGCCCTCGATCTCCCTTATAGGAGATTTTTCACTGCTTATTTTCTACTTTCAGCCTATTTGTCTGATATTGTTGCCTATTGTTTTAAATGACGGTCTGTTGTAAATCGGATCTGACTTAACAACATATTACTCATTCCTGCTGCTATGCAGCTGCTCATGCGCAGCTGTGATTACCAACTTTGTATTTAGTTTACCACAGCACTAAGTTTGTAATGAAAGCGTCCTTTGGGCCATCAATACATAATTTTTATTTATTTATTTAAATGGAAGCTATCCTGAACTTCTTGACAGTGGCTACACGATGACACTGTTGAGCATGTGTCTATATTGGATAAAGATTAAAGGACTACCTAGAAGTGCAATGCCGTTATTTATTGCTCATCAGTAGTGGTTGCTGCGAGACCAGATGTGTGGACGCTCGACTAGAACGCTCGAGTTCCGTCAAGTAACTAGGTCAGCAAATGACCCGCCCAGACTAGTTAATATTCCCGGCTGCAACCGACAAGAGAGCGAGAACGTGACGCAGTGATGGATTTTTGAGACTACTGTTCAGAGTTTGGGGGTTGATACTCCACACTATTCAAACGAGAATGCTGAAGTTTTTCTGACCGATGACTGCTAAGCAAGTCTGAAATGATCAGCACAGTCTCCCGTGTCCTTGTTGCCATTCAGTCAGCAGTAGAATGTGTCCAAGAGCTTATGTGGATAGTTGAACCGAAATCTATCAGCTGCAGTCAGATAACCACGTAACATTCAAAAGCTTCCAAAAAGGGACATTTAGACTGTCGCCGTCGACGATCTCCACTACGGCCTCAACAAAGCGTCTGCTGGACTGAGGTATGAAATGGCTAATAAACCTACACAGTCAGACTGGTTGCGCCACTCTTAGCAATGTGACTCTCGAAAACAAACTAGTGCGTGGACGATATGTGGGGAATCAGGAGGACCCACTCTTCTAATGTTAATAGCGGCAGCAGTTCGACCGTCGCTCCCGACGATGTCCACCGCGGGCTACTGTATGCTGAAGGCAGACGCAGTGAATATAGCTGGATCATAGTGAAACTACACTCACCGGACTTATCCCACTCGCTCACCACTCCCACGCCTGTATCCGGTATCAAGACAAGGATCGAAAGGACTGGAGATTGGGGAGGACACAGGTGGCTGGCGCGGCTAACACTCCAAAACGCGTACCAACAGCACACCTTACTAGGTAAGCTCGTGTGTGTGTGGGAGCGCTATAAAGGCCACACTAAGAAGGAGCCATGGCAGCCTGACTCTCAGTCCGCCAGTCAGCCACTATACACACCAAGACACACACTGGGCTGACTGCGCGGGGTCCAAGTTATCCCATCAGCCAGCAACCCTCCAAGCCGCGGCTTTTAGTGCACCACGATAGCTTCAGGCGCGACACATTGATTTTAGTAAGGTAAGAAATGCGCTGAGGATCGACCCCACTCTCTCCCCCACCACCTACCTGAATGGTCGCCTGTGGTCGGATAGGCGAATTTGCTGACGGTGACAGCAAATCCATCTGCGCACGCAACCTCACGCCCTTGACACACATGCACACACTCGGATTCACATAAGCAGAGGATTAGCAGGAGTAGGCGCTCACTGACGCCCAGTCAACTCAGCAGCCCTTTCACACACAGCACACCCTGTACCGATGGTGTGTTCGTTGAATGTGTCAGTTAGCCGTGCTTTCGGTGGAGGTTCCAACAGGTAGTCAGTAGTATACAAACATGCTGCATGATTCACCATACTGACAGCACAATTACTAGTCTCGTTGACTTTCTGCCGCAGCACTTCAGAGTTGTGAGCGGTCCGACATTTCAGTGGGTTCCCCAGCGCTCCCCATGTGCTTTCTGGTAGGTATGTAGCGCTGGTGCTAAGCCCGCAGAAGCGCACGTAACTTCGCTACTATGCCTCCTTCTGTGCCAACCAATCACAGTTGCCGTAGACTTCTATTGGCCAAGTAGTTGATCAAGCGTCTAGTGACTCACTCTCGCATGAAGTTTATTCACTCACGCCCACAGCACACTAACAGATAGACGCGCGCATGTACAGGGTCCGGGGTCTGCCCCGCGTCCGGGCTTCAGACCACCGCTGAGTTCTTGTACGCAATAAACAAATCAAACTGGTGTTACCCCTCTTCTTCCTGTAAGGAACTGGGCGTGATACTTGTAGTGTTCTGAGCACACTCACGGCTTGGAATGCTACAGTTACTCCAGTTTTTACATTGCAACTTATTTATCTTCTCAAAACATTTTGCGCGTACTTGGACTGGTTCAGTGGGAATAAAGCTGTATAGGCTCGGTTCGAAAATTAATATGACTATTTGAGCCGAAACCCATCAAGGTCAGTTGGCATAATCACTGTGAATAATAAGTGCCTCAAATCGCTGTTCGCCTCTTAGACATTTTTGGTGTTAGCAAGCGAAGGTTTGCATTGGGTAAGCTATCAAAAAACTCATTGTTTCCAATCAATCTTGCTGTTTACGTCTGTTTTAAAAGGGTGGAATATTTATAAACAGTGAAAATAAAGTTAGAATTATACACGTGTTGCGTGATCCGCGATACCGAAGGCTTTTTGACTTTGTGAAATCGAAAATTCCTCAAGGTCACAAACAACTACGAGGCTTCATATACATCTTAAACCACTGACACACGGCTAATAACGGTCGAATAAAAAGGGAAGTAAGGTACAAGTTTTTAAAACGCTAGACTATATGGGAAGGCATTTGCAAACCCTGCTTTTAACCAATCGCACAATTTAGAAAATTTAGTGTTTACACTACGGCAAAAATTGTCTTCATAACAATCAGGTATGTGCATCGCAAGCCAGCGTTCTATTTGTTTACTACCTGGATTCAGGGATGTTAAGAACGTAAGAAACATCCATTTAACTAGGGTCTAATGTCTTAATACAAAGTTGATAAAGAGTTGGATTGGGTACATATATCAAAACCACTGCAACTGATCTGTCTGTCAACCTGGTCTGTTAAGTGTGCATGTGCGCTGTCTGGTCAGTCTTAAGTGGTGGCGTCGGATGAGGTCTGTTTATTCGGGTATACAGGCACTCGTCCAAGTAATTCCAGGATTATCACGTTTACTGTCTGGACTGTGAGAGCAAGGTTACTGACGACAGCATAGTCCACGAGGCATTAACAGCAGCATTCAATTCCGGGATTAATATTATCACAAATAAAGTGCAATTTAGGCGCAAGCCGATCATTTACAGGACAAGCATGTCCGCCCCTGGTGCCTTTCAGGCTCCCTGTCGAGCCACGCCACAAGGCGGCTACTGATATGAGCAGAAGGACATTACCGACAAAGACAAAGGAGACTCGGATGGTCATTTCTGACTTGTTAGCCGTCGTCAGCCAGTCATACATGAACCCAAGTGGTGCCCCACCCGAGCTTTGAACCTGTGACCGTATGAATTAGAAGTCCAACGCTCTAACTACTACTTCACGGGCTCGCCGTCTTTTCGGTTTTTGATCGGGAATATAACAAAAATATGCGGCTCAAATGTCTGCAGCAATGCCATCTACTGCCGACGCAAACATTACTTACAAGTGTATAAGCCCTAAAAATGAGCTGATCCTCAGTAGATAAGATTTACGGGTTCTGAGACCCCAAGGAAGCTACTGACAGCACAATCTTGGTGCTTTCCATTGAGGTTTGGAGTTCTGAACAGAAAGTGAAGGATGTCTTTGCCCAGCCTTTAGTGCCAATGTCGGGAGAATATAATCCTGAGGCAAATAGAAATTAGTTGAGCTGCGAAAGCTTGACAGAAGAATGCTAAGAGTGAATGCGATCGAATCTGGGAGTCACATGACCCAGCACTTACCTTTCGCGCACAATCAGGTCCAGAGGCAACACACTCGGGATGCAGGCTTCTCTCAATCTCTTCTAGCGAAAGTTTTGCGTACTTCGGCTCCGCCAACATTCGTCCAATAATAAGATTGAAGAAATCGAAGTCGTCACCTACTTGGGGCATTACGTCACTCCTGTGAAGCAGGCCTGAAGGTACAGAATTGTGATAAATGGGAAGGGAAAAACTTAAAATGACGAAACTTGCGAGCGCAATGACGAACAATAAGAAAAATAACTTCGAGAGTGGCAACGCAGGTTCATCAAAAAGACGAATACATAGACAAATGATATCAGTTTCGCCGTTACTGGGCTCAAACGACCAGATTAATTCGTGCCACGTGTTAGTCCGGCCGCGTGGATCACTGATTCTCGACGTTCATGCGTCAGACGTTATGGATAAAGGCTTGTCTGTCATTACATATTTTACTTGAATACGCCGACCGTAGGCTTCTTCGACATTGGGCGCGTGCATAATCCCCAATCCAAAGTTCTCACGTGATTTTATCGATGTATTACTGACTGGCCACTGCGACAGTTTCGGATCTGGATTAAAATCCATGCCACAAATCCCATGATATATCTCTTGGTCACAACCTACACGTGGCTACTTCACTCGACAGTTCCCCCGTCGGTTTCGACGATGGGAACCACGCGTACCAATAAGCCGCAGCAAACGCTGAAGAAAGCCGCAACAAGCACTGATGCAAGCTAAGGAAGCAACACGAAGTCTACAGCAAGCAGAAGCAGCGCAGCGAACTACCGCTAGAGAAAACAGGAGTTTAAGCAGACTCGCGGAGAATCTGCCCACTCGCTCGCCACTCTCACCTCCGTTTTCGGTGTAAAGACAAAGTCAATAAGATCGGGGTTGAGGAAGTGTAGATGCCTGGCGCAGTAAGCACTTAACACGCGCACACAAGACACAGCTCCTTCCTAATGTGGCCTTTATGGCGCTCCTGCGAAGGCGGGAGCATAACTAGCAAGCTGGCTGCTTCCCTCACAAACATAGACACACATACAACGGCAACATCAAGGGGGTAGTTGTCAGTATCTTCCTCCACCGGTTGTCTGAATAAATCTCTGAAGCTACATTAAAGGTATCATCTACAAACGTTCAAAGAATGTTTGATCCCCATTCCTTCTCCCAACATATCCAAGTAACGTATAATGCAGTATATCCGAAAGAACAAAAAACACTGATCGTGTCAAAACTATACAGCTTGCACGCGAAATAAATTTCGAGGCAAAAGTTATCATTGCACAGAAAGGGAGAGAGTAAACCAGGACTTACACAGGAATAATTCTGATATCCCGCAACTCTGAAGGAGGGTAGTGTAGGAGGTGTCTACAAGAAAGTGAAAAGGGAACAATCAGTTAAAAGATAGGTTTGCAGGCGTTTTTATTTGAGGAGCACAAGTAAACGAATATTTCGGCCAATAGTCAATGCTGAAAGGTGCACTATTCTGACACTACATATCATGTTAATTAAGCATACTTGGCGCTTGTCTACACTCTGACGTCTTGGCTCCATGAGCTGATTGGACAAGCTTGGAAAGACGAGGCAGTTCCTGAGGACAGGAGTTCAGCCATCCTTGTGCCTGTCCACAAGATTTGAGAACTATCGCGGCATAAACCTCACCGATATTCCTGCGAAAATCTTTGCCGTTATTTCCCTCAGGCGATTCCTGTCTGTGCGCAACTCGAGGACGTGACCCAAACAAACTGGATTTCCCGCTGGGCGTGGATGTGTGAATCGGCTATTCATACTGAGACGGATAATTTAATTCTGTCATGGCTATCAACAAACAACGACCGTTTGCTCTGTTGACTTTGCGGCTGCGTTCGACTCCGTCCATCGTGACTCTCTACGGTATATAATGGCATTATATGATGTACCACCAAAAATAATCGCCATTATCAAGGCAAACTACTGCTCCACCATTCCAAGTGTTCTAGTCCACAACAACCTCTCAGAACCCTTCGCTATTTGGTCTGGCGTTCGACAGGGCTGTTTCCTGTCGCTTATCCTCTGTAACTACGGCATTGACTAGATTTTCGGGAAGACTCTACCGGGAAATGACAGTATTGAGCATGCAACCAGACACCGGTTGACGGATCTCGACTAGGCCGGTGATATCGCTTTATTAGCTTCGAGCTTTGGCGATCTACGGTGTATGGTGCCACGGGTGAACGAGGTCACTAAATCGGTCGGTTTGTCCATAAACACCGGGAGGATCAAAGGATTCTCACGGTGCATCCCTGCCCCAGAGAAAGCACCCCTCGAGAATAATGGCTGGCTACTTGAGAAAGTAAACAGTTTTAAATACCTAGGAGCGAGGTTGCTGCCAAATGGACGGACTAAGGATGAAATTGTCTCCCGAATTGACGCAGCTTGATGAGTTTTCTCCAGCCTTCGAAAGTTCCTATGGACCCGACGCGATATTTCCATCTCAATAAAGGTCCGCGTGTACCGTGCATCTGTTCTCCTATTCGGCTGCGAATGTTGGGCTATGCGTGTGATGGATGAGCAGAAACTGGAAGTTTTGACCACTACAGCTTGAGGACCATCCCTCGAGTGAAGTACGCCCACTTCATCTCAAATGAGATACTCCACATTCGCTGCAACAATATCGTAAGGATATCCCAGGCAATCCAAGAAAGATGACTGAGGTGGTTTGACACGTTCTCCGCTCAGTGTTACTGCACTTGACCCGAAACCGTTACCCAGTTGGAAATGTCGAAGTGAGGGTCATTTGAAAACCGGCCTCGACTCATTCCGTCAGAACATGGAAGTGGTTCTTGGACCTGCGGTATTTGATCTCCGGCGCTGGCGAACCGAATGACTTTAACTGCCCGGGTTCGCTGCCAAGGATCGTCGCGTATGGAGAAGCACCGTAGAGGAAATCATGGAGGCCGGCTAGACCAGTCATGACCGCAGCCGCAACAAGTACAAGTAGCACTTTTAACGTTTGTTTAAGAGGCAGTCGGTGCTGGCGCCAATCGCAAAATGTCTCAGTTAAGGGTCCATATAAAGATAAAACTGTAGGAACTCGTTTCTGGAATGGACTCTGTCACACAAGTGTAACAGGGTTCGTCTGAACTTGAGTTCCAGGATATAAAGAGTTAAATGAAGCTAAAGGATGCTGCATTGGCATTTCAAGTAACCAGCTAGGGAAGAATTTCATGTTGTACAAAATAGCAAACTTAAGGAACTTTGGTCACTCAGTAAGGAAATGCATCTACTGTGAAGACAAAAAAATTCCAATGAAAACCGCATGTAATACTTCCCCCCTCCCTATTCAGTGTTGAAAAACAGATGCACATGAATACTCGGCAACCTGTTCATTGCCGAGAAACGTGTGAACAGGCTGAAATTCAAAAAAGGTGCGATATTTGTTATGCACGTTCACAAAATCTGCAGCAGCTATAAACAGTGTTGTTACGTCTTTAGACTTTCCATAACACAAGATTGCAAAAACTTGGCGTCTGACATGCAAACGTCAATTCCTGACCAATAGCTGTTGATTTATGGAAGGCTAGAGTATTGTGCGACACCCAAATCCGAAATAAGAGGTATATTTTCGGAATTAATAAACCTAAGTCCGATTTTCTGCTTTCTCAGGACAACTTGGTACGACAGCAATTGAATAACATTTTCAGCAATGGAGGCGGAAACGCAGCTTCATGCATATTACTAGTCAAAAGTACACAGCGTTTTAAATGACCGAATTATGTACCGAGAAATCAACAAATGATCCTCTGTCCACTGTCCGTTCATCCTATAAAAATGCAGACAATTAACCCCAAAGCACTATTAACTGAAACGATACTGCCTGCCGGTTAAGGCCAATAAAAAGAGATTCTTTACTTGGGTATTTGTATAAAGTAACTTACTGCTGCTGCTTTACCTATTAAATATAAGTTAATTCTAGGCAATAGAACCATTTTTCCACACGTTTAACTTAGCAATTTGGTTTCGAGTTTTCGTCTGCAGCACCATCGCAACGCCCTCGGTCTCCACCGTCAATCTTAGTTTAAAGGAGCGTCATGGACGGAACGAATTAGGGCTGTATCATTTAGCGGGGAAAGTTCACAAAATGCCTCGAATTGGAAGTCATAAATGGGGAAAACTTTCAAGCAGACTGATATAAGTTAACGCGAAGGGGTAAACGCATCTAATAAACATAAAAACGGTTGCCTGTTCAAGATAAGCTTAAATCCCACGAATTCGTGTGGAAAGACGTCAAATGGAAGACAGGTGATTACGGCTGAGATGTTCAGAGAAATGTAGCCGCAATCGATCAGATGCCGTGTTGAATGTTTGCGACCAACTACTTATCTACCGAACCTGTTTGATCCCAACGTGCCCATGGGTATGCGAAATTCCTCCTCTTAAAACGTTCGGACGAAATCAATTCGGAATGTCACGAATAGAAACGAATATGTGTGCCCCAGGTTCTTTTTGTAAAGACGAAGAAAACGCGATCTCTGGACCGGAAATTTTATTCTTCTGAGTTTTCGACTCCACATGAGAAGCCATCGTCAGAGAAACTGAGACAGCTGCAAACGTTGGCTACGCGTAAATAGGGGTGAGGGTGGCACTTTTGATTGGTCTATGCCCACGAAGAGGCAAAGATACCATTTTTTTTTCTAAAAAATACTTTCAGTAGGCATTGTAATGTAACCTGAGCAATAATCATTTGAAAACCAGATATAAAATACTTGTATTGCACGAAGAGAAGCAAATAGGCGTGCCCAGGTTCTTGTTGTAAAGATGAAGACGTGATCTCTGGATTGGTCCACACTCACGCCATCTCTCAGTGTCTCCACTGTGCGTGCCATTGGTGTTATGGCGTGCGACCTTGACGCAGTGTGTTGCATTCTTAGCGTGGCAGCCTGCGTGCTCATCGTCCGACTGCTACCATACGTTCATGGGTCACGCAAATATAAGACCCACTGAATGTATGTGAGCAGTCTTGCCTCGTCTGTCAGGCTCCGTGTCGCGAGTGTTCTTGTCATTATACAGGGCAGACCGGACGACGACTTAGCTCGCGATTAACGGAGCACAAGCGGGCAGTGCGGAGAGGAGACCCACTATCCCAGATCGCTTCCTACACCCTGAACGAAGGCCACGAATTCAACCTCTCGGGCAAACGGATAATGGCACGCACCGCAAACTACTGGAGGCCTGGGTATGAGACTTCAACTCCATAAACAGGCATGTGGATATACCGCCCTGTTATTTTGCTATCCATGTTCACAACCAGAAACTGCGGCCCAGTTCCCATAAAAGCACGCAGGCTGCTACGTCGAGGTTACACACCACAACTCCAGGGACACGCGCTGGCGAGGCACGATAAGATGGCATGAGCATGGACGTGACGTGGGCACGGACCAATAACAAGTGCCACCCCCCGCACCCCTGTTTACGCAAAGCCAACTTTTGCTGCTGTCTCATTTTCTCCGACGATGGCTTCTTGTGTAGAGCCAAAAGCTCCGAAGAATAAAATTACTGTTCCAAAGATCGCGTATTCTTCTTCTTAGCAATGTTGAATGTGCACGACGCATATACAAAAAACACCTTTCTATCACTCCTGTGAACCTCAGCTGGTCTGTGCTGGAGAGTACTATAGGAACCTAAACAAAAATACGGGGCTTCGGAGGGATGGGTACCCAAGTGTGATTATATTCAAGGCTCTCGGCGTGCCTTCGTAGTTAAATTGGTAGAGCGTTGGTCTTCTCTGCTGATGTGGGTTCGAATCCCATCGAGGCCACGACTTTTTCACAAGTGGGGCAACTAAAGTCAACTTAAATCGAACTACCTATACCAGTACACATTAGGCGATCGTACAAAAGTACTCGATTAAATGGGAAAAAAATACGAAATATGTTTAGCAGGTCGGATGAGGACACTGTGAAAATGCAAGGGAAAAATGCACAAAAAATACTTAAGGCTCTGGAAGGCAAACAGTGGTGTCTCAAGCTGACAAGAATACGGATCAGGGACTGCGAGAGATTATTTCAGCCAGAAAAAAAAGCATTGCAACAATAAGAGAATGCGACAAAAGACATGCACATTTTGACTGATTGACGGGGCTTGCCGACCTACCGTATTTGGCGTACATGTACTGGCAGAACTGGCCGATTTCGTAGAGTCCCAGGCGGATGACGGCAGACTTGGTGTTGGTGCCCAAACGAAGACCGTCGACAATACCCGCAGCCAGTACGAGAATGTTCTTCAGCGCACCGCAGATCTCCACGGTGATAACGTCGCGTGTGCAAGTGAGCATCAGATTCTGGTTCTGTGGAACATGGTGTCGGCGTAAGTAAGCGCAAAAAGAAGTGTTGTAAAATTATATCGATCCACAAAAAAAATATTCTCTCTACGTAAAAGGATACACAGGCGAACCAGGGAGATTAGGAGGGCTATTCTAGAATCCCCACCTGCCGTGGTCAAATAAGTATAGAACTTACTGATGAACGTTCGCCCGACCGCTAGTGGAATTCATCCGTCCCGTACTGCCTGGGGTCTCGACAGAGGCCCTGACAGCCCTAGCACCTGGTATTGTAGGCAGACTGAAATTGCCATTTCTGGCTTATTAGCCATCCTCAGGTAGTCATACCCAGACCCAAGTTGCGGCCCATCCGAGCCTCGAAATCGCATGTTTTTGCGTTTACTAATTTATTTTCGTCATGCAACCGCATAACGAGCATGAGCCTGACGCGTGCTTTGGTGGAAATGAAGAGAGTTCGTGACCTTCAACAGCAGGCTAGTGCACCCTGAAGTGATACTTACAGTTTCAACAGCAGAAGGCAGAGTGTTGATCCCTAAATCAGCGATCACGCGTTGGGCTGTGGTTCACACTCACATAGATAGTGTGAGAATGGATGTAGCATGGACAGGGACAAATCAATAATGGCCACTACCCGCCCCCTCCCTTTATAACCTCATTTATGCGTAGCTGACCTCTGCTGTTCTTATTTACTCTGAAGATGGCTTCTCGTGTGGAGCCGAAAGCTCAGAATAAAACTATGGTTCCAGAGATTGTGTCTTCCTCTTCTTTATCACACCATAATTATTGGCTCGGGTTCGGACCTCAAACTCTTACACACGTTGAGGTTTAGATAGTTGAAAATGCCGTTAAATTAGGATTTATTCCAGGCCTTCATTTAAGTTCAAACAGTTTTTTTCCTAAAATCCAGGAACTTATTGCAGCAGCTGTGCCAAAGTGAATCTGGTTCAACTTTCTTGCTCAAAAATATGAGAAACTCCGGCCAGAATCCAATTTCGATAATGAGTCCAGATTTAGTTTACCCACCTGTAAAAGAATCGGCAGCCTCGGTGAGATTCGAACCACGCCAGCAAGGGTAGGGCTTTAGTGCAGCCTTTATTGGGCTGTTCTATAGGGTTCCCCTTGCTGGCGTGGTTCGAATCTCACCGAGGCTGCCAAGTTTTTCGCAATTGGGACCCCAACGGGGGCTCTTGATCCAACAGGGGCTACGACACACACTAACTGAAGCAGCAGCTCCGAGTTCTGCCTAGAGTACTTCCCTCATTCTGGAATCTTTAGTCGGCAACAGTAGCTTATGCAGGCCCACTCATTAATCCCTGCTCCCTGCATGTTTTCCCACGAAAATGGTTATAGGGTTTTGTGGGTGGGGAATTACGACATGCAGTGGAATAAACTTTAATAAATGTTACATGCATTTTTATTTCACTGTATTTAGAAGTGTTGTTGATTTATATCTGCAGAATTTCCTAATCTGTATTATCGTTCAACCTATTGCGAAAAGCCCGATTATAAAATTGCAGGCATCTTAAATTTCCCAAAAAAATTGAAATAGTGGTTCGGAGGTCGTCTACTTCAACTTACCTCAGGTCCAACTAACCGTTCTGGAGTTGGATTAGAATAGTCCGCGGCGCCCACACCTTCAATTTACATACAGAACAACTTACTTCCAGCGGCCGCAGGAAGCAACTTCGAATGCATTTTTGTCACTTGATACTTCTAAAAATTTCCTTCTTAGTCTATCCTATTTCCCAACCCCCCAAAACTCTTTAACCACCACTTTTTGCAGGACCAAATGCTGGGCCTTCGCAAGCCACTTTTGCCCTTTAGTCTTCTCCAGCTAGCTGCATCAGGACCTGACGATTGTGGCGCCAAAGGTGCATCCTACAAGCCAACCACGGGCGTTGAAAAGTACGATAATGCGGTGACTGGAAACGTGAGCTATTAAAAGGAAGAGAATCACGCGAGTGAGGTTCACAACGAGGAAGAATGTGAGTATGATGGAACGATGCAAAAAACGAGTAAGATGAAATCGTAGCAGAATGAGAAGATTTTGAATGGTACTTTACCTGTAGAAGTAGTTTTGCTTCTTCTGCTCGCTCTGGATTTGGGCAACCGATCGTGGCTTCTGCAAAGTCACCATTTGCAAGGCCCTTAGCGTTAACGCCACCACTAACGACCACGCACGGACTTTTCGTCACACGAAGGATCTCCTCGCTCACCAGTCGTATTACCTGGTCTGGGACAGTTTCGGTTGTTTCAGTCATCAAAAGGCCCTGAAAGAAAGGGAAAAAGGGGGAACTTACTTTATGTTATACTTATCGTTCTAGAGCTAAGCAAGAAAATTAGTTCATCGAAACTAGTTTTTCGATTTCAGATCCGGGATTAAAGACATTTTGGTACAGAGTAAAAGCTCAATGTAAAATAGCAGTAGGGAGTGCAAAGGCATTCGTCCAGTTTTTTTCTTCATAAACTGAAATGAACTGAACACGACCGGTCGGCATTGCAGATGAGAGTGGATAAATGGAGGTATAGGAAGATAACTAATGGCAGTGTGCAATTCCAAAACTCGGCAATGTTACCAAAAATAGCAATTTAGTTTAACCTAACCACAACGTAAAAGTAAGTCTATTTAACATTGATATGCAAATTAAATAGGATATAACATTGTGCCATAGATAAGTACTACATGTATTCTTAAAATGATACCTTTAAACTGTCTGGTGATCTACATTAACTCATGCAGACACTAGAAAGCGAACATTAAAGTAGCAAGAGCGAAAGGAAGGCAGGAATCGGTCTTGACCTGTGGACGAAGGAGACGTTATGAGCCCCCAGTATGCTTCCAGTTCAATAATAGAGGGACTGATGATAGGCAAATTCGGCTAAAATGCGGCGATATTTCGTAAACTTATAAACTGCATTATGAAATAAATGCGCGGTCAGCCCATTAGTTGGCAACTGACTTTCGAGAACCACGTGTAGAGAACTAAGTCAGTTTTTGACATGTTAAGCTGGTTTGGTGGCAATTACACAGATCGGAAAATGGAGCTACAAACTTCACGTTATTTATATGAGGAACGGGTTAGGTTTATTATCAAACGCATACGCTAGTGGTCAAATCACGTCCCAGTACTGCACTATCAAGGTTGTACACGAATCCTTAGGTAGCTATTAAAATCAAATCGAACTCAAAAAGATTGAAGTCAAGGACTAACGGAAACAACTACTGATTGCCGTCGGTAAAAAACGGTTCTTTGAGTTTGAAGCGGTAATTAGTTCACATGTTACCAAAGTATCAACAATAAAATAAGTCATAGGAATATCAAATCACGTAGGTGGACAAGAAATCTTTATAAATTATTAACATAGCATCCAAGTTTCTAGAGCAAACTCAGAAATTTAGGCCAAAAAACGTGACTTAAAAAGCCAGAATTAGTGAACTTGCCTTGGATAACGATATAAACAGCACGTTTGGTTTCAGGTGACCTGCTATTTCTCGCAGTATTTCATTGACATGACGGGTAGCATAAACAAATAAAATTACGTCTGATGCACTGGCAACAGCCGCAGCATCCCCATTTGCTTCGATGTTATCCTTCAAATGCACATTTGGCGCATACTTCGGATTTTCACGATTGCCGTTAATGACGTCAATTAATCGCTCACCAAAACATTCTTCATCACGAACGAACCATAATATCTAAATTGTAATGATCAAAAATCATAAAATCTACCGTCTTCTTATAATCGTCAAGCCTAGCCACGTTCTCAGCCAGCAAATTCGCGATGTTGGTTCCCATGGCACCACAACCAAAAACGCTGATTTGCTTCATGTCGGTTGGGCTGTGGCGAAAAAAGAAAACATATGGGAACATTAAACACTTGCAAGAAATACTTCCGAAGCAAGCAAGTGCTCATGGAGGTAAGTGACTTAACAGGACCAGCTGGATGTGCAAATAACTATACTTTGGGCAGATAATATGCGGTTTATGTGAATACAACTAAGTGTAAGTTAATTAGGGAGTTTCAGTCAAAGTGTAGGATCTGTTCGGAAAGAAAATGGCTACTGAGTATCTTGCTGCTTTTTGACTATAAATCGTGTGGGTAGCAGACAAAACTAGCACTAAGGCAACGACAAACTGCTTCAACTTTCAAAATACTTGTCGACACACGTCTGTCAACAAAGGCACAAACTGCAGAGAAGAAATCAAAAAGATGATGTATACAGAGCCGAAAGAAGATAATGAGTACGTCTGTCAATGGGTAGACATAGGTTAAAAATTAATAGAATTGGTATAACCCAACCCAATGTTGGTGCATACCTCCGTAAGTTGCCTCACGTTCCACTAAAAAAGCAAGATAGCCTTTGAATATTTCGCATGTAAGACACATGATTCGTCCCCATTGTTGATTAAAAACTGCGTTACTCTCACCATTTGCACTTGAGTACTCAACGGAACATTTACGGTCTGTGACGAGGGTGGAAAAACTAGCCATGCTCCATATCGACTAAAATACGCGGTTGATAAGGTTAGCGTGGTTTCAAACCTGCTGTGACGTCTGATCTTTAAACAAATGTAATATTTTCTACGGACATACATCATGGTTGGAGCGAAGAGTCCTAGTTGCCCGATTCTGGACCTGCTTCAAAGCCTCGTTACCCTACTGGATGTTAACGCTATGCTACTCAGTAGTATTCGAGATTGTGAAACGCACTGGTAGCCTTTAGTTCTGCAAATTAAGAAATTGTTCGGTTGGCCGCAGATTCCGTTACCTAAGAGTCTGCGTACGCAAATTGCTGAAGCAACCTCTTGCTTACTTAGGAGGACACAAGATACTTGCGTGTTCATTTTCAGCTCCCACTCAAACCCCTGATTGTGGTCTGCTCGTACAAGACCATTTTTTGCGTCAAACTCAGTTTTTTTGTTATCTGCAAATAACAGGTAGCTTTTGGAAGCTTCAATTTCTGACTTTTTTTACTTTTACAAACTCCACACGATGAGATTTCTTAGGTGGTCTGCATTTGCCTGCATATTTCTTCCTCACGCCGCGTGTTCGTCTGTCGCTTAAAAATCAAAAGTATTATTGGTATGCTCTGTTTTAGAATTGAATCCACTCTAGAATTATCAGAATGCAGATACTTATTCGCATCTTCGTGCACCGATGAAACTTACCTGGTGACGCTTATCGTCAATATCGCGGTCAAAGTCAGAGTGTCTTGAAAATTCATTTTGCATTTTTTATTACGCTCAACAGGCAGACGTCCACTCATAGGTTAAGCGTTTGTATAGGTAGATAGGAACCTATGTCAGATGTGTACTGTCTGCCGATGACGAAAGCAACGCCCCCTGAGTTACCCTGCTTTCGCTGAGTAAAAGCTTCGCATGAAATAGGTAGGTACAAGAAGTTTTGAGTCTTGACTTCTGTCAAATTTTCAGTGCTTTTAGAAGCTATTCTGTATTTTGACGGTCTATTAGTTGGTTTCTATTTTGCATGATCAAATAAGCATCTCAAATCAAACTGACTTATAATTTAAATAAAAATAATACTCCCGACTAGGGGGCGTCCCCTAATCAGTGAGCACTCAAACAGTGCAGTCAACTTAAAGTAAATAAATGCACAAGGGTCTCACAAAAGCGTTTAAAATTGTCCAACTTAAAAGCATATTCGTTTCGGAACGTAGGAAGTTCACGAAGTTTGTTGGATCTAAAAATATTTGTCTGTCATTTTCTAAAAACACAGACCTTTTCGTTTTTTTAAGCTTGGAGGAAAAAATTCGCAACTTTAATACCTGATGTTTCCAGAAAGTTATATAAGCAGAAGACTGGACCACAGATTTATGAAAAGCCAGTGCGGAACCTGCCTTTCGCAATGCTACAGAGAACTCCTACATGTGACAAAATCATATGTACCTGTGGGAGATGTTTGATAAACGCAGACTTTCCTAACTAAAACTATAACTTATGAACTAAAATGCTAGATAATTTAAAGTTTAAAAGTTAAAAGCGATAATTTTATTTAAAGTCTTTGGTCCGAAGCCTAAAATAAAGTCTTTAAATAAAAACGTAATGTTCGATCTATTCGAAAGCACGTCACAGTAAATATTCTAAATAGTACAAGGTGAAAGCTACAATCCCCATTTTAAGTAAGTTAGTCAAGTTTATCCGTAAAATCAACAATAAATGGACCATAATGCACTTTTATAATAAATATTTATTGGATTGTTTTGCAAGTGAACAACGAATTATGCAGATAAAAAAGGTGGTTCGCTCTCTGATAAAATATTAAACATGTTTTTTTAAAAGCTACTTGGTCTGGGTTTTTATAAATTCCAAAAAAATACAATAACGCAAAGAGCATGATAACACATACAGAAAACCAAAACGTGTTCAAATCAACCGCACAAACGAGCACTGCCATCAGGAAATAAAGTAAAATGTGCAGTGAAATTGAGTTGAACAAAGTTGGTCAAACATCTAACAAAGGCGTTTGCCGGTCTCACTATAAATTTTTTTAACTAAGGAGTTAAGACTTAAGATATATTGAGCTTTGAACAATAAAGCACACTTTTAGGTACTGATGCCCACAAGAAAAATTAGAAAATTGTAGGTTTAAGGACTAAGGCAAGCCTAAATGCAGAAGCTTGCGGGAAAACAAACAAAAATTGCAAGAGCCAAACATCAGTTAAAAAGTGCGAGAGGGCAAAGAAAAACTAAAGCAAAACCAATAGACCTGAGATGACATTACATCTTCGAATCAATAGTCGTTGCGTTTTTGAGATGAGTGTGACACTTTTCGTGTTTTTGTGTGAATGCGAAGAAAATACCTTTCCTCTGCTATTAACTTTTAACTTAAACTTCCCTGGTCTGCAACCATGGAAGGAGTACTTGACATTTGGTTATCTTGCTCTTTGACCTTAACCTTGATCCCGACACCTTGACCTTGAGCCCAACTGGACACAACCTTAATTTCTGCTCTTGTAACGAACCGAGACGACCGATTAGCGATTTCGTGCGACTATAACCCGAAACAGAACAACGAATGCGATTACTAGGTGAAAACGACTGAACCCAAGAAGAACAAGACCGTTTAAACAAAGACTGCTACTCTTAAACTTTACTACTATTTGAAGGACTAATTTATTAGTCCTGGCTACAACAATCGGAACAATCAGTAAAATTGTCCTTTGGCGGGGATGATTGACTGTCCTGGTCCTGGCCGGAGATGACTTCTGCGAGACGTTTGGAGGCGGCTGCCGGGAGTGATGATCAACCTTCCATAGGGCCGTTTATATATAGTAAGAGACAGCAGGATTAAGTCTATATTATAGAAGATAAACCAATGGGAATACTTAATTTATGCAATAGCCAATAGCATAAAATCGCCGACATAAAATAGCCGATCAGTTAGCCAATAGGATTATGTCCGCCTGAAATAACCAAGTCGTGACACATTACGCCGCCATCTTTAATATAGAGCAAAATGAACAAAAATTGAGGCCATCTTAAGGGTATTTGCTGCACTGCATCCTCCCCGAAAAAGGTATCGCTGTCCTCAGCGTGCACCTCATCCGCCAAATTATGTGGACTACTTCCTACGGGTACGAAAGTCTCCTCTATA
>JAYGXS010000005.1:53347894-53359134 GCA_036362985.1 Ligula intestinalis
TCCTAATATCTGGCGTGGTGATTTCGAGCAAATGAAACATGATCTCTATTTCATAGACTGGGCATCCACACTCTCCGACAACGTTGAAGAAGCTTGGAAACAGTTCAAAGAGATAGTCCAAAATCTCATCTCTAGCCACTGCCCTATCACTCGCCGAAAACTTACGAACAGGCCTCGCTGGCTGAATCCATCCTTAAAAACCGAAGTTAACAAGAAGGGAAAACTCTTTAAAAAGTACCGAATTGAAAGGTCACCTGAATCTCTTAATAGGTACAAAATGCAGAGGAACCGGGTCAAACGTCTTATTGTCAGAGCTCGACAGCAGTTCGAAGAGGATCTGTTAAACCGAGCCATGGTTAACCCCAAAGTCCTGTACAGTTATATAAGACAGAGCACACGGAATAAGGATCCTATCCCCCTACTGCGAACTGCCGAAGGTGCCGAAATCTCAGAAGACAAGGATAAAGCTGACCATCTCTCTCAGTTCTTCCGGTCCGTCGAAGTGACTGAACCCGGTTTTCTATCCCACACTTATGAAGACAATTCGATCCCATCTATTGATACAGTCCTCTTCACCGAAGATGTAGTTAAGAATGAGCTTCGTAAATTGAAAGAATCGACCTCCCCAGGCCCCGATGCAATCCCAGCCAAGCTGTTGAAGGAGCTAGCTTCTGAAATGGCCAAGCCGTTAGCCCTAATCTTCCAGGCGTCATTTGTTACGGGCTGCCTACCATCTGATTGGAAGACAGCGACGATCATCCCACTTTTCAAGAGTGGCAGCCGAGCGTCCGCAAATAATTACAGGCCGGTGAGCCTTACCTCCATTTGTTGCAAAATCATGGAAAAAATCATTAAGAAGGCGTTGATGCAGTTCCTTGAGCAGAATCATCTCCTTTCCGATGCCCAACACGGTTTTCGCAGTGGTAGGTCCTGTCTTACCAATCTGCTATTCTCACTTGATAGCTGGACCAAAGCACGTGACGAGGGCAAAACGGTGCATGCGATCTACATTGACTTCAAAAAGGCGTTCGATACCGTCCCTCATCAACGCCTGCTGCTTAAGCTGCGCAGCGCAGGCGTTCGCGGGAACCTCCTCCTATGGATCCAACACTTTTTGACAGGACGGTCACAAAGAGTCCAAGTCGGTCGCCAGCAGTCCTCAGGTTTACCTGTGGTGAGTGGCGTCCCACAGGGCTCAGTTTTAGGTCCCATATTATTCCTCGTCTTCATCAACGACTGTGTCAGGGAGCTAGACTGTGAAGTCACCTTGTTCGCTGATGACATCAAATTATGGAAAGTTGTCCAAAGTACGGCAGACGAAAACCATCTACAAGCCAACTTGAACAGATTGGAGGACTGGTCAAAGCTTTGGCTTATGCCTTTCAATGTTAGTAAATGTAACTTTCTTCAAATCGGCAGTTTTAGAGCATCCTGCACGAAAGTCTATTCTTTAAATGGTACTCCGTTGCAACAAGTTGAGAGTCAGAAGGACTTGGGTGTGTGGATAACTTCTTCACTCAAACCAACGCTGAACTGTACGAAGGCGGCGAAGTCGGCCAGATCTATGTTACAACTGATTAGACGAGCCTTTATGGGGTTTGAAAAAGACAGCTTTTCCAAAATCTTTGGAAGCTTCATTCGGCCGCACCTGGAGTTCGCTATACAGGCATGGAGACCTTGGACTGTCAAAGACTGTACTGTCTTAGAGAAGGTCCAGAGGCGAGCGACAAAGATGGTGAAAGGTCTAGGAACATTGCCCTATGAAAGCAGACTGTCAATCCTCGACCTATTTCCCCTTACCTACAGACAACTCCGGGGGGACCTCATATTAACGTTCCGTATTATGAATAAGCTGCATTGTTGTTTCGTTCCTGATGATTTCTTTGCCCAGGCTAACACGCCAACTTTGCGCGGGCATTCCCTTAAACTACGCCCGGGCAAAGCAAGGATCGACGGAAGAAAATTTTTCTTTACCAACAGAATAGTTTCAGCGTGGAACGCTCTTCCAGAAGAGGTTGTCCTCTCCACTAGTGTCCATGCATTTAAGAGAAGACTGGACATGTATCAAGTGCAAACGCAACGAAGGTGAAAACTCCTTCATAAGATTCCAATGAATCACTTACAAATGAATGACATTGCTTGTCACATTCACTGCATCAAATTATACTACTCGCGATTTGCGAGTAGTCATATATTTTTCTGTATTTTTCTGTTATATTTTTGTGAAGACTGTCTTTCCGGAATATGTAACTGTCGTAAAGTTTAAATTTTTCTTTGTATCAACTTATTTCATATCATCCTGTTACCAACAGGGAGTTCAAAGGCATTCGCCTATCTTTCCCTCAATAAACTGATACTGATACTGATACTAAAACATGTCCTCAAAGCGCACTCCTTTCTCAAGACCGTGTAGTATCTAGTTAGCTAAGATTAAATCCCCTCTTTGTTTTATGTCATACAGGGGAATACATTTTGGAATGCCAGTCTTTTTTCCCCGAAGCTGCACTTTCCCGAGACATGTTGTATCTTTTGCAAGCCATGGACGCTACTCCTGAATGCCATATTCTAGGCGTAGCCTAACGAAGGTACCGTACACTTTGCAAAAGAGATCTTTGTCGAAAGCTCGAAACGCCCTTTTGATAGCGTGCAGCACACCTGTGGCTTTTTGCAGCCTTGACACATTGTAACGGTGGCTTCAGATTGCTCTGTATCCAAATGCCGAGGTCTTTCTGTGAAGATACTAGGGACATTTGAATGTTCTTCAGGTAAAATGTCCTTATGCTGCGAGTTGTGGGGTAGGTTGTTGGACGCAGGTGGAGGACGGCACACATTTGCACATTGAAATCTAGGTGTCATCTGCAGTTTGCGAAGATTATTTTGCAGATCTTCTCGGTCACTCGGGCGCTTAATGACCTGCCAGAGCTTAAAGTCATCGGCAAACATGATTTGACCACAGTCCAGTTCTTAAAGGCTGTCGTTAGCATAGAGGACGAAGAGTAAAGGACCGAAAACGAAGCCTTAAGGAGCACCAGTAACCACGTCCACCCAGTGTGATTTATCGTCACCGCGCAGACGCAACCAAAAATGTTCTGATGCAGTCCAGAATTTTCCCCTTGATGCCAACGACGCTCAGTTTATGTAATAGGTGCACGTTGTCAAAGGCTTTGCAAAATTCAATGTACATTACGTCCACTTCGAAGGCCTCTTCTAAAGCACTTGTCCAGGCCTCAATTGAAGTCAGTTAATTCAAACGCAGGAGCACCCTCGCCTAAAGCCGTGTCGGAAATTTTGTAGGATGTCATTTTCATCGCAAAATCTTAGTATGGCCTGCTTGACAAGGACCTTCATCGTTTTGAAAGAACGGCAGACATCTTGCTACCTCCATTATATAACGGTACGATGTTGGCTGTCTTCCACTGCCAAGGCAAGTCCCCTGTTCTCATGGAAAGCTCGAACAGAGATGAAAGAGGCACCGACAGCTCGGTCGACAGTTCTTTAAGAATCAGTCCAGGGATCCCATCTGGTCAAGGAGACTTGTCTGGTTTGATATGACTGAGGACATGCCTTATGTCTGCGACAGAAAAGGTAACCGTTTAAATAACGGCTGTACCTTCGCCCCTTCTACTCCCGGATTTTCGTATCAGGATTCCATCGTAGACGCCGATCTGAAAAACTCTGACAGTAACTCTACTTTCCGTGGTCCTTCCTTTAATACGTTTCCGAGGTTATTGCTTAGAGTTGCAACGTCGTCTCAGTGCTTTCTTTGACTGCCTATATACTCATAAAATATCTTAAAACATCTTGTGGCTTGGGTTGTTAGTTGACCCTCGATGGCAGTTTTAGCAATTCGTATTTCCTTACGGTATAGATTTCATTGCGCTTCTATGTTGACTTCGTTGATCCCTATTGCTTGGTTAGCCAAGTCTCGATCTCTGGAATAGCAAGATATTTTGACGCAATGAAAAAATCTTATTGCTTCAGCAATAAATCGTAGGGCTGCTTAATGGCAAAGGTCTCCCAGCCGGTTTTCGGGACAAAATGCGTGGGCAAAGGAAAAGTGATTGATTTAAGAGAATGTGATGCAGGCTTAATCCGTGTTGAATGCGAAATAGAAAGCATGCGAACTGAACAAAAAAACATATAGGAACACCTGCTAGTTATCAAAGGAAGCCTATTGATAAATAAAACTGTAAAAGACCACCTATCGGTTAAAATCGCAAGCCTATCTACTAACAACACTATAAGAATAACTCACATCACCATTCACTTAAGTTCATTGAGAAGCCCTATGAGTCACTCCTATTCTCAATTGTTCGGCGTGCTTTTGAGACAATCAGGGTTTAGTGCTCTCTTTTAAATTGAGACCACTAAAACACGATATACCCAGATCCTTAATAACACTGGTCACATTTAATTCATGACTGTAAAGGCTAAGCTTAGATAGATGATCGCTACCAACAGCCATAATGGAGAATTTGTACCAAGAAAAGGTAAGTCGCTACGTGCGTGGGCTTTAATATCCTTTTAATAGGTCGAACAAGATATTTCGATCTGCCGGTGCCTATTGGTAGACAAATCTTAAATCAGCAGCGTATATCTGCATATCCTGAGGTATTTAAAACCGATATTTTGAGCCCTTCTTTTATTTTTTTATCCGTGTAACTGCATCTAAACTACAGAGCAATGTCGAATAGTGTTAAAGTTTTCGATACTTCCAGGGACAGCTTGTCTGCTAGCGTAGTCCTGGAAGTAGAAAATATTGCTCTCGATAATTCTACAAGGCTGCCAGCGGGGCTGGGAATCGAACTGCGGATGCCTCGAGTGGAAGTCGAATGGCTAACCGATGGAGCTACAGAAGCGTACAGCCGTAAGGATCAAATTCAGTCATCAAATACAAAAGATTGGTCACGAAGCTTATTGAAAGGTCCTCCTGCCAAGCGAACTAAAAGACTTAAAAGTTTCAGAGATTAAACTCATAAAGATGAAGCCTGCATATCATATTTTACCCTTCTTAACAAATTTGCGAAACTTGAGGTGGTGGTTAATAGTCTTAGAGTGGAGATGGAAGAGCTGAAGAAGTTTGCTCGATTTCTCCCTCACGAGGAAAAACTGGCGATGCATGAACTTGATGGAGAGGACCTAACGTACGCAGCAGCAGCATCCCTCGCCGAAACATCTACGCACAAAAATGATCAGGCAAGCAATATAAATGGTCAAGTTGTCCTTGACGAGGAGCACCGTGATCAAGATTCTGTCATGTCAAGTCAAGTCAAATTTATTACAGGAAATATAGGCAAACGCCTTTGAACCCCTTCTTGGTACATAGTATTTCAGAAATGCATCGGCATAGCCGAACATTCCAAAGAAGTCGTTGACACAATCTTCAAACGACTACTCGCTTTTTTCAAGTAATACACTCACACTCAGTTTACACGAGCCAGCAGTGTAACTGAGGAAGTAGAGCAAACAGTGAAAAAAATCCTAAAGCTGGCTCATAATTCAAAATGGAATGTCATTTGTGGTTTTTAGGATAAAAAATGTCGTTCGTAAGTGAAGTATGTGAATGATAGGGGCATGATGCTATATCCGAAGGACCATACGAGGAGGAGACCTCGGAGTCACGAGAACGTCCTGAAGAACCGGAGATGCGACCATGATAAGCCTTTGCTGTGCCAAGAGCCGAGGAACCCGCCACGTCATCAGCAGTCGGTTGATACGAGAAAGGGTGTGACAGGGCCGCGTAGCCTAGGACCAAAGGTGCGGTAGATGCGACCTCAGATGCGATCAGCTCAGTTCATATTGTAAGCAGAGACGTCGGAGCTAGGCAATGTCTTAACGCATTTGGTTAAAAATTAATAATAATACTACTTAAAAATTACTAATAGTATATATTTATAGCATTTCTAGCATTTCAGTGCTTGGAGTTAGAGCGCTTCAATTTTTGGATTTGGAGCACGTCAGTGATTGGATTTGGAGTACTTAATCACGACAACACTCATTCTACAGAAACCTCTCTAACGGTCTGTGGGACTGATACTCTGCGCCCAATTTCAGCACTTGAGGAACTTTCCGAATTAAAAACCCCGCTAAGTAAAGGCTCAATTTCCGGACCAAAAGTGCAAAGTGTACCCAACACATACGCTTAGGCTGCATACAAATCACTGAAGGGGGGGCAGCACGAAGGCATACCTGATTAGTGCCAACACAGCCTCCAAAAGAAGCCTATCTCTGGTGATGGTAACGGAAACACAAATACAAAAAATATTCCTAACAACATCTTGGGGTCTACCGATAGCAGTGAGAGTGGAAATATATCAAGAGTTTATCTTGACCGACCAAAACTTCATAGTTGTTCAAGACGAGTCAAACGGAACTACAGGTGAGGTATTACAGAAGTCGTCGATAAATCGCAAAAACAACATTATCATACAGGGTGCTCCTGAGTCCACATTTGACAGTGTAACGGAACGAGTTGCACATGACACTGATCGAATACACGAATACGTCAGCGCTGTCTTAAAGAATGGGTAAAACTATACCGTAAATAAAGCCTTCCGTCTGGGTAAAGCAGACCTAGGCCGTGACCTACAAACAAACCCAAGGCCTCTCAAACTTTTATTCGATAACGAAGGCTCGGCATCAAAACTGCTAAAAGGAAAAACGGCCTTACGAAATTCGCACAAGCAAGTGTTTTTTTTTTCAGCCAGAGTACGAGCCGAGGGATCGGATGAAAATGAGACAATTAAGGATAGAATTGTTGTTATGTCGGAATCGCTAGAGGGTTTTAAGCGAAAACTGGATCGATATAGCAGTGCACGATGGATCGGAGTTGACAATTGACAATAATAATAATAATAATACTTCCAATTTTTCAGTAATATTAGTTTTATATCCATTCACGTTTGCTATTTATAACGCCCTCCCACGCATAGCCTCATGCGAAGGTCTCCGCGGTCTACCCTACTTGGCTATCCGTGATTACCCGCTGGCGATCTTATCAGCCAGACCTGACGGCCTAAACATTCACCCTTGGTTCGACCAAAAGCGGACTGTCGACGATCTGGACGGATGCCTCAGTTTTTCCAGTTCCGTTGGCGGACTCTGAAATCAGCTAGGAAGAATCAGGACGTGGCTTCCACACGGTGATGATCCTGGGAACCAGTGGGAACCCCCTTTTTTCTCCTAAATCCCACGCATTACCCCCACAAGGGCGACAGTTTTTCTCCTAAAAATCCCTGAGGAGTTTTTTCACTGTCTGCTCCTATTTTCATCCTATGGCACAGGACAACTGGCCTCGCCAACAGTCTTAGCAACAAATTTTTTGCTACCACTGCACATATGCTAGATCGATAGTAAACAAAGTTCCACGACTTAGGACTTTTATTGACACACACAATCCCGATGTAGTCTTTTTAACAGAAACATGGGTAAACGAATCAACCTCCAATGCTTCACTTTTTATAGCAAACTACACCTTCTATAGACAGGACCGTGCGAATAAACGAGGAGGAGGTTGTATGATCTACATTAGATCTACCATAGAACAGAGTGGCTTTGAGGTTCTACAGGAGACGTTCAATGGCAAAGCGTGCTTCGCTATAATAACATCCAAGACCCTTAACAGCATTCTAATTGGATGTTTGTACACCCCTCTGGAATATAGTAATGATGACACTGGTCTTACAAATCTACTAGATATTCTATCAAATATCCAAACCGAATATAAAATTATTGCAGGAGACTTAAACCGTCCAGAAATAAACTGGACAGAACTATCAGCCCCATCCAGACATGATGAATTATTATCATCAATTGTGTTTCACAACTGGACGCAAATAATAAGAAAACCAACCAGGGGAAGCAATATACTCGATGTTATTCTCACCAATGATATCTGGCCCTTATATACGCACTACGACAGCTTAACCTTTGATAGTGATCATAAGACAATAATAGCAGTGCTCCCTCTTAACATTAAAATAAGACCTGATCCTAGTTACACTTCTATAAACCCCAAAAATCTTGACATCGAATCTAGGAATAACTACATTAGGTCATTGGATTGGAGCTCTTTCCTCCTAACAGCATCCCCTCTAGAAGCTGTAAACATATTATATGCCACCCTTAATTTAATTCGAGATACCCTAATTGACGAGAGATCCCCATGTAAGAAATCACTTATCCCAAACTTCCTTTCCAAACGGCTAAAAAAACTTAAAAAACAATTCCACGACCCATGTATTAGTTATCTATCTACGCTCAGACGCATTACAGAGATTCACGAGTTAGCCCAGAACATTGAAACAAATAAGACGATAGCAGCAGAATATCGGGCAATCGAGTCCCCAGAAGGGACAGCCCAAATCTTCAGGAAACAAATAAATAATTATCAAAAACAAGGCCCCCAAATAATGCTTGATGACCAAGGAATAGTAATAACAAATGACAACCAAATAGCAAATCTTTTCAACGAGTATTTCTCAACCAACTATTCAGTCGAGGAAGAACCAATCCCCCAACCAACAGAAATGACGGCACTAGTATTAAAAGAGATATTGTTTAACGAAGAAACTGTGAAGAAAGCTATCCGCCAACTGTCCAATTCCACATCATATGGAACGGATAGAATCCCTCCTTGCATATTGAGACATATGACATATGCCCCAATACTTCTGTCTAGCCTTTTCTCGTTACTGCAGTCAAATGGTACTTATCCAGAAATCTGGAAAAAAATCATGTATCACCCCAATTTACAAAAACGGAAATCGGTCCAATGCCCAAAATTATCGTGGTCTTCACCGAATATCGGTTTTAGCAAAAATCTTAGAAAAAATAATGTATAACCAAATGTTAGACCATCTGACGAATGTAAATCTCATACCTCCCTCTCAACATGCCTTTTTACCTAAAAAGTCATGTCAGTCCTGCCATCTCACTTTCTTGGAATTCGTCTCCAGAAATCGAGATGATGGGAACACGGTAGCTACAATTTACTTTGATCTAAAAAAGCCTTTGACAAATTTCCCCATAAAAGACTGATCGTGAAGCTAGTGAGTCACGGGATTCGGCCCCCCCTCCTTGATTTCCTCAAATCCTATCTTCAAAACCGATTTCAAGTAGTACAACTTCGAAATATAGTATCAGAACCAGCTCATATAAGCAGTGGTGTTTTTCAAGGCACTATCCTAGGTCCCCTCTTATTTCTCATTTACATTCATGAGTTATCCACGATATCAACATCTGCTAAAACATTTTTATATGCAGATGACTTAAAACTCGCATATGCCTATAACAAAAATTCGATAAGTAGTGTGCATAGAACAATTGAATTAGACCTTCAAAAACTAAACGACTGGAGTGTTCAGTGGCAAATGCCGTTTTCACCAACAAAATGTCATCTCATGATTTTTGGACCACTAAAACTTCCCCCATAATGTTTAGTGGTCAAGAAATAAAAGAGCTAACATCTTTAAAAGATTTAGGTCTTAGCTATTCTAATAGTCTTGACTTATCCCCACATGTTAAACAAATCGCACCAAAAGCCAATCGACTATGTGGCTTCATAAGTAAAAATTTCACATTAATTACACTTAAGACTACACTTTACAAAATGTACGTTTTACCTATTCTAGATTACTGCTCAATATTTTTCGGTACCATGTCATCAGATGACAGACAGAAACTAGAAAAAATCCAGCGAAGGTTTACCAGAGTTCTGTCTAAACACGATGACGCCCGAGACTCCTATTCAATAATGTACAATAGATATGGTCTTAAACCCTTCTGGCAAAGGCGACTCCAAAATGGTTTAACTTTCCTATTTAAAGTGACACATAATCAGAATATCCTTAGCAATAATATGTTAACAAATCAAAACGGTTCCCGTCCCACTAGAAACAACCAGCATACAATTCATAACGCTAAAGCTAGGACGACCCAGCGATCAAATTTCTACACCATAAGATATGCGATCATATGGAATGCCCTACCCAACAATATTCGCAAAAGCCACAGTTTAGCCGAATTTAGAAGAAAGACCAAGCAGTTCTTCTCAAATAACATGACGCATATATTTCTGAACAAAATAGGACACTTTGCTAACCAGTTCTTTGACGTCCAATTCGGACCAAAAGGGATCTAACGGTCCAGGAGAGTTCCCGAACATTTTGGACAAAACTGGCAAATGCTGGAAGCTTTCCAGTCGACGGTTTCCAACGCTGATAAAATCAAAGCTTAAGCAAAATTGTGCCTTGCCTCCTTTTCCAATCCTTAAAAATAAAAAACAGAAACTAAGAACAATTTATCGATTCCAATATTCTTCTTCTAATATCTAAATGTTCATAAAAAATTATTATAAAAGAAAATAATTTTCTCTTCAACTATACTAAAATATATATTGTTTCCTCTTATAATGTATCAGAAGTATAAATACTAATGATGTAAATCTCAATCTCACTTTGATATTCGACAAACGAAAGGCCAAATGTCTTCTGCCGATGCACTTGAATGACGATGGTGCTTCGCAGCTGCCTCGACCCACCTCAGACATCTGCAACGGCCCATCTAATTAGCAAACTTGTGCCACTGGACAACGATTGTAATCTTCGTATCGAGCAGACCCATGCATATGGTAGATGCCATATCCTCAGCTGATATTTTGTAACGATCCCCGGAAACTGAATGGGTTTGTTCGACTGAGGTGCGACTTGTTTACGCGCGAACCTGGGATGACGATGTGAAGCTCGTGAGTGAGTGAAAATGACCGGTGTCCCTTCCTTGCAACTTCCGACCCTTCCCGCAGTCCCAGAATTAGCTCTATAAGGCGTTCTATACAGGCTCTCCTGTTTCCAACTGGCTCTCATCGTGCCTCCCCACAACTGGCTGAAACTATGCCCATCCAACGACTCCGGCTTCCAATCCTCTACCTGCAGTTGCAACGTGCTCTGTGCTCCCCACCGGTTATGTAGCTTGTTTGACAGTAACACTCTCTATCCAGACGCCGTAACTTGTCCTTATGTACACCCGTTTTCCCCTAGATATTCTCCCCTTATTGCTCTTAGTACATGCTTAACCTTCTTCACAGACTTACCGTCTTCTATCGTATGTATGCGTTGTAACGACTTTGACAGTTCCGTTCAGACCTGCCTTAGACCGTACTTAGCACCGGCATTCGACGTTATGCAGTGTATACCGGCAAACCAACCAGGGGAAGCAATATACTCGATGTTATTCTCACCAAT
>JAYGXS010000005.1:53359234-53404705 GCA_036362985.1 Ligula intestinalis
TTGGACCGATTTCCGTTTTTGTAAATTGGGGTGATACATGATTTTTTTCCAGATTTCTGGATAAGTACCATTTGACTGACCTTGAGCCCGACTGGACACAACCTTAATTTCTGCTCTCAAACGTAGACTATTTGGATTCTGATACCATTTCGCCAGTACTGTTTTGGATATTATCGCTTCAATTGTATGTGCAAAAGTACTTTCTGCAACTCGTAAAATTTGTTATTGTGTCGTACTTCATCAGAAAACGGAATCAAATTGGAATTTGTTCTTCACGTCATTGAACTGGATTTGCAGCCTACAACCAAAGCAAGTGAAAACAGCCTGAAAAAACCACCAGTGACAAGATCAGCAGTTATTCAGGACCTCGAAGATCTACAAACGGCTGAGTCGTTCCTGAATATCCTGCATATTGTTTGTACACATTTGAAAGTGCTTCTAAGTAATTAAGCGTATTGTTTACTCAGTCTGCTAGAAATATTTGCAATACTTTACACACCATCAGAAGATTTTCGTTATTTTGAATACCAGTCAACACACTACGTCATAGTCGCATTTTGAATTTAGTCGTTTCGTTTGCAAATGGAAGTAACAAATATTACCTTCGATAATTCTACTAAACTGTCAACGGAGCCAGGAATCCAACCGCGGACGCCTCGGGTGGAAGTAGAACGGCTAGACGATGGGGCTATAGAAGAGTACAGTAGTGAGGATCAAATTAGATTATCAACTACAAAAGAGCGGTCTCGAAGTTTACTGAAAAGTCCTCCCGGCAAACGGACGAAAAGTCTCAGAAGTTTAAGAGGTGCAACTTATAAAGATGAGGCTTGCACATCCTGTCTTACGCTTCTGCACAAATTTGCAGACCACGATAAGGAGCTCCATGATCTGAAAATGGAGATGGAGGAATTGAAGAAATCTCTCCGCTTCCTCCTTAAAAAGGACAACATTATCGTACCTGAAGTTGAGAATAGCCAGCAGAGAAGAGTATTTGCAGAATCTCGGGGCGGAGCATCCACTGAGAAAGATGAACAGACACCGGCAAACCAAGCGGCGAAATTGGTAGCTTCCACCTCAAATCCTCTCGATACTGCGCGAAACAAAACACCCACCAAACAACACGCTTCAATCGGAAAAGGAGATTGTACAACTCCACTTTCTTGTGAAGTCGGTTCGGGCACAGAAAGCCAGCATAAAAAAGATAGTGGGTATGCTAAGGCTGCATACAGATCACTGAAAAAAACCACAAATGCGGAAGGGGGGCAGCACGAAGACAGCTCTGAACGAAGCCATCCCGGCTTCCAAAAGAAGCCTATCTCTGGTGATCGTAAGGAAAACCCAAAGTCACAAGCCATTCCTATCGATACCTCGGGGTCTTCCGATGGCAGTAGGGCTGGAAATATATCAAGGGTCTCCCTTGACCGCAGAAACTGCATAGTCGTTCAAGGCCTACCTGAATCAGACGGAACTACTCCGAAGGAAAGGACGGATGCGGACGTCGAAAAGTTTCGGGACCTGCTTAAAGACATTCTCAGACAGCGAGAGACAGTAGGAGTTTGTGGAGCTTTCAGGATAGGCAAACCGGTTACTGAACAGTCGGAAACTGTCCGACCTCGACCTCTCAGGATAGTCTTGGATAACAAAGAACAGGTGAACTTGGTTCTGTCCCGGAAGACAGCTCTCCGCCACTCACATAAGACGGTGCTTTTTCAGCCGGACTACTCTCCAGCAGAACGTCTGAAACGCCGAGAATTGGTGGCGGAACTACGGGGGAGAGAGAGAGCTGGAGAGAGCAATCTGGCCATTTTCAGGGACCAAATAATACAGAAAACTACCATAGTGCTGTGGAAGCAGTCAATCCTGATGACGGCTGCGGTCCAGTAGTACTGGCAAACTCGCGCCCAAACGCATTGGACACTGCAGAGTCTCGCCGGCTGAAATTTCTATATACTAACGCCCAGAGTTTATTCTCGAAGTTTGATGAACTTCAAATACAGGTAGCCGATGGGTCCCCTGATGTTATAGCAATTAGAGAAACCTGGCTGTCACAAAGCATCAGTGATTCAGAAGTGGCGCTATGCGGATACCAACTATTTAGACGAGACCGAGTGGAACGCCAGGGTGGAGGAGTTGCTATGTATGTAAAGAACGAATTAAGTGTGTGCGAGAAGCCTGAAAGGATTACTCATGGTATAGAGGCTATTTGGCTGACAATTAAGGCACGGGGGTCGCAGCCCCTGGAAGCCGTGACTGTCTACCGACCACCGCGGACAAACAGTGATGCAGATGCGTGTTTGCTGGGGTGCATAAAGGAGATAGGAAGTCGACCTGATGTTGTACTCATGGGTGACTTCAATGCGCCCAGCATATGTTGGAACAACTTGCGGGCCAATTGTTCTAAAAACACCTTTGGTCACCATGTGCTAAAAACAACACTTGAGGCACTTTTCACACAACACGTCCTAGTTTCAACTAGAGCACGTGGAGGGCAACAAGCAAGTTGTTTAGATCTGGTCTTCACGAAGCATCCCGACACTATAGACGAGGTATGCTGCCTACCTCCACTAGGTCGAAGTGATCATGCTGTACTTTTATGGGATTATGGTCTTTACTCGTTACCCCCTACAGCAGACGAACCAAGGTCGAATATATGGCGAGGTGACTTCTCACAAATGAGAGTAGAGGCATCACAAATAGACTGGGGATATTTTGTTTGAAGAAGAGGCGATTTTTCAAGAACTAAAAAGCTTGAAGGAATGTAAATCTGCGGGTCCTGATGAAATTCCTGCCAAATTGCTCAAGGAACTTGCTAGAGAGCTAGCTAAACCCCTTTCACTAGTGTGCCAGAAATCGTTTGATACTGGAATACTTCCTCCGGACTGGAAATTAGCGCATATTACACCGCTTTACAAAAGCGGTGGTCGTGCATCTGCGAATAACTACAGACCCGTGAGTCTGACCTCCATATGCTGCAAAGTAATGGAGAAGATCATCAAGAAGCAATTGATGATATATTGTGAAACTCACAATATATTGTCGAATGCGCAATTTGGATTCCGTAGGGGAAGGTCATGTGTAACAAACTTGCTTTATACGATGCAAAGCTGGACAAGGGCAATTGATGCAAAAGAAACTGTACATGCAGCCTACATTGATTTCCGGAAGGCCTTTGACAGTGTTCCACACCAACGTCTCCTGCATAAGTTGAGACTGATGGGTATCGGAGGCAGACTTCTTACGTGGATTGAGAATTTCCTATCTGGTCGTTCCCAAACGGTGTGTGTAGGACGACAACAATCAAGGCCGACAGTCATCGAGAGTGGTGTCCCTCAAGGTTCAGTACTCGGACCCACCCTCTTTCTCTTGTTCGTTAATGATTGTGTACAGGAATTGGACTGCGAGTGCGCCATGTTTGCAGATGATGTAAAAATATGGAGGGTCATCAGGTGTACTGCCGATGAAGATAACTTCCAGGAAAATCTTTGTCAATTAAACGAGTGGTCGCATAGATGGCTGCTGTCCTTCAATTCTAACAAATGCACTCTGCTGCGCCTGGGAAATCGAAATGCGGTGCCTTATGCGCGACCCTACCATCTGAACGGAATCCCTCTGCAAGAAACAGAAATACAGAAGGATCTCGGCATCTTGATGACAGACAATCTCAAACCTTCTACACAATGTTGTAAGGCGGCTAAAACTGCAACTTCAATGTTGTACGCCATCAAGCGGGCATTCACGGTTTTTGATGAAGACTGTTTCTCGAAAATCTTCGGTACCTTCATAAGGCCACATCTTGAATACGCGATTCAAGCCTGGAGACCGTGGATGCGGCAGGATTATAACGTACTTGAGAGGGTGCAGCGGCGAGCAACAAAATTAGTAAGAGGCCAAGGTTCACTACCATATGAGATCCGCCTAAATAACCTTAATCTCTATCCTTTGAGTTATAGGCAGTTACGCGGAGATTTGATACAAACCTTCCGTATCGTGCGTGGCTTTGACTGCGCTCTCATGTGTGACGACTTCTTCCAACTCGCCACTACAACTAATCTCCGGGGGCATCCCTTCAAACTCTATGTGCCCCAAGGACGATTGGATGTACGGAAGAATTTTTTCTCTAATCGTGTCGTGGACCCGTGGAATAACATTCCCGAGGCCATTGTTATGTCCCAATCTGTGGAGATATTCAAACACCGACTTGATATACACATGCTACAACACAACGTGAACTATGTGACAAATTAACCTTGAAACACCACTGCGCCATGTGACTGTCTATATTTTCCTGACTGAAAACATGTTAACATTGTTTATAATTCTTGAGATTTCGATGTGACAAATAGGGAGTTCAAAGGCGCAAGCCTATTTTTCCCTCAAATATACTGACTGACTGACTGACTGACTGCAGTAACGAGAAAAGGCTAGACAGAAGTATTGGGGCATATGTCATATGCCTCAGTATGCAAGGAGGGATTCTATCCGTTCCATATGATGTGGAATTGGACAGTTGGCGGATAGCTTTCTCTACAATTTCTTCGTTTAACTTTATGGTCTTAAAATTTCTAAGCATAAATCCCGTGGTTCGGCTTGCTTTCGAGTCTATCAGGGCACAGTGCTCTGACAAATTGAGACTCTTAGCATAGGATATGCCCAAATCCTTGATAACACCTGGGACATTTAGTTCATGACCATCTATGCTTAATTCCGGTTGTTGATCGTCGCCAGCAACCATAATGGAACATTTAAGTCGCTTCAAGTCTTTTTATTAAGAAAAGAAGGCTTTTGCCCTTGAGCTCCCTATTCATAACAAAAAATCGCAAAATACGTCCACCGTAACAATAGTACATAATGCAAATATACAAATGTAGGCTTAACATCAGCGATAAGTGTGAGCCAGTTGCAAAGTGCTGCTACTGACACTTTGTTCAATTTATCTGCCACAATTTCTCAGCAAATGAGAATCAAGTTTGTGATATTGGAGGCAAAGAAGTGAGAATGGTTCGAAGTGGAGCTGAAGGAGGGTGCAATTATCCTGGACGAATTACGAGTGGCATAAGTTCTATCTGCGGGAATGATAGCGTTGGTTTGTGGAAGGTTAGGGGTAGAGTTAACGCGAAAGAGGAAACAGAGGCCCACCTCGAGTCTTCTGACCCAAAGAAATGTTATGTTCGCTAACTGAGATCTCTCCGTATAAGAAATAGTGGATCGAGGAAGAGCGAATATTTTGCGAGTAAATATCATCTGTACATTTTCAATCTTACTGTGGTCCGAAGCATTCATTAGACTAAGAGGGGACAGCAATATTCTAGGATGCGTAGAACATACATGCGATAACGTTTTAACTTTATTTCCAGCAGGAAGAAATTGTGTGATATAAAACCACATGTCTATGCAGCCTTCGCAGATATTTGATCCGCATGAAGTGACAATGCTAGCTTATTTGTGCAGCTAAGACCTAAGTCTTTTACGGTGTATCGTTCTAAAAGTGGAGTATTTTGAAAGGCTTGGGGACGAGGAAGCTTGGCGGGACCGAAACACATGAAACTACACTTGGATGGAGAGAATTCCATCTGCTAGGTAGCACTCCAACGCGAGTACGCATTTATTGTATCAAGGTACATACTTGCCGTGTCCTTAGAAAATGAGTATATGCATTTGAGGTCGTCTGCATAGATGAGATTGTGTGAATTTTTTTAGAACAGTCGAAATTTCGTTTATGTGTAGAATGAAGAGTAAAGGACCCAAGACAGTGCCTTGAAGAAACGCCACTCGTGCTCAGCTGAGAAGTGGAGTAACTTTTACCTACTAGGACCTTCTGGCTGCGGTTAGACAAGTAGGAAAACCATGCTGCGAGTCACTTAAAAGCTTATTTTTTAGGCAAAAATCGAGAATTTGATAAAAAATTATCCTCTCCAGAAGTTTAGCTAGGGCCTGGGTTTTATGAACACCGTGGTAGTTATTTATGCCTGAACGAGATCCTAATTTTAGGACTGGAAGAATAATGGATGTCTTCCAAGTGTCAGAAAAGTAACCATTTAAGAGATAGACTGAAAATATATGGCTAAGTAATTCGGGAAAGGTCGACACTCTTTTGATAACTGAATTAGGCATACCATCAGTTCCCGAAGAGTGCGAGTTTTGTAGACAAATTATCTGCTTGCGAATTAATTCTATGGAGAAATCAATGTTCTGATAGTATTGTCTGAGTATGGTTGAAACGACGGGACCGGTTCGGATTCTGTCGTAAAATGCTTCGCAAAGAATGCATTGAATAATTTAGCCTTATCAGACTCATCTAGTATAAATGTTTTATTTTCATTGAACAATGAGGGTATTTCAATTCCTCTTTTTGCGGAGGACCTACGACGAAACAATTGTGCAACCGATTTTGCAGAGTTTGACTCGCTCAGGGTGCAAGATTCCCTGTGCTGGTCACGTGCAAGACGAATCTTTGACGCTAATTTGAAGATCTCTGCGATCCTTAGATGCACAGACAGCGAACTATTAGATCTGTCTTTCAGCTGCCTCCTCAATTTCTTTAGTCTGCGCAATTGAAAATGAGGGACGGTCAATTCTGGTGTGTAGGGTTTCGCAATTTTAGTGGGCACAAATTCCAGCATTTTATAAGAAACGACCGACATGCATTCAGAAAGATATGCAGCGTCGTTAATGTAGGAGAGGCTCTGCCCATCTAATGAGTCAAGAAATTTGTTGATTGAGCTAATATCTGCGAGGTCATACGCAAGATAGGTACGACTAGCAGTAGCCGTTTCCGTAGAAGGAAGCGGAAGGCAACAGTGAATTAATGCGTGCTCACTTTGGAAGATGTCCTGCTTAAAATCAACGAAGAGAGGGGCAATACCATTTGTGAAAATCAGATCTAGGATATGATTCTGTCTTGTTGGGGAACTTACCAGTTGAGACCAATTTGAAAAATTAATGGTATCAAGGAAAGGCTGAAATCTAGGTGGACAATAGTTTGAAAGCCAGTCGATTTCAGGAAAATTAAAAACTCCAGCAATATTTTTGGCTTCAAAAGTGGATTCTCAACTGAACTTAAAATATTTCACACAAATTTGCATCTCCTTCAGATGAATAGTTAGGAGGATTATATTGGGAAACGACTCAGCCTTTGAAGGTCTCGAGAATATTCTGATCTTGACGATTTCTTTTACTAGGCCGCGAATTTGCTGGTTTGAAGAGGTTGCATTCGGTTTAAAGAGGTTGCGTCGCGGTAGAATTGGTTGGAAAACACAATCTTCTTAAATTCCGCCTTCAAAAGATCATCCACGCAAGAAAAATAATTCCAGAGGCGCAGAAAAAAATTGTATACGAACGGTTGCAGCCACAATATCCTAGATCATAATTGATGGGGGATATCGATGTAGAAATGTCCTAGGAGGAGCGTGGGGAAATTTTTAAGGGTCAACTATACTGAAAACAATCTGGAACGTCGTGGAGAAAAACTTAAAATAGGAGCGGCCCTAGTACACTACCCTGTATAACTCCACTCCTCATATGCGTGGGGTTGGAGATAACATTGGAAATTTTAACTCGTTGTGCGCGAGCATCCAAATAGGAAGATATTAAGTTCAGAATAATAATATTATGATGATAATTTGTATATTTAAGGCCCAATGGGCTCTGTCATTGCCAATTTAGTGCTATCGTGAAAATAATAATGATAATGATAAACAGTGAACTCTTTTAAAATAATTGTCCTCGGCAGTAAAAAAAACTCCTAAACCGGTGGATGAGTTCAGTGGGTCACCGATTTCGAAAAAACTTCATTAAAATGTAACAGGGTTTGAGGTGGTTAGATTGGGACCTGATTTTGAGGGTTCGGGACGTTTATGCTCATGGGAAAAAATAATATATCGTTGAGATAAGAAGGGGTCATCCGAGACAACAGGAGAAGACAGTAGAAGTCAAGGCAACATCACCGAGATGCGACCCACCTGACTCCAGAGCCCATCGAAAAGTTTGCGATAACCATTCATAGTGACCTCGAAGACCACAGCGATGGTTGCAAACACGGAGAAAAGTTCGCAGCCCTTGGAAGTGATGCTTGACTCTGTTTCAAGTGCCAGGAGGACCCTTTTCAAAATCTACAACTTGCGTGTTTGGAAAGGGAACAGACAGTAATGACTTTATTTCCTCGAAATTCTAATGCTCATGTAATTTGCCTTTTAAAATCGATAGTGTAGAAGGCAGCCTAATATCGAGTGGCAGGTTGTTCCAAATAAAAGCATATTTGGTGGTAAAAAAGCGAGAACGGTTAAATGTGGAGCTACGGGGTGGTAAAATTATCACGGAAGAGTAACGAGTGGCTTAAGGTCAGTTTACTGGAAGGAGAGTAGTAATTTGTGGGAAATTAGGACTATTGTTAACGCGAAACAGAAAGCATATACCAGCTTCGAGTCTTCTTACCCAAAGAAATTTAATGTTTGCCAACTGACATCTATCTGTATAACACAAACCAGACCCAGAAACAGAAAATATTTTACGAGTGAAAACTCGCTGAACCTTTTTAAGCTTACTACGGTCATTCTGGGTCATGAGACCAAAAAGCGGACAGCAGTATTCTAGTATAGGGAGAACAAACATGCGGTATAGTTTTAACTTCATTTCCGGAAGGAAAAAATTATGCGATATAAACCCACATGTCTATGCCGCCTTGGCAGAAATTCGATCTGCATGAGGTGATAATGCAAGCTTATTCGTGTAAATAAGACCCAAATCCTTTATCGTAGATTTCTCTAACAGTGGACTATTTTGGAAGATAATGGGTCCAAGAAGCCTTGCGAAACCAAAGTCCATGAAACTACATTTGGATGGAGAAAACTCCATTTGCCATGTTGCGCTCCAAATTGAGAGGGTACGCAAGTCTGCGTTAACTTTATCAACACAACTACTGGCCATGTCCTAAGAAAATGAGTAAATACACTTAAGGTCATCAGCATTAATGAAATTTTACGAATTATTTAGCACTGTTGAAATTTCATTTATGTAAAGAATGAAAAGGAGGGGACCTAAAACCATGCCTTTTAAGACACCACTTTTGATCGGCTGAGGCATCGTCTTCTTCCGTTTGTGTTTGGGAAGGCTGCATGCTCGCGGTTGAGTTCCTGATCCCACCCTTTTGACGACCTGAATTGGGTGATTTAATAGGTTTGGGAGGACTCTGATTAAGTATCGAAGCTGTTGGTCTTCCTGACTTAGAGGGCTTTTGGGAATTTCTAGGACGGCTTCCAGAATTACTAGCTATGGCAACTGGGGAAAGCATCTAAGTTGGAAGTAGACGGGGATGTCTGGTGACTTGAGGGGATGAGACAGTTCTGTACTGGGGAGCTTGCTGCCTATGCCGAAAGAGGTCCGTTTCAGAAAGAGGAGGTTATGATCGACCCGAACAAAGGCCTTAGTAAAATCGAAATAGACGATATAAAGGGTAAAACTGCTGCCTCTAGATTGTAGCACATAATCAAAAAAGAGAACTAGCAGGTGCCACAAGATCTTTTTCGAGAAATCCATGTTGAGCTGCGCTAAGCAGGCTGTTTTCTGTCAAGTGAAACATCATCTTTTCTTTGATCAAGGTCTCCAAGATCTTCGAGGTTGCGGAAGTGTATTTATTGGCCTAAAGTTATCAAATGACGTCGATCGGCCATTGAAAGTGGTTTGCACCCCGTACAGAAAATTAGGTCCAGTATGTTTGCTCCTACAGTTGGAAAATCGACTACGTGATCTCACATGCCGATATCTACAGCCTCAAGTAAGTTCTTAAGCTTTGAAGGACCGGAGATTGGAAACAATTGCAAGTCAGGAAGATTAAAGTCACCTGGAATCAAACAATACTTAAGATTTAAGTCGGCTGCTGCATGAAATGCCTGCGAGAGACAAAGCTCGTAGTCTACAATGGCGTTAGGGGGGCGATAAACACAGCCTATGAGTAAGAAGTATTTATCCTTAAAACAACTCGTAGCCAGCAGCTCTCCTCCACCAGTTGCTCCGTGGGTGACGATGGGGATTCGAAAGGGCTGAATACGGGGTTATTGACCCGCGTATCCCCGACCTTACCCATGTCTTCACCCCAGATCTCGTAAAAATTCCAAAAAGGGTATGCATATTATCAAATTATCCATAAAAAACATTATCAAAGTTCACCTAAAAACGCAATAAGTTCAAAAATAGCCAGTTATTCTGGAAGTCTCCGGTTGCGGACTTATAGAAACATCAACTCTGCATACATCCGGATCCGCCCCTCGTCATTCTCACCTAGTTTTGGGCGTGTACTGACAGAATGAACTAGGATATCTGGTTTGAAAACCCTGTCCTCACCCCCGTCCACCTAAAAATACACTTTCATGTTTCATGTTTCATCAGTAGAGGGTAGGGAACGGATCCGTGGGCACCCCTTCTTTGCAGTTACCGGACATGTGGAAGTTTTCAGGTTAGACCAATCCCCCCGACAAAGCAAGGGCACTTCCGTGAACGGTACAGATCATGTTTCAAATAGGGCATCGTATTTCTTCTTGAATGCGGCAATTGTGTCGGCAGCAACAACGTCGGGGGGAGATTGTTCCATGCATTCACAGCGCGCCTTGAGAGTCGGTAGACGTGCGGGAGGCCATCTGTCCGTTGTACCGCCAGCTTGAAGCAGTGTCCTTGCGTGGGCATGTCAACGGCTAGTTTGAAGTACTCTGCGACCTCCGGTATGTCGCCGCAGACGATCACTTTGTACATCATGATTTGGTCGCCTCTAGAGCGTCGCAATTCGAGGGTAAACAGGACCAGTGCTTTACAGCGTTCCCGATAGGTCAGCCTTCTCACTTCGGGCATCATTTTTGACCCCAGTCGTTGAACATATTCGATGTCAGTCAGTTCGCTCTTCGAACACGGAAACCAAGCGGACGATCCATACTCCATGATCGGTCGAATAAACGTGACCACGAGCTTACGGAATATCTGTTTGGACCAGGACGTGAATGCTCTTTTGAACATCCAAAGTAACGCTAGCCCCTTGCGTCTCGCCAAAGTTGATTGTTCTCTGGTCTTGAGGTCGTCTTGGATGATAACGCCCAAGTCTCGAGTACTCCTAACAGCGGCCAGTGTCATGTTTCCCATTGTATAGGGCGGGTGGTCCCGGTCTCTCCCAATTATGAACAAGTTCGATTTGGTCACGTTTACCGGTATCTTGATCTCTAATGACCACTCGTGGATCACATTGAGATCATTTTGGAACGTCATTGTGTCTTCGGCGTTGCGCATGACACGCCATACCTTGAGGTCGTCCGCGAACAGAAGGCATGGGGATGCAAGTCTTGATGGGATATCCGCGACGTATATTGAAAACAGTCTGCGACCCAACACCGACCCTTGTGGTACTCCACTAAGAGCCTCAAACGCCGAGGAGCACCCTTCGACAACTCTGACCCGGCATTGTCTACCGAATAGATACCCCTTGATCCATTTGATGACAGTTCTAGGTATCAGCGTGTTACTGAGTTTGTTTAGGAGAGCACGTGTTCGACTTTATCAAACGCCTTGCTAAGATCGATTAAGGCTGCATGAACCGGGAGTCGTTTTTCTTTGGCTTCGCACCAGGCTTCACATGCCACCATAAGGTTTGTGGTACACGATTTGCCCTTAACAAAGCCATGTTGTTCTGTTGGTAGGATTGTGGCTGGCCCAATGTGAGCATCGATTTCGCGACAGATGAAGTTTTCGAGTACTTTCCCATATACCGAGGTCAGGCTGACTGGTCGATAATTCTGGGGAAGAAAACAGTCGCCACCCTTGTACCTCGGACATTTTATACTCTGTTTCCAGTCATCTGATACCGTTTCAGTTTCAAGCGTACAGAGAAACAGTGCTTTGATGCTTGGTGCGATTATAAAAGCAAGCTCGCTAATTACCCTCGGATTGAGATTGTCGGGTCCAGCAGCCTTAGTAGGTATCAACCTACTAAGTGCATTCTCCACATCTTCAATGGTGATTTGCATGCTGTTTTCAGTTTGGTCGTGGATATCAAAATCCTCCCTGTCGGGCGCTGGTGGCAAGTAAACAGTAGAGTATTGTTGAGCTAGACGTTCAGACATACATAACTCATCTGTCTCGAGCACACCATCTGTATTGTGGAGACCCTGGATGCCCGGGCGTTAACGACGCGTTCTCTTCAGAAATGAGTAGAATCGATTCGGTTGTGTCAACGTTTTTCAGCAGATCCTCTTCGTATGCTACTTTTCTTGCCCTCATCATACGTTTGCATTCATCTCTGAGTGCTTTGTATTTTGTTTGTGCTTCGGTAGTTTTTAGGATCATGAAGGCTTTGTAGGCACGTTTTCTGGCCTTGAACTTGCGTTTTTTCTCACCATCCATCCATGGAGGACGACATGCTGCCCAACACAGAGCGTAAAGGGGACAAAATCAGTACAGAGACGCTCAATATTCCCACGAATCACTCTCCAGCGTTCTTCTACATCGGCCGAACTACTCGGTTCCCAGGATAGGTTCCTAGCGCTCTGTCTCATTTCATCGAAGTCAGTCTTCCAGTATGCCGGTTTGTAGCATCTACGCGTTGACGGCGATCCTGTTATGTGGAGTGCTGCGAAGACAGTAGCATGATCACTGGTGCCTAGGGGTGCGGAGACCCGAGCATCAGATACTTTTGTGTTCCCATTTGTGAATATCAAGTCTAGACAGGAAGCCATACCCGAGTCGGCTATCCGCGTAGGCTGGGCAACATGTTGTACAAGATGGGTTTCGTTTGTCATTTCCAACAACGCGTTCTCCGTTTCAGAGGCAGGACCTTCGATATTCAGGTGAGCCCAGTTGATATGTTGGCAATTGAAACCACCGGCGATACAGACCCGCGACCTTTTAGCATACTTTTTGACTGTAGTCAACCAGTTTATACCGTCGGCTTGCGGACTTCGATATATAACACCTATGGTTTTGGTTGCACCAGTAGCAGCCTTGACCGACACCCAGAGTTGTTCAACCCGGTTTTATTCCGCGCGTGTGCGTTATAACAGTGTTACAATGAGTCCATCGGTCGCATATAACATGACACCTCCATGTATCCTATCGTTACGGTCGCAACTGAACACTCGGTAACCGGGCAAATTGATCTCACTATCCGTTACGGATTCAAATAGCCAGGTCTCTGTCACCGCAATAATCGTAGGGCGCTTTTGTCCGATAATTACATGTAATTCAGCCAGTTTGTTGAACAGGCTTTGCTCATTTATCAGTAAAAGGCCATTAAATTCAAAATAGTCAGAAACTGAATTTGATTGCCTTTTAGGTCCGTCTGCAGCATTCTGGAAATTTTTGGCGGCGGAATAATACATATGCGTTAACCATCCCCCCATCGTCATCCCCGTATCTCCCGTCGTTACCCCCGACCAGTTTTGGGCGTGTGCCGACAGGGCTTTAATATCTCTTCTAATTGAGAGTTTGGAGATCGTGCAAAGCATTATAATAGAATAAATACAGTCTTAAATTACTTGACAATACGTCAAGTCAGGCTCCCCCCAGACGTGACTAAGAGCTTATTGTTATTGAGATTCTGCCGACAATCAGGAAACAGAGTAATTATCCTTGGAGTGGTTTTAGCATCCGAAGCATTCGTATATCAAACACTTAATTTGGTGGTGTCTACCCCAAAAGGTTATGGAAGGTCCGTTATGTAAATGGACTAATGTCGTCCAAGGATGGCAGTACCGGTGGTTCGTTCTTGATCTTGCAATTGGAGTTTTATCATACTATACGGTATGTTTATCAAATTATGCGGCTGACTTTTATTGTTCCTTTGTCGCCTAACTACTTGGCTGCTGTCCTTTAACTGATGGGGCACCTATGGATCTCTTTAGAAACCCTGTCCGTAGGGCGTTACCAAATTAGCGTCGAGGGAATCATGGCTCATTTACGGAGAAATGTCGTTCTTTATTCGTTTTGGCACAATTTATTAAGAGCACTACAAGTTTCTGCTGTACAAATAGCATGAATACGTTCCTTGCGTACGTTGCCCACCAAAAACAATCATCCATGTAAACTTCTTGTTATTTTTTGTAAGAAAAATGCGTAAAAGGAGGGATCGACTGGGCTAGTTGCTGTGATCTGAGCTATTGGCCTTGCCGTATGTAGTATTAATAATTGGTCGTACTAAAAAAAGCTACATACTACCGCCCGGACCGGACATGTTCCTAATTTTAGGACCAGTTCTCGTGCTGTATGTGTGTACACATTCAATTTGGTTTCTGCTATACAGTTGAAATATTTAGTTGGTGCCTCTTTGAGTAGCTATCAGTCACTGCCTCGTTACTTTTCGTGGAATCCTGCATGCAATTTTTGTCAAGTAAATATACAAACCGTTAGCGTTATATGCGGTCGATACGCACGTGTACGCATTTGCATGGTCATCCTTTTATGTATGCTATGTCGCCTATGCAATTGGGAACTACGGAGGTTTTATTTTTCCTATTAATACTAACTTATAAAAGCGTCTGGTTTGGTAGAGCCGCTCTGCGCTTAAAAATTGCAACAGCCTTTCAGTAAATTCAGTGTGCTCTTATTTATGTGCATATACGAAGCATAGTGAATCATACTAACCTTCCCTCATAACGAGCATTATGTTTAACCCAAATTTAATATGGCTTCCATTAGCCTGTAGTTACGTGACGAAATTAGATTTTCGTTAACAACATTGCACTTATTGGGAGGGCAACAAAACGTTTACGAAAACATATCGGTTATATTTCTCATGCGGTCCGAAATATCATCGAAGTGATGTCGTTGATATACCGTAGATGCCCTTAGAGACGAAGTTCGCGGTAACTCTACTGACAGCATACATCTGGTTTTGTTCTCCCTTGATGCGCACAACCCGGCATTGAAAACTGTAATGACTGAGCTGACTGACTGTCCAGCATAGGCAAGTCTTTTAGGATATATCGTGACAGGTTTCTAATAACTAGCAATTAGAATATATCCGGGTAACCTTGTCGTTTGTACTTTGTCCGCTCTGTGAAATCTCTATCCTGAGATGGCTATAACTGCCGACAGTTTCAGGCGGGGAATCATCAAGCATGCAAATTGTCTCCTTCGGATCATATTCGAAGCTGTATGATGCTTTAGTATTCAAAGTTTTTCTGGATAAACAGTCATTTAATTATCTTTCCTAGACCGCATGCTGTAAGTCATTGCGAACTAGAGCTTGCAGGCTGATATAGCCGACCTATTCGCAGTTGGTCAGGCACCTTTATCCGTATTCGAAAGTCAAAACTAGATACGATCCTTCATAATATTACATTAATTAGATAGCTGGCTAAATTTTTTGCCACTTCGAACGATTATAAAGTGTAATTGTGAAAAAAGCTCTTGCAAAATGGCCGGTCGGTTTCTCCGCGTCCAGTGCCAAATCTGAATTACTTGGTTCTCGTCTATTTATCACGCTCACTTTTAAACCACCTGGGAAAGAAGATTTCCTTGCAATCGTTGACTAGACCCTCCCTGGCGTGGTTTCGACACTTCTTTCAACCTCGTTCCTCTTCACGTTTTTCATTAACGTTTCTCTTATCCATTACTCGTCGCGTCAGCAGCGTAGCCATAATCTAAGGTTTCCTACGAAAAATAAATTATCACCGGTACACCTTCAGGTGTGAACGGGTATCGATCTTACTAAGCGGCTTCCCAGAACAAGGTCGCAAGTCAGAGCCGTATTATGAGATGCCAAATCTGTTTAGCTATGCCTTAAGAATCTCCCAACCTTTATCGCTTCTCAGACGATGACTCCGGACGGGACCGCATCCCTCGTCCATGTTATGCCTCCTGTGAATATAAATGGCCCAGATTCTGTGCTCTGAGGCCACGTAATCCAGAATTTTTACCGACCGAAACAGGGTGTTCTGCTTTGTCGTTTGATTAGGTGTGTTGTACACTGCGCACCCAACAATTGTATGTGCAGTGCCATATCATTTAGTACGGAATTTGTAAGGGTACTTTGCAGGCACTCTATCGGGACAACCTGCAGGCCGTGCATCAAACGCTTGGACGCAATTTATAACAAACAAGAAAGCGATCGTCGTGAAGCTCGCCATCCATTGTTATTTTGGGCAATGTTAACCTGAGTCGTGCACATAATACATTTTCGAAACACAGCCATTTGTCAACTGGTCAAGTAGGAACGCTAGATTTGGCTCAAAAACTTTACGGCTTATTATTTCAGACGAGACGCCGTATACAGCAGAGGAAATTTATGATATTGAAGGCACTATTTCTTCATCCATTTTCGTCAGTCGTGTCAAATCTCGCCGTTTTCCCGTATTTATAGTCAACTGCTGATCACGGCTTTTTTTGGAGAACATTTTATCTTTCACAATGCTGACTTTTTGACTTTGAGTAATTAGTACTATCGGCAATTCTGTCAGTTAAAACCTTAATTGGGGCACACCTTAGCAATTAAAAACGTCGCATTGCCAAAACACACATTTTTGTTAGCACATTTGACAACTAGAACATGACTTGTGCCTTAAATAGGTTAATTATTCGAGTTCATCTCACAACAAACCTTTTACATATTCATTTTTCCTACTTTTCATAGTATGCCCAAGCAGAATTTGTAGTTACGTAAGCGTTACTGTCATTCTGGCCGTGACTACTTAGACTTCACTGCGGTCAACTTACACAGCCGGCCACGTTCGTAAATGTCACAGTCCCCATTAGTAGGTTTTCCATGGCTTCCTGGTGATCCAACACAATTGCTCAGAATGTAGACTGATGTTATGGGACAAGTACTTGGTTTTCTGAGTCGTCGAGCGTTCGATTCCAGCCGTTGGTGTTTGAACAATCGTTTGCTTCAATCAACTCCTAATCGAGTTTCTTCCACGAATACCACTTTTACAAGGTGTCCGGCGAAAAGTGGAGAAGGCAGTTTGACGATTCTTCATACGTTTTAATTACTTTATCGCCAGGCCAATGTAGTTGTCTAGGAAATTTCATGTAGGTCAGTATTCAAACAAAAGAGGTTCTGTTGTTGGGTTCGCGTTGCGCCATGTAATAACGAGAAGAGAGGGCGATGCATTGGCGTAATCGGGCATCATAAAAGCATTTGGATACTGGAATTACTGCAAATTGCGTGAGAGTGTTCGATTAATTACTTTTAGTCATTTAAATACCAGGGTCTTCATGAAATTATTCTGTACACACAAGATGGAGCTAAGCATCTTGGTTACTGTCATCTGCATAGTGGCTATTAAGTGATGTCGCAATGCCTTTTGGCTTTGATTTGGGGCGCACCGCACCCCTTGGGAAACTTTCTTCACATTCACGCACTAAATAGATGCATGAGGTTGAAGCTGTTCTCATCACTCTTTCGCATGCGCCGACTTAAGGTCAACGGAGTAAATAGAGAGGTGACTGCACATTGAGATGGTACGGAGTGGCAGCCTGCATTTGTTTTGAATGCGCACCTTTAGGTGGCTTCAAAATAAAGTCTTAATTTTGGCATCTGGTCCAGGCTCCTTACTATAGATTTATTCGACACGGCGCCGTTGCATTTTCACCTCATTATCGTTTATTTTAAGCTGTATTTTTTATCCCTTTTGCAGACTGCTTCGTGATATTCTTAAAAATGCATAGGTCTGGGTAACTGTTTCCACAGAAAATGCTAAGCCTTCTCCATCGTGTAATGCCAGATTGTGCCTACCTATAATCATCCTAGCATCTCCATTTCCGCCACAGTTTTAAACAGTGATGCAGGTCCGATGATCTCTTTGTGTCTTGTTTAATTATCCACCTAGATACAATTTCACTATCTACCCAATTTTGACATAGTCATAACTGCTGATGTTCGTACATACATACGTCGTTTATTTGCCGGTTTTGTGTAATAGGAGGCTTCTTGTCAAGTTTTGCATGTTTTCAACCTTAGCCGCATAGTTTATATTCGCCCATTTCTGTTCCAAAAACAACTCAGGCGAAGGCATCCACTGAACTGGCAACAATCCAGCATTTATAGATAGGGGAGGAAAAGGCGTGTCAATCACCGGAATCATCTGAGCTTTCGGATTGTTACTGCAGTCCATTGTCAGAGTTCGAAAGCTCAAACGAATCAGATTATGATTCTGGTGATGGACAAGCCTTCTTTTTAATCCATACACATACCTGGAATGCGAACACTTGCATCCTCTCAGCATTTATATCACTCGCATCATAGAACGACCGTAAATTCCGGAACTCCCTCGTTCTGTGACTACTGGCACTAGATTTTTGGCTAGAATTTTTCTTCAACGATACGCACCCGCTGCTCTTTCACGCGTGGAAGCTTGAATCATAATGGCTGCGTCAAATTATGCAATGCTGATTATTTCTTCGTTGTAGAGCTTCAGTTTCACGTAGCGTAGACATTTTGAACCCAGCAAATTACTGTGTACGAATTACCCTCATCTGATGATGTCCCTAAAGATGGATTCGAGCTGGAATCCATGACGTCGAGCGAATAAAATTTTTGTCCCAGCGACCTCGTCTACTTCCTCTCAACTATTTGAACAGTTGTGCCGGCGGAATAGGAAGCGCCCACCTCGACTGTAGAAATGGAAATTTTTAATTGATTCACGTTTCCAACCAGTTGCGATTGTGGCTCTCCCATTCGAGAAAACACTATTTTGTTTTATTCACGCATAGCTTTGAGCTGGCTACCTCCTTATGTCGCATTTCACTTATTCCATCGGGATGATACCTTTATCCGACATAAAGTTGCTGTGACCTCACTTCTCACAATAAACGTAAATTGTTCTTCTCGGTGACGATAGTAACCGAAATTCTACATGTTTTCTCTAAAAAGAATTGTACATGCTCCTAAGTGCCTGTGTTCCCTATGCGCGATGTTACAAGGCATATCTTACGTTTTACTGTCATGTTTTTTTACTATGTTCATCGTATTTTCAGTCCAAGGACAAAATGGTACGGGGCGACAGAAGAGGTTGTGTTAAATTGAAAAATGCTCAGGTTGGAATCAATGATGAGGATGACAGCACTTTCACCATCACTGTGGACTCTAAGGTCTTCCATTTTCAAGGTATAGTAATTATCACCATAGTAGATCTTTTTTTTATATCTTTTTGCATTTTCCGCTACGTATTTCAGCATACCTACGCCTTCATTAAAAAGTTTATAAAGCCACCTAGCTGTAGGTGAATATACAACTGTCCCGTATTCAAACGAGTTTTGTCACTGTTGCGTCGTATCAACCTATACAACCGTATTGCCTCACGTGATGCTTTAGTTTAACTGCGCTGATTATCTGTTATTCCCTGTCTATTGCCGCATTTGCATTTGATACGCGTTAGACGGCCATTCATACTACGTCCCTGCCACTTGGGAGTGGAAAGAGGGTGTGTGGATTATCACTTATCATGACAGTTGCTTGCACTCTCGCTTCAGTAAATCTGACGCGGCCTGAAGGGCTGTCAACTGAAAGCATAACTTTGCTATCAGCTGAGATGAACTGTAGACTGCACCGCCTCTTACTCAATGTACCTTTTATGGCACGTATCGCTTGCATGAGATCCAAACCCGTGTGTGTGTGGCCCACGCTAGGCAGCGACTTTACATAACAACAGCTGCTGCACCCAATCTCATCTCCTGCCAACTTGACTCGAACTACTGTGACATGGGCAAAGTGGGGATCGATTCAGTCCGGATCCAGCGTCTAATATCTTCGCTAGGACTAGTCACCTGTGCTTTTCACTGAACCCTACGTTCCTGGGAATCGGACAAGCAGCGAGGTACCTCTGCCCGCTTTCAACGCACAGGACAGAGCACAATAGATATTGCTAGGGTTTAGTTTGCCTCGATGTGAAATTCGGAACCAACTTTGAAGACTGATTTAGGTGGAATTAGGGTTCGGCACGCTCGGGGCACGCTTAAATGATCTGTTCAGCTTCATCAGTCATCTCATCCACTTTGTCTCTTCATTGAAGCGTTTTGGGTTTGATCAGATGCTGCTTAGGTCTCCTTCACTATAAACAGATTCACGTTCAAGCCATCACTGCGTCCTTGGCACATTGATTATTCTCATAACCCGCCATGGAAGAAATATCCTCCTGCCTCTCTCCCTTCCCCCATGTTCGGCATTTGTTATGGAAGTGCAACCCAAATAACACCTGTCGTGTCCTGATCTGGACCACGTGTTGGTCCAACACATCTACCACGCGACCCCTTTAGGCGGCACATGTATCAGAATACACACGCACATATGCCAAACACCCTCGTCTAGATTAGTCTACTAGTCGAGGCGGTTTCTATGGTATGACCACAAATCAAGCGTCTTGTTACGGCTGTGATCATGCCTGATCTAGCCAGCCTTAATCATGTCACGAACGGTACCCCTTCACGCGTGACGATTGGCGGCAGCGGATCTGGAAAGCTCCACGCAGTCTCTTCTCCAGCGACGGTGACCGAAGATAGAAGGTCCAAGAACTGCTTCCATGTCTGGACGGACGGTGTCCAGCCAAAACTTCAGTTGCCCTCCTCTTCCACCTCATGATATGTCTACTTACTCAAATCAAGCGTCCCTTGAAGGCTGCTATTTTATCATTTGAGCTATCGTTCTCCCGTGTAGGATACTATTTTGTCTTTGTGTGTGAAACACTTTCTATCCTTTTTTAAAATTTTATTCAGTTTCCTTTTAACCGTTGTTTAATTGTGCCCTCCGTGGCTGTCTGTCTGTTATCCAGCACAAAATGCAGAGGAGCGCCAAAAGTGGTTAGATGCGCTCCAAGAGGCTCGTGATCTGCACACGGAGAACTATGCTCTTTTACAACAGGTGGGTGACCTTTGTATGACCTTGCTCGCCGTTTCTAATGCCATTCGGTTGCTGTACCGATATAAAAAATCCCATAATCATCATCATCATAGAAAAAAGTATGATATAAAGATAGGATTAGCCGAAACTGCCACCTCGCACCTCAAAATTAGGGCAGAATGCTTCACAACTCGGTTAGCGCAACTCGACTTGGGGATGGTCATCGAAACTTAACCTTTCTACTGCTACTATGAAGCTGTTCGTGTTACAGTTAAAAACAAATCTGTAGAGACGTAAGTGAATAAATGTGTGGGATAAACTGATAGTATAGGCAGATGGTATTACCAGGCCAAGGGATACTGGAATGGCCATTTCTGGCTTACTAGCCGTCGTCAGCTAGTCATACCCAGACCCAAGTGGTGCACCACTCGAGCTCCGAACTTGCGACCTTTTTTGATCAGAGTCTAACGCCCTAACCATTGAGCCACGAGGTCTTCGTCTTGGCGATTTCAGTCGGGAGATATTGACACTATTTAATGACTAGTTGACGAGTTTATGGCCATTTCTGCCGTCGTCAACCAGTCATACGCAGAATCAAATGGTGCACCACCCGAACCTCGTACCCGCAAAATGTTGGTCAGAGTCAAACGCCCTAACCATTGAGCCACGAGCTCGTTGACACTCGCTGACGAACGTTCACCGAACGCTATCGGAATGCCTCTGCCTTGGGTCTCATTCCTCGGGCCCTGACAGCAGCGGCTTATAAGCCAGAAAATGCTCCCTTTCATTCTCCCTTGTTTTCGCCAGCGATACTATCTGCTTATGCCCGTCGCTGCTACAGCCGCTATCAGAGCCTGAGAAATGAGACCGAAGATAAAGGCAAAGCGGGGCAAGTAAGTTTCGCTAACGGTCGGTGAACGTTCATCAATGCATGTCACTATGGAGATAGTTCTCACCGGGAAGCTGGAAAGCAGAAGTGAGAGTAAGAGAAAGCGTTGCTGATCTATAGAGGGCTTCACCCGCCTTAAACCAAACTGATCCCATCACGCGACTTTGCCATTAAGGCCCACAGTGGGGCCATGATATATGCCTGAGGTTCTGGCATTCCCGTTTGGTTACAGATGACTGCCGTCACCACTTTGTGAACGACTGAATGTTTACTTAAACTTTTATGGGGTGAAAGTATTTTGATGTAGGATAAAAAATGTCACGGGCGTTCCCTGGACGCCCCTTCTGGGCCCACAGTAACATCCATTTCTCAACCCTCTTGTTGGTGTGCCGCGTCTAACAATTTGCAGCCCATTTTATCCAGTCTTGCCGCACAGGTTTGAATGATTGCTATCTGGTAGGCAGATTCGGACCGGGGATCAGTTTGAAATGGTTTCGTCTTACCTAACTGGAACTCACCGAGATGACCTTGTCATTCTAGCCTGTCACCCATAAGTGGACGCCACTGTCAGGCCAATCACTGAATCCATACCCACCTCCAGTCCTTTTTTATTGAAAAGCAATGGTTCTGGCAGTCGAGTGTGATGGGAACGCCACACTAATCCCTCTCACTATAATCTAAATGACACTAAAGTCCGCGTTGTCTGAGATGTAGAAGTTGTCTGTTTCGAGATTCTTGCCTCTTCTGACTCTGTATCCAGCAGTAACGCTTACTTCAAACCTCAATGATAACAAATATCAATATAGTACGGTACTATTAAACAAGTAGTAAAGTATTAACGAGGCAAAAACCTTAGCTATGGATACACGCAGTAAAGAACAAGGAAGCTGGCCAGATATCGCCTGACTCTAGACTAAGGAATGACGCACGTTCAACAACTCCATACGGGTGTAAGACGGAGCAAGTCTGGGGAGAGCGTGTGGGTTAGTGGGAGAGGGGGTGACCGCTGATTATATGCGACTTCAGGAGCGAGTTCTTGTGGCATCCGATCGGTGTGTAGATTTGGCTCGGACGGGAGTGTCGTGTACGGGGGATCAATATTGGTTGGCCGAGGGAGGGGGTGGTTTGTCCAAGAATGCTCAGGTCAACCGGACACAACGGTCGTGGCTATAGTACGCTTTCCTGCATCAAGCCGAGAGGGGGGAGGGCGGCGTGTCCAAGAGGCACTTTTGCTGGTGACTGTTTTTGACACCCGTGTGTATTCGCGTGAAAAGGGTCAAGAGGGAGGGTGCCCAGTATTCTTGGAGGAAGGGATTCGACGAACACACGGGACATAGGAAGGCGACAGGTTTCGGAAGAGGGGAACAATGGCATGTAGGTCAGACATGATTTCACTAGAGAGGGACGTGAAGAATTTCAAACTTCTTTAGCTGTTGTTACTGGGCATGATGAGCAAACCTCATTTCAATGGCGGCACCATGAATTCTCCTTCAGCTATCATCTTTATATCTGTTTAGACAAGCCGACTTCTGGATCAAACGACAACTGTCTCAGAATTCGATCGACAAATAATTGAGGCTGATGCCTATCTCCAAATTCTCATCGATCAGCACCAGGTAGAGCTCTTTTTTTAAGACGCTAAATCGCTTTTTGTTGTCTCAATGTACGCAGAAAAAAAATAAGGGATTTGCTCTGCTATCGAATCCTGTCCTATCTACTCTTGTAAATCAAATGTTAGTATTTTTCCGTTTTACTGCTAATATTCTCCATTAGTGCTGTACTCTTCGTTAAAGACTGACACCTCAACTGCGTTGCTCCAGTCTGTGTGTTGACGCAACTGAGGAAAACTGTTTACCGACAGAAGTGAATATGCAAGTTCCAGGGAGCAGTTCAGGAGTTGACGATGGAACGAGAAGTTTATTTGCCCGACGTTTCGGCTCAGGATAGGATGATAAATATACAGAGCTGCTCGTGTCATGTTTCTCAGGCCCACCATCAATCAACAAGCGCATTGAATTTGTTATAACCGAGTGTGTTCCTGTGTCAACACCGGTTATGTCCCCCAGTTACATGTTAGGAAGAGGAGGCAGAGCAGGATAGCAGATAGTACTTTACTGTCAGTTCTACTAATACATCAGCTCTGTTTCCTGTGTCCAGCCGCTTGACTTCTGTGGTCTCGTCTCGGCAGCAGCGTGTCGGGTCGTCGGCAGCGTCTCCAGCACCAGAGTAGCCGCCTTCAGCGGTGGCAGCATATTTAAGGGTCAGTGTTCATTGTTCCTTATTGGCTCTTCACGAGTGGCTTCTACAAGCAGCCGTCATGCCTTCAGCCATCGTGTCCTCAGGTGACAAGTAGCGCCCTCGGTGACGCAAGCACGTGCATGCGTCTTTTCGTGGCCCTTGTCATGCATGACCTCAGAACCTGGTCAGTGGTGGTCTCGCGTGTTCCGTCTTTGTTATCCTGCCTCGGGAACGGCGCGAGTGTTGGGCCCTCCTAACAGCATTGCCGTTTCCATACTCTGTACTGAGGCATTGTCTGAGCAGAAGAATGAGTCACATGGAAAAGGCCTGACCCAACAACGACTCCGACGACAGCCAGCATAATTATCGCGTGATCATAAGGCCCGCAACCTACATGGATGACGAAATTTTGGCAATAACTGACTCGGAAGCTGACTGCCAACTCATCACCGCACCAATTTCGACCCCAAGCGGTGGTTATGGAAGCTGAAAATTATAGTGCGCATGCGGTCGTGTGGCCAATACGAACTATAAATACTGCGTAATCTGTGCATATACCACTTTCATCTGTGCACCTATCACCCTATTCTAAGGTTACCTACCATGAAAGGTTCTCGGTAGAATCCTAAACAGCAGGCAAGTAAACTTCTTGTTTCAGCGATCATATCTTTTACTTGTGAAAACCGTTTAATTGGGGTATAGCATCCGCAACTTTCCACCGAAATGTACTTTATCACCTAACGTTTTGTTCCTATTTAATTTTGCCATTTCACTAAGGAGCTTTCGTCTGTAGACAGTGGCCAATATTCTAGACCGTTTTGGGAGGCGAACAGTTTGAAAAAGAGCATCTACTAAGGCGGCCGAGCCTCCTTGTCTCAGAAGATGGGCGATATACATCTCCTCAGTCGAGTGTCTGACATTTACTTTATCGGTGTATCTATATTGTCTGAAGTGGTTGAGCTGTGAATCATTTTAAAAACCTGGTGCACCTCGTGGTATCCCCCGCAGCTCGATCAAATTCCAGTTGTCGGTTAGACTGAAGCCCCTAGAAGAGGATGGGGCCGTCTGTTACCCTAACAATGCGTACATCGCTGGTGGATAGTGGAACGGTCTTCTGTAAATTCTTGATGCCAACTTACCGAATAAATAAACAGCAGGGGATGAGATCTGACACGCCAGTTATCTTCTACAAGTTTACAGTCTGATAAATTCACATGGTGAACTTGAACCAAAACGTGAGCCCAAGAGAGAGAGAGAGAGATACGCATTATTTTGAAAATATTCCAAAATTTTCAACAGAAAACGTATCCCATTGAATGGGAATAAATTAAGGTGCACAAATTGATAAAACCGCCAAATCAAAATCGCCAATGACTGCAATTTCCGACATCTTAGATAAATGCCCTGGGAAACGTCATCAAATATAGGCTAAATTGGGCCGCTTTCGAAACGGTGCTAGCGTCGTGACCTCGTGCACTCATGACCTCATTGTAATTCAAATAAACAAAGAGGGATAAAAATCGGTTTATAATGGCTGAAGTAGGTCAACCGATGTATATATCAGAAAACCTGCATGTGAATGGCGGAGGGAAAAAATGGTGGTTTAATTTAAAAAGCTCTCCGGATATTCATCGTGCGAACTGTCTCCGTAAGGAGAGCCGAGTTGAGAACTTCAAAATCAGTTTAGTATCAACGTTCCGAATTCCTATGAAAGTAGAAAAACTGTGTTTATGACCAGTTAAAATTAAGTCAGATGTATCAAGCTGTCACCTCGTTCTGTTGCATTAGGCACCATTGCAAATATGTCTGTGGTTGCCGTTTATGCCCAACCTTGCAAGCGGATGAAGCAGTTAAGACGGAGTTCTATGAACGCCTTCAAGCTACAGTGGCCAGGATACCCCCTAGAGACTTGCTCTTCTTCGCTGGAGACTGGAATGCCAGGACTGGCCCGTGCGATGAAATCTCGAGACACGTCATCGGAAAATACGGACTGGGCCAACGTTGCGACAACGGAGAACGATTGGTAACATTTGCTGATTACAACCATCTCGTCGTTACAAACACTCGTTTTCAACACCCCCATCGGCAGTTGCTAACATGGTATTCAAACGATGGTCGAACGGCAAACCAGATAGACTACATCTTAGTACGCTCAAGGTGGACCACCTCAGTATCCGATAGCCGATCGTTTCGAGGTGCGGAAGTTGGGTCGGATCACGTACTTGTCCGTGCCCGCTTTAAGCTCCGTTTGTCGAATAGAAGTAAGAAACTGCCCCCAAAACGTGTCAACGTTATGGCACTATCACACACAGAAACTTGTGTAGCGTTCAACGAAAGTCTCACTGCACGGATCCGAGATCAATCCACTGTTCGCATCGAACCTCCAGATAAGGTCGATAATGAAACTTCGCCCGATACTCAGTGGCCACACTTGAGAGACGCGCTACAAAGTGCGATGAATTCGAGCTTGCAACAACAGGTAGTACCGAGGAAGGACTGGATCTCCACAACCACCCTGCATTTCTTGATACAAGCTAGAATCGCTCGGTTGTAAAACTCAGAGAACTACCGCTCATTGAGACGCCAAACTACGCGATCAGCAAGATGCGACCGTGAGGACCATTGGACCGAGTTAGCTGGCTTAATGGAATCAGCTTCAAACTCTGGTAACTTCCACCAGCTCTATTACCTTATACGTAAAGCATCAGGCAAATATAAACCGCCTTGCACTACCGTTCGGGATAAATCGGGTCAAGTGATTACTGATATGGCTGGCAAAATCGATCAATGGCGAGAACACTTTAGCGAGCTACTGGATCCGCCTATACGTTCACCTGCGAACCTACAGCTATCAACTGGAATTCCATACGGTAGTGACTGCGAGCCACCTACGAGATTTGAAGTGGAATCGGTATTACAACGATTAAAAATTCGGAAGACAGCGGGTGAAGATGGTATCCCAGCAGAAGCCTACGAAACTAATTGTCCTGTTTTGACGGAATCACTACATCGACTGTACTCGACTTTATTGACTACCGAAGTCATCCCGACTGACTGGTCATTGTCCATTATTTTACCGATACCGAAGCGCGGTGACAGGACATTATGCTCAAACTACCGCGGCATCAGCCTCATAGATATAGCCGCTAAAGTGTTTGCGACCATCCTTCTCCGTAGATTTTCGACTGAGCGCAATCTTCGTACTCGTCCTAACCAAGGAGAATTTCGTCCAGGTAGAGGATGTATTGACCAGATCTTCATTCTACGCCGCATACTAGAGCACAGACATCAAAACCAACAGATCACTACCGCCTGTTTTATCGACTTCAAAACCGCCTTTGATTCTATCGACAGAGAAGCTTTATGGCAAGTCTTGCTTGCTGACGGTCTCCCACCAAAATTGCTCAATCTTATCAAAGCCTACTATGGCACAACATCAGCCTGAGTAAGAACCCTTGGTGAAGAGTCAAATTCTTTCCCTCTGACTTGTGAAGTTCGACAAGGGTGCCCTCGTTCTCCAGTTCTCTTCAACTTCTTGATCGACTGGGTAATGCATCAGTCAATTTCACCTGACAGTGGATGTGAAATCAGCCCTGAATTTAGAGTACCTGACCTGGAATATGCCGATGACATTGTCGTACTCGGTAAAACTCCTCAGTCACTACAGCCAACGCTAAACCTAATCACCAGCTTCGCGGCAACTGTTGGTCTGACAATTAATGTGTGCAAGACGAAGCTCCTGACTGAGCATCTGGGCACAGCACATCCACTGTTTATCAGCGGTCAACCCATTGAAGAAGTTAGCTGCTTCCGCTATTTGGGCTCGAATATGCTAGCCAATGGACAGGCCAAAGACGAAATCAAGAACCGAATCGCGCAGGCTAGAAATGCATTTAGGCTGCTAGCCAGACCACTCTGGTCTCGCTCAGACATCAGTTTACGTACTAAGCTGCTGATATACAAAGCATCAATCAGACCGGTGTTAGTATATGCCTGTGAAACATGGCCAGTAAGAAAGGCAGACATCCTATCTTTGACCGTTGGTGTCTTCGACGCCTCTTAAGAGTCTTCTGGCAGGATCGAATCTCCAATGTTGAGCTATACCGCAGATGTTTCAAACTACCAAGTCTAGCATCGTACATCCAGCATCGCCGATTGCAATGGTTTGGCCATGGCCTGCGCAAACCATCGACGGACCTCTGCAGATTGGTCGTGAACCCTTCTCGTAGTGCAAACTGTAGATACCGACAAGGCGGTCAATTGAAGACATGGCTCAGCACCGTTAAGTCGGACGTTGAACGGATGGGCCTCGTAACCGTTTACGGCTTGCGAAATTGGAACAAACAATGGGTAAACATATATGAAGAGCTCGCCTCTGACCGCCGCCAATGGGCCGCCGCTATTCGTGACATCTGTGAAGCCGATTTATCCAACAACAGGTGCTAATCGGATCAAGTATCAAGTAAGTAAGTAAGTTGCATTAGTTGATCAATATCTACCATTCGCGGTGTACCCTAGAATGAATCAATAAAGTAGCCGATAAATTTTAACTGTGGCGTTAATCTGTCAAGCGAAACGAAATTAGGATGCTCAATTAACTTTCCTGCTATCTTTCCTAAGGTAATAGGAAATCGTTCTGACTTACTTCCATGCATCTCCAGCAGATGCCATACTTCGTTAAGACCAATTTGCTTAATATGCCTAGATAATTATTTTCGGGTGAAACCAGCCTATGTGACTGGGAATATCGTTATTGAAAACCCTGCACGCCGCACTGTGCGAATGAATGTTAGGTAACGCTCCTTGCCTATCAGTATTTAAGCGAATGCATACCATTTTCTTTTTCTGGTTTGGCAGTGTTTCATCAGTTTTCGCGCATGAGCTAGCCCACTGACTTGAGCACACAGACCCAGCTTTTTGTCTGATTTTAGCTTCTTTTTTGACCGCGTTCTACTTTCACGACTCATGATTAAATGAGATTTACCTTCCACCCACCCACTCACCCATCCCTTGGCTCCCAGCAACTGGACGCGCAGTTCAGCAACCTCGATTCCCTTCCCACACTGTCCTGCGAGGCTCTAAAATCGCGTCTTCAAGTGAGTTATCTCCGCCCTTTTTTATTGACCTTTTGCTGTGAGAGTCAAGTGTGGTCCAGCACAGTGCCTGTAGGACCGAAACAGGGAAGTTCTTTCAATTTTGCCTCCTCTTTCTCTTTTTCATTTGATTTTCCCTCCCATATCTTTCCTTAACACCCTGTCGCAGTCATTCACCCTTCCGTCAACCGAACAACTTCTGCCACCTCTGTGTTCTTTATCTGCCGTCCCCCTCACCACTTCTGTGCTGCCTTTTTTACTTGCTTTCATCCCCTTATCCACTTGCCTTGCCCCCTTTATTCCAAGTTTAATGCTAAGGGTTCGTTTCCCTCCTCCCACATCTGTTTTTCACTCAACTTCTTCCATGGTCTCTTACCTTTTCCTCCCAATTTTTCTCTACTCCTGTCCACAAAAAGTTATTTCAGTCGGGTAAATATGCGACGTCTGGTTTTTGATTCCCACCTAGAGCTAATAGTTCTGCAGCCTTAGGCGGCAAAGCGTTTGTCCCTTCATCACAATCGACGGTGACTATGCTCACTCAGATAGTATTGCCGGCCATTTCTGGCTTATTAGCCGTCGTCAGCCAGTCATACCCAAACCCGACTGACGCCCCACCCAAGCCTCGAACTAGTGACCGCTTTGATCAGAGTCTAGCGCCGTAATCATTGAGCCACGAGCTCGTTGTCTTGCCGGTTTAGTTTGGGAGGTATTGACACTAGTAGATGAACGTTCACCTGACCACTAATGGAGCTCATCTGTCCCGCTCTGCCTTTGGCCTCGAGTGGGGGCCCTGGCAGTCGTGAGTGGCTGAAGATGGCTAATAAGCCAGAAATGGCCATTCTAGTCTCCATTGTTTTTGCCAGCAATACTATCTGTCTATACCACCAGCTGCTACGGTTGCCAGGGTCTCAGGCAAGGCAGGACAGATAAGTGCCTTTGGCGATCGGTAAACGCTTATGAACAAGTATCCTTACTCAACTCTGTTGGAGATTTAGGAGGCTATGGGGAACTTTGGTGCTCTGTGGAGATATGTTAAACGAGCGAACTGTTGTTATTTTGTCGTAGTTTTCGATGAAGCCGTCTGACAGAAAACAATAAATCCGGGAAGTATTCTACTTGAACGGCTTGACCTGTGCGGAAGTGAAATCGGTAGATAGCGAAGCGGAAACTGCAATTATCTAGAATTGCTGCCATAAGAGCAGTTACTGTAACAGTCACTTTTGATCAGCGTGCATCGATTCAGGTTCCTCAGTTGCTATTTTTGAATGTCCCGTCGATTATACGCCACATTAACTATTGATGCTACTGAAGTAGGTGAGCGATTATGGTTCTTTCATTGGTTAGTAGATCGTAGGTTCCGCAGTCAACATTATGAACAGAAAAGAAGGTGCGATCGCTAGGCCAAGACTTGGATTCGCCTGGGCGTAGTATCTTTGTTCTTGTTGCCGTTATTAGGGACGAGTGGATGTGTGCTAGCATTACGAACTCATGCGAAGGAGTTACGCGCTTCCAACGTTTCTGCTATTCATGTCTCTGATGCTGAGTCCGCGACGGATGCCAAAACATATTGTCCCAGCGATCGAGTCTTCTTCTTTTCCTCAGTTCCTCGGTATTTCAAACTAGCATTAATGCCCTTCATCCTTAACTCCTTCGATTCGGTGAGCTGCGTTCTATTCTCTGCAACATTAGGGCTCATTCTCATGTCCCGCAGGCAGCAGCATAGGGGTCAGTAGTTTTTACAGATAGCACTGCCGGCAAAGGAGTACTGGAATGGCCATTTCTAGTTCACTACTCAGTCAACTGCCATATTAATTTGTCAGCCCCCTTTCTGGTTTTACGAACCTTCTTAGCAGAAAAATGTCATGGCGTGGAACAATCAGGGCTGCTAAGTATTCCATAGCGGGTCAAGGGGAACGACGGTGGCGTCGACAGCATGTTACAGTGAGATGCGCGTCTGATGCAGTCCTACAATGGCTATTTGCAGTCTACGCACCAGGCCAAGACTGGCAAAGGCTGAGAGCTGAGTGTATGCCTTTTCAGTCTTTGATAATGCGCAGGCGAAACCATTACTCGACACTTCAGACATTCGAACGCCCTCCCTTCTTCCGACTCACTATAGTATCTGGCCTGGCAAGGAAAAGGCACCCCTGGGGATTAATGGCCATCAACTTGAGGAAGTAGACAGTTTTTATTTCCTCAGCTCAAGGCAGAGGAAGGACGATATTGTCTCCCGCATTGATGCTGCTCGCTGTGTTTTCTCACTCCTCCGAAACCGCCTATGGATCCGACGCGACATCTCCATCGCCACGAAGATTCGTGCATCCGTCCGATCAGTCCTCTTCTATGAATGTAAATGCTGGGCTCTGCGCGCTAAAAATGAGCGAAAACTGGAAATGTTTGACCATCCTGCGACTTCATTTCGAATGAGGCAGTCCGCATTCGCTGGGCTGTTATCGCGAACATATCCTTGGTTATACAAGAAAGATGAGTGAGGTGGCTTGGGCACGTTATCTGCCCCACGAGCTTTGCTATGCTGTGCTCGACCCGGCGCTGTAGCCCACCTGGAGGCGTCGAAGAGGTTGGTTACTCAAGATTTTGTTCGACACCGTCCGTCAAGACATTACAGCAGTTCTTGGACCTTCGGTTTTCGGTCTCCGTCGCTGGAGAAGAGACTGGATGGAGCTTTTCAGGTCCGCTGCCGCCAATCGTCACGCGTGGAGGGGTACCGTCCGTGACCTCACTGAGACCGGCTAGATCAGACATTATCACAACCATAAAAAGTGCAAGTATCTGGACTTTCATGAAATATTAACCGAAATCCTAAAGTGCGTTTCCGATCAGAAAGAGTTACGTAGGCGGGGTTGTAACACTTGCCATTGTGCAACATCGTCCTGAAATGCTTAATTCACGCTGGGGTATTGCCATTACTTAGTAGGCTTCTTTCCGGTCGCCCACATAAACCGCATGCGACATCAGAGAACCGCTTTGGTAGTACGCATAGTTCCCATTTGTTTTCGCTGCCCTTAGGAATTCAAACAACCAATTTTTAAAAACTAGACGCAGTAATATTCCTCTTAGGGCGACCAATTACGTCTTATTCAAATGCCATTACCGAATAAATGGTATCTTTTAGTTCTGGATAAGGTTTTGATTATGAGCTTCATTAAGACTGAAATGTACATCCATACAGTATCTCGGGATTAAGTGCGCACTAATCAACATTACTTAACCATCTAGGGCATCCTTTCTAATCAAAAACACATCTGACTGAATTTCGGTTAACCTTTTACGAGCTAGGTCAGATACTGTACACCCTATGATTTGTATTTACTGTATTTCAACAACGGATATTAGCAAATATATTGAATGAATGCAGGTGTTTCACCGATCTAGTCAAGGAACAACCAAGTTCCGCTTTTCCAAGGAGCTCGCAACGCAAACCCTCATGACCGTCACATAGTGACAAGGGTGATGTGATGAAGAAGTAGATCCGACAAAGAAAAGGGAGACCGGAATGGCCATTTCTGGCATATTAGCCGTCATCAGCCAGTCATACTCAATCTCGGGGTTCCAACCCTTGAAATAGGGTATGACTGGCTGATGACGGCTAATAAGCCCGAAATGGCCATTCTGGTCTCCCTTTGCTTTGTCGGATCCACTTCATCATAGCAAATATATTGTTGTTCATGGATCTAAAGAACCATTTATGCCTGTTTTGCCATACTATCGAAGTTTAAAAGTGCATATATAACAGCGTTCCCATCAGTTTATCAGGATTACTGACTTTCACGTGATCTGCGTGGTTATTTACGATGTTCGAAATCGCGCTGACCGGTGTGTGATATAAGACGTCTCCCCTATTTAGCGTATATAATTAACCTTACATTCCCTGCTATTTGTTTAAATAAGCTTTTTTTGTGTTTGCGTCCTTAGCGCCTCATTGAACTGGTGAAGAAGACGATTGTCTGTTTGCAGTTTGCGAAGGTATGTTTTTTCACGATTTTCACTATCTTCTTATTCGTTTCCGTTCGGGTGCTTTCGAGTGCCATGGAAAATGTACTTTCCTATGTACACACACACACACACACACACACACACACACACCGCAATAGTCGTGTCCGCTGACTCGACTTACCGTTTTCGATTCACCCTGCTGATCAGCTGACTGTACTCTTAAGGTTCAATGCTCTCCGTTTGTCTGTTCGTCGTGACTAATAAGCGGCGGTCTGATCGATGTGCCGAGCGCTAGGAAGAGAAGCCTGCTGCTGTAGCCCTTCGAATATCTCCTCTGGAGGGCACGGTTATTTACATGAGTATCGAAAAAAGGGGTAAAGCAGTTTAAAAGTAGAATTTTACCGAGTAGATCTGCTTCGTTTTCCCGCAGCCACCAATAATATGTGTTTTTGAGCCTGTCTGCACACGGATTGGTGGGAGGTGAAGTCTGACAGTAGTCCAACTAGTTCCTGTTGTTGATTTACGCTACATGGGAAACTCGCGCCATTGATTTTGATGTTCCAAACGACAACTTGGAAAAAACGGGATCAAGGCTGTTCTAGAGGCACTCGAGGCATGGAAATTCGACCACACGCGGATAGACGGATGTATCGAGCTCCTCCGTTGCGACTACCAAACACCACGCCGCCCGATCTAATGTAGCAAACTGACCCCATGTCTGTTATTCGCATTGAGACAGCTACTGGCGTGGATGCAAGTCGGATCTCACTAGCCCTCCTGCTTGGTTTGTATGTATCTGGAGTTTGGCCTGAATATAAGGCCCAAACAGTTGGGACCACCAACTTTTTTTCAATACTCTACTTTTCCATCAATTCAACGAACGTTCCTGTGATTCGGAGTTAACTAAGGGAGGTTTACCTAAAAGCTACAGTGGTATGTTTTCGCTCTTTCCCTGTTTCCCAGGCTACTGTCATGCCCCCGCTGTATTTCGAATTTTTTTATGCAAGTTTACGTGGGTGCCGTCATTTTGACAGTTAACGACATCTGTAATCATCTTTCTGTATGAAGTGGAGTACTCTGAAGGTGTTCAGTACAATTCTAGGAAGATGAAAAGGGCCATTTCTAGCAGATTATGGACTAGGTGGATTTTGGCATAGGCTGACGGTAGTTGATGTTCGGTGGTTATGACGTAGGACCGTCTTCGTCTGCAAGTCCGGACTTCGCTTTGACCGTGTCCTATCATTTGCTTACGTAATGGCGTACGACTGTGTAGGCCGCGGGTGGGTCCAGATGCCTGTTGACAGAATTGGCGTCTGAGAACCATGCCTCAAGCGTCAGTCTTTCCGCTTTTGAGACTCCTCGGCCTCCTATGATCGCTCCTTGAATATCGAAGCTGTGGCCAGTCTCTCCGATATGTGTTGCAAACTGCGAGTTTGGATCTAGTCTTCGAGCTGCCAGTTTGTGTTCGTGTAGGTAGGTCTACAATTTGCGTCTTATTTCTCCAACGTAATTGCAGTCTCCAGCGTTGCAACTTACTTTGTAGACAACTGCGGAGGTTTCAGTAGGGGGCAGTCTGTCTTCAGGTTGCATAACTTGGCGGCATATCGTCGTCTGAAGTCGATAGGTTGTGCCTACTCCAGCGGGTTTTAACAGTCGAAAGGCTGCTTCGGAGACTCCTTAAGTCTAATTCTGGGGTTTAGGAATGCACCAGAGAGGTAAACATCAATTTGAGTCAATCAAAAGGGGACTTGGAATAAGCAGTGCTGATTTTTTTAATGGTAATGTCCTAAGCTCCTGCACATCAAATGTGTCGTTTATGCTCATGCTGGACCTTTAACCTAGGCTGCATATTAGTTTGGTTCATGTGCATTGCGTGTAGACGTTGTTGCTCCTTGATCCGGTGCTGCCTAGTTGTTCCTAGTCGTCATCTTGTTGAACCAGTGAGAGTCACTCCCTAGCGAAGTTTTTAGTGCTTCCATTTTTGATTTCCGTTCGATATCCGGTCTGGTGTCCGTCAGGGCTGCGTCCTTGCGCCCATTCTGTTTAACTACGTCATGACTGAATTCTCGGCAAAGCCCTACATAAAGAGGATGGTGTTGAACTTGCACCCGGGCGCCGGCTAACTGATCTTGACTACGCCGATGATATTGCGCTGTTAGCCTCAAGCTTTGATGGTCTACAGTCAGTAGTGTCGCTGTTTGATGAGATCGCTGTGTCAGTTGGCATGTCCATAAATTCTAGAAAAGTGAAGTTGTTCTCGAGCTGCATCCCTGACCCGGAGAAGGCACCCGTGGGAATTAATGGTCATCAACTTGAAGAAGTAGACAGCTTTAAATACCTCGGGGCGAGGCTGCTACCGAATAGGCAGAGCAAGGACGGCATTGTCTCCCGTATCGATGCTGCTCGTTGGGTTTTCTCAATTCTTCGAAAGCGCCTATAGATCCGACGTGACATCTCCATTGCCACGAAGATTCGTGTATATCGTGCATCCATTCGGTCAGTCCTCCTCTATGGATGTGAATGCTGGGCTGTGCGCGCTGAAGATGAGTGAAGACTGGAGGTCTTTGACCACCAGTGCCTGAGGACGATCCTGCGAGTTAAGCATAGCGACTTCATCTCAAATGAGACAGTCCGCATCCGCTGCGATCGTATCACGAGGATATCTCAGGCCTTTCAAGAAAGGCAACTGAGGTGGTTTGGACACATTCTCCGTCATCCGCCCCACGAGCTTAGCCCTGCTGCCTTCGACCCGGCGCCGCAGCCCACCTGGAAACTTCGAAGAGGAGAGCAACTGAAGACTTGGCTACACACCGTCCGTCAAGACATGGAAACAGTTCTTGGACCTTCTATCTTCGGCCTCCGTCGCTGGAGAAGGGACTGGTTGGAGCTTTCGAGATCCGCTGCCGCCAATCGCCACGCATAGAGAGGTACCGTTCGTAACATTATTGAGGCCAGCTAGATCAGACATGATCAGACATGATCACAGCCGTACCAAGCACAAGTACTTCCGTGATTGAGTAATCGGTTATTGTATGGTGTTGCAGTTCCGTTTACTCCAAATGTCCCGCTCTTAGGCAAACCTACAGGGAAAATGTCCTCAAGTGAATACATGCAATCCTCTTGAATAGAAGCCAATATGCCTGCCCCAGATTCTTAACAAGATGCAATCCTGTTTTAAATGCGCTACCGTGACAACTCTTCCTCTATTTACCTTCCCTCCGGCTAGATCATGTCGTATGTCCGTTGAATTGGTCTTTCGTTCGCGATTACTTACGTCAAGGAGTAGATTTAAGTGTACCCTTCTAGCACCATACGATGATAGTTCGGTCTTCGATTTCGATGAAGGCCACCATTGGCTCAGGAGCAGGGAGACGTGGTTTAAATGAAATACCCACGCAACCGTCTACCTCACTCTGAACCCTCAACCAGCTTGAACTGGCGGCAAAGCAGAGTCAAGTTAACCGGACGGGATCAGGCGTAGGCCGCTTTCTACAATGCAGGACAGAACACCGTCTAACTAAGGCTTAAGTGGCGGTGGACTTTTGCACTGGTACTACCACACTATCTACCCGCACTCTCCTTCAGCAGGTGCCAATACAGACTCAGAGAGACCGTGGCTGGTACTGCTATCGTTATTTTTATTACTACTAACTGACAATGCAGCTGCGTGATCGTTATACTACTACTACTACTACTACTACTACTACTATTACTGACGCTTATATTAATCAGAGGTGACGCTGATTAAAGTCAGCACAGGGCTCATATGCCTTCAATCTCAACAAGGAGCGTAAATCTTGGATTATGCTGTTGCCAGCAAATACATGTTTGAGGGCCGGAGCACAACGGGGGTCCCCTTGTCCTCCACCCATTCAGCTCTATATACCAGACTGTAGCAGATTCTACTAAGTTTGGACCGCGAGAACTAGGATACTGTTGCCAAAATTAGTGTGCCCGCACTAAAATTAGCAATTCCAGTGATCATTCTTCCCAAGATCAGTAAATAGTAGGGTATAATACGGCCTGCATGGTTTTAGAAAGTCGGCACCCGGTCTGATCTATGGGTAAGCACTAACAAGCTTAACGAAACGTTATTAAGTAATGACTCAAGTCTCTGCCATGACTTTATGTTGCAACTTAGTGCCGCTTGCTGTCTATAGGCTAACTGCAGGCGTGCTGCAGTATCCGGCTTGCTATGTATAAGGCATAACCGCAGGGTACCATCGCTTTTTGGACGTCCTTAGTGGTATTCCTCGGACGACCAATAGCCTTTTAGGCTTCCTTCTTTGGAGTATCTTTGTACGTCAGCACTGAATGCTTCCTGCCATGGCCATTTTGATTTACAACCATCTCTGCAGCTCTGCTGTCTAGAAATTGATTTTCTCTGTTTTATTCTGAAGGAGAATGCGGCCATTTCGATGGTCAACCTGTTGGACCCTCCTCCACAGAACGACGTCTCAACAATGAGCGAAGCAAGTGTCTGTCCCACCGCATCGCGTAAGCTTTGCTCCTCTTTCTAATTATTATGTGTGTATATGTTGGAGACCGTTTCAACATCTTTGTCATGTTTAATTGTTGTTATAACAGGATGCCAGTTAATAGTTTACTGTCACTATTTCTGCTTGTGCATACGCTCTGTATTCTGCGTGTTCGTCAGCAGCGTGTGTTCTGTCGTCGGTCTCACCTCGGTAGCAGTCTCACGTCTAGGGCAACAGAGTTCTGTGTCTCCAGCAGCAACAGTCTCGGTTTGTCGGTTTCGTCTCGGCAGCTTGTCCTGTGTCCCCAGAGGCAGAATGCCCTTCTGCTCGCAATCTCGTTATTTAAGGACCAGTAGTCACTCTTCCCTATTGGCCCTCCACGAGTGGCCGATAGGGGCAGCCATCGGCGGTGTCCTCAGCGTGATTCCCGATGGCAGAACCCGGTCAGCGGTGGTCTCTCGTGCGCGTGCCTCCTTGCGTCCTCGCGTAGGGTCCGCCCTTTGAAAGTCGCACTCTTATCCCGTTCTGCCTGCCTTCAGCGTTGACATGTCAGCTTCCTTTGTTCTCGTAACCTCAGGACGGCCCGAGTGTTGACTCGCGTGCAGGGCCGTCCTAACGATTGTCTCGACCAACAGTTGCACATAAGGAATTCCCTACTGCCTTTACCAACAGAACAATTGCCTGCATTCGGTCACTGCAGAATTACGCTTGCTAGTAAAAGGGCTACCCTACTTCTGGGAAATAAATAGGCTAGAACAAGCTGGCAGTTTAGGCTAACTGAATGAGTTTGAGAGTATTTCGTCGGATTTTGTCCCCATTATCCCCACATAAACATTTTAAGTATTTGTGTCAAAATTCAACCAGCCCAATCACACAGTGAGCGGTTAACATTCGCCATTTGTGAACTTCGCTGAATGATGCCAAATCCTCTGGCAATTGCTGCTCCTTCGAGATCGCAGCACCCGAACGCGCAGAGAATCAGGTTATCTTGATCAAATTGCACGCACTGCTATTTTTCGCGATCAGGACTTCAGAACTTAGCCCAGCCCACCGCCTCCCGTCCTTTCTCCTATCAGAATCTCAAGGTACTGCATCTGCTGTATGTTCTGCCGTGGTCAGCGATCCCTCCAACTACTCCTCTTCGACATTTGTGGACTATTTTGACCTACACGCGATTTGAACAAGGATCTACAGCAACCAATCCCAAAGGCCACTGAGCGGCTGCCGTTTTTATGCCAACCTCGCTCTCGCAGACTTTCGTCGACGCAATACGGCCTAATCAAATTTAAATTTGAAGAAGACATTCTTTGGGATAAAAAGGTAACTTTAATGAGTGCATTTTCGAGTTTGGTGCCCCAAGTCGTCTTCGGACTAACAGAAGAAGTGCAATGAACAACTAAGATTTCAAAAATGCCGAAAAATCAATAGGTATACAGGATGAAAAGTTATTGTTAGATGCGGCCTCTGTCTTTTCCATCGTTCTTTGAAGTGCTTATCGATACCATCCAACTCGACGTGTCGGTTGATGCATGAATCGTCGGAGTGCATGGCTTCGAGGAACTCTCGGCCACTTTTGGAGGTGCAAACTCCGTTGATCCGTATTTAATCCTATGCAAAGGTATGCCTCGTGTCGAGGGAATGCATGGCCACTTCGGACAAACGGTCACGTCTCTTCATGGCCAATTGATGCTCGTGGATGCGTGTGGAGACGGATCTTCCTGTGTGGCCATAATATACCGTGTCACAACCTCAGCATGGGATTTTGTAGATTTCTTCTTTCTTATTAAGGTAACTGACCCCATCCTTAGGGTCTACTATCTGGGTGCATAAAGTAGCCATCGGTTTGTGCGCCACTTTTATTTGGTGTTTCCACAAGTGTCTTTCAACGTGTTCAGACACATTCCTTATATAAGAGAGGACTCGTCATGTATTTGTTTTAGGCGCTTGAGTGGAACTATCTAGCTCCTTTTTTGTTGCGCTATTACTGACATTTCCGCGTTAAACCGACCTTGTTTGTTTGCCGATGAACACCGATTTTTGTTATTTATTTTTCTGTTTTGGTTAGTTGTATCAGTCGGAACAGACCTAGCACCACCAGTACCAGACCCGTTTGGCAGTTCCACCAGTACTGTTACAAATGAGCATACCGCGACTGCTGGTACCGGTGTCGTCTCCCCCTCCGGGCCGTCTGGGGCGCAGTCTACTCTCTCCTCAACAGTTCACCACTCGCTAGCAGACATCAAATCGGGTGCTCGGGAGGTGGTTGGCAAGTTGATCTCCGAGGCGCTGGCTGTTACCACACCGAAGCCAGTCGCGACACCTGCATCCTCTGTAATCCCTGCAGTTTCCTACTCCTCCTCGGATGAGGAGAGTGAAGAGTTTTACGACACCCACGAAAACCTTCACACCATGTCACCCGCGACGTCCACGCGTGAAAGGGAGGAGTTTTCTACGGCTTCCGTTTGCTCCAGCAGTCTGTAAGCTTCCGTCGCCTCAGGCGTATTTGCCTTCGATTTTTACACACAATTTCCTCTGTTGCCACCACCCACCTCAGCCCTTTTCTACATTGTTAGGCCACATGTGGTCTTAAAACGCATGCCCAAAAGCTATAGTTTCGGCTGGGCTATGTTGTCCCAAAGTGAAGAACTAGGTTTACTAGCTGATGGTTCAGTTTACTTGTCTACACTGATTCCAACCCTGTTGTCCAGAACGGGTTTCCGCAGAGTTGAGCTCGCTTTGAGGGACTAGAGGCCTCCTTTTAGGGGGGGGGGAGTAATTCCTTTTAGGAATGATATTCGGATGTAGTCATCAAGGTCTGTACACCATTTCAAACTCCGGTACCTCTTAGGCCTTCTTCCATCCGTGATTCTACTTCATTTTTCTCTCTTGCGTCGTGTGGTTGGAATAACTGCAATCTGGTCCATCAGAATGGACCGTTTAGTGCATGTATAGCCAGCCTAAACGGGGCAAGTTCAAGTGATTTCCTTGGATAGTTGATGTCCTCGGCGATTACGATGGCCAAACTGTCGACTGCTGTTAGTCTTTCGTCGGGACACAGCCCGCTCTTTAATACGGCTTCAAATTTCCTCCTTACTTATACCGTCCCGACTTTCGTTTCTACCCTGCACGTACTTTGGACGATACTTTTATCAACCTGCATTTCAATTTTCCCCCGGCAAACTTACCTTAACTATGAAGACTATGTGTTTGGCCTGAAACTTTCACTGGCAAGTAATTGCGTAGGCTGGATGCTCATTTGTTGTTCTACTTGATGACAATAGCTACTATCCACGTCCCCATGCCTCCAATCTGCAGACTTCTTAAAATGCAAATATATATATATCTATATATTTTAGGTTAAAGATCATTCAAAAATTGAATATGTTTTTCAAAAACCGAAGGATACCCTTTAGAAGAAACGTAATTTGCTACCGTATGAGAGTCAACAAGAACATTTTTGTTTCAGCCTCTTAATCTCCCAGGCAATTTATGCGTTTACTGGGAGTTAATCCTTTGGAATAAAGTTTTATAGGCTCATAAACTATGCATGGCATTTGAAGTTATAACGGCATCAAACATTGAGGGAAGAAGCTCATTTAAAATCTGGCAGCCAGGAGTGACGTATAAATATCTTAGGATTATGGTGCGCGATAGTCGATGTTGCATTCCCACCTAGGGCATTCTTTCTAAATCGAAACACACTTTAAAATTTCTGCAAGCATTTACACAAGAAAGACCACGTACTGTTTGTTCTAGTTATTCTTGGGTCTTCAGCTTACTGAGGTAGCCAAACATTGAGTGATTTTGTTTATTAGAATGCTTAACTGTCAATCGTCAAGTTTACCAATAGTGGAATTTCTTGAAAAAGGTCTAAGACTTACGTGGTCTGAAGAAAAGACGTTCGTTGGGGCAACAAAGTAAATTTATTCCGCAAAATTGTCCAGATTGGTTCCCCGGCTCGTCTTCACTTCTGAAGGAATGTGCAACGAATCGAGCGGACCGAATCTGTTCGATTTGTTTTCCTGCAACGGTTACCCCAAAGACTTGGTACACCGATGCATGAAACAACAACAACAACCTAGAAAAAAGGAACTAGACACGTCCACTCGGGTGGCACAAACAAATGCATTCCGAATCCTTCCTTACATAAGGAATGTGTCTGAACCCATTGAAAGGCACTTGAGGAAATACAAAACAAAAGCGGTGCACAAACGGACGACTCTCCCACGTGCCCAGATTGTACACCCTAAGGGTAGGGTTAGCAGTCGTCTACATGATCCCACGTGAAACTTGTGATACCTTATACTGTGGCCAAACAGTAAGGTCCGTCTCCACACACATTCATGAGCACCAACCGACAGTGAAGGCATGTGACCATTTATCCGAAGTAGGCGTGCATAGCCTTAATAGCATGGAACAAAACACGCATAGTCGGAGTTTGCCCCTCCAAAAAAGCCGAGACCATACACTCTGATTATTCATGCATCAGCCGACATATGGAGTTAGATGGAATGTTCCAACATCTCAATGCACGATGGAAGAGACGAAAGCCTAGCAATACGGGCTGACATAAACCACAGCTGCCGATCAGCGCTCACTCCAGATGACAGTTGTTTTTTTCCGCACGTTTCAAATTTTAATTATTCATTGCATGGTATTTGAATTTATGGAAGCATTTAAAAAATCAAGGGTAAAAATTAATTCCACACCGGCTGTCAGTTTTTACCTGGTGTTTTTTGCAGACGCCTGAAAAGAATCTCATTCAAAATCCGACAGCTTGGACAGACTAAAATATCATAGGATTTTGATGTGCGATAATAAATATTTTAACCCCACCTAGGGCATTCTCTTTAAACAGAAACACGCTTTACAATTTCGGTTAACATTGAGACAGGAAGGGCAACGTACTGTATGTCCTTCTTTTTTTAAGATCGCATCGATTTGGCTTTTCAGAATACTTTGAGTACATTTTTAAACCTTCAAGTTGAACAGTACTGGAATGTCCTGCAAATGGGCGAAGACTTAAGTGATCCTCTAGGGTCGATAAGATTATAGTGGTGTGTCCGAATAAAGTAATTACCAATACAAGCAAACACGCACGTCCCAGGAAGTAATTGAGAAGTGGACGACAACTTGATCGCTGGGACACTGTTTATTTGCCTGACGTTTCGAAATCAATCGCGGATTCATCTTCAGAGACATATTCACATACCCAATCCATATTCGGTACTGAGGCTAAATTTGGCCAAAGCAAACTGCCGTACGGAGAACAGACGGGCCATTACATCATCTTATGCCAACACCGCAAGGCCAGATGGTCATGGCTGACGCGACAAATCAGAACACACTCAGCGCATTGATCGATTTTTTCTGTGCGTTTAAATTTTACGGTGCAACCCTGTGCACACACACAAATTGTTTCTGCTACTGTTCTGTGAGTATGCTTCTGAGGATTAATCTGAGACGGATTTCGAAACGTCAGGCAAATAAACATAGTGTCCCAGCGATCAAGTTTTCTTTTACTTCTGAAAGTAATTACCATTGAATGGTACAGCGCTCCCGTTGGTTAGCTCATTGTGTATTCTGATTGTGTGAGGTGTACCTGCCTGAGTTTTTTTGCGGTTGCTGTTACTGCCTCCTCTTCACCAGACTGGCTGTTGCACGTTTTATTTCGGCGCCGCACCCTTTTTCTGATTGGCTAACGTAAATACCGCGTGAAAAATGCATGCTATTGCGTCAAAGCGATGATCACCCACTTTGCATTAGTGTACTTGAGCGCGCGCCTGAGCACATGCGCATGCACGAGACGGCATTAGTCCTTGACGTCGTCATCGTCATCATCAGATACGTAAACCCGTGGCATTGGTCGCGTAGCAGGCAGACGGCGGTTGTTCTACCATCTCACACCACCAGATTGTTTGGGCTGTTCTGTTCTGTTGTGCTTTTTTCTGTTACGGGGGCTTGCTTCGGTTGATTTTCTGTCGCAGTCTGCCTGCCATTTAATTCCACGTCACATCTGCATTGGATGTTAAGCATTGATGGTGAACTCGAACGGCTTGCGGTCCAGGAGTCCTCGGAGACGCTCTACTCGGTGCCCCTCCAGTCACCTGACTGTCCATTTTCTGCAGGCTCCTTTGGCACCTCTGTGGTGCCCACCACGGCGCCCGGTTGGCAGAGCTCCAATGTCGTGCCCCCGAAGTATGCAAAAATCTTCGCGGCGGATGAGCTCTACGATGAAGATGATGAGAAGGATCGTAAGTGCATTTTGAAGTTGCATTCTGTCCATATTTACTGATTTATTTTTCATGCGCCCATTGGACATTATCTTATGAAGGAGATTTCCGCAATTTGAAAATCCCCTTGCACCTGACTGTCGTCAATCTTCGGTTCAGTGTGCACTGAAATTTTTCATAGACCCGCCTGAAAATACTTCGCGCTCAAATGTCTTGTGGAATTTGCGATTAATTATTTGATGCTTGACTAATGAACAAGTAATGTGTGGTTACTTCGCAGTAAGTGCACAGTAGAAAATAAGGCCGCTTGCAGTTGTTTTGCTTGAATAAAATTGTGGGTACAAAGGGAGCCTGTAGACCAAAAAGCTGGTAGACCAACCCTATTGGTTAATTTAAAAAACCTGTAGACCAAGAAAACAATTAAAGCAACCCATTTGACCATTAGGGGCTCAAGTGGTTACTAAAGGAATCCTATTTCCATTGGGCGGCCTCACAAGAAATCCCTACCATAATCGCTGATTATTTTCAGTTTTATTTTTTATGCTAAAAAATCTTTCTAATTGATATCTATTTGTACTTATATAAGCATAGCAAAATAAAAAAATATGCTTGCCCGAATACAGAGCAACTTGATAAGTTTTCGCCTTGCTAGGTGTGTTCACTCGTAGGTGTAAACAATATATTTTAAAAGGATAATGTTGTAGGCGGCAACTGAGGATATAGTAGGGTTTCAGGATAGTAATTTAAGAAATGTGGGCTTTTCAAGCATTAATAGCTTTGAACGGGATTTCAGTTATTTGAGATCAGCTGTGGTTCGTTACCACCCCAAGTACGGGATCCGGTCATATAACGAACTGTGGAAAATAACCATGACGGACTTAATGCTAAGTCAGGAGATTTCTTTTTTAGGCGCAATAAAAGGCCAAACCTTAGTTGGTCAGTTCCTCACATAATACCCTGGCTACCCCATAGTCCAGAACGAGCACATATACCGCGAACCAGAATTTTTGCTCTTTGTGTTCCTTTTCGTATTCAAGACGCAAGTCAGTACTTTAGACGGTTCCGCATGTAACCTCCCCCCCCACTTCGGTAGAATTGTGTTTAGTAGCATTCGGTTACACTAAGATTGCATGCAGTAGGACAGATATTCTGCCATCGGAATTATGTTGGCATGCACTCACATACCTTCCATCGGCATGATTGTTGTGACAGCTACCTTGTCGGGTGGGATGATGTCTGCTCACAACTCCAACTGTTTTCCTTAAGCGTTTCGATATCAGGCCCCACCTCAGCCCGTCTCGCGTATGTCTGAAAGTGTTTCGAAGTAGGAATATGCAACAATCAAATGAGAAAAATGAATAGACAAGTCTTTTTTGTCATTTGTTACATCTACTTATTGCAGAGCTTTTCTCCATATTTTTCTCCTCATGGCACGGCCGTTGTTGCTCTTCTTTAAAATCAACCATTCGTGACCCTTGGACTGTTTTAAATGAACACCTGTCCCCAATGCTAGCGACGCCAAAAGTATGTTTAGAGGTCAGGCTTCGGTAGATTTACGCACTTCAACCAATAAGAGTCGACTGAGCAATGACCACCTCAGTGCAAGAAGTGTTGAAAATCTTTAATTTATTCATCCAGCATCCGCCCTGGCTAGCATTGTCTTACCTGTTTTTCCGACTCAACGACCAATCATAGCTAAATGCGCCTAGGTAGAAAGAGAATGCCGGTAAGTCCGCTGTGACTGTAAGTGTCAATGTTACATTCAATTTGTAACTACTAACCT
>JAYGXS010000005.1:53404715-53445248 GCA_036362985.1 Ligula intestinalis
TCATTCATTACGCGTCAGAAGGGAAGCCAGTTAGTTTGGATTTCCGCGCAGGACAGTCGGTACAAAGGGTCGGGTTGTTGGGATTTCAAACATTTTCAGACGTCAAATATGGCTGTTTTTGCTACTTTAACTTCTGTATGTCTTACCAAGCTGACTAGCGCTCGTTAAACTACTATTGCACAGCCTTTTTTACTTCCTGGTCCGGCTTTCTTTGGGTTTTCGACAGTGTTTAGCACGCCCAGTTTTGACTGGCTACCTGCTGGTCCTGCCTTGTTATGTGTTCTCCTTCACCGACACTCCTTATGGTAAAGCCGAGCAACCACCGCAAAAATCCAACGTTAAACAGCAGAAGGTATTTGATTGATTGCGACGCCGAAATTGGCTGTCTTCACTAGTCCGTGTCGGCAGCAACTTTGGGGCAATGGTCTGCGGCACTTCGACAACAAAATGTTGTTTGCCCTTAAGTTAACTGTGCATTTAACAGAAAGGCTTTTAAAAAATCGATCTAAGTAACCATAGTTGCCTTGTCCTGGTTTTTCAAAAGCAGGCAAGCTACCGTCGTTCGAAGACGTTCCAGTCAGTAGGACTACTGAAGAGGGCTGGTAAGCGCCAGACCACGCCCATGAACGGAACTTTTATGATAAAATATCGAAGGAATGTACAGGAACTACTCTACTGATTATAAATATAAACCTACACGAAAGGCAAATAATATACAGTTAGGAAAGGCGTTACACTGATGATAAAAGTTCCATCTGGATTGGGGAATGTTCTCTTATGCCTGATCATTTACCGGCGCGGAATACTGAGCGCGATGCAACTGCAAGGGTGAGACGAGGAAGTGCAGGAGAACGAAACGAACGACGGTGGCGGCTGGACGGGGGTCAGCGACTGCAAAGGAAAAAAGGCACCCGTTTCTTCACCGACACCACCTCCATCCTGAGTTCGCGCGCCCAAAAAGTATCGACCTTGATGCACTTAAGCAACCACTCATGGGTCGCTACTTTGGTATTGCACCAAACTATTTATAGGTCGTTACAATCGTGTTAAAACGGGTTTGCTGTTGCAGTTAGGAGGACATAGGACGGGCTGTGGCTGGCTGGCGAGCGGGCGGGGTGAGAGAATAAGACCTAAATTATCCTTTCGCCTGATGAAAATGGCATTTATTGACTGTCCGTTTGGATCGGAGCGTAGGAGGGGGTGACAAATTTTCCTCCTCAACCCCACCCCCATCAGATCCTCCCCCCCACAAGAGCGACAATTTCTTCTGAAAAATCCCAAGGGCATTTTCACTGTCCTTTTTGAAAAAAAAATTATTTTCCACCTCATGGCTCAGATCAAACTTTGATATTATTTTTCTGCTACTACGATACACATGTACACATAGGGAACTCAAAGGCAACCGACCTACGTATCCTTCAAACATACTGATGCAGATACTTGCCTCTCGTCGGGGTCGGCGTTTGAATGTTGGCCGCGGTCTTCACTTAATCTTAGGCTCGAAATCTCGTTTACGCTCATACAACCTGTTTATCCTGCCGCAGACGACTGCGCTTACGTGGGATTCGGGTTGTGGTGCGGCCGTTTGCGTGTGCGCCACAAATGCGCCCAGGTTTTTTATGTTGGACTGCAATTTATCGTTGCCCTTTTGTTCATTGAACCTGTTTCACCTTCTGAATGTGTGCTGGGTTTTACTGACATGCATGCACAGCTCCTAGTTCGAGTCCTTTTGAACGAGCCCTGATTTTTTAGGCCCATAGTTATATAATCTTGTGCAACACTTCGTACAGGTGGTTGCCCCCTGTAGTAATTTTATTCGCCTGTCGTTTGGAAATCCTTCGCGGATAGATCATCAGGGGCAATAGCAGAAACAGGTAATTACGCACAGGAAGTTTATAGGATACAGCTGTAATGCTGCTGATACCTATGACAATTAACAGCTGCCCCACTCATCGAGGATAGTTGTCCGCGTGTGTACTAATCGCTTGATGACAGGCGTCGACCATTCGTCGACTTCGCCGATCGATTTTCTTGGCTGTTTGAATTGCTCGCGTCGTCGTGAACTATGTCAAGTCATTTTTGTGACTCGTGAGCGGTCGTTCACATTTATCCAACGCACACAGGAATACAGACAGCTTGTTCTGACGATGGAAGTGAGCGAGCCTTTGAAACGTCAGCCGGTATAAGCTTTGGTCTCAGAAGTCGTCTCCTCTTCTTCCTCTTCCGGCGATGATGTAAGGAATACTTAAGATATACCATTCCACCGGTTCCTTGCTGTAGAGCAGAGGTTGGGGACCCTTTGGGAAATATAGTTCCGTAACATCTAATATATTTTGAGATGGAATTGATTTCAATGTAAGTGTTATAAGCCTCTGGATTTTATCTGAGAAAGAGTCACACCTGGTTCGCAAGCCATACGTTCCCGACCCCTGCTATAGGGTGCGCCAAAATTATTTGCACGTTTAAAAGGTTAGATGCTTTCTTTGAAAGTAAAAGTTTAGCAATAACATTTTTGTTTTCCCCAACCTTAGTAGTTGGTGAAGTTTTTTGTAAAGAAACACATCGTGCACAATGTTACTGTACAGAAAAGCGGTAGAGATGTAAGAGGAAATTGAAAACTTACGAAAAACAGTGCCTGCGATCATGATGGCGCGAAGCACAGAGGATAGAAGTCGAGCTATAGGCATGATAGAGGCCGGACTGACGCGAGCGGAGGTAGCTATCAGGAAGGTCAAGGGGCCACATTACAAGCGGGCAGGTGTCCTCACAACGCCGAAGAACTCTGGTAGACCACAGATTCTAGGAGGAGAATTGAAAAGCTCGTTATTGAAAATCTAACTGATAGCCCAAGAAACGCGCAAAGAAACTGAACGCTATAGGCCTGAGTGGTTCTAAATCCAATGTGCACCGGTATTTGCATGACATTTTGGGTGCTACCGCCTATAACAGAAAGAAATCCCTAGACTAACAGAAAAACAAATCAAAGGTGGGATGACGTTTTGTGAGGTGGTCAGAAGGTGGACTGCAGACGACTGGAAACAAGTCGCCAACTCCAATTAATCGCCGTGTAAACTGTTCCATCCGTGAAACACAAAATTAACGTTTTAGAGCTTCATGTCGTAACACGGTTGACAATGTTGAATTTCCAAAGTGTAGCCCTACAGTTATGGTGCGGGAGCTATGCCCTTTGGAGGGCTCTCTGAACTCTTCATTGTACCACAACGTAAGCGGGTGAATGGTGCATAGCATAGAAGGGACATCCTAAAACAAAAATGGTCTAAAAGGCTGGAAAAAATCATGTGAGCAGTTCAAAATTTGAGAATTAACTTGCTCCGGATGTGTCAGAGAATATTTCCATGCAGGAAAGAGCCACAGTTCATACCTATCTGGAGATCTAGCGATTTCTATCAGAGAAAATTCCTCTCTTTTGGAGAAAATACATGTGGCCAACAAATAGCCCTAATTTGAATCCAATTGAAAATATATGGTCAATTCTTGGTAGTATGGTTGAAGAGCAGCTGCCTGCCTGTAGAATGATTCCCTTGGGGACTCTCCAGAATCTCATTTCTTTGATGCCAAGTAAGGTCCAAGCTGTCCTAAAGGATTCGAGCAAAATTCTCTGTGAATTAACTTGTGAAATATTTATTTCTCTAGAAACTGCTAGTGTGTTATAAAAGTGCAAATAATGTCGGGACACCCCATAGAAAAACCCTTGGCTGAAGTCCAGCGTGCTTGAGTCCATTTCGTTAAAATTCTCTCATCAAGATAAATGCCCGCTTATCTCTTTGCCTAAGTCCTTGCTCATAAACCCCTTCCACCCTTTCACGCTAATCATTTTAATGGTTTCTTGACCGGGAAGGTTTATCTCTGATGCATATGTTAACCAGCTTGCTTGATGAACGTTATTTTTCGTTTCCTGAAAGTACTTGATGAATTTTACAACTGCAATCTCTCTCTCTCTCTCTCGGTTTCCTCACTTTTATATCCCCCTTTCAGTGGGTTCAGTTCAGTCCCAAGGCTCGGTCATCACCTACCTTATATCACAACTTCGCATTGGCATGGACCTCACCCGTATCACCCTGCCCACCTTCATCCTCGAAAAGCGTTCAACCCTAGAAATGTACGCAGACTTTCTGGCCCATCCAGACCTCTGGATTGCCATTGCTGATGGCGCGACGCCCTGTGACCGTATGCTCGCCTGTCTGCGCTGGTATCTCTCCGCTTTTCATGCCAGTCGACGATCGGATGTGGCCAAAAAGCCCTACAACCCCATCCTTGGCGAGGTGTTTCGCTGTTGTTGGCCCATGCAACTGCGAGATCAGTCGACGGCTGATTCCGGCGTCCCCCTAGAGCCCGACCAGGTGCCTGTGGTCTACCCGGACGAGGAGCTAGCCCGCGCTGGTCCCCTGCCTTTTGCCGCCGACGACTGTGTTGTGTTTCTGGCTGAACAGGTGCCCATTTCTGTTTTCTCTTTTCTATCTGCCTCGTCCACCACTTTTTTTCCTGTTGGACGTGAAGTCAGGAGAGCTTTGCCTGTGTGCGTGTTCTTACTCACAGTCGGCGACAGAAAATTTGACGCGCAAAGCCGTAGCCTTCGATCTCCCTATTTATCGACTTATTTTAAACATCCTACTTAGGCAGATAGTGTTGCCGAGGGAGACTGAAATCGCCATTTATGGCTCTATTGTCCGTCGTCAGCCAGTCGTACGCAAACCCAAGTGATGCCCCACCCGAGCCTCGAACTTGCAACCTTTTTGATCGGAGTCTAGCGCCCCAACCGTTGAGCCACGAGCTCGTTGTCTCCCCGGTTTAGATCGGGGGATATTTACCCATGTTGACGAAGGTTCACCGACCGCTAACAGATTTCCTGTCTTCGACGGCAATACCATCTACCTATACTAGCGGTTCCCAAGCAGCACGCCTTCACGTTGGTGGAACCGACTGTACTCATCTTCGGACGGACCCATCTTCAGATGGACTCATCTCCGGACGGACCTATCTCCATATGGACCTATCTCCGGATGGACTACAGCAAAGAGCTGCACTTCCCTTACCCCCCCCCCCCATACCAAAATTTGCCATTATATATGTTTCTGTCTCTATCGTTTTTTCGAGAATGGATCTTCCTCATCCGGCGAGGTTGATCCGAATCCTTCTTTTTATTGCCGGCGTCGAGCCCAATCCGGGACCTGCTCAAGGAACTATCAGATAGTTCTGTTCCACCTGCGCCAAGCAGATCTTCCCAAACCAAGCCTGTGTCCTGTGTGTGCCTTGCAATAACTGGCAACACTTCCGCGCAAGAGGCGCTAATTGCTCGGGTCTTATTTCCATCCACCAATACAGCGGCTCATCGTACAGGTGCATAACCTGTCGTCATCCACGAAATGGGCCTGCTAACACTCCTGCACCCTCACTGCCACCACCACCTATGCCGCGGTCTGCCACGACTCAGGCTGCCTCACAACAACCCTCAGTACCGCCGCCGCTTATGTCGCTGACCGTCCCAGATGCCTCACCACTTTCTGACCTCAAAATACTGCAGCTGAACTGTAATGGCCTTTCTGGTAAAACAGATGAGATCATTAAACTCCTCCATGATCATGACATCAAAATAGCTGCTCTCCAGGAGTCAAATTTGTCAGCAAAGTCGAAGGTCCCACGTTTCCCGGGCTTCGCCGTCATTCGAAGAGACAGAGCTCGTAATGCCGGCGGTGGACTGTTCACTTTGGTTCACCAAAGTATCAAATACCAGGAGCTGACCTCTGCAGCAACATCCGCGGACTCGCCGCTGGAAGAACTCAAGGTACAAGTTACTATTGGACCGTCCAGTCTGACTGTCCATAACGTATACATTCATTGACAAAGCAGTTGTGATGCCAACTTCAGACCATCAATAGTCCACATGCTAACGGGTGATTCGAAACTCATCTTGGGCGACTTCAATGCTCACGATGACTTATGGTTCTCTAACCTTTCCTGTACTAGAGGTGCCTCACTAGCCGAGGAGATCAACAACACCAACTTTGGGGTCCTCAACACGGATGGAACGTCCACGAGACTCCCTCATTCAGGTACTTGCGCTAGCCCGGACATTTCCATCGTCAGTTGCGACCTATTACTATCTTCCTCATGGGACTGTCTATGCAAACTGAGCTCTGACCACCTCCCGATAGTTATCACAATCAGCACACATGCTTCCCCGATTCGTAACGCTCGCAAGTGCTTTATGAATCTACGTAAAGCCAACTGGCCCGGTTTCCTTAGTGAAACTGAGAATCTATTTGACCAGGCCCCTTTCCCTCCAGATGTTCGCCAAGGTGTGTCGGTTTTCAACCACATCATGCATACTGCCTCTAAGCACAACATTCCCGCGGGCAAGGTCTTTGATCCCATCCCAGGATACCCTACCGATGCGGCCACCTTATCAAGAGAGCGTGACGCCACCCGAGCTCAAAACCCTCAGCACCCGTCGTTACCGGCCATGACCTTAGAGATCTCCCGACTGGTCAATTAACACAAGAGGACCATATGGCAAGAAAAGCTAGCCACTTTCTCCAGCCGCACCAACACCAGCAAGTTGTGGCAAACAATCAAATCCATTGGTAGAGGGGCACCTGCTCCTCCCAACCAGGTTATCAAATTCAATGGTATACCGAAGAAAACCGACAGAGACATTGCCAACCAATTCAATGTGCAATTCACCACGGTTGCGGTCCATAAATCCTCGAAGAATTCGAGGATCGTCAAACACAGGTCGCGCAAACCTTTATTAATGCCGCTCCAGTTCTCAGCTCATGATACCACAACCGCGATTAAGCGTGCTAAGAACTCTAAGGCGTTTGGACCGGACGAAATTACGATGGTACACCTAAAACACATAGGCCCCAGAGGTGTCGCATTCTTAACCAGGTTGTTTAATCTGTCTCTAGCCACGTGCCATATACCAGCTATCTGGAAAATGGCTCATATCCTCCCCAGCCACAAAGCAGGTAAAGACTCCGCTGTCTCTGACAGTTACTGCCCGATCTCGCTTCTCAGCCCGGCCGTGAAAATACTTGAGCGTCTTATTCTCCCCTCGCTCAATAGACATGCCAACCTCCAAGAACACCAACACGGTTTCAGAGCCTTCCACTCTACGACGTCAGCCCTACAACGTGTCACGGACCGCATTGCATGTGGTTTCAACAAAACGAAACCTGAGGACAGAACACTAATGGTCGCCCTCGACCTTAATAAAGCTATTGACTCGCTTAACATTGACACCTTGATGACATCCCTCATGGATTCGTCGCTACCGAACAAGCTCTGCAGATGGCTGAACTGCTATCTCCGTGGCAGACAAACGCGAGTCGAATTCTCAGGCACGCTATCTAAAGCCCGCAACTCTAGGACAGGAGTTCCTCAAGGTTCTGTCATTTCGCCATCGCTATTCAACATCTACATGGCTGACCTCCCGAATCCCCCCCCCTGAAGTCGAAATGGTGACTTACGCTGATGACATCACCCTGCTGTCCTCTCACCCAAACTTTCGCATGGCTGCCGATGCCTTAAATAACTACATCCCCAGTTTAGTCCGGCACCTAGACGATAAGCAACTGAAACTATCCGCGACCAAGTCCTCAGTAACTCTGTTCACTCCGGACCCCAAAGAATACAAATCTCATCCTCCAATAAAGGTGGAGGGCGATGAAATTTCCTTATGCCAGTATCCTAAACTCCTGGGCCTTACTCTCGACCCGACGCTGGCTCTACACCGCCATGCTGACACTCAAGCCAGCAAAGCCAAAGCCAAGCTCAACATCCTAAAAGCCTTGGCAGGTTCTTCATGGGGCACTGAGACGTTAGTCACGAAATACCGGGCAACAGGCAAGGCAACGACTGAGCATGCATCAGCCATCTTCGCCCCACTGTTAAGTGATACTAGCTGGGCGAAAGTCCAACGCGTTGAGAACGCTGCTCTCCGCATCGCCACGGGCTGTGTTAACATGACCAATGTAGATCACCTGTATCAGGAAACTCAAGTCCTGCCTCTGAAGGTTCACTCCATCATGCAGGCAAAAATCTACATTGCGCAGTCTCATAACCCAGAACATCCGGGCAATCGCCTTTTAACGCCCCCCCCCACCTGCTAGACGCATGAAGCAGTCTACCATAGACGCGTACGGCCCACACGCTTCGGAGTACCCCACTAATTTACCGATAACGGACCTCGTTAAGCGTATCCACACCGAAACTGTCGAGCTAGCCATCAGCAGCTATAAACCCAACAGAGTCCTCAACGCTCCTCCGCCGGTCTCCGACGTTATGGCCAGAGAACGTTGGGCCAACCTGTCCAGAAACGCTAGAACCAGGCTATCCCAGCTGCGTTCCGGCTTCTCCACGCTGCTGAATTCATTCAAAAGCCGTCTCACCTCATGCTTTGACAGCGTCACAGACAACTGTCCTGACTGCTTCTTGCCTTTCCACACAACATGCCACCTCTTCAACTGCCCAGCCAAACCTACGGACCTCACGCCTGAGGACCTATGGCTTCGCCCAGACAAAGTCGCCGAATTCCTTCATCTTTCTTAAACATTTTATACCGTTCTCTTTATTCTTTATTCCTTCATCTCTATCCCTTCATCTTTCTTAAAATTTTATACCATGTATTGCTGGCAAACTAGGTTAAGGGAGTAAGCTAGTACAACAACAACAACAACCTATACTAGCAGTTGCTATGGCTGTCAGAGCATCTGTCGAGGTCCAAGGCAGAGCGGGACCGAAGGGTTCCGTTGGCGGTGGGTAAATGTTCGTCAAAAAGTGTCGACATCATACTTAGTTATTTTATCATTCGAAATCGATGTCATTCCCAATTGTATGGTCGTTGTCTCCATGGAATTGCCACTTTACGTCTGATATTTAGCAAACCGAGTTGCCTACTTCTACCGCTGTTGTGAGTAGTGATGCTTTGCGTTTTCAGTGGATTCTAGTGAATACATTTGTTTGTCTAGTCTGCTGATCGCGATCTTTTCCACGCCATCCATCATGTTCCAATGGCAAAATTAGACGAAAACAACCTGAGGTGTCTTCATTCGCTGTTACTGAGCTAGAATAAAGCCGCGTTTACGTGTGCCATAAAGTGACTAGTTCTCGCCTACAAAACAATCATGAGTGGCACATAGGCGTAGGGGTTTTGTGAAAACTTTCCGGTATAAATTACCGCATAAATTACTACATTCATGTAGCTAAAAGCAGACGCGTCAGAGCCAAATGCTCACGGCATTTCCGTGCTTTGCAATCCATCGAAATGGATTCCCGTAAAGTCCAGTCATTATTGGTCTGTTGGAAACCGGAAAATCGAGTAGCAACATACCAAGCGACACTTATGAATGCTGATTGCTCCTCAATGGTGGGCGCGGAGGTGGCTGTGCAAGGTCCTACACGCCGGCGTTCAATCGGTCCATAAGCTGCCTACGCATCGGCGTGACTAATTGAGAAGGCGAAGGTAATAACAAATTAGTCACACCCTTCCCCCCCCCCGACGTGAGTGCACATCTTTAATTCAAGTCACGATTTTTGAATTCGCAGTCACCCACATAATTTTTCACGCTGGAACCAGGAAATGCCGACGGTTGATTAAAGACTGGGTCTCACATGAGAACTTAGTCCACCTATGTGTCGATTTGGTGCCGGCACACATACCTGGGCAGCCACGCCGTCGTGACTGATCGTTGGTTGGCAACCACCAATTATTAATGTCGCCTGTTTTCAAAAAACGGCTACCCCAGAGAGTTCGTGCATCGATGCATAAAGCAGCAAAAGTTTAAACAAAACAAAAAGGAACTAGAATGTTCCGATGAAGCGTCTAATCCAAGAATTTGGCGAACACTTCTATATATTAAAAACGTGTCTGAACTCGTAGAAAGACGCCTGAAGAAGTATCAAATCCAAGTAGCACACAAGCCAACACATACTTTACGAAACCAGCTTGTACATACTAAGGATAGGGTTGGCTATTTAGACAGAAAAGAGGTCGTTTACAAAATTCCTTGTAACTGTTGCAATGTAGTTTATTGCGGAAAAACAGGACGATCGGCCTCCGCACGCCTACGTGAACATCAGCGAGCGGTAAAGGGACGATATCCGTTGTCCGAGGTCGCCATACACACAGTAGAAACTGAGCACTAATTTGCATGGGACAAAACTTGCATTGTCGGCTCTTGCCCATACAAGAAGGGTCGCAAATTTTTAGAAGCTATGAGTTCCGACGAATTCTGCTTCAACAGGCACATTAATTTGGATCCAATATACACCAACCTTAAAAAGGCCTGGAAAATCGACCAACCGCAAAAGCAGGCCAATGAACACAGCTGACACAGCATTATCAATTTTTTGACACGTTTAAAAATGTGAACTGTTCCTCACACTATTCCCTCACGTTTGAAGACGACCTAGCGTGCTAATGTCGAAAATTTACGAATGAAGTTTGTTACCGTTTCCCGAAGAATTTCTCCATCAAATAGCATTATTCGGGATGCCTATTTTCAAATTCATACTCTTACACTAGTTCGAAAGCTCACAAATGAATGGTTCTTGCGCTTGATTGGCCTTCTCTCTTACTCCTGTAGACACCTAGAGTTTGGCGATGGCTGTTTCGGATTGTTTCAGACATTTTGCAATATCTCCTGAGTAGTTGAGTCCCTGTAGGATGTTTCAGCATGTTGTCAACAGTCGACATCTGCTTCTTGATGGGGTCTGTGAAAAGAGGCTTCTAGATTGAGCTATCTTCTAATAGTGACAGCATTTTCTGCTTTAAGTCTGATTTGTTCAAGATAACAGTTAAGCTTCCTTTGTCTGCAGGGCGTATGATGGTATTTTCGTCAGTTTTGAAGTCCTTTAGTCCTTTTTTTTCTTCAGGGGATAGTGATGAAAACTGATTACGACCTTTTAAGGCTTGGGCATTACTCTGTCGGAATGTAAACCCTTCACTTTCGTTGAGGTGTCCTGTTGATAGGATACACTCCAAGCTGGCTAGGAAGTCCAGATGACTTTAATCAGAATAATTGTACTTCATCCCTTTTGAAAGTACATTCTCCTCCGTTGCTGTAAGGGCTCTAGAAGACAGATTCACAACTTATGTGGCAGACTTTTTTTTGTATAAGCTGGCGTCTTAAAACATCCTTTTTTATCGTCGCCCGAGTTCTGATACGTTGGCAATCGTTTCAGTCAGAGATTCAATTAAGTGTAGGGGAATTGTAGCATTTGTCTCTATGCATAAAATGACATCATTGTGAATTAAATGGCAAACATTGCTTTATAGTTTGAAGTATATTTTAAGCCCGTTGTGTTAGTTTTAGTCTCTGCGTTTGCCTTAAAAATACTTTCTTTAATGTTTGCTTGAACCCATGGAATAATTTCTTTGCCGAAGCTCTTAATTTACTGCAAATAAGCCCTCATGCTTACAAGGGACACTTTTTTTCATAAAGTTTCTGTATGATTGAATACTGACGTTTTGAATTTACTTTTTCAGTCGTTCTTGTGAATCCTTTTCAGGAAAATGGAAAGCTTACTACTTATATAAATTTAACCACATCCCCGATATTGTATTTCCCAACTCATTTTTGGAAAAAAAACTATGTTTTCTATCAAATTTTTTTCAAATATAGCATATTTTGCCGTTCAAAAGTTTTTTCTCCCAGGAATGTTAAACTGCACTGTATTTTTTCACTTCTTGTGACATGTTTCACATCTAAAACGGTAGCATTTTTACTTCGTGTTTCTGGGAGGGAGTGCTCTTACGAGTATACCATATCTAAATTACCGGCCCCAGCTTGCAAATAAACTTAATTAACTTGCGGGCATGAGACTGTCTTTTATGCCTTTAAGACACTAAATTTCACTCCGAAGTTGGTCGAAACCCACAACAGTGCTTTCCCCAGTTAGTAATTTTATAGACGAGGCAAATTCTCATGAAATAAGTATAGCAATTAAATTATTTCTACCTAATCTAGGAAACCGTATGAACTTGTTAGAAGCATTTAAAATCGATTAAAGGTCGCTTATCATGTAGCGTTCTTTCTCCGTTTAATGGACGCAAGTTACTGGGAGGTGTTTAGCTCGAAAATGAATATTTTGTCGGGTATCAGTTAGTACGATATTATATTCCATGTTACTCCATATTGCAATATCACATAAGCGATTTGGTTTCAGGACTTCCGGTATTTACCTCGTGCTCTGAAAAGTTATATCAGGAGGAGAGGTTTATTGCTACCAACTCAATACCCAATCGTGTCTTTTCTCCTTTACGTTCCTTTAGTGGTCACCTCTGTTTCGAGTTTTATGCGTCAAATAATTTTTTTAATGTTTTATTTGTACTTGAACGGGACATTTTCACGCCCACGTTCCTTTTTTGACGTGTAGGTTTCCCACCATCCACCAATCTCCGCCTTTTACGCAGAATATCCCCCAAGTCGCATCCAGGTGGGCGGTCATATTTGGACCAAATCAAAATTCCTGGGTCTCAGCATTGGTGTGGAAATGGTCGGCAACGCGACTGTGTCCCTACTTGACTTAGATGAGGACTATACTGTCACTTTCCCATCGGCTTATGGAAGGTGAGTTCCAAACCCCTGTTCTCCAGTTGCCATTAGCGGTAGGTTCTGTATTTTGTGCATAAAGGTTTCCAAACTGGTCTAGTCAGAACTGTTGCCCGTCGTCTGCTTCATGGGTGCATGCGTGCGGACGACAAATGGAGGATCACTTAATTTTTGTGAGTTTTCGAATATTTGTAACAGCTAGCTACATCGGGAAGGTTACAACTTGTAAAAAAATCCTTAAGGATTTTTATGCCTCCAAATTTACGAGAAAGAGTCAATCATTGGAACCGTTTTTTGTTTTTTCTGATCATTTGTTCTCGAATAGGAGTCCACAGGAAAAGCAGCAGATATAGGGTGAGGGCATTACCCAATCAACGACCATTGTCGTACGCTTTGTGCTGACTGTCCAGGGTGTCAGATCAATGCATCGGCTAACTGAGTTCTCTCATTTCGTGTCCAAACTGTCCTTGTAAATAAACACGTTGGACCGAACGTGCATGCGCTCAAATCGCGTATACACGAGCACAAGCTGGGGTGTGCAACGGGGTGACGAATCATCACATGTGGGTATCCACACACACACCTCGGATACGGGTCGCGATTCTAAGTTCACAGCTGCTTATTCATCAGAGGCCCGCAAACAGAGCCTTGCGCCGTCACTTCCAGACCCGCGCAACTTGTTGTGGATTGGCTAATTATCACTATAGCTGTCGCTTTTTCTGTTATTGTTGTCCTATCTGTCAATCGGCTGGTGTGCCGATTCTGAAGTTCAGAAAAACGAAGAACTGGTTTCGGTGTCGAAGGTTCGCCCTCAATAAATTTATATTTGGAGAGTTTGAGCGGTAGCTCACTTTTTATCATAACAAATGTCAAGACATATGAGGAAGATGTAAACGCTTTTTTTGACGGCCTACTTCCAAACTCTATAGCAGCGTTTCTTCCATTCACCGTGCATAAAATTTGGTACGCAAAAAATAACACCGAAAGATCACATACGTTACACAACGATTGAAAACTACAACCTTTCACACCATGAACAATCGACAGTGGACGACTCGTAAAGCTTACGTCAAAATGTACTTCCTTCAAAAACAATGCTAGCATACCGTGTAGATGGCCTCATTATTTCAAATAAGCAAGGACACAAAATAGGCACACAAAAATGCACCTGAAGGAACTGTTTCGTTTGAATGGAGAGCAGAAAAATATGGATGGCCAATTAAAAAGCCTACTTTGATCATGTCATCTTTATGTAAAATATCTACGCAAAACCGTCTGTTTTTGCGGCTGTTTTTGTTCAACATTGGGGGCGTGTTCTCCTCTCCGCTATCAACAGGTTTCTTTATCAATAGAGGAGAATATACGAGTTCCAGGCAGCAGTTCAGAAGAAGAAGATGCGATCACTGGAACAAGGACTTTATTTTCCTGACGTTTCGGATTCCCTCGGGAATCCTTAATCATAGGTAATCGAAGGACAGTCTGAAACATGCGCAGATAGGGTGATACATGCACAGATAACACGGTATTTATAGTTCGTAGCGGTCAACCGCATGCGTACTATAATTGTCAGTTCCTTTAGCCACCGCTTGCGGTCTTAATTGGTGCGGTGATGGCTCGTTAATGATAATAATTAATTGATGAGCCATCACCGCACCAACAGGTGAGTTCCAGGAAACAGTTCAGAAGTAGATGCAATCGCTGGAACAAGAAGTTTACTTGTCTGACGTTTCGGATTCTGTCGAGGACCCTTCATCCGAAGTAACCGTAGAATAGTGTGAAACATGCATCATTCCCCTTCTGTGAAAAGTCGATGTTTATATCCGTTCGGCAACACCGGCAAATAATTACTCCTCGGGTGAAGGCTATAGAGCTGAGAAGAAGGAGTCCACCCTGCTTCGTTTGAATTTGTCCTTTATTTCCGCCACCTGACCTACTGCCATAAATGTAAGCCCCAACTACCCTCATGTCCGGGCTCCTTTGCTTACACAGGAGCTAGAGATGCCTCCAGGGCTAATCGTTTGCGAGTGACATGTCCAAATAAACAAATGGTATGCCAACTTGTAAGACAAATTTAGAATAGTCCAGAGAGAATTTGGTGGCCAACGAAGGGAGCGCTGAAATGACCATGTCTCTCTGGTTGGTTAGCTTGCCAGCACTGCCCCAATCCCAAACTGCTGCTAGAAATCTGGAGTCGGTTGTCTATCGAGCATCGACCTTCTCACAGGCTGGATATGAGCAATTACCTATCCTGATGGCCGATCATCATATGGCCGCCAGCGTGGCTTCTGTGCATGAATTAGTAATGCGCTGAGGGCATTGTTTGATGAGCCAGTGACCGGGTTTAAGAGATCGAATGCGCAGCCTGCGGCAGTTAGGGTGCTACTGGCCTATTGAGGCATTTAAGTGGGAAATTGCTATTCAGTGTTCCTGCCTTTGTCGGTAAGCCTTATCCGTTATGGCTTATTGGTCGGAGTGCGTCGCTCGTGTGGTTTGTAGCTTTGGAGCTCAGACTATAAGGACGCCATATCGGAGTGTTGAGACGCATTACAGTGAAGTAGAAGACAATGTTTCTGAATTAAAATATGTTTGGCGGATACTGAGAGCGAATGTTTACGTGCGCAATTTTGTCAACCAGTGCATACACAGGCAAGACAAGAAACCAAAACTAACCGGGCTAAAAGTCTGCAAACTCTTCCGTACGTGAAGAATGTATCGGATGCAGTCATCTACTTTCTCACTCCATTTGGAATTGGAGTTGCGCACAGATCAGAAGCAATTATCAAGCGCTGGGTCATGGCACTGAAAGACCCACTGCCACAGCAGGAAACGGTCGGGTCGATTTCCGGATCTGGTGCAGTTGTTGAGAAAGCAACTACGTCGGAGAAACCGGGAGATTACTTTGGACGTGAATGGCCGAGCATGCAGCGACGGTGTGGAGGGAAGGCGCTAACTCCCAGGTTTTACCTCACTAGACGAAACCCAGCCATATTTTCAAGCGTAACGAGGCCAAACTCCCCGCAAGAGGTGACGGCCACGTAAGCCGCGAGCTGCTCGAGTAATCGTTTTCCGGCCCACAGTAAATCAACAAATGCAGCTAGCCGCCGTTCCTGTACTCCGTACTGAAACATTATCTGTGCAGAAAAATCTGTCACGGGGCAAGGATCGGGCCCAGCAACAACTCTGACGACAGCGATCATAACTGTCGTGTAATTATCAAGTCCGCTTCTAACGCAGATGACGAAATGGTGGCAGTTAATGACTTGAGGGCGGACTGCCAAGCCGTCACTGCCCTAATTATGACCCCCGGCGGTGGTTATGGGAGCTGATAACTATAATGCTCCTCTTAGAGTTCGAAAGCTTAGATACCTGGAACGCGACACGCCTTCTTCCTTGTCCCTGTACATATCTGTGCATATACCATCCTATACTATGGTTACCTCTGATGAAGGGTTCTCGACAAAATCCGAAACGGCAGACAAATAAACTTTTTGTTCCACCCATCGCCTCTTCTACTTCTGAAGTGCTTCCTGGGACTCGCATATTAGCTCCTATCGATAAACCGTAAATATCCGTTTCGCTCCTACTATCAAGATGTATCGTGGCATGCCCCCCCCCCCCCATTATGACCCAATTTGAATTGAGTTTCACTGACTGGACCTTTTACATGTAATCAGCATTTGCTCTTACTGCGTCACCCCGAGCGCAAGGTGCAAGATTGACTGCCCTTTTTTAGAATTTAAAAAATAAATGAACAAAAATTGAAGTACATTCGAACAGATGACTAATTAGCGTGTTCTTGAAGCCTTAAAGCACGCATGAAGATGCATGCAAAAAATAAGTACCGGAGCACGCGAAGACAAAGCATAGTTTATTTTAGTCCTGTTTCAGGTAAAATATGTGAATAATTAGGAATGGCGCCTTTTTAAATGTTGAAAAATTTCCCCTCTGTACTGTGTCTGCTGTACTTAATAAGAGTAAACAGTTTGTCGTTTGATCTACCGTGTGAGACTATCACTGACAGAAACGGGTGATACATGCCCATGAAGTTGAAATATTCATAGGATACAGTCAGCACTGTGCACTCATGCCAATTAACGACAATTGTCCTTTTTGCTCGTTCGTTTCTTGCAAAACAGCATATCGGCAGTGGTCTGCTGAACTTGCGTCACGCATTCTGATTGCTCGGCTATTTTCCTTATTTGTCATTAGTGTGCAGTACTGACTGTTTTTTATAAACACTGCAACTTCCTAGGCGAGTGTTACCCGTTTCCTATGCTGTTTTCTGTTGATGTCTCCAATAAGAAATCCGCAACGGATGTCGAAACGTCAGGCGGGTAAAAGTCTTGTCCCAGTGATCGTATTTTCTTCTCCTTTCTCTCTGTATTGTGTCTGTCGTATCTGATCGGAGTGAACCTCTTTTCATTTGATTTACCGTTGACATAGAAATTGCCGTTGTGTAGCCGCATTTAGAAAGCGGAGCTATTCTTCTAACTAGGCTGACTTCGCAAGGTGAGGTGAGGTGCCTTAGGAATTTTGGGTACGAACGGGTCCCCAACAGCCGCACGGATTGTTTGTTCGAGGTTGTCTCCTCTAGCGCTTTGGGTCAATAGCCTAACCACAAGGCAGCGGTGGCAAGCGAACTTTTTTAATTGCGGTTCACGCTCGCCATGTCACAGCGCCGTCGTCAGGCTTTGCGACACTTCGTAGGCTTTTGTCTTGCCAGGCCTCAGCCCGCCGCGCTTTGGTAGCACTGCTGCGTCCGCGACTTCTTATTTGTCAGACCTGAGAGTCTGCTTTTTTCACAGCTAACCTTCACCAAAGGCCGTTCTACTATCCGCCACCCGTGGATGCGCTGGGTAGCCAGCAGGCTAACGGGTAACCCGTCTTCCCGACATAGCAAGCCGACCCGCATACTTTGATCGGACACTGGAGGTTTTTGTTCTGTAAAATGACCGTTTGATTCCTGCCTGCATTGGGGCTCCTTGTGTCTGTGAGCGACCTTGAATTGTCCTCAAACTCCCTGTTTTTGGTATGTCTTTTGATGATAGCCAGAAGAGGCACTCTTTGCCTTTGACATTAATTAACTATAATCCAGAGTTCTTGTCTGTGCTGATTGTTTTCGAAGTGTTTTCCCCTAACTGATTGTTTGGGCCCCATTCTTGGGTTTATTCGAAAATGAGCCATTGTTGCAGGAGTAGGTACTCCTAAAACAAGCATCGATTATTCATAGATTCCTGAGCACATAAAATAAGTTCTATACGGAATGTACAGCGTTTTGATCTTTTATTTTCCCAGCGAGACCGTTTCTTTTCATCTTCACCTAGAGAACACTCAATGGGTAGTTTAATAGTCCTGTTTATTTTCCTCCCTCCTTAATTTCTAGAAACATCCTGTCCATACCCTGGGTTGAGTTGGGTGGACGCTGCACCATTGACTGTCCCCGCACCGGCTACTCCGCAACGGTTGACTTCCGCACAAAGCCCTTCTACGGTGGCAAGAAGGACCAAGTACGCGCGGAAGTGTTTGCGCCAGGCGAGAAGCGACCCCTGCTCACAGTTGATGGCGAGTGGAACGGCAAGATGTGGGCCAAATGGGCTGAGGGAGTATGTTGTTCCTTCAAACCTGAAACCATATTTTCTTCCCCTTGCTGTCAGACCATCTACTTCCCAACTGTGAAAGCGGAACTGTCGTGCTTTTGCAGCAAGTACAGTGTTTTTCTTCATTTGCCACGCGAAAGTTCGTCTGCCAAAGTGACCTCTACGGCCGGGAGGAGTTAACTGTGACTTGTGCTCAAGTTGGGTTATGTTGCGAGGGACGAATTCAACTCTCACTTCACTGCGTTTTCCCATGATTATGATGGTGATGATGATGATGACGATGATGATAATTGTTTGACCATCGATTTCGATGAAGTCCACCATATGCACCAACACGTTGGCACAGTGATGCTGGCTGGCCACAGGGGTTAGCTTTAAAATGATAGCAAATTTTCGGCGATGATACCCATGATAGCATTAAGGAAGTCAAGTAAAGCGAACGAACGAACGTTTTTGATTAATTCATCAACAGGCAATACAGTAATATAAAGGAGGGTAGAGTTAACGAAAGTTTTAGGCAAAACCATCAGTAGTAACAAGGGGGAGAGGTGTAAAAGGCTCAAAGGGATCAGATTCTAGTCTTAATTGGGGACAGAGAAATGGGAGTGGGGGGAGAGGGGAAGGAGTCAGACAATTAGTTAATGCCATCCAGTGGTCCTCGTCTCGGGTTTTGTTTGGTTGTGTGAAGACGCAAGGTGTCAACGTCTTGAAACTGTGTCGATGGCCTTTGGATGCTTGATGCCGCTGTCTCATCATTATTTCGCGGCGTAGTAAGAGGCGTGAGGGCAGATTTTGAAAAGGCTCTTGGCCACGGGAGCCTTAGGGCCGCTACAAATGCTTTCTGCGCACATAAAATTGGGTTTGTGAGGCGAATGGCTCCTTTGGGGCAAGTTACATTGGTCGAACGATTACACGTTTACGCATGCGAGAGCATCACCCTGCGTGGCTAAACAGACGTGAAGCAAAGTCGATATCAAGCGCAATTCTGGCTCACTTGGTAGACAGCGGTCATCGGGTAGACGTCAACCAAGCATTTAGAGTCGTCTACAAAGTTCCAGCTAAACACTCTAAGTTCCTGCGTCAGCGGATACTTGCGACGGCAGAAGCAGTCGCCATTCGCCTCATAAACCCAATTGTTTGTGCGCAGAAAGCATTTGTAGCGGCCCTAAGGCTCCCGTGGCCAAGAGCCTTTTCAAAATCTGCCCTCACGCCTCTTACTACGCCGCGAAATAATGATGAGACAGCGGCATCAAGCATCCAAAGGCCACCGACACAGTCTCAAGACGTTGACACCTTGCGTCCTCACACAACCCAACAAAACCCAAGACGAGGACCACTGGATGGCATTAACTAATTGTCTGACTCCTTCCTCTCCCCCCACCCCTATTTCTCTCTCCCCAATTAAGAGTAGAATCTGATCCCCTTGATCCTGTTACACCTCTCTCCCCCTTGTTACTACTGATGGGTTTGCCTAAAACTTTCGTTAACTCTACCCTCCCTTATATTACTGTATTGCCTGATGATGAATTAATCGAAAACGTTCGTTCGTTCGCTTTACTTGACTTCTTTGGTAGAAAATTTAGTTAGTGCCAACCGCACTTGTCACCTTTACCATGAGTCAAGATCCGGCGTTGGCCGCTTTCTCCAAAGCATGCCAAAAACACCGCCAAACTTAGAATTTTGCGTTTGTACTACCGCCCTACCTACCCTCACTCAACTTCGACCATCACCTTCGGTAGGTATCAAGACAGGTTCAGAAATGCCGAGACTCAATCGGCCACTACAGTAGTCGCCGTCTATTAAGCCCATGGTTAATAAGCCCAGCCGCTTATGAAGCCCAATTTGGTCTGGTCCCGAGGTGGGCTTAATAACCGGCGACTACTGTACTTAGTCCCCGGTTAATAGGCCCAGCCGCCTATTAAGCCCAATTTGGTCTGGTCCCGAGGTGGGCTTAATAGCCGGCGACTACTGTAGTACTTTTTCTACCACTACTAACTAGCAATGGAGCTGCGCGTTAGTAGAACTGTTACTCACACTGCCGCTATCATCTGTCAGAGGTGATGCTAATTAAAGTCCACGCTGGGGCTCATACCCTCTTAAGCTGAACAAGCAGCGTGACCCTGGGTTTAAGCTATTCCGAGTAAATACATGTTTGGAGCCCTGGGCACATTAAGGCTTGCCTTCGTTTCCACCCTCTCATTTCTATCCATTAGGCTGTGTCCGTTTCCACTTGCTTCAGACTATGAGGACTAGGATACCGCTTCTAAAAGGTGTACGCTAACGGACGTCCACTGTGTGCCCTTGTTGTTGTGTTCTTCCTTGGGCAGTGGTGTACTACTTACTAGAAGCAGTAAAGGCACCAAGACCGAGTCAGACCTACATGGTGGGGTAGTAGATTAAATCCAAACAGCCCATTACCAGATGAGGTCAGAACGCCTCAAGATTAACTTGGACGCAGTGGCTGACTAGGTATGCTTCCACCTTCCTTGGCTGTCATGTTGCACGCATAGGAAGCCTGTTTAGCCTCGACAGTTGCTGCGCCCAATCCCCATTTCGTTCTCGCCATTGGTCTAGGCAGTTGACAGAGTGTGAAGGATGCATCGCAAGTCTGCTATCATGATAAAATGTTTTATATGTAACGTACCGGCCTGCGCTCGCTATGCTGCAGGACATATGGTTGACATCATTGTTTACCATGGCAGAACTGTCCTTAGGAAATGGAAGAAGAAGAAGAAGAAGAAGAAGAAAGAAGAAGAAGTAGTAGTAGTAGTAGTAGTAGTAGAAGAAGTAGTAGAAGAAGAAGAAGTAGTAGAAGAAGAAGAATTAGAAAAAGAAGAAGAAGAAGAAGAAGAAGAAGAAGAAGAAGAAAGAAGAAGTAGTAGTAGAAGAAGAAGTAGTAGAAGAAGAAGAAGAAGAAAGAAGAAGAAGTAGTACTAGAAGAAGAAGAAGTAGTAGTAGAAGAAGAAGAAGAAGAAGAAGAAGAAGAAGTAGTAGTAGAAGAAGAAGAAGTAGTAGAAGAAGAAGAAGAAGAATTAGAAGAAGCAGAAGAAGAAGTAATAGAAGAAGAAGAAGAAGACGGAGAAGAAGTAGTAGAAGAAGAAGAAGAAAAAAAAAAGAAGAATGCTATATTGAGGATTTTAAAAACCTGAATTTTCAGCAAAATGGCTCCATTCACGGAGAGCAGATGGTAAAGTAAATAAAGGATCATTTTAAAAGTACAAAGGTAAAAGGTCATGTAATACTCACAAGTCAAGTTTTTCACGACATTCACCTCAACTATGGCGACAGATTGGCTTTCAACTTCTTCGTTTCCGCTTCTTGACACGCTTTTTTCTTCGTGTTGTTATCCTACGGAGAATTGTCAATGTTGGTGTTGTTGGTGAATTGCATATGCGACAGATTGGCCGCATTTGACAAATATTGGGATGGTGATATGTTGTCGATAAAATAACTTGTTTTCGTGCATTTAAAAAGGTAGCAGTGTACTGTAGATATGACCTCGTGATCACAAATGCAGACAAACATAGCAGAGGATTAGAGAGGATGGTAAAGGATAATAAATTCCCTTGTGAATGGAGAGCAAAAAAATGGATGGCTCGAATTCGAAAGCCTAGTTTCTGGTGTCGCAGAACGCCCCGTTTCTCGCCTGCCGTACCAGTCTTTGATCTCTGCTTAAGTTTGAATCGCTAACTTTATATACCACAGTACTCACAGTAATTTAGGAATGACAAGGAACGACTTTAGAAAGTCAGTGTTTAAGTGGTTGATTTTTCGTTTAGGATTTTGCCTCAGAAGTACGGTCTGCCAAGGCAGGTGCTAATGATGAGGTATGTGAATTCTGTGCTTTTTTTTCAGGTGTATCTCGCGCTTAAAATGTTTAGGAATGTTGAGAGTGTTCACTGTCACGGTGCAAAAGATGAATTTTCTGAGCAGTACATTTCGCGAACCCATCGTCATGTGCCGTCAGTTCGTATTTTTCCAAAAGCTGACTGATTTGCTCATAAAAGGATGAAATTGTTCATTGATTCTAGATGCTGCCTCGACATTGTACGCTTTTGGGTTGATGCGAACAGCGCTCTTGTTAAAAACACATCTGCAGTAAAGTCTGCTTTAGTTTTAGACCTTTTCTAAAGACCCTTTAGCCTGTTCATTGGAGAGTGCCTTGTGTCTTTTGTTTTAGAAATCTGAACTGTTTGTCGACACAAAAGCCATGCCAATCATGATGAAACGTCTTCGCCCTCGCGAGATTCAGACTGCTAACGAATCCCGAAAGTACGTTTCGCTGTTATTTTTATTGATGGTTGATCAGTATGGATTAAGTTGATGCGGAGGATGATGACTGTAGCCATTCCGACGGCAACCCATCGTGAAAAATCTTTTTGTAAGTGAAAGTTGCAGGTTTTCTAACAAATATTTGTAAGGAATCGTTCGACTACTGAATCGTTGGTCTGTTTTTGCCGTATTTTGTGCGGCAGGTAGTTAGGAGCCGTCCTAACCGACTCGCGTGAAAACACGCGTGCGCGCAGCTCTGGTGGGTCGCTTCCACGCCACGTGATTCATCCGCCCACACAAAGTGCACCTACGTAAGTGCAGGTAGCTGGTATGAGTAGTACTCTCCCTGCCTGGCGGATGAGTAATGAAGGCAGACTAGTCGCTCCTCACTTGAGGACGCCATCTGATTTGTCCGATCGGAATGCCTGTAAACGCCTCAATTCGGCTGTGCTGGGTACACTAATGGTAACTTCCACTTCATTGTATTCGCAACTGGTGCCGTTTAACGGTTGGTCGCTGTTTTTCTGATATTGGTGGTTAGCCCAACTTTTCGGCATATAGATACTAAGAGGTTCGTGTTCCACTACATGCCCCTTTCTTTCGTCGTGATACACAATTAATGCTTAACACGTCATATATCTTATTTCTTGGAGGGGTTCGCATTGTCCTACATTCTCTTGATGTTGGAGCGAAACGCATTCATGGCTTGTTTGTTGGTTCCGATTCATTTCGCTAAACCGGGTAACACAAGGTTGAAGAATGTTGCGTGAGTACGCAACCATGATTTAGTCTGTTCGTCACACTGATTATCCTTTTGTTATTGTTAATGCGGGTTTACACGTTTTTGAGGCTTTTTTTTTACCATGTGCGTGCATTTGTAAACATACCTAAATTTCTTTATTGTCCGCCGGGTTACTTGTAGGTTCCTGTCTAAGATCCGTGCCAGAGCAACAGACATGTTAAAAATTTCAGTTGTCATTTTGAGACGCTTTTTTAATTTGGTGTGTAGTAGTCTTGTCGGTGGCTGCATACAGATTGTGCAATTCGCATGACACCTGCGGGGCGGTCCGTTCTAGGTGTTCAACAGATGTACTATCTCATGATAAATGAATTATACTTGTTATGGGTGCTTTCGTTGTGAAAAGATGGTAGGGGTTTCATTGGTAGTGCACCTTATTAATATGCGCAAAAATTCGCGCGCCAGATATAATATTCCTTTTATCGTCTCAGGGGGAGGAATAAGAAGAAGTGGCGATTTCGGAGACCACGTTGGTTTTAGCTGACGTTTCAAAAGCTGATGGTCACAAACGCAGTTGTGTTAGAACCCTCTTCCAATGTGTTCAGGCACACCGCAGTGACGAAAGTGGAAAGAAGGAAGAGATTAAGTTTTTCACCATCGTTTTCACCATCCACCAAAGCAGAGGAAGAAGAAGAAGGTACGAGGACATAGGGCGTTTTATTTTGAGACTGACGTTTCGGACACTCTCTCGGTGCCAGCGTCCGATTACCTGGGTGGTTGTCCCTGTTCGCCGGGACTGTTGCAGACTTGCCACGTGCCTGTTTTTATATTCGCGCTCGACGCACGACCATTGACCTGCCTGTTCGCTGGTGAGCTCGTGTGACCTCTGTCCACTTTTCAGCTGTCGCAAGTCACTATGGAAGAGGAGGTCACCAATCAATTACCCTTCCTCGTCGTACAAGTGACGAAGCTGGAAGACGGTAAGATAATGACAACGGTCTATCGCAAGGCAGCCAATACGATGCGCATCCTCCACTTCAGAAGCAAGCACCCCTCTTCCAACGCCTTCAGACACACTGTAGCGACGAAAGCGGAGAAAAGGAAGAGATTAAGTATTTGCATGCCCTATTTCGCGCCAACGGTTATCTGAAGTCCTTTGTACGCAAGTGTCTTAAGAGGCCCCACCTTGAGCAGTCGAAAAGAGCTGAGCCCAAGTTCTGGCTTGCAATGCCTTACGGGAAGAATGTATCAGTGGCAGCTGCAAGAATCCTGAAACCACTCGGGATCGGTGTGGCTCATAGGCCGGAGTCAACCATCAGACAGTAAATCATGAGGCCCAAAGACCCACTACCGTCGACAGAACAATCAGCTGTGGTCTACAGCATACCATGCCAAGACTGTGATGCAATGTACAGTAGTCGCCGAAAATCACGCAACATGCCGTTGCATGCGAAAGATTGATGCTCTTTCCCTCATCGGCACTGACTCAGGTTCTGATACAGATTATCGTGTTGTCTATTCTGAAGTCATGATAGAATTTGGGTTTTGAACGAGCTTCGTTCTGACCACTAGTAAAACGTATCTATTGTAAAAACTGGTTACTCAAGTATCATGCCTTTTTATCATTTAGTTTGACTGCCTTTATAAATTAAAATATATATTATGGGAAATATCCACGAAAAATTATATCTTGTACTTCATTACTAGCGGATTGCACAAAAGGGTATCTTCTGATTTCACTGGTAAAATTGATTGAACTGGAATTCATTTTAGTTAGGTAGACAACGTGGATCTTTTCGACGCTGTTTGTATGCACCTTCTCATTCTCGAATTTTAACCTTTTATACCAAATACTTACATCCTTCTCGTATGAGTCGGATAACGAAAATATAGCAGTGTTCTATTCCAATTGGGAACAAAGCCTAGCCCAGTGCCGGTGTGTCTTATCATATTCTTCCGACATGTCGAAAGAACTTGTTCAATCTACAATGGCCTGCAGCTTGTAAAACGATACAGGCCTGAAGCAAAAACATCTCCAGCAGCTTCCTCGTTTACTGGCTTCGTTAATTGCCTTTACAAAATCATATTTTGTTTGAAGCATTTTTTCCCTGTTAAAAATTTCACGACAGCTTCTCAGCTGCTACTTGTCGCTGTATAAGAAAGATAACGAGGACACATAAAGCAGTTGTGAATTTCAAAGAATTATTGGCATCATCAAGGTACGCGGGTCAGTTTAAAAATAATCGATAAAGGACAGGGCCGTAAGTCAACATATGGGAAGTAGTGGATGAGGGAAGTTAACGAAAAAAATGTGGGAAATTAAATTAAATGACCAATCACCAGGGCGATTGGAGGCTGACCACACGGTCAAGCTGCTTGCATATGTCAGTGGCTATCCGGCTCGCTTTATTCAAAAGTATAGCAATTCCCCACGTCCAAAATTGATGGAACAATTAGTACCAAAAAGGCTGTCATGGCATCCTTACCTTTCAAGAGTGACGACATTTCCAATGCAATCAAGCGACGGTTACGCTGTTCTATAGAAAGGACCTACAACGCAGCTAAACTAGTCCTCTAAAGTTCAACTTAAAGCATTCCAGTAAAACGGGCAAAGGAGGCCTTGCCATTGCACGCCACCTCAAATTGTGTCTACAAATTCACTTGTATTTGCGGATTCAAGTACATTGGGCGTACGCAAAGGCAACTGGCGGCCAGGGCCGCTGAGCAATTGCCTGACTGACTTTTCAAGCAAGGAGATAGGGTACCAAGGTCCTCTATTACCAAGCGTCTATTAGGCAGCGGTCATTCCATTGACATCAAAACAGCGTTTAGAGTCCTTGTTCGGGCCTGAACAAACCGAACCCTGCGCTTTTTGGAAGCTGCATACATATGTTGGGAGGAACCTGACCTATGCAAGCAGCTTGACCGTGTGGTCAGCCTCCAATCGCTCTGGTAATTAGTCATTTAATTTAATTCTCAAGTGTTTTTCGTTAACTTCCCTTACCCACTACTTCCCATGTGTTGACTTACCGCCCTGTCCTTTATCGATTATTTTTAAACTGGCCCATGTTCCTTGCTGATGCCAGTAATTCTGTGCAATTCACAACTGCCCTATGTGTCCTCGTTATCTTTCTTATGCAGCGACAAGTAGCAGCTGAGAAGCTGTTGTGAACTTTTTTCAGATTTTGTTTATAAAGTGAAACGGCAAGCGCAGTTCATCATACCTAGAGTGCGTAGCCCCGTTTAGGTTAACTGCTCTCAAGGTACCAGCCTACTACTTCCGACCCAATATTTTATCAAAAATTTGACCATCGACAGCGGTTGTCTTCCGTGTGCCCTGCGGCGTGGTGGCGCAGAACGGTGACTTGCGCAGCGTCTATTTCACTCTATGTTGTAATTTTGCCGAGGCCTAGTTGTCGCTGTCCAATTACGCCTTGTTCGAAACTCCAAGGAAGAACACAACAACAAGGACACCAATTTGGAAGTACATTAGCATATCAAGTACGGCATGTTTAAGGCGAGCATAGCCTTAGAAGATCGAACCAATCAGATTGTGTCCTCAAGCGGGTAGCGACTCGATTGAGTTTGTACTTCGTCCGGCTGCGTGTTAGCGTCCTAAGCCTGGCCGCATCAGTGCGCGCCATCACGTGCACTGTGTGTGAGTGGTCCGGCGGTATGTTGTTGGAGAAACTTGCCAGGGCTGTGTGCGCGTGTGTCGGTTAGGACGGCTCCTAATACTTTCCTCCCTTACCCAACGACGGGCTCGGATGCAGAGGCTGACAAAGTTAGTCTATTCGTGCCACGCTTACCTCGCACAGGTTTTCGTGCCAGCGGTTCGGATCTCACATGCGTTAGCATACTATATTCAGGAGCCATTGCAGTCTGGGTCTCCATCCTAAGAAGACGTACTCCCCCTAACCATAACTTGTTTATTTTCAGGCTCTGGGAGGAAGTGACCCACAACTTGAAGGTTGGCAATATCGATGCCGCCACGGACGCCAAAACACGACTGGAACAGCGTCAACGCCGGGAGGCTGCAGCCCGTCAGGAGACCAATGAAAAGTGGGATCCACATTACTTTTCGGAACAGGGTAATACCTACATCTATCGCTGGCCCCTGATAGGCCGAATTCATCCTGCATCGTCGCCGCCTAATAGTAATAGTAATAACACAAATCCGTCAAACAGTCTCGCTAGCCCTCAGGCAGTTAGCGCCCACCCCAACGATGATACCTCCACGCCTACACCACCGCCTGCCGGTACTTCTGACGACTTAGAAGCTAGCGGTACTTCTGTGGAAATGGGACAGGCAGCCCTCGAGTTGTCGACTAGCGATACCACTGACTCTGAACTGGACTAACTGCGAGATAAAAACAGTCGGTCCGCTGTCCTCGGCCTTGAACCGCATTGGTTCGCATCACCCCTCTTGTTGATACTTCCCCCCCCCCATCCCCATCTTCATTTGCGTGTATGCACACTAGTCTTTGCTTGTAGAAGCGAACACTAATCTATCCTTGATTCTGTCTGCCATCTTAGTTTTTGGTACAAAGGCCCCTCTCTCTCTCCTACCCCATTACTTGTGAAAGTTCGGATCCAGGCGCTGGCTATTTGCTGTCAGGCATCGCCAACGCGGATCAGTTTCTACGTGTAAATAAGACTTCTTTTTCGTTGATTTTTCATAGCCATCCTCCCCCCGTTTAGGTTAGCCGCTGTGTTTGCTGTGAAAATATTGCCCTTTTTGCTGTGAAGCCCTGAGCACGTGATGGGAATACTCTCATTTATTGTCTTTTTTGTCACTCTTCGCTCAGCATTTAATCTTTTTTACTGCCTCCATTCCTCCCCCCCCCCTCCGCAATCTTCTTTCTTGCATTCAGTTTTGCTCACGGTGTCTGCACACCGCATTTACTGAACTAAAGTTGTGCTGCTCCCATCCGTCCGAGAGCCCGTGTGAGCATGTGGAGGATTTGCCTTGCCCCACTGGTGACGAAAAGTGTTGCGCACACTGCACTCCTTTCCCAAGTGAACCTTCTTCTTTTGTCTGTATGTGTATCGAAGGCAAAATACAGACTTTAAAAGTGATCAACAGAAACCCTACATCTCTCTCTCCTGGTATGCTTTGCACATCAAAAATATGTTGTTTACGTTGCCAGGAGGACTTTTCGCTTTCTTATTTTGGGTTTTTGCTATGACTATACTAGAAGGTAGAAGAAGGCAAATAGCCGGTTCTGATGACAAGGGCTTCATTCAGGACAACACAGAGACAACGGATACTTTAGCTTACCCACTTCAGCCTATTTATAAGTATTTGATACTTCTAGAATAATCCTGGCCTGCACGCTGATTTGTGCTTTCCCACCCTGCCACCCTGGGGAACGTTTCTAGAATGTTTGTGCTGCACGTGTGAGCGAGCGGGCGCCACGTGTGCTCGAGTTGATGGCGTGCGCGGCCGGCCTTCAGATATGACTCAGTTTATGTGCGCTTTTGACCGTAGGCTCTGGGTGCATTGTCACTCGCGTCACCGTAACAGTTTTGATGCTCAAAACACTGGATGGGTTTGTCGAGCCTCAAAGTCTTTTAAACTATCATGGAACGCTAAAAACCGTGGCTTGGAGGGTTGCCCACTGGCGGGATAACTCGGGACTCCTATTTTGCTGCTCCCATAGTGTTGTGTTAGTTCGACCATCGCTAGCATAGATGTCCAGAACCTGTGGGTGTATGTGTGGGGAAATGGAGACTGAGAGCCGGGCTGCAATGGCTCCGTCTTACTCTGGTAGTAGTGATGATGGTGAAAGCTGCGATTTTGGAGTGGTGGTGCTGGTGGCTACTGCCTGACCTCGGATTAGTCGTGGTTACACTTGTTTTGGGTGTAGTTGGCATTTTCTTTGTCGATCTGTTGCAGTGCGACTCCGGGGCGGGATGCAACCAAGTTGAGCCATTTATAACTGGCAACTTAAAATTGAACCCGTTACTTATTAGGGTATTTCTACGTTTACGAATTGGTTCAAGTCAAAGTGGTCCCCCTTTTGTCTTAATGTATTGATGGGAAACAAGGACTTTGAAAATGATGATGAGGGGCCCTGCATCCCTCTGTACCGTTATGCTCTGCACACTCCGAAAATTGCTCTCTTCTTTTTGGTTTTGATTCCAGAAACACGGGAAAGGGTTGCCGAGCCTTGAAGGCGTTGTCGGGGGGTGGATTTGTGGGTGGGTACATCATTTTGTAGTCTCTACACCTTTGTTTTGGGTGTAGTTAGACCTAAATAGGAATAAAAAAGAACCTTGCATAAATAAACTGTAAGTTGGCATGTCGATGAGCCAAATCTCTGAACCAGAGCGTTTCCTCCTTGTGTCGAAAGTAGTATGCACTTAAAGCTCGACAGCCCAGATTGCCATTACCTGTTCGCTAACTGTTCAGAACCGCACCCGGATAATCAATATTACATTGGTTGTCGTTCCTTGTGCGACTGCATGACAGCACATTTATCCTGTCGGCAGTTAGTAGCGATTTGTGAGCGCCGATTAGGGTACTGACATTTTCATTTTCGACCGATTGCAATGTGGTACGATTGGACTATAACTGGCAGTCAGGTTGAGTTATTTAGTTCAGTATATTTAGGTTAGTAGGCAATGCCTTTAAAGACCCTATTGAAAACAGCATGCATGAATTATCCACCATAAAATATTTTACTATAAAAGGGTGAGTAACATATATACATGTACAAATTTTAGCTGCAGGTGTGGTCAACGTGTCCGTAAGAGCATTCAGATGGTCTCTTGTGTGCATAATATATCCAACATAAAATATGTTACTATAAAATGGTGAGTAGCATATACACATGTAAATTTCGGTAGGGTTATGTCCTGCCGTCGTCTGGGGAAAGTGTGAAACGCGCCCCTTAGGCTCACTCAAACCTGATTTTCGGGGAGAAGACAGGCGGGGCATGTCAGGGAACAAATTAGATCCCAATATTTATTTTAAAAAAAAGTTATGAGGGCAAGTTGAGTCGCGTACCCAAACCTTGGGAGAAGACACTGAAATGAGCTTTCATATCATCGCTAACCCCCCGCCCGACCATCGGTGAACGCGTGTATGTAGGGAGAGTGTGCCCAAACCTCGGGTGAGGTAACTTAGAGACATTTTCCAGTGGTATCACCAACACTAACTAGGAAAAAGTTTAACGAAGTACAAAAATGGGTAGATAATGTAAATCACCCTACTTAAACTTTGTAAGGAAGCGATAATTCCCGTGGTTAGTTCAGAAGGCCAACTTTTCTAAGTTTGCTGATTATGGAATATGGTTGCCTTCGAAGAACCGCTCTGCGGTTCAATGCCATCAGCAAGTCCCAGTTGTTTCGATGGATGGCGTGTAGAAAACCGGAAGATTGTAGGTAACTCAACCTACTTGAAAATTTAAGTAGGGGGCTATAATACATAAGGACCTTTCAAAGGCCCCACGACATAACCGTAACTAAAGTTTTAGCTATAGGTTTGTCCAGAACGTAGATTGCTCTTACTTCCTTTTGCATATGAATGGTAACTGTTAAGTAAATGTCCATCCGGTTTCCATTTGAATGCATCTGTGGAGTTCGCCATGACGACCTCCTCGGGCAGTCCGTTCCAGGCACCGATGACTCGTTGTGAGCGCGACTGCTTGCGGACCTCTAGATGGGATAAGGTTCCCCGCAGTTTGAGGGAATTCTCACGGAGGTTGGTTCAAGTGGCAGATGTGAAGAAGTCATCAAACTTTAGGGCACACTCCCGATTCCTCACGAGCCGGTACGTCTGTATGAGGTCACCTCAGATTTGTCTGTAGTCGTGAAGGAAAAGGCTTAATGCTTCTAGTCTACATTCGTAAGATGAATACTTTAGGCCCTTCACAATTTTCGTTGCCCTTCGTTGAATTCTTTCCAGCATCTGGTAATCTTTTTGCAACCATGGTCGCCACGCCTGAATGCCATATTCCAGATGTGAACGAATAAAAGTTCCGTATATTTTGCCGAATAGTTATTTATCTATGTCGACAAAAGTTCGCTTAGTGGCAAACAGAACACTGTTCGCCCTCTTGGCAGCCCTAACACACTGTAAAGACGGCTTCAGGGATGGCACAATAGTGATATCCAGATCTTTTTGTTCGTTGACGTTCGACAGGCGCCTTTCATCGAGTACGTAGTTGTGCGAGTCATCCGTCACGCTTACTTTCTTCGTTTTGAGCCGCAATGTGCCACACTTCTCAAAGTTAAACCGCATTAACCATTTTTGGACCATTAACCTGGGTGGTCAAGCCCTCCTTGTAGAGTTTGTTCATCATAAGCGTTTCTGATGGGATGCCATATCTTAATATCATCTGCAAACAAGACTCCATTACTGACCAGTCCATACCTACAGTCGTTGACGTAGATTAGGAACAATAATGGCCCAAGAACGGAGCCCTGAGGCACTCCACTCGCAACTGGCACTGAAGAGGATTTTGAGTTTCCGATATTCACGGACTGTGATCGGCCTATGAGAAAATCTCCTACCCAATTTAGTCAATTGCCTTTTATCCCGGATTGGCCAAGCTTGTAAAGTAGCCGTTGGTGAGGAACACTATCGAAGGCTTTTTCAAAGTCTATTTAAACGACACCTACATTGGTATTTTCGTCTAATGACCTGGACCACTGCTCCATTGAATAAAGCATATTGGTCAGACAGGAGTGGTTTCCTCGAAACCCGTGTTGCGCACCGTCAAAGAAGTCTTTTTCTTCGAGGAACTTCATAGTGGCCTTTTTGATAGTCCTTTCCATAACTTTACAACAGATGCAAGTTAGGCTCACTGGTCGATAGTTTTTCGTGCTGGTTCTGGATCCACCCTTGTGAATAGGGTATATATTCACAACTTTCCAATCGGATGGGAGGAGGCCTCCATCAAAGGACAACTGAAAAATTGCGTTAGTGGTCTGGGAAGTTCCCAAGCCAGTTCTTGCGGTACCTTTGCTAGTATTTTGTCTGGACCCGGAAAAACTCAGAATAGCCTCAACATGGAATTCGTTACATTTTGGCGTATGTCTATGTTTACGAACCGGTTCAAAGCATGAAATCCGTTAAAAGTGTTCCTGTTCCGAAAACGGCAATTTTTAAGTATTAATGCATCTGGTAGGTTAAAGCTCGTTGCTGAAAAGAGGAAAGACTAAAATCGCTATTTTTGTCGAGATGTTTTGGCAGTAATAGTTCTCCGCTCTGGTTTTTAGTCGTCTAGTTTGAGCCCTCTGACATTTCCGTCGTTTGACAGCGTATTAAGTCAGGACGTCTGAATTGTATGTCAGTCAGCAGTGTCCCAGGCCGTGAACCAATGAGATTTGAGCTTTGGGGTCGATGTGCGGGGATCTAAGCCTTGTTTGTGTCTAGATCACTGTAATCATCAAGTTGAATCCCAGGTTTAAGGGAGAAAGCGAGTCACCAGAATGAGGGTTTTATTGGGTACAGAACCGTGCGTTGCTGTCTCAGGTGGCTGTGGCCACTGGTAAAGCCAGGGCTGGTCCTGACTGCGTCGAGCCAGGCCTGAGAGAGTCGACTGAGTGTTTTGCGGGGTGATGACAGTTGCTTTTACATGACTTTGAAGCGAGTTCAAGTGTTATGCTATAAGTGTGATGCAAGTTGCCCGAGGGGATGTCCCCTGCAAAGGCCCCCTTCTACGTTGACCAAAGGAGTGGTGTGTGAATTGGTCCATAGGGGGCTGCGACCATTTTGGCACGCGTGTGCGGGCGTGTGTGTGCACGTATGTCTGCGAGTGGAAGTCGGTCCAGTAGTCTTCATGTCACCAAGTGGAACAGGCGCTTGCGAAGGCACATGACGTTAGTGCAGCGGGCTTCGGATAACGAAGGGCAGGAGGAATTATGACCCTCCGACATAGATGTGACCATACAACGCCGACGCAACCAAGCAGGTTTGTGGGTGTCCCGCAACAATACGTCCACTAGAGGCAGGATATTTGGGCCTCTCCTCGGCTGTGGGAAAACGAGTGCGATTGCCGCAGGAACTCCTGAGCCTTACTAGTAAGTTTTTCGGGCATGCAGTTATTAGCTGCTTTGTCAATATCTCACACTTTCCGTCCCTTCAATCGATTTGCCATGGATTTGTAACGCCGTCCACCACCGACGCAAAGCCCGCAAGACGTCAGGTGATTGCACTCCTCTATCTGCCTCTGGGACAGCCAATCTCAGGGGCCACAGACTGCCATTGGCTAAGCAGTTGATTCAGCCGGCAATGACTCACTATCGCATGACGTTAACACACTCAGAGCTTCAAATTGTCGTGACTAGCTCGCGTCGTAGCGAACTTTTTGAAAGCTTCCTGCGGATGTTCTCGATTTCTGGAAACAGCCAATCACAGATGCCGCAAATCTGGCCCGGCAACGAATCACATGCCTGCACGCGTAGACCGACCCAGTCAATAACGACTGTCATACCTGCTGCTAAACCAGGAATTGGGACCCGGCTGGCTTCCTGGCTCTTCATGCGCTCCGAAGTCAAACTTTTTCCTGCTCATTCGTAATTTCTCCGTATACAAAATAAACTATTCCTAATATTCTGGCCTCCACCGACTTCTTCTCTCCTAAGGAACCATGGTCCGAAGATCGCAGTCGCTACGGTCTATCTCTCTTAACCCCCTGCAATAAGACCACCACTGAGTTTCTGTATGCAATAGGCAAATACTGGTCAAACGACTTCTCTTCTTATGCGGAACTGGGAGTGATAATTGTAGTGCTCTGAAGACCCCCACGGCCTAGACCCCTACAGCCTCCATTCCGCGAAGATTTTATTGGCTTCACCCCTTCCAGCCCGTGTTTGCACTGTTTTTAATCATCGAATTCCTGCCTGCTTGTTTGCAAGCTAAGTATTAACTCGTACCGAGGCTTTAAATTTCTCTAAAACAGTTGGAAGTAACAGGCCTGTACCCCGCAAACTCTGTACGCTCTAGCAATCGCATGATTTAGGTTTTTTTGTAACCGCGTCGATATATCCCCAGGAGTAATAGTTAGGAGGAAGCAAAACCGGTTCTAATCGCAAGTGTCTTTGCTCACGACAATGCAGAGGCAGGAGAATGAATCAGTGCGTCCACTACAACCTATTATAAGGCATTGGTCCTTCTAGACTGTTCCTGGCCTATCGCACAAGAGGGGGATTTCTGGTGTGATTTCCCACGCTGCGAGACGTTCTACAACATTGCAGTGCACGTGGGGGCGGGCGTCACGTGTGCCCACGGAGCGCGGCCGTTTTGTCGGCATGGCTCGGCTGGGGTGCACCTTCAGTTCTGGGCTCGGAGTGCGTAACCGTTCGCGTCCCCAAAACACGCACTTTTCTATTCTGTAACCGATTCTCATGTTACAAAAGAACCACCACCGAGGTTTTCCCGTCACCACTGCAAGATCTTGCTAGAACTGGATTTTTGACCTTCCGGTGAATACTCCTCCCATCGGATCAGTCGAATTTGGTCACGGAGACGGCTCGTGATAGTCTGCTTATTTTCTTTTTTCAAGAATACGTTGCCTTGGACGGATGAGAACATTGCGGATGCTTAATCCAGAGTCAATCCCGCGTTTGAATGGATTGATCTCCGGACACACTATTGTTTAATAAATTAGCGCACACTACTAACCCTGATATTTCGGCCTCAAAGTAGCTTTCAAGACTTCTACAATAACTTTTCGAACCCTCCACGACCACGAGGAAATTTCACATTCATGTGGTGTAGACGAAAGGCTCCAACCTACACCGGTTGATCGACATCTTACAAGGAATATAATTTTACCTGTTTCCCTGTGTACTTGAAGGACGAATAATAAAGATCTAAATTAATACATCTCAACACGGAAGGTTGACTCCAGTAGTTTAGTGTCATTCCGAGGACAAAATCATGACACTTGTTGAGGTGACTGTATGGTCGACCTGCAAGCCCCGCCCACGGACGCCAACCGGCAACGGAACATGGGTAGTGACTTTCAATAGATGACTGATTGGTTACCCGTCTCAGAAGGGTGTTGGCCCAGGCTTCGTGCAGGGCTGCTCTCACCCTTCTGAGATCCAATGGTCCGCATGTATATGCAATGCCGGTCCTCGGCCAACCACGGTCCATGCGGCCTGGTAGGCGCTGGCAATTTCTCTCGGTTCTGATTCCCTGTAGGTGAATGCGTTCGCCCTCCCACTGGGTTTTAGGCCCCACCTCAGGTGTCCGAGCAGCTAGGCGGTCGCTAGACGGTGGGGGAGAGTGAGGTCGACCCTCGGCGCGCTTCTCTCCTCACTGTAATAAATCTGAATGCGCTCGAATCTATCACGTTGCGCTAAAAGCCGTAGCTTGATGGGTTTGCCAACTGACGGGAAAACTCGGGCCCTCTAAGTTGCTGCTCCTTTTTTACGTGTTTGTGTGTGCGTATGGCAGGAGAAGGACTGAGAGTCAGGCTGCAATGGCTCTTTCTTAATGTGGCCCTTATGGTGCTCCCGCCCATGCGGGAGCATACCTAGCGAGTTGGCTGTGTCAACTGTGCGCGTGTTGAGTGAATATCGCGCCAGCCACCTACACCCTCCCTCATCCCCGGTCTTATTGACTTTGTCTTTACACCGGAAACGGAGATGGGAGTGGTGAGCGAGTGGGTAGATTCTCCGCAAATCTGCTTTTAACTATTTTCCGTTGCGGTAGTTCGCTGCGTTGCTCCTCCTTGCTGTAGCCTTCGTGTCGCTTGCCCAGCTCGCCTTAGTGTCTGTTGTGGCTTACTTCAGCGGCTTGTTGGAGCGGGTGGTGCCCATCCTCGAAATCGACGGGGGAACTGTCGTATGTTCGACCATCTACTTCTATAAAGTCCACCATATGCACCAACAGGTTGGTACATGTGAGGGTCCATAGGGGGTATGTTATAGTGATAGCGAACGTAATTGGCGCCAGCCGCACTCCTCACGTTCGCCCGGGCCAAAGAAGACCAAACGTGACCCGGCGTTGGTTGATTTCTCAAATGCAAGCCAGAAACACCGCCTAAGTTAGCCTTAAGGGGCAGTAGACTTTGCGCGGGTACTACTACCCTCACTCACCTTCAGGAGGTATCAAGACAGGTTCAAGAAGGCCAAGACGGATACGGCTACTCCTATTTCTACTACTACTACTAGCTAGCAACGTAGTTGCGTATTAGTAGTAATGAAACGTACACTGACGCCGATTTTGAATCAACGCTGGGGCTCATATTCATCAGGCTGTGCCCGTTTCTACCAAGTTCGGGCTACGAGGAATAGGAAACTGCTACTATAAGTACGTGTCTCTGCTAAGGTGCTAATTCTAGTAATCATACTTACTTAGACCAGCAAATAGCATGTTATAATATGGTCTGTATGTGCTTTTAGGAAGTCGGAACCATGTATGCACTCCCCATCTGTTGAGGCGACTATTAATCAACGAAGACACTTAACGAGGGGGACAACTGTTTGTTACGACCCAAAGAAATCGTTTGAACAACCGAGGACAGCAAACCAAAGACCAGACTGTGGATACAGTCACAAATGAGATTAGGTAGACAAGAGGAAAAAATCAATGAAACAAAACTGGAGTGGGTTTTAAAAGTTTGTGTATGTGTCTGGAAAGTTCTCTTCTTCTGTAAGTTTGTGCCTGGGAGGGAAGGCTGAGCGGACTGCTAGTAGGGCCAGAAGGACTTGCGGGAAGCTTTAGAAAAGACGTAGAAAAAATGCAATAATTGGAGGGTAAGTGCACCAGCTGGTCAGTCACCTAGCCGTATTAGTCTGGGGGAAGAATGAGGAGGTTAGGGACTGTTGTTGTTTCTCGTCACAAGAAACTGACTGGCTATCAAGGCTCGGTGTTGCGCGTCTATCAAAGCCCGGCAAATCTAAAGTTGGAATAAAAAAGTATGCAATTTCATTCCAAACATCAAGTAACTGGAATGTTCAAATATTCTTTCGCATTGTTAGCATCGCCTAAATGGTTCTCAAAAGTGATAGGCCTGGAAAATGATCTCAGGACGGCATGTCAGCTTTCATTTAAAAAAGCAACACAGAAACTTGCATTGATACCATTCGTAGAACAATGCAAAAAATTAACAGTTGTTTTTTTCGTGCTTTTTACCGGTTAATTCTTTTCCACAGGAAAAATAAAAAGGGCCCACTTTAAATTACTGGAGCTTTTCCTGAAACGGACTATGACACCGCTTGAAAACCTACGCGGCCAGGGAGGCGTTTACTGGTCTCAAAAAAATAACATTCTTGAAGTCAACTGCATGCAAAAATAACATATTCTGGTCTAAGAAACTAGAGATTTGTACACAATCGGCCTTTAAATCCTTTGAAGCATATACAGACGCGAGCCATACTTCAAAACCTTTTTGAGTACTGGGAGGTTCTAGGTTTTAAAATGCAGAATTTCTAGAAGATGGAGGCAAACAGGAAACTGCCTGAAAAATACACTTCGTTAATCCTTTAAAAGGCAAAATATATAATGTGTGTAAGGATTAAAAGTTCATGAAATTAATAATAATACTAATAATGATGGCAAACAAATGCAAATGAAAAGTAGGCCTTAGGAAACGTTCCCATGCAGAGCCTGATGAAGGCTGGGTAATTTGTACCTCCGTAACCTAATGTACTTGGCTTCGGGGGAAACGGGTAGGAAGACAAGAACTTGAGATCAGACGGTGCTCCCTGAGAAGGTCGTTTTGATGGCTTACGAGCATCAACAGCAGCGGTTTGGAAGTCTCTCGGCGGAGTAGTGGTGTGACCGGCAGAAGCCTTGTAAAGTACACAAAGTAGAAAAATGCATAACACATAGTGGGTCAGAGGAGGCCGCGTCGAAAGAACCAAGAATATTAAATGCAATCGCTCAACCGCCAGAAGTGGATTACGAAAAAGTACGGCTTACTCCGGCAATTAACCTCCGCAATTAACGCCCTAAGTCATGTCTACTTAAAATATAATAAGTAGCAATTTGCACTTGTTTAAGGATACCTGCGACTTGTCAGTGGCTGAGAGGAGGATCGGTGGTCGAGAAAGGGAGCTCTCACCGGCGGCCACTAGTACCAGTCCAGAATTGGTCTGCGGTGCTTTGCATACTGAGGAATGAGAAGGCACCGATGGGGACCGACATGTTGTCGTTTGTCCCTTGCCGGCAGACATCAGATGCTCACCAGCACTGTTTTTCAGGGCTGTAAGGGTGGTCACGGTGGAGGAGTAGCGGAAGCAAAACAGTAAACATCGGTATATATATATATATATGCTTCGCCGATCTAGTAGAGGAACAATTAAGTTCTGCTTTGCCCGAAAGCTCATAATTTGAACCCGCCAGACCCTCACATAGTGGATATGTTGATATGATAAAATGGATCCGACAAAGCAAAGGGAGACCGGAATGGCCAGTTCTAGCTTGTTAGCCGTCATCAGCCAGTCATACCAAATCTCAAGGGTTGGAACGCCGGGACTTTAATCCGGGACCTATGATCGTTGAGTTCAATGCTCTACCACGGCACCACGGATTCTTTTATTGAAAGTATACGTAGCTCACCAAACTAGTCCTCTAAACTGAAACTAATAAAATTAAAAGGACCTGTAGAAGCAAATGATCTCGGAGTTTTTGGCGCAATAATAAGTACAACTACGCCTACTAAATAACATATAGTAGGTATTATATATAAAAAGTCATAACAACCAAAACAAATGACAGAAACGGCAGTCCTACCGGAGAGGGGCGGGTAGGGTGCGGTCGAAAAGGGAATTGGTTTCAGTGCAGACACCCCGTTAGCGCCACCCTCTGAAGCCATTTTCGGCTCGTTTAGACCGAAGAGACCGTCACTGACACCGGGAACTGGGACACCAGAAGACTTCAGACGATTATGCAGACTGGTGGAGTAGGATTCCGAGATTTGACGATTCAACCAGTTGATAACTGTGGATAAGCGAATATAAGGCTTTACAAACCGGTACGGCGACATCTACAGACGAGCATCCTCTCCTAACTCTTCACTTTGGACGATGTTATTAGCGAAACAAAGGTTGCTTTTATGACTTAGAGATGCCTCCTGTGGATGGGTGATGGAGGGTTGTATAGATAGGAAGGGCAGGCTGCAATCTCGATATCAGAGTAATGCATTAAATATCCTATCTTCGAGCCATGGATTAAGTGCATATGCCACATTTATTTCCTTTACTGGGCTGCGGAATGTTGCACTAAATTGCTGATAACCTAGCATCTGTCAAAAGCGGTATCCGACTGCCATTAAAAAGACCACCTTGCCAGTACTGGGAATCGACAGGTGCCATCTGTCTCCTACCTGAATTTGGCCTGAAGAGCGTAGTGCTCCAAGCACAAACACTGCTTAGATCAGGGGTCAAGCACCTTTTTGACTCAAAGAGCCAAGAAATCAAATAATTGGAAATATATTTCAGTGAGAGGCATATAATATATTTCATTTTCTTGTCCTTGTTCAAAAGGGCATCAAAAAGTTTGTTAGCTACATTCAGCATGAACGTTTTAGCATACTCACTATCTGTCAATGGTATTCCGTTCCTCCATATTGCTAAAGATCCAGCAAAACTGGCGGAATAAAAGTCACCTTGCTGGGTCCATACGCGGAGTTGCTGCTGGCTGGCTTACACCCTGCTCAGTAGCTCTTAGCACGCTTTCTTTCTTCTATTTCCCTCGGGCTATTTTAATGCAAAGGTATCATGGCGTGTGTATGAGTGGCGCTTTACATTCGACCGTTTCATGGACGTACTTTTGTTATTGCAAATCAGACACACCGCAGAACCTGCTCACTCCACAAGGGCGAATCCTTCGGCCCATTCGTTCTAAAATGTAAGATACTCCTCATCTCTCATATAGCTTGTTACTTGACTGTATTTATTAGTAAACTTGTTCCATCCCTATCATGATAGTAACCGGGTTTAAAACATTTGAGAATAGCAGTCTCAACGCGCGCGCACGCAACTTAACTGCGGGACGTCGTGAGGCCCGTAGAAATTAGTAAATGACGGCTCTAAATATATATATATATATATATATATGTATATATATATATATATATATGACTTGGCCGGAATCGGCCTGGAGGGGGTTCACCCTTTGGGACCTCTGACCACCACATGAACTTTGTTTAGTTCGGAAGCCTATTCGATCGGTGTTCGCACATTCCTGAGTGAATATATACCCGATCAGCAGTGACAGCAAATGGCACGTGGCGAGGCGCTGATGAACTGCGGTTCGATGAAGTGCTTATGACCCATCTGATAGACACCAGTGGTGGACCAACTGCGCCGTCTGTAAGCGCGTTTGTTTGTGTTGTCCGACCAGCTAGTGTTCAGGGTTATGCTTGGCTGATGAAGGCTAATA
>JAYGXS010000005.1:53445648-53475860 GCA_036362985.1 Ligula intestinalis
ATATATATATATATATATATATATATATATATATATATATAGAAAGAGAGAGAGAGAGAGAGAGAGAGAGAGAGAGAGCAGTGCCCGCATAAAGGAGGCCACGAACCCGCCGCTACAACTTACTGTTCTCATTGGACTTAATTGTCTTCTGTGCCTCTTCGAGTGCGGACTCCGCCTTAAGGAGCTTGGCCCGACCGTCCTCGCATTGACGTTGTTCAGCGCTTAACTGCGTCTTCAGTTGTTCAACCCTCCGCTGAAGATCTTCCAGTTCGAGCTCTTTGCTAGTCAGCACCTTTTCCTGCTCTGTCGCTACTTGCCCACGGAGCTTTGCCTATCATGCACAAAGAAAAAATGAAAAACATCAAGAGTATGCCAACTGCAGCGATTCGCGTGCCTCGGCACTTTCGGCAACACTGGGTTGGAATCTCGGCGCCCGTGCTCAGGTTTCCAGAAACTGCAGGTGACTTACTGTGACATAAATTAACTGTTGTAATGATGACTAACTGTGCTGTCATGGTCTAAGAGTAGAAGTATTCCGGAGGAGCATTTATCATGTACAAATTGCGGAGTTTCTGTCTCGTCTGGCAGTGGTTTCGCTGGTATAAAGCCGGGCCTAAATTTCCTGCCTAGGGGCTAGGCCCGAGCCTTATAGGGACTGGCAATGTCCTTATCTGGCCGTGTCCATCTCACTGTCTGAGATGTGACAGTTGCTCATAAATGCTTGCCAAACGCGTTCGCTGGTGCCATGATTGGGCACGTTGGAATAAGGTCACCTGCCGCGTGGTGCACTTAAGTGGCCCTTGAGGAACTGTGACTAGTTGGGTACGCACGTAAAATCGCATGTTCGTCTCTGGTCCAGCAGTTTAAGGTTATCACGTTGGGGACCATCAGAGCGAGGACACAAGACCTTGCGGTAGTGCGCATTGACAAAGGGATCGTTATGGCAGTAGGCCACAGGTTCGACGCCCCAAGACAGCCTGCAAAGTTATGCTGTTTGGAGCCAAATATGGCTTTTATTAGCGTGGCGAAAGAACTCTCCTGAAGGGTTAAATGAAGGGCATAGAACGAATGCGTCTGTAGTTCAAGACAGGGGGTTACCTTGGTCTGGCTATTTTTTAGTTCTCTTTGTAGTTGTTTGATGATAGAATTGGCCTTGGCAATCTCAGTCGTCTGCTGTTTTAGAAGCTTTTCGGTCTTCTCCAGATGTTTGCCCCGCCTTTCAGAGTCTTCAAGAGTTACGCGCTAGGTTCAGGTTAGAAAATCGGTGTGTCAGTTTCAATAAAGGTAAGTTAAAAAGTAGACAGGCAAAAGATAAAGGTAAGTTCTTTAATTTCTAGCCGATATTGTTTTTCAGGAAAAACAAAAAACCGGTCAAACTTCCCCATTTTACTTTCACCTAACCTTGCAATAAAAGGAACTTACGTAGAGATTCGTAAGCTAAATATATTATTAAATGGCTTTTTAAAGAGGTTATGAGTTTTCATGTTTGAGTGAAATGACAAGTACGCCATAAACCGCCATTTTCATAAGAAGTTATATCAAAAAACGAACTTCCTTGGTAAATGCTCTTAAGAAATATTTTATTTCGAAATTTATGATAAATATATCGAAAAAATCTAAATTTGTGAAAAAAATGCATGAATACATTAAAAATTATTAAATATCTGCCAGAATTTTAAGGATGACCTCAAACTAACACGGGAAGTACATACAACGAAATTTGAAGAAAATAAAGTTTTTTTATATTAAAAATAGTGCGTTCACGACTTCACCTTATACTGTTTTGGGTGCTTGAAATATCAACGTCTATTTATTATATTTATAGTTAGTGCTCACGTGATCGAAACTTGATTCTGCCTTCAAAAAATTTGATATTCCTAAACCAACTCTAAGTACTTATTATAGTTTTTGAAGTTATAAATTGTCTTAAGGTTGTTCATTATCACTTCAAAGCATTAATGCCGATTCGCAAATGTCGACATTCGGAATGAGTTAGGGCCCATAATGTACGGGCACCATCGCGCAATTTATACTGCCTACGATGTACCATCATTGACATCACAAAAAGTTAATCTACCCAATCTATAACAGAATCATGAACCAACCAGTTCGACATGACATCAGAAACGAACTAAGATGTCCATTTCTGTTTTAGTAGATTTTAGATAAATTCCTTCGACTAAATTATACACAACTCAGCAAAATTTCAGAACTTAGCGCTGTTACAGGCTTTTGAACGAGAGTGCACTTGCTAGATGCTCTGATGAACCAACTAAATAGTGCCCTGCGGTTCACTTTATTTGGCCCTCTTAACGGACTTCGCAAAATGTATTAAAGTTCGCATCGAAAGCAAGAGAAAAGCCAGGTCACACAAAACAGCCGGCCGTCTCGGATTCGTCTTTCGTCAGGGGCAGCAGCTGATACGGGTAGCGGGCACACAGGAACTTGTGGTATATACAGGATGCAGTTGCTACGCAACCACGAAACTCTCGAAAATAATGTCTTTATACGACACGTCACCTTATCGACTTACTACATTAACAGCCCTTCACGACTGAGGGCTATCAACTCAGAGAGCTGCCATTTCTAATACATGGGGACAACATGTTAGCCAGAGGGATAAAAAAAGGACAACAGTTCGACATCAACTCAGAGGTTTACTTTTATATTTTATCTACCCGGGACAGTCCTTATGGAGAAACATATAAACTGTGAAATATACCAATATCGTCTCGAATGATACGGTTCGCATTTGCTCCAATAGTCACGCGAGGATATGTAGGACCACCTCCAAAGATAAGCGAATGGATTTTAATGCTTTTGTCATCTGACTCACGAGTGCCATATGCATATATTTGATCGGAGTTTATGCATCCTAAAAGCGACAAAGATGTGGTCCATTCAATATTTGCTCCACCACAGCTCACGAAGACAGAGGAGACCGATTGATCCTTCGCTGCCCGACCTTTATAGGTAATCGAGTTATCTAGATTCAGTAGGACTGATCATTACATGTATAGAGGTGCTGCACGGAAAATTTTCGAAATCAGCGAGATCATGCATGATTATAAGCATAGTACGCACAAATTATCTTTGTTTCTACCGATTTAACAAAATGTGTACTTAACTAAAGTATTAAAATAGGAAAATTCGGCACACATGACGCGATAAAACGCAAAATCTTCAAGCAGGAGAACCCTGATCCTAGTTAAAGTCACTAGGAGGAAATGAGGATGGCAAGATGGTGAAATAATAGATATGTTTGGTATCTTTTAAGACATTTTGCCTCATGATCGTAATTATGGCAAAAATGGTCTTTTATAGTTGACTATGCAAAAACAATGTAAAACTGCATGAACCTACGACTTTTTCTCGCTGATGAATCAATTCAGCATCGATGAGCTTGTTTCTCTTGCGTTCAGCGGCAAGATCAGCTTCTAAATCACATATTTTCTGATTCAGTTTTGAGTTTTCAGCGTCAACACGCTCCTTCTTGGTCCTTTCACAAATAAGCTCGTCCTTCAATACTTCGAAAATATAAAAAAATGATTTCGACACATACCATCATTCTCCTTTCTGAGGGTGGCCAAAGTGGCCTCCTTTTCAGAAATAGAGGAGTTTTGTAGCGAAACTTCAGAATTTAGTGACAGTATGCGGGTATTTAACTCCTAAAACATCATTTGTTTATGAACCAGTAAACAGACTTTGAGCTCCGAGTTCTGAGAATCAATTGTATTCTGCATTGAAGTCTTTATTGTCTCTGCTGCTTCTTCAACAGCCTTGCGCTCTAAAGCCAACTTGTTTTTAACAGAAACGAGCGTCTATTTGAAAACCATCTTTGTAAACAAGCAATGCAGACTAACCGACTCGTGCGATTCCTTTAATCGTACAATCTCGGCAGCATGGTTTTCCTTGAGAGCAGCAATGACAGTTTCCTTGCTTATGGACACATCTTCTAACTGTTTTGATATATCATTAATCATCTAAGATGTCAGCAGTGAAAATATCAATACCCTTTCGGAGTTAGAGAGATTCACATTTAATTTGCCCTCCGAATTCCTCAAATCCTCAATTTGACGCTCATACTCAGCCTAAAAGTGAGATAGTAAAACGGGGGACTACTTTATTCCTCTTGACAACTGATACTAAATAAGCTTTGAGAGCTTCATCGCTAGCAGCAGTAAGCTCGATGGCCAAGTGTGTAAGGTGTCGAAAGTCAGTTGTTTCTGTTATTCGGAGAATGTGCGGTGAAGTTTCAGAGAATTGCAGGATATACCTATGAAACTCGAAATGATCTATACACAAACCTCGGCGAGCTTGAGCCTTCTTCTTTAGAACATTTAGTTAGAAGGTCGACTAGCATTTGAGCAAACGCACTGTACTCGACTAGTAGGCCTTGTTGTTCCTTTAATCTAATTACTAGGAAAATAATCTTTGTAAATACTTCTGGTAGTCCGAGGAAAATATTTTCGCCATAAACAGGAAATATAAATCATGGCAGTCCGTCAAACTAATATCAAGAGACTTTAAGGCATAAACGTAAACGAATAAACAGACTTTTTCAACCTGAGAGTTTGATGGATCTTGCAGTTCTACGGTAACTGTGATTATTTTCCTTAAGTGAGCAATAACACACAGGAGATCAATTACTTTATTTCGCAATTAACAACGTGATCCCGCTGATAAATCCTGCCCATTTTGACAGCCCACTAAACAGACGACTAAATGCGACCAACAGATTTTCGTTCGAAATTAAAAATGCTTTCCTTCGTCGACCAACACCCAACCAGGGCCGAAATGCATAAAACTTTGATCACCGCGCTACTGCCCGCAACACAAAATAATGCTTCGAGAATAGAATAGCAAAAGAACTGTTGGATTTGACAGGTCAGGTCAGTTTTTATTGAGAGACAAAGTTATTATGAAAATTTTCACTTCCCAAGCTAAGATATTGAGTTTATTATATAAAGAAAAACCTGCATTTATCGTAGTTTTTCATCGAGTTTTATCATAATGTCTGTTGTATCAAGGACACATTAATCATTCTGGATCGCATTACTACGTCTGTACCGTCGGGTCCCTCAATACTAGGGAAAAGTTTAATATTTTGACTTAAGTTCCTACGTTGCAAACCTTTTGAAGAAGAAGGCTGTATAGTTCCCACACAAAGGCCTTCTTGAGTTCAAAAATATGACATAAACTGGATTTCCCTTATATGTGGCCTTTACCCATTTTTCATACGAGTAAAGAGCGCTCGTCAGGAAAGAGCACCCTAGACGAAAGCTGCTTTTACGCAATGTAAGTTCAAATGATAGGATGGTCATTTTCGCAGTCACGGTGGGAACCTTCCTTATAGATTGGGATAATGGAGGTTTTTTCTCTGTTATATTGCGGTGCAATGTGCATAACGTATGATCAGTACTATCGCTTTAGCTCCTCTACGAGTTTTGACGAAAAATGCACCTCAAATTCTAGGGCGCAGTCTTTGCCTCTAACAATTCGGTAGGTTTGTATGAGGTCCCCGCGGAGTTGCCTATCTTTTCCCTATCAATTATTGGCAACTCCGCGGGGACCTCATACAAACCTACTGAATTGTTAGAGGCAAAGACTGTGCCCTAGAATTTGAGGATTTCTTCGAATTGGCTCGGACTGACCATCTGCGAGGTCATCCTTTTAAACTACAGAGGAAACCGGCCCGTATCGACGTTCGACGAAACGCCTTCTCTCAGAGGGTCTTTGGAGCGTGGAACGGACTCCCGGAAGATGTGGTCCTCTCAGATACTGTTGACATTTTTAAACACAAACTTGATTTTCATTTGCTGAGAAACTGTGGCAGATATAATGAACAAAGTGTCAGTAGCAGCACCTTTCAACTGGCTCACACTTATCGCTGATGTTAAGCCTACATTTGTATATTTGTTTTATGTACTATTGTTACGGTGGACCTATTATGCGATTTTGGTTATGAATAGGGAGCTCAAGGGCGAAAGCCTTTTTCCCTTAATAAAGTGACTTAAAGTGACTTAACTTAAAGGATTAAACAGCGTTTTCAGTTTCACCTATCTGTTTGCCTAATGCCTTCATTATTTGGGGAAATGTTTTCATTGAAGGCATTGCAAACATAAATTCTGGACATTTGTGGAAGATAATTTTCTTCCGTATTGAAAATACTACCCGCAGAATATCGTGAATGGCTGTCAAGCTTAATTCGACAGAATACAATTTTCGAGTGGAGATGTAAAGATAAAGTGTTATCCTCTTTAATTCTTTTTACTAATGAAACAATATTGAACAGTAAGGGATATAATCTTGGCCAAGTGTTATGCATATTTATGTCGAATATTTACAACACAGGTCGTGGCCTTGCTTCAAGAAAAATTTTGTTCTTGATTCAATTATTCTTGTTGGGAATGCTACAATTCCCATCATGATTCATCGCAAAAAAGGCGTTTTCGCCTGCTGCCATGCTGTTGTGATGTGAGCACGCACGATGCCTAACGATTTCTCGAATTTAAGCTGTTTGCGCTTACGAGGGTTTTAGTCTCTACCTTAGTGTAGAAGACACATCTGGCTTAAATAACTGACAAAGGAACGGCGTATTATCTGCCCTTTGGAAATATCCTTTCTGAGTGAGAGGAATTCTTCGCTTTGACAATCTAACTGGATCGCGGATTATACCACGCTCTGGAAGTTATCCCTACGATCAGCACAAGTCTGGAAGTTCACTCGCTCCTAAACCGAACATCGCTGCTTCTGACTCGGATCGCTACAGTGCAAATAACTCTTTACAACAAAGGCTGAATCGTTCACATTAACATTCTGACTGTTGAAATTAATAGCACAAGCAACTCTTTTCGCTATCTTTGTAAGCACGGACGGTTAATTGCAGACTGTGAATTAATGCACTCTAATATAGTTTCCAATAGCATGGGTAACGCTAACGTGCACGATCCATCTATGCTAGATGAAAAAATAATTCGTCGACAGCTGGATTTGAACCTCGAGCCTCTTTCTCATAATGTTGGATGCTCAACCGAATTCACCATCATTTCACACCCTGAAGGCCAAATCGCTAATGCATACTCTAACGGGTGTGATCAGGTTAACTTATGTAAGCCGCCTCTTACAACCTTTGACAAGGTACTCCCAGAAATAGCCGAATCGGTTTCAATAGCGCGCACCAAATCCCAGACAACCTACTATACAAAAACGCATCTTCTTTCACCAACCGTCTTAGAACCCAACCCCACCCAGCCAAATAAGCATGCGCGTGCAGATTGCGATGGAGGTCCTAACCTAGCCACGCGTGTAATAAGGTTTATTTGTAAAGCACATCTTTGGCGCCGTCAAAAAACCCCGGAAGGAAGCCTTGAAATTTATGTGGAGATTCTAGTTGTGCTCATAACGCACAATAAGATAACCGCCTGATACGGTGCATGCAGAGGACAGGTCAGTGGTTTATAAACCAGGATACCACGAGTCCAGCAGGGCCAAACGCAGATTCATACGCCAGCAGAAGGCGGATGAAGAGCGGCCTGCTAAAGACCAACCAAAGCCCTCAGTTTTATCGCAAGACAGAACTTGGAGCACGCCATGTGAACAAAAAGTAAGACAACCACTTCAAGAGGAGACATCTGAAGAAAAGGAAGTTGAATTGGACCAAAGGTTAAACGGTTACTCAGAAGAAGATGTTACCAGCAAAATATCCATAGAATCCTTCACAGATCTGGACTTTGAAACCCCTGCTTCAGTGTGATGTGACCATGGCCCAAGATCGAGCCAACCGTAAGCAACATCTAGTGATACAGGGTGCACCCGAATCAACGGCTACCGTTGCTGGGGGTATGGTGGAGCACGATCGAGGTCTTATTCGGCAGTACGCTTAATCACTGCTAAGAGGCACTGAGTCTGTAAAAATTCTTAAAACATTTAGAATAGGCAATGATCATCCGCCAAATGGTTCAAGCTCTCGGCTGCGACCATGAAAGGTCATTTGGGACACGGAAGCGCAGGCACAGGTTCCGCTGAAAAAAAAGTCGTATGTTCGGACCATACATACTGGAATTTTCTTTTAGTCGGATTATGAACCAAAGGAACGTAGGAAATGGACTTTTTAAAAACGATCTGAACGACCGAAAGAACAAAGGCGAAACCAGCCTACAAACTACAGGAGGAGATAAAGTCCACATCGAACCAAATTTTCTTTGGCCGGAAGAAGTCAGCCGGAAAACTTAACCAAGGTCAACCGGCCTGTTCTAGAAGATACCACAAGTAATAGTGGCCGCTGTCTCGAGATCTATTATACCAACTAGCGCGGAAGCCCGGCTTCGCCTTGGGCTTCCTTACATGTTGTTGACCCTTAGGTAGGCAAACTGCGTAACAGAATTACTTAAAATGATTATGTCCAGTCAATTTCAGCTTTATTTGGGAAATTCATAGGTAAATACCTTTGAACTCCCACTTTGTATTTAGTTATGATGCAGAACCTGTGGCGCTGCCAGAAGTGGATCAGCGTTGGGTAGGGGAATACAGTAAAAAGACTCCTTAGGCATTTTCCATTAATCAAGTTTCGAATGCCGTTTTGCGGGATTTTAAGGAGAAAAACATTCGAGTGAGGGGCTGGGGCCGAGACGGGGGTACGGGTATATGTAAATCCGATGTCCTGCTGCTGAAAGTGTTGGAATCCTGTCAGGAGGAGGCCATCGAGGTTGATCAATACCCTAACGATTGCATGAGGGGAAAATCGCAATGGGCACGAGAACATCGCCGAGTACCGGAGTTGAGCCCATTGTACACCCTTGCTGGTTACCGGGTCTGCTGACCAAATATCGAAGCACGGGCGCCCAACGATCGCCAACAGTTATTCTAAGCAAACAAAGTATTGAAAAGTAGCGAACCGTATAATTTTAAAGGAAATTTCTGCCAATGAAGTTTGGTGTCAAACCTTACTTGCTGCCGGGCTACAATGTAATTAGTCTAGAATCATTACTAAGAACATCTTTTTCATGCTTGTCCAACTGCATCACAAACGTGTCCACAGGTGGCATCAACATATGAGCGAGTAAATAAGTATCTATGCCCATCAGTCTGAGTTGCATCTAGAAATCACTTGGGATACCTCTTGGTACATTCCCCATCCTTCATGCAAGGGCTGTTAGGATTTATCTGACCGCATGGGCCATGCACCATTTGAGATTTGATCGTTTAAAACAGGACAGGGTCAATGGATTAGTCCGGCAACTCTGCACATATAAATTTTTCGACATCGGAAGAGAGCGATTTTTCCTTCAGCCAGACCAAAATGTGAGCGTGGGGCAATCCTCTCTGTTGTCACTCAACAGTGTTCATGTGACACTGAACATCACCGAAAATTTTGAATTTTTTGATGAGTCTCATCATTGTTTTCAACTTAAGCTGGAATACCCGCGTGAACAAATCATGGCGATCCTGTGGCTTTTGACCGGGGAACAACTCATTAGTAATTTCAGGCCACAATGGGTTGCAGGTAAACGTAATGAATAGGTCCGGGTGATCATAATGCCTAACGTTAACCAACGCATCTTGGGTTTTCTCATGCACGTAGCGAGGAGACCCAGTGTGGCTTTACGGCACGATGAAAATGTTACCACGACCAGCACCATTACCACCATCAGAAAGGATATTGTCTCTAAGGTGGATGTAGTTGTCCACGCGAAGTTCTTTCTGGTGTGTGCGGAAATAGCAAAGGCGTTCTGTTTCCATTTTAGCAAAAATATCAACAGCAAATTGCAGGAACAACGTTTTGAATCGACAAAGTAGGTTGAAAGTTCGTTCCTGATTCATAAAGTGATATGAGTAGAAGGCTTAACAACTTACTGTTTCACGGGTGTCAATTTTAGGTATACCGAAAAGAAGTAAGTTTACAACGTTACCCTCAATCACCAGCCCAGCATCGTTTGTCGTGTTTATAGCATGCCTGACGTCATCACTGTTGTCCATAATGATAGTTTGTAAGGGTTTGATTGAAAGAGAAGGGATTGTGTGGTAGGCGATTCAACCTAACCTAAGAGCTAGCCACATCGCTGTGAACGGAGGGGGAGTGGCCGTGTTTCAACCGGCCGCGACAACTTATGCTTAAGTACAGGGGGAGATCCAAGTGATAGTAGGTCAAGGGGTTTACGCTCAACCCATTCAGTAGTAACAAATGGGTAAGAGGGAGAGGGAGGTGTAAAGGGATCATGGGCATCAGATTCTAGTCAAAATTGGGGACCAGCGAAATGGAGGTGGGGGAGGGGTTTAGAGGGGAATGAGCCCGACAATTAATGTCATCCCGTGGTCATCGTCTCAAGGTTTGTTTGGAGGTGTGAGGACGCAAGGTGTCGATCTCTTGAGACGGTGTCGGTGGCGTTTGGATGCTTGGTTTATGGTAAGTGAATTTAATGCAGCTGTGCAAACCCGGTTATAGCCCTTGCTACATTGGCGGGGGTCGACCTGGAAGCGACGACCCCTTCCCCCCCCCCCCCCCCCCCCCCCCCCCCCCCCCCCAGTGGCGTATTCACATCCGCATTTCACGTCGAGCGTCACTTGAATCCTCACGCGCACGGTAGAATGAGGGATCGACGTAGAGACCGACACGCCCAGGCGACCGAGAACACGTGCCGACGCAGTGATCGTGGTACTAACATGCGCGCGTCGAAGGCGCACAAGGCATGTCAACCTGACTCCGGCGACCAACGATAACGGAGACACACACAGAGACAGTCGCCGATTTTATTCAGTATATAGATTGTCAGAATCTCTTCAATAAACTTGACGAACTTAAAATAATTGTAGCAGAAACCGCATATAATTGCATCGGCAGAGACTTGGTTGGCCGAAGCAACAGGGATTAGCGAAGTGAGCATTGAAGGCTATCAACTGTTCCGCTGCGACAGATCTCAACGTACGGGCGGAGAAGTGGAACTTTATGTAGCCAATAAAATTTCCTGTTGTCATAGCAAAACCGCAGCCATAGCCCTACGAAGATATGGCATAATTTCGTGCAAAATTAAGATTAGGCAGCAGCCGGCACCCAATATATGCGTTGTTTATCGGCCTCCCGGCTTCAGCGGAAGTGACGACGTAGAACTGCTAAGTTCACTGTAAACAGAAAAAACCTATAACTCCTGGGTGAATTCAATGCTCCTGGCATCAATTGGATGAGGCCTGGAGTAAAAGCCACAGCAGCACCTTTCAATTATCAACTACTTAAGTTTTCTTTGGATGAATATCTCATTCAACACAGAATTCACAACCCAACTGCGAGAAGGCCAGTGATCAAACTGTCTAGATCTCGTTTTTAGTAAAGGGAAGTGACCTCACAACCGCCACTTGGGTTAAACAACCACGTTGCTTTTACCTGTGTGTGTTACCTACTGTCTCCAAAATCGCAAAGAAAGAGGCGCAGAAATATTTAGAAAGACGATTTTGAAGAAACGAGACGTACCACTTCCGCAGAAAACTGGTCACCCAGTACGAACGATACAAATGAATTATGGCAGCATATCCAAGGGACTGTAAAGTGCTTAATTGAAGTCCATTGACCGAGGAAATTCATAATACCATGTGCCAAACCTACATATGTCAACTAGCCGATAAAAAGGGCCATAAAGAAGAAACAGAAACTGTGAAAAAGTACGAGCATCTTCAAGATTCAACATCACTTGCCGAATATAAAGCGCATTGAAATATATGCCCTAAGGAAATGCGAAATTCTAGAACTGCCTTTGAGCGTCAACTTACAAGCCAAACCACAATATGTCCAAAGAAGTTTTATGGGTGCATTCGCAGTCAAAGGAAGCACCAAGACGACATTGCAACTCTAAGGAATAACCTCGGGAACGTAGTAATGGAAGGACCGCGGAAATATGAGTTACTGTCAGAGTTTTTCAGATCGGCGTTTAAGATGGAATCCCCAGACGAAAATCCAGGAGTAAAAGTGGGCGAAGGTACAGCCGTTATTGAAACTGTTACCTTTTCTGTCGCAGACGTAAGACATGTCCTCAGTCAAATCAAACCAGACAAGTCTCCTTGACCGGATGGGATCCCTGGACTGATAATTAAAGAACTGTCGACCAAGCTGTCGGTGCCTTTTTCATCTCTGTTCGAACTTTCCACGAGAACAGGGGACTTGCCTTTGCAGTGGAAGACGGCCAACATCGTACCGTTAGATAAGGGAGGTAGCAAGATGTCTGCAAACAGCTTTCGGCCCATAAGCTTGACTTGCCTTTCTTTAAAAAATGATGAAGGTCCTTGTCAAGCAGGCCATACTGAGACTACGATGAAAATGCCATCATACAAAATTTCCAACATGGCTTTTGGCGAGGGCGCTCCTGCCTTTCAAGTTTACTGACTTCAATTGAGGCCTCGACAAGTGCTTTAGAAGAGGGCTTCAAAGTGGACGTAGTGTACACCGATTTCCACAAAGCCTTTGACAGCATGCTTAACAACGCCTTTTACATAAACTGAGTGTTCTTGGAATCAAGGGGAAAATTCAAGACTGGATCAGGCCTGTGGACTCTTGGCCCTACTTACGTGTTGTTTAAATTTATCAATAACCAAGTTTGTAAAAACTAAATACAACACTTTGTTTCACACTTTCGGTTTTGACGCGTGCTAGCAACTATCTTGCTAATCACTCTCCACAGCTCAATTCCCTCCTCACCTGCCGCTGTTTATTTTGCCCTTCAACGACACCTCTCTGGTGATCACTCTCGGGCTCCAGGAGAATCCAGCGACAAGTTGCAAACGAGTTTCCTCCCCATTATGCAACTCACAGCCCAACGAACTTGGATCCAGTCCTCGCACAGTTATCCTTTGGCAAGTCGACTACTTGACTACTGCCGACTAGGATCGTGAAGGATCTAAGTGAGTTGTATCATTTCTAATCTTCATCGTCAATCTCTTTACTGGACTTTACAACTTTTCCACTAGAATAGACTGGTAAATCCCTTACTAGCAGTTAGTGTACCCTTGAAAGTTTTCATCGCGTATTTGCTAAGACGTTTTATATATTTGTAGCGATAAAGCCACTACAGGCCATTTTTAGTCGGGCAAGAATAGCGCGTTTGCATCGGGGAGGACAAATCGGACTGGGTTGACGTAGTTAGTGGGGTTCCTCAAGGCTCCGTTCTCGGTCCTCTACTCTTCATTCTCTATGTAAATGACAGCCTTCAAGAACTGGACTGCGGTAAAATCATGTTCGCCGATGACGTTAAACTCTGGCAGGTCATTAAGCGCCCAAGCGACCGAGATGCTCTGCAAAATAATCTTTGCAAACTGCAGACGTGGTCTGAGAGATGGCTGCTGGATTTCAATGTGCAAAAGTGTGCCGTCCTCCACCTGCGTCCAACAAACTACCCTATCCCCCAGAGCAGCAGGACATATCACTTAAAAAACATCCAAATTCCCGTAGCATCTACGCAAAAAGACCTAGGCATTTGGATACAGAGTAATCTGAAGCTCTCATTACAGTCTGTCAAAGCTGCAAATAAAGCCACGGGAGTGCTGCACGCTATCAAAAGGGCGTTTCTAGCCTTCGATGAAGATCTCTTTGGCAGAGTGTACGGCACATTTGTTCGACCACACCTAGAGTATGGCATACAGGCGTGGCGGCCATGGCTAGCAAAGGACACAGCATGTCTGGAGAAAGTGCAGCGTCGGGCAACAAAGCTAGTAAGAGGTCTAAAAAACCACACTTACATAGATAGACTGGCATGCCTAAATTTATTCCCTCTGCATTACAGGCAACAAAGAGGGGATCTTATCCTAGTTTACAAGATAATAAACGGTCTTGAGAAAGGATTACGCTTTGAAGACATGTTTCAGTGGCACCTCTAGCCTCATCTCCGTGGGCAAACAATGAAGCTGCGCACGAAGATGTCCAAGCTAAACCTCCGCTCTGAATTCTTCACGCAACTTGCCATAAAACAATGGAACAACCTTCCACAGTCAGTCGTGGAGGCCATTTCCCTTCAGGTGTAAAAACAACGCTTGGATAATTACATGCGTCCCCTCTCCCTTCTCCAAGTCTGACCTCTAAAAACCAGACATAGATTATAAAAACAATGCTACTCACTGTTTGCCAATACTATGTTAGTAGTGGTCAATTTTTATAGGTGCTTGAACACGTTATCAATAGGTTTTTTAAAGGCATTGCCTATTATAATCAGCAAAAAATCTGAAATAAACTGATACTGAAACTGAATCTGATTGGTTTATGCCTCCGTCGCTGTCTCATCAAGAGGACCAATAAATATACGCAGGTTTTGCGTAAGAAAGGTAGTACCGACCAAGAAAAGGGAGACTGAAGAGGCCATTTCTTACTTTTTGGCCATACCCAGTTTTAGCCGTTGAAGGGCTGCTGAAGGGGCCCAAAGGGGAGCCCCAAGGCACAACGGGACAGTTGAGAGCCATAAGCGGTCTGTATCGGCTTATTTATTATTGTTTATATTCCCGATCAAAGCCGGTAACGCAATGAGCCCCTTGTGCTGTGATTACAGCGTTGGACTTCTAACTTACTAGTCATGGATTTGAGCCTCGGACGCCGCAGCCCTTGATGTTGGCTATGCCTGGCTGATGTTGGCTTGGAAACCAGAAATGGCTATTCCAGCCGCCCTGCACTGGCTCTCACATGCCCCTGAAAATCCCAGTATAAACTATTACTTACAAGCATGATTTCTTTAAAAACCTAACGGAAACATGTAAAGTAGTATTATGTCATTAATGATTTTTTTGCAAGCGAAATCACATACGACCTCGATCGGAAAGCAGTATGGTGCGCAATGCTTTACGGATCTAAACTTCCCCTTAAAAACTTAACGGGTGTTGGCTTAACCACATCCGCAGGCAAACAGTCTTAAGGTCAACCAACCTCTTGTGTTTAGTCTGGTTCGCCAAATGTAGTTTAGATGGAAAACACGTAGCTTAGCTGCCTTCGCTAAATCCAAGAATTCTTCTCGTAAAGGACGGTAGCCCTTACCATGTATAATACCCAGTGTTGGTATTGGGTTGTTTAAGAATTGTCAGTAACTCAAAATAACGACGACTAGAGTAGATAATTTTGCTTCATAGGAAAGTGAAATCTGCCTAGTTAGAAGTTTGATCATACGTCTTGGAACTTTTTCGAAAATGGTGAGGTCATGAACTGTTCAAAGTCTTTGGCCTCGAAAAGCGAACTCCAGCTGCGGTGGCACAAAAGTTTAAAAAATTTCACGAGGCAGTCTTCGAAGGCAAAACTTATTAACCTCCTTACTGTTATTATGACATGACCGGAATTGGCCTGGCAGGCGGTCACCCGTTGGAGACCTCTGACCACCACATGAACTTTATTTAGTTCAGAAGCCTATTCGATCGGTGTTCGTACATTCCTGAGTGAATATATACACGATCAACAGTGACAGCAAATGGCAGGTGGCGAGGCGCTGATGAACTGCGTTTCGATGAAGTGCTTATGAACCATCTGATAGACACCAGTGGTGGACCAACTGCGCCGTTCGTAAGTGCGTTTGTTTGTGTTGTCTGATCAGCTGGTTTTCAGAGTTATGCTTGGCTGATGAAAGCTAATAAGCCCGAAACAGTTCTTTATCAAGTTACCCCCAGACGCTGTCATACCCCCCTTACTGCTATTATGGCTTGGCCGGAATGGGGCTGGCAGGCAGTCACCCGTTGGGGACCTCTGACCACCACATGAACTTTTTTTAGTTTGGAGGCCTATTGGATCGGTGTTCGCACCTTTCTGAGTGAATATATATATATATCAGTATCAGTATCAGTATATTGAGGGTATGTAGGAAAAATTCCTTTGAGTGCCCTATTTGTACATATGTGCAGTGGTAGCAAAAAATTTGCTGCTTAGACTGTTGGCGAGGCCAGTTGTCCTGAGTCATAGGAGTCATAGTTGTCCTGAGTCATATATATATATATATATTCACTCAGGAATGTGCGAACACCGATCGAATAGACTTCCGAACTAAACAAAGTTCGTGTGGTGGTCAGAGGTCCCCAACGGGTGACCGCCTGCCAGGCCGATTCCGGCCAAGTCATAATAGCAGTAAGTGGGGTATATATATATATATATTTATGAATTACTTCCAGTTGAAACCATTCAAAAATATAATCGGCGATTTTAAATGACCTCGCATTCTAACCGACTGCATGTCACTAGTAGAATTAGTAATGAGCTAAAACTGTGAACCTAGACTCTTAGGTTTTATTGTATGCTAAACGATGGGAAATGGACTGGAATGCAATGGCTGGCAAAGCTCAAAACATGACTGCGCGCACCGCACACAACCTTTTATACAAAGTTTTTACTGACTTACGAGGGCAGCTCAGTACACGTTTGTATACGAGCACCATAAAGACACCCGTTGATGAAAGTTCACCGGCCACTTACGGAATTCGCTTGTCATGCCCCGCCTTTACCTTGGAACTCAATCCTCGGGTCTTGACAGTAGCCATAACAGCTAGTAGTACAGGCGGATAGAGCGTGAGACTTTGATTAAAAGGTCTCAAGTTCGAGATTCGGGTGGTGCGCCACTTAGGTCTGGGTATGACAGGCTAAAAAGGCAGAAATGGCCATTTCCATCTCTTTTGTCTTTGCCAGCATTTCTATCTGCCAGTAATAGCCATAATAGCAGGTTGCCAGTGAGCCTGTCGTTTGATCTTCTAGCCAGTCCATCCACACGTGCAGTTCAGAGTTATGCCACCGATTAAAAACTTTCCAAGGCATGACTTTTGGCGTGTCGTGATAGATTCAAGCGCGTCAGATATATTTTAGCGCGGAATGCGTCCAATTGTTGTAGTACTGTACCTGTTTTCAAGAAATGGATGTGGATCAAAGAAAAAATCTCACTTCTTAGATTACGCCTTACATCTGTGCTGAGCCTCAAAATTGTTGCGCTTCGTTAGTCAACCCGTACCGTACCCAATGTGAACTTCAGGCAGGATCAGTTCGATACCCTCTGAGGGGGTACCTTGCCTGGCTAAGTGACTCACACATTCCTCAACCGAAGCTAGAACTAAAAATTATTTATGAGTTTGACGCAATGGTAATCACACCTGCCATTCAGAAAATCCACTCAACTAGAAAAATAGGTTCCTTTCACGTGTTGAGTAATTTGCAGAGCTGGCAGCCGTGTCAGACGAAACTCAGTTCATAGAATATCCAGTGAGAGAGATCTGCAATTGAATTCTTGATGGGGCTATACCTTTTCTGGTTGTGAGGATTTTTATCCTCCATTAATCCACGTCGGCCTGAGTCGTTTGTCATTGGTTAATTTTCCAACGTTCCAAATAAGATTTGTAGTCTATCAGGACCTAAATTTTCGACCGCTGTAACGCGACCACACGGTCCAGTCCACACACCAAAGTTAGAGTTTTGATTTTTAAAGGCTGGAGCAGCACATTCAACTGTAATTTCTGCACCAAATCGGTTAATTTCTACGATGTTATCGTCTAATATAGCCACTGTTTATTTATTCATTTACGAAGTTTATAAATCCGCACAAATAGCACGTGCATGACATGTGATCCATTGACTGGAGCTTAACTGACCCCTGGGTGCGCGATTGCGCTTCCCTCCAAAGGTCATTAGAAACCGGGATGTTCATTTATTGCTGAATTTCAGGTTCTGTTCTTCCACAATTTCTCCAAAAATTGGAATTTTGTTTGTCTTTGTTTGTTTTGTCTTCAAAAACCATCGCGAATTATACGTTCGTGCTTTTTTGGTTGCTGTACGTAGGAGCAGTAGCTATGTGCCTTTGTGTTCCCTCATAACATGCTAAAGAAATAATAACAATTGTTTCAAGGTTAGACTGTGGAAAACAGTTCCATGAAGGATTCGTCCTGTTCATGAACCCAAAATACCCGGGGAGTGAAAAGTCTCCATTTTTTTCGTTTTTGGAAAGTTTGACTTGCGGGTAACAGTTCAATTTAGGTCAAAAAACAGTATGCGAAAACCCCATCCTTCTGTAATACCGGACAGCTGGTACTTAAGGCTAAATGGGTGGGGTATATCAGGAGAAAGAAAATTTTTATTAAACTAGTAGAGCGTATTAAAGTAAAAAAATGGAAATAATTATTTTAATGGCCAAATAACCGAATATTCGTACGTGATAATTCAAGTGACCCTACAGTGTCCCATTGGACATAATCGTTGACTCTGCATCATCTCTATGTTATATCTTTAGATTTGATACAGAGATTATATAGAGGTTATATAGAAATAATACAGAGTCGACGATTGTGTGCAATATGGCATTATTGGGTCATTTTTCTTATCGGGCGGAAATAACCGGTTATTTAAGTAGGCCCTTTGGGAACCTACGTAGGACTGTTTCCGCCTTGCGTACTGAAAAAGCCGTGCTGTTTGGATTATATTATAGATAGCTGCGCTAATTAGCGATGAGTTCCACATGTCAAAATTTGAATTGCCTCCGCTGCTTATTTGCCTCTTTCTTTCATGTATTACATGACGTTTTCCGTTTCCGACTAGGTGACACTAAAAGGTACCTGTTGCCATCTTAAAACTCGCCTAAACCTCTATATCTTCTGTTATTGCTGGAACTACTGGGACAGATTGCAAATGCTTAAAAAAAACTCCAAGCGGTGTAGAACAAGTGTCTCACTACATGCTTTGAAAACTGAATGTTCAAAGTACATATCAAGACAAAGGAAGCATAGCAGCTAAAGATAATTGTATTTGCAAAGGTAAAAATGAATTGGTAACCTTCCAGGAGTTTTATAGTGCGACAGAACCTCATTGGCCAGGAAAACCCAAATGTTTTTCTAGCAGTTCTTCCTGTAACCATTAATCGAGTGTGATATGGCGTAGAAAATGATGGCAAAGACAGGCGGCAATAACGAGGAATGAGGGATAATTGGGTCATTCTGAGAAAACTGACACGCACTCTGCGGTGGAGTACATCATTCCGATTGCACCACCAACTACACCAAATACCAGGATAAGAATTCGTACGACTCGGCCGCACCAGCTGATCTCCTTCCAAAAGAGTTTCAAACTAAAGAGACAGGGGAAGATAAAACAGAGAAGAGATCCGGTAAGCGAGCCCACCAGACCCATAATTAAAGCAAAGTGTGGCACCTGAAGAGCCAGAAAGATACCCAGACTCAGCAGAGCACCTCGACTGGCCAAAATCCAAATGCGATAGGCTCCACAGGATCGGGTGGGATTGAGCCATCTAACATCCACCTTCTGCATGACGAATAAATCCAGGTGCTCTCCCAGAATAAGGAAGACCAGAGGCAGGGAGAAGAAGACATTTATCGCGACACAGGCATGTGCTAGGATAGCGACTGCTGGAAAGTGGATGATATTATCCGTCACCGATTGGCTTACACCTCGACCAAAGGCCAGCACACAAAGCACTCCAAAGAAGGCCTTTATGATGGTGGCGCAAGTGAAGGTGACATTCAGCATACGCGGAAAGTACTCCGGTTGGCTCATATTACCCTCAATGCCCGGCAGGACGGTGTGCGCACAAAAGGAGAAGAGAATTATGCCCACACTGATGGGCATCACGGCAGTGTCGGGATGAATGAGAGAATCCCAGTGCATAGGTGCCTCAGTGGTCTCCAGACCACTGCCGACCAGCACTGCGACAATGCTACTTATCAAACCAATGACGGCGACGAAGCTTGACCAGGCGACCACACGCATATTCGGCCAAAGAAGCAGGGGCAGGCAGAGGTAACTGAAGACCGTGATGCCCACCGGAATGTTCACCAACTTTTGATCGGGTTGAATGTAGTTGGCAATGGCGTGCACGGAAGTGCCAAGGAGAATCATGTAGAGAATGCTGGCACCAAAAAGCTCCAGACCCACGACGATGCCGGTGAGATGACGACCGGCGCGGGGGAACGCATCCGCAGCAATGCAGGCGTAGGTATTGCGCTTGCGAACAAAGCCCGCTTCACCGGTTGGCGAGGCCCAGGTCTGACTGAGAAGATAAAAGGTTTGAGGTTTGACACATACTTTTTACGCATACCTATTATACATACTTATTTTAAAACTCGCACTAAGCCAGTAGGCATATTTTATTGCGATTTAGGCTCAAACAGCTTCTTGATCTCCACTTGCTAGCATGCAATTGCAGTATTTTTTTTCGATTTCTCTTTTCTATCCATGCATTTTACCCACCTTGTTACCAATGGGAAGCTGCAAGGCATTCGCTTATTTTTTCCTCAATATCTGAAACTGAAAGTATTTCATGAGCACACAGTAGGCATTGACATTTCATCTAAACGCCTAGAAGAAGGTGAAACACCCATACAGCTAAGGATTATGCTACAACTGAGCGATTTCATTCTAACGTCACAATAACAGCCTTGCCTACGCGTTGGGTTTATCTCATTTTCAAGTGACACGTGTTTCAGAATTAGTTTTTCGGCAACACTATGTAGTGTACCTCGTTAGTCTCTATTTCCAGCAGTTTGAGCTAGAAAAACGGTGGTTATAGGGTTTAATGGGTGGGGAATTCGGATGCACACAGGCATGTACCTTAATAACTGCTATATGCATTTTTATTTTAGTGTATTTAGAAATGTTTTTGATTTATATCTGTAGATTTTCCTAATCTGTATTATCGCTTAACATATTGTGGAAGAACCTGATTATCAACTTGCAGGTTTCTTGAAATTCCTGAAAAATCGAAATGGTGGTTAGGAGGTCATCTACTTCAACCTACTTGAGGTCCAAATTACCGTCCTGGAGTTAGATTAGTATATTTTGCGGCGCAAAGCGCTGCGCACACCTTCATTTCACATGTGGAGCAACTTACTCCAAGCGGCCACAGGAAACATATTCGACTAAATTTTTTTCACTTGACACTTATAAAAAATATTTAAGTGCCTATCCTATTTGCCCACTTCCAGAAACCCTATAATCACCGTTTATGTAAGACAAAAATGCTGGGACTAGGGGTATATGAGGTGCACTAGATAAACTCCTTTTGCCATTTTTTCGTTCAAATCAGAATCCCACCTAGCGATAATGGACAGCAATTACCGCATGAATAGCAAAATATCGATTAGTACATGCACCTACTGATTGTGGCCGATAGAGTTTGTCAAGGAAAACATTCCCTACATAATCTCCGGTCCGCCGGTTTTCGTTCATTTCACATGAAAGAAATTGTTATGTGTGCATGAGTTTTCCGTGATTCTGAGTCTGTTTCCAAGTCATTTAGGCTCTTTCGTTAGCATCACAGAATACTCGTAGCAGGTACAAACAGCTTCGATCAGTATCTTAGATCAAAACACAATCGAGCATCAAGTCTATGGTGTGTCTGGCTCATTGGCATGATTTCGCAATTTTGTGCACCTTGACTTGTGTGCGATCTCAGATGTTCTTCAGCACTATGATTGTCGGAAAAGGGCATTAGGAGACCTACAGCATAATTTTTCAGTCTATCAAAGGTATGGCAGACTATCTCTGGTTCTTCCTGCTCCTTTACTTGCATCATATTGCTCCGAAAGCTAGTTTATGTCATTGTATTTTTGGGTGCATTGAAACTGAAGTCGGTAACTGGTAGGAGTCTAAAACAGCTATATTAATTGACCTTCTTCTAAAAAATTGGAAGCATCGGCGGGTTTGGACTTCATGACAGTGTAGTGACTTCGTATCATAAGCCATGCTTTGATTGGACTCGTCTGGGGCGTGTCCCGCATGTCTGGCTCTCGTGTCCACCTCTGATCAAGGTCACGAATGCGCTTGGCCTAACTGGCCAAACACTTCCCAAGGCCATTTGAGCAAGGACCTAAGGGTGGTGACTGCTTACGCTCAGACACTCCCGGGGTCGGTGACCGGACATCCGGACTAGGCGACTACACTCACCGGAATGCGACTCTGAACTCCGGCCCATTCATGGCTGGACTGCACTCGTATGCGAGTCACTTACCTATTACTCACATTTTATTCCTCCTGCATTTAATTAAATGATCCATAACACTCTGGCCTTCTGCGCTTTATGCTTTTCACTACTTTATAACCATTGGGACACGTTCTGTCATTTATTATCCGAACGGACTAATTCGTAGCCCACAACAGGAAGAACAAACATTGAGTACAGCCAACGTCCTACCCAAGGAGAATCTTGCATTTAGATGGTCAGATCACTTTGTAACTATTGGAGAATTTAAAGATAGCAAAAACAGCAAAATTTATTGGATCCATGACATTTGGAGGGAGCTCTGCAGTTGCTGCCTTTCATTGGGTAACGGGAATCACGCAAGAGAAAATGCTAATTGAATTCATGCAAAAAATCGATACAAACAGCAAGGTCATTGAAATGACCAAGAGGCTAGTCAATAACATAAGAAGGTAAGGCCATAAGTAAGGCCATTCTCTTGACCCCAAAACTTTTTTCCGAGTGCTTGTTTGGGCACGAACAAGTCGTACCTTGCGCTACCTGGACGCAACCTACATACGGCGGTTTTAAATCCGACCTATGCAAACAGTTGGAGCATGTAGTGAACCTAACTTGGCCGTGGTAACATTGGCTCCCTGTTAACACGTTCCCATTCCAACTTTTTACCCCAGACGTCCTTCCCATTTTTTTTGCTGACCAAAGCGTTTAAACTTCTCATGTTATTGGGTAGTCTCTTGGTCATTTCTTATGACCTTGTTGTTTGTATCGATTTTTATGTATGAATTCAATAAGTTTTTTCTCTTATGTGATTAACGTTACGCAATGAGAGGCAGCAACTGCAGAGCTCTCTCGAAATGCCATGGTTCCAATCAATCCTGCTGTTTTTGCTATCTTTACATTCGCACCTTGAAAACGTTGCTTTAAATATTGGAGAATTCCATAGATTGCAGTAGGCTGGGCGATAACTTGACCTAGATGTAATTAAGCTCACTGTTCCCTGAGGGACCTTGTAGCTCAGGTGATTGGAGTTTTAGTTGTGTCCAAACCTCACGCTTGCTGGCGTGAGTTTGAATCCACCGTGGTCGTTTAGTTTTTTCCAATTGCTTCAAAAGAATTAGGCAACTTTGGCATGCCATCTATTAAATAATGTTTGACTCTGGCCGCACCCAGGTCAGGAGAAGCGAGAACCCCCGTAACGCGGAGATGATGGACAAAGACTTTTTGGATAGGGCTAAATGTAGCGATGGACAGCATACCACGCGAAGAAATGCCAAAAATGGATTCACACCATTAGTTTCCTCACATACCCCCAAAGGCCAATGAAAAACTAACCGCGTAGTTTAAAAAAACAATTTCGTTAAAAAACGAAATTGACTGATAAACATAATGGCACACGGCCGACGAATCGAAATCAGTCGAAACATAACCGAAATGCACAGGGGTGAAACGGAATCAAATACAAACAAAACCGAAGCAGAGCCTACCAAAATGCAAATAAAGGAGATTTAAAGATCAAAATTGTGCACAAAAGTAGTAATTGCAAGTTCATATAGTGCGTATAGTAGTTAGTACAGTACGCGCCAAAATTCGTGCAACATGCCGACATATGCGAAAAATGGATACTCTTTCGCTAATCGGCATTATCTCAGGTTGTGATACTGATTATTGTGTAGACTATTCTGAAGTAATTTCAATCATGATAGGATGCAGGCTTTTTTATTAGCTTCGTTCTGACCACTAACAAAACGCATATGCTGTAAATGTTACTACTAAAATAGTATGCGTTTTTATCATTAATTTTGACTGCCTTTATAAATTCAAATGTATTTTATGGCAAACACGCACAAAAAAGTCATTTGCTGTACTCATTTGGTAGAAAATTAGGCCTTCTTGAAATTTTATACTAGAAAAAGGTTATTTTTTGGTTTTAGAAAACTTTCTAAACTGCCGAATAATTTTGAAACCTACTGGCTGCTACACTGGGATTCAAAGTTTGCAAACTGCGCACTGCGTACATCCGGTTTAAGGAAAAGTACGTTTTTGGCTACAGTTTGGGGAAGAAGTCACATAGTTCTCATAGGTGATGTGTAGCATGCTTTACACAGTACAGGCAGCATAAATAAATTGACGGATACGATTTATTATGAATGAACACCTTACAATTGTAAAAAGCTCATAATTAGAAGCCTTCAGTTAAAGAATCAATGGTGTACGCATGGTATTATATCCTTTTCGATTTATGCTGACAGATTACTGCTTTAAAAATTTCATATCAAGCTGCGCGCTTCGAATAGTTTCAAATACTGGTCTTTGATGAACAAGTTCAAAAGTAGCTGTTTATTCTTTATGCTTCATTGCTTTTAAAGTGATCAGATTCAAGTTATTAGTGCATTTTTCAACATGTTTTAAGCATTTGCTTGGTAGTCTATTTTTCTGAGCGATTATTTTGCACCAGATCACACCAAACTTATTGAATTTTCTCGTAAGGAAAGGCCGAAGACCTATTGAGAAACGTTAATTATTGTACAGGGTACATGCCGGGTGAATGCGTACATGCCGGACCCTTGCATGAGTAATGTCATTGTCCTCATTGTCATTTCGAACTAAGCTAGGAAATAGCAGGGTACATTTGGCGTGCTCTGCATCTCCTAGAACATCAAGAAGTAGCTTCGGCAACATTAAATTATTTAGGCCCCTTCATTAATCCCTACTCCCTGCATGTTCTCCTACGAAAACGGTACTTATAGGGTTTTATGAGTGGGGAATTAGGACAGAGAGTGGAATATACTTTAATAAATGCTGAATGCAATTTCTATTTTTATCTGTATTTAGAAGTGTTTTTGATTTATATTTGTAGATTTTCCTAATCCGTATTATCGTTTAACTTTTTGCAGAAGAACCCGATTATCCAATTACAGATTTCTTGAATTTCCCGAAAATTGAAACGGTGGTCAGGAGGTCGTCTACTTAAACTTTCCTGAGGTCCAAGTTACCGTTCTGGAGTTCGATAAGTATAGTCCGCGGTGCGAAGCGCCGCGCACACGTTCAATTTACATGCGAAACGGCGTACTCCCAGCGGCCATGGGAAGCAACTTCGACTACATTTTTTTCACTTAACGTTTACTTCTTAAAATTTCCTTCTCTGTTTATCCGATTTCCCAACCCCCCAAAACTCTATAACTACCGTTTTTGCAAGACAAAATGCTGGGACTAGGGTTATATGAGTGGGCCTACAAAGGCTATTTTTGTTGTAGCTTCTCAATGTCAAAAGCTACTTTTTAGTATTTGTTATGTCCCCGACTAATAGGCAGAAGAAGGCAAAGATTCGGTTCTGATAGCAGAGCCTTTATTAAGGATAACACAGAGACAACGAATCCTTTAGCTCGTCCACTACAGCCCCGTTATAAATGGGCTGTAGTACTCCTAGAATACTCAGTCTATAGCGTGCGAGGGGAGTTCCTGCCTGCACGCTGATTCGTGGTTTCCCACGCTGCGACCCTGGGAGCCGTTTCTAGAACATCTGCACTGCACATATGCGCAAGCGTCACTCGTGGTCATAGCGATGGCGCATGCGGCTGGCCTGCAAGCATGCCTCAACTGGCGTGCGCATCTCGCCTTAGGGTCTGAGAGCCTCGCTGCTCGCGTCTCTTGTAACAGTATTTACATCAAATTACATTGGTTGTTACTTAAATTTACCCGAAGGACGAAGAGACAGTTTCCTTTGACGTGACATAATTATTCACTTACACCCTCCAGGTTTGGCACAAGATATATGGCGCGGGAAACTTGAGGAGCTGAAGGGCGAATCCCAGAGTTTGCTCAAAATTGAAGAGTTAATGAGGCTGTTCGAATTTCACCAAAATGCATACCTCACTCTTGCAGGCGAAACTTATGAACAGGTCAAGGGAACTATGATGAGCTCCCCGATCCCCTGTTTAGTAGCAGAATTGGAGAAGATTGCTTCCACCCACTGGCCCCGATCTTTTGGTGCTGTTACGTTGACGACACGTATTTTATCGCTAAAAGGAACATGTTGCAGAGTTCCCATGATCCCCTTAACTTGATCCTCCCAAATATACAATTCACAAAGGAAGAAGAAGATGATCAGAAGCTACCCTTCCGTGATGTTCTCGTCATGCGAACTTCCAACGGCGAACTATAAACAACAGTCTACAGGATGGCGATGAACACCACACAGCTTCACAATTCTTATACCAACTTTTCGGTGGCTCACAAACAAAGCTGCGTGAGAACACTGTCCAAAAGAATCCAAATTCACTGCAGTTATCCCGAATAAAAAAGAACCATAAGGCCAGATATCCTAGAGACCAGTTTATGTGGAATGGCTATCCAGAGGCATTCATAAGCAGATGCCTACGTTTGTCGCTCTCCGAACACTCAACAAAGACCAGCCTGTACTATATGACATGCAGTGTCATACGTTAAGGACTTGTCGGAAGCGACCGAGCGCCTTGCTGCGGGACTGGGCGTTGGAATTGCATGCCATCTCAAGGTTATCATGCGCAGCCGAGTAATGAAAATCCAGGAGTGATTAGCTTCCAGGGAAAAGTCAGTTGTAGCGTATCGCATACTATGCCTAAACTGTCCTCGAAGTTACACAGGACAGACTGGAGGCATGCTTAGTTAGCGCATACACGAACATAAGCTGCCCGGAAGACAAGGTGACGCATTATCACAAGTGGCTGCCCACAACTCTGAGATGGGTCACGAGTTTGACTTCGCAGCCGTGAAGATAATCACACAAACCGGCACTAAGACAGGTCGAGAATTGATTGAAGTCCGGGCCTCGCATGAAAACTTAGTCAATCGATTTATCGATCTGGCGCCAGCATGCCTCGCCCTGCGCAGGCACCTCCTGATGACGTCACGTATGGTTGATTGGCCCCTGCCCCTACAACTGTTGCTGTTTTTTCATTGGTGGTTTTATATCTGACGATGGACTGCGGTAACAGTTTGAAAATTCAGACGAACAAAACCGTGGTTCCGGAGATCGAAATGCGTTCTTCTTCCCTGCCGAAGGATATTTTTATAGTATGTAAATAAGACCGATATAATAGTCCCAGTAACCTTTTGAAGAGATTGCGATCCGAGTGACGTCTACGTGGAGAATAAGTAGGGGATGAAATGCTTTCAAATTTAGCTCCATCTTCGGAAATTACTGCATACTGCTCAAGTTCGTTCGCTTACGAAACTGCACAATTTTCGGAGCTAAGCATCAAAAGCTATTGTGAACTTTTGGCCGATCTCCGGGTTATTTGGTGGAAAAAACATTATTGACCTGCTTGTTGGTACCATTTTTATATTCGACCTTTAGTCATGTGTAGACTAATTTGTCTGAGAATAGGTGGACGCAATCGTTCCCGATTGTTTCCCATTCAATGTCGAAGCTATCATCAGACACAGCATCAGGTAGGCGTAATTCATGCACAAGGATTTGCATTATTGAAAGGATAGTGCCGCATACATTTGGCAATTAACAGCTCCTCTCTCTACACCGAAGATGGTCGTCTTTTGGCGCGATAATTTTTTTTGGCTGGCATTAGTGTGGTCAATCCATGACATTTCATCACCTGCGTTGGATGTTGGCGTAAAGGTGGCTCAGCCACCCTTATCAGTGTCGACCTGCGCACTCCTGGAGTGACTAAGCACTTTGGCCAAATCATGCCTGAGCACAGAATATAGAGTTGGAAGGTCATTGCACTTTTAAATAGACGAGGAATTCATGAACCGTGACTTAAGCACTCGCGGCTCACGGGATTCTCAGATCTCGCGAGGACTTCGGCCTCGTCGTAATTGAATGTGTAGCCGGGTCTTAAGGAATCAGTCGCCATGTGAAGCTCTTTCTCCGCAGTGCTGCCGATTGTTCGATAATTAAAGACTGGAGCAGTCTCCCTGTTTCTCCGAAGTATTTGCTGTGCCTACAATTTCACCAGATTAGGTAAATTACACCAGACCCTTCTTTTCGTGGCAGTGAGTCTTTTGATCTCTTTATGGAAATCTGCGAGCGTAATATTTGCCGAACCATTTCGTAGCCATGAATAACAATGAGTGCTACGGGGAGATCTGATTCCAACTTGCAGGTTGTTGCCGGTTTATCCATCAAAATGCGGGGCTGAGTATGTTTGCTGCTTACCATTGTACGCATTCTAGACATTCACGCATTCACGATATCAGGGCTACTCGCCGAAATAGTTCTACAACGACCTGAAGAAGTCGTGTTTCAAACGCTGAGACCCAAAATATGGCTCCGCTAGTAGAAGATACCTTTGTTACCATCAAAACCTCTGAAGTGGAACGACTGCATTAAAGTCTTAATTCTGTCTTCCCTGTCATCCAATTCACTCACGAACAAGTAACAGAAGACACTCTTCCGTTCCTCGACGTTAGGGTGCAAAGATTGAGTGATGGCAAGCTGGAAACCAGTGTCCACAGGACAGACTCCAACGTCGAAAAAATACCGAATTTTGGGAGCAACTATCCTGCGGCTTACAAAAGAAGCTGCGTTAAAACGCTTTTTCACCGCGCCTTTCGGTGCTGTAGCAACGAGCATCTGTTTAAAAGAGAACTTGCCTACTTATACCAATTATTCCGATCAAACGGATTTCTGACAAGTTTCGTGAAAAACTGTTTCCGACGTCAGAAACAATCAGAAGATCAGAACTCCAACGCAGATGTGGTACAGCGGACATTCTAGTCCTTACCCTAAATGCATAGACTTTTTAAAGTGATCGTCCGACATTTGAATTGACTCAGCATCAGCATCGCTCACAAGCTAGCGTACTCCCTGAGGACAGCTCTATTTCGATTAAAGACAACGTACCGAAGGAGCACCAAACCCATGTGATGTATCGCATTCCATGTGCTGATTGTCCTAGCGTTTACATAGGCTATAGAGGTCGGAAACTCGGGACCCGCATACATAAACATCAGCTGGCCATCCGTAGACGTAGCTCATTGTCTCCCTTGTTCGCACACGCTATTGATTATGACCACCACGGTAACTGGGACGAAACTGAAGTGGTCACCATGGCTAATACAAAGCAGGCACGAGAATTTCTCAAAGCTTGGCATTCCGGCACACACAGTATTAACAGGTATGTGGATCTTGATTCACATTACGCTGGTTTACGCGCATGGTCGACGAACTTGCGCCCGCCTGAAATACCAACAGTCGATCCGTGCTCGGCCTAGTGGAACTTCGCTGATTCTGCAGCTCCCCCGAACACGGGGCTCATAATCGAGACGTTCACACCCCCTTCACTTGCAACGCCTATCGTTGTAGTATTCGCGTCACCCTACCCCCTCCCCCAGCACCCTAACCCCTGTTCTATGTGACCTCTGCCCCCAAACCCTCTAGTGCAACAATCCCAGCACTCACTTTCATTCTGTCTGACGAAGAGCTAGTATCACCAGCTCGAAAATTCACGAGTAAAATCAATTTTCCGACGAGCCTTTTTTCTAAATTTATCATCTCGGAATACATACTACCTCAGTTTTTCAGCATTCACGACACTTCTTCTCTGAATGCGTTTATTCTCACCGGACGTCGAACTCGGATTCGTTCAAGATCGCCCTAATTTGGTCAGTATAGTATTTATAGTAAATAATATGATCAAACGAAAAAAGACCCTCCGATTGTTTGTTTAGGTCTTTGATTTACCTTTGTGGGGCGGGTGAGAAAACAAACTGTACTCTTGCTATGTTTACGTCACTGGACTTTGCGACGCCTTAGCTGCTTCCTGTCGGTGCGTGGCAAGAAATGCACGTGACCAAAGTAGAATGTTTTTACTGCCGGCAAAAACAAGAGCGACTGGAAGGGCCATCATCAGCCAGTCATACCCAGACTAAAATGGTGCACTACCCGTTCCTCCAACTTGCGAATTTTTTATCAGCGTTTAACGCCCTAACCTTTGAGCTACGAGCTTGTTGTCTTGCCGGCTTAGGTCGGAAGACATTGACACTCGTTGCCGAACGTTCACCAACCATTTCTGGAACTCACTTGTCCCGTTCCGCCTTTGTCTTGGGCCTCATTGCTCGAGCCCTGACAGCAGCTGCAGCAGCGCGTAATAAAGACAGATAGTTGGAAGTAGAAGAAGGATGAGTTATACTTAAGTCTGCTGAGAAATTATTGCCCTTAGAGGGTTAAGGTACGTCAAAAATTGGAATTTTTTCAAGCATGCCAGATCTTGTAGGGTGTCAACATTCTTTACATCATCCCCGGATGAGGAAGAAGAGGAGACGATTTCTGAGACCAAAGTATATTCAGGCTGACGTTTCAAAAGC
>JAYGXS010000005.1:53480715-53503249 GCA_036362985.1 Ligula intestinalis
AAAATAGTCATTATTTGCATTTAAGATCTAAGTATTTTTCTTCCAACTACGTCTCTTTGTCCCCAGGCCTGATGGCAAGGATAGTTGCGTTAAGTTACGATAGTTAGGGGGTTTTCGCAGATTTACTTAATTTAGTTGACCCAATTGTGAAAAAAAATCGCGGCGTCGGATGGAGTCGAACCCGCACAGCAGGGAACATAACTTGAAAATAAAATTGCTTCAAAGATCGCGCTACACATTTTGAAGTGAAGCCTAATAATAGCCTGTCCGCTTTTATGCTACTATTGGTAAAGAAGACATATGATCATGTGTCTTCTTTACCGATAGAAATACCTGTGACGCGAACTTTCTCGTTCATATGCTTCTATGTAAGAAGACGTTTCACAATGCCATTTGGGCGTAATTTACGGCAGTTCTCATTCAGATGATTATAACTCAAAAGCGCTAAATTGCATAAGATGCAGCCTCCTGTTTTCCAGTCAAAACCTGCAAACAGTGGAAAAACCGTTGATGCAAACGAAAAGAATCTGATGGCACCGGGCTGCCATAGGTTGCATTAATAAGAATCGAGCAAAACTAAAATTATGGCCCAACTGCTGCTGTATGGAACAATTGACCAACATATACTAGTATTAAACTACACTGCACTTCATATAACCCGCCATTTACGTAAATTGAGGTAGGTCAATGGCTCCTCACTACGAATAAAACACAATGGTCAGGGCGAAAATGCAGCCTGCCTGACATTTTCTAAGTCAGTTTTGGGGCTGCCTGCAATTCGGCCAGCAACGGCAGCAGGCAATTCAAAATAAGGCGTATCGATTTTTAAGCAGGCTAATTATACGATCGATATTGAGGCATTTAAAGTTGACTAAACTGCTTACGCGTCACAATTCACGTATCGACGTTGGCGTTCGCTGCATCGTCTTTTCTGCCTAAGCGGTCAAGCCCGGTGTTGCGAGACCGTCATTTGGAAGGTTGCAACTGAGACGATGGCTCTAATTCAGGTCAGGTCAGGTTTTTATTGAGGGAAATATAGATAAATACCTTTGAACTCCCTATTGGTGCAGTTTTTTATTGCATTTTATCTGCAGAACATTTCAGAACAGTGGCGTTGCCAGTAATTTGCATTTGGGTAAGGGAGTGCCGATAGTGAAAAAACTCCTTAGGCATTGTTCAGAAGTCTAGGGGTTTGAATGCCATTTGAGAGGTTTAAGGAGAAAAAATGTCGCCCGGGGGGTGGGGGTGGAGGGGGGTGCAGCGTATATTCGAAGCGGATGGCCTGTGCTAAAAGTGTTTGAAGCATGCCAGGGAGAGTCTATCGCGGTTTTCGCCATAATACCAAGGGTCCCACGAAGATAAGCTTGCGGAGGTCATGCGAATCTCATCGAGTGTCGGCGATGCGCCCATCGTGCATTCTTGTTGGCTTAACGAGTCTGCCTACTAATTGACCGAAGTAATGTAATCGATAGTTTTCTAAACAAACATATTACTGGAAATTAGCGAGTAGTATGTTTTTTATAATGTGATGTCTCCACAATTTGCATTCGGCAACTGGCAGTTTATTTTCGGGGGCTCAGTGGCTATTTGTTCTAACTTAATCGTGTCTTAAACATATCTACAGATGTGTCTGACTCAATCGTAAACGTGTGCTCAGATGGCGACATGGCAATGTCCGCGGGCAGAGCATTCCATGCCTGAATTGGGAAAAGTTTTACAAATCCGCGTAGCCTCTGATCACAACGTTTGGTGGACTCGACGCTTGCAATTCCTGTAATTATTAACTAACATTTTACTGAAAATTAGTGAGTAGTATGTATATATACATATCATGATAAGATAAGGCGATCATGGGAACCATTGTTTTATCGTCCTGACGTTTCAAAAGCGTACAGGCTTCTGTCATCAGAGGTGGTAATTGTACCGCGCCTCACGGTATTTAAGGGTGTTGGCAGTCATAGTCAATAGGGTTTAACCAATACAGAGGAGGGGGGAGGAGGGGGTTATACGGGATGTTCAATCATCGTGCCCTGTGAAGCGTAATAACCTCAGTCAAGGGGTCTCTCGTCAACTTCCGGTGTTCGCGGTTCTGCAGCCGTCATTGACCGGAGCTGTCTTCCCAGGCCGGGAATGATCCTTATGCCCCTACGTCCATCCGGTTTCACACTCGCAGACTGACCGGATGAACTGGCTGAGCTGATGGTTGCCACTTCCAGTTGTGGCTCAGCTATGGGTGTGTCCATCATCGGCTCGCGAGTATGCAGATTCGTGTTCCGTCTATGGTCCCGTTTGCTCTTTTCTTCATTAAGATGCGTTTGAACGGCTTGGTAGGCCGTGGGAAGTATAACACAACGGTTGATTGAGGTTGTCCCCGTGTGCCAGGCCTCGATTGTCTCCCTGACAACGCGGTCATTTCCTCGACCCAAGATTTCGGCATTCTGGAAGAAGAATTTGTGTTCGGAATTTGCGCAGCGTTCCGCCACCAACGATCGATTGTCCATCCTGTTTACTGCCCTGTTGTGTTCTGCCATTCGCGTCTGCAATCGCTCCCCCGTCTCTCCGACATAGTCGGCCGCACACGAATCGCATTTGATCCGGTAAACGACGTTGGCGGTTTCACCTCCGGGCAGGGGGTCCTTTGGGCGCATAACCAGTTGTCGTATTGTCGCCTCTGTTCGGTGGGCGATGCCGACACCAAGGGGTTTCAGAAGACGGGAGACTGCCTCTGACACTCCATCAATGTAAGGCAGCGCACGCCTTACTGTTGGTTGATCGGCTGTTGGACTTCGGTTCGTTCGAGACTGCCTGCCGCGTTCGATAAAGTTTCGGGGGTAACCGTCGGCCATGAAAAGGCGTTGGAGGTATTGCATTTCAGATTTCCGGTCATGTGGCTCGCTGCAGTGTGTTTCTGCCCGTTTGTACAGCGTTCGCACACAATTGCGTTCGTGGCATGCTGGGTGCTTGCTGTGGTAACTCAGGATTTGGCGCGTATTGGTGACCTTCCTATACACCGTCGTTCTGAGATTCCCATTCGTTTTTCGATGCACGAGTACGTCTAGAAACGGCAGTTGATTGTCGTTCTCGGTTTCTATCGTGAACTGGATGTCAGGAAACACAGAGTTCAGGAGATCGTGGAATTCCCGGACCATGTTCCGCTCAATGATGACGAAGGTATCGTCAACATACCGAGTCCAAAATTTTGGCCTACAGTTCGCGAACACGAGAGTTTCTAATTTTTGAAGCACTGCCTCTGCGATGAAACCTGAGAGCGGCGATCCCATTGGCGTCCCATTGATCTGTTCGTATGTCACCCCCTCGAAGGTGAAGAACGTCTTCAGGCAGATTTCTGGGAGTTGAAGGAGATGTCTCCGTTTCACCGTCTCGCTCGCCTCGTCGTATTGGCTCTCGAGCAGTTCGCGGACCGTGTCGACTGCCAGGTCTTGTGGGATCGAAGTAAAGAGGGAGGTGACGTCGAATGACACCATGACCTCGTCTCTAGTGATTTGAACTCCCTTGAGACGTTCCAGGAATTTGGTGGCCGAACATACCGTCGTGGCCGCGTCCGACGTCAATGACTTCAGATTTCGAAATAGCCATTTAGCCAGATTAAATGTTGGTGCTCCGCGTAATGACACGATTGGCCGTAGGGGAACACCGGCTATGTGTACCTTCGGCAGTCCGTAAAACCTTGCTGTGGGGGCGTCTGTTGGTTTAATGGCCAGTCGCACCGACCTGCTGATCGCATTGCTGGTCTGCATTTCGGTGAGCCTCTTATCCAGTTGAGTCACCAGCTTCCTCATCGGTGCGTTGTCACACGGGAGGTTAGCTTGCCGGTCCTCCAGTAAGGTTTTTGCTTTCTGAATGTAGTCGGCCTTATCCAACACGACTGTCGACCGCCCTTTGTCTGCTGGGAGCACAACTATGGTGGTGTCAGCCCTCAGTGTCTTGAGCGCCTTCTCCTCTGCTCTGCTAACGATTGAGCGTGGTTTGTGCGCCATCACCAAGGTGGTAATCTGTTGCTGAATTACCTGTTTGGTCTCCTCAGGTTGTCCGGATTGTTTCAGGATCGATTCGACCGTGGCCGCGAGATTGACCGGGTCGGCATCTGTGGTGTTGAAACAGGTTTCGTGGCTTAGTACTTTCAACTGTGTCGGCATCAGCTATTTGGAGGATATGTTGTGTTCTACGACCTCATTCGTCTCTTGTGATGCATGAGATAGATGCTTCAGCTTATCAGCCAACTCGATGTCTCTTCTTGTCCGTAGGTCTCTACTTTGCTTGATGATCACCTCTCGCAACAGCATCACTCCGTCCTCCCCAATTAGTGTGGTGCACTTGGTAACTGCATCGCTCAAAACCCATTGTATTTGTGCACTCGAAGATGGCAGTCTTGAAGGAGTGCTCGAACTATCCGTCTGCCATGTTCTGCCACCCACCGTTTAGCCAGACTTGTGTTCACCGGCGGCCTGTAGAACAAGCTCTTCGGCAGCACATGGTTGTCAAGGCATCTGTGGAGGAATTGAATTTGCGCGTACGTTGAAGACAAACGAAGGGCAAATACTTCCCAACGTCGTGCTGACTCAAGCGCTTCGCGCCCAAAAATGTTGCTAATAGAAGCGAAGATGTGCGTCCCCGGACATAAATGAAAAGATGAGGCGATCTCGGGAACCATTGTTTTATTGTCCTGACGTTTCAAAAGCGTACAGGCTTCCGTCATCAGAGGTGGTAATTGGTGGTGGTTGGTAATTTCAGTCTCGCCAGGTCTACTTTCGGGTATGAAAATCTAAATTTCTCTTGAATGCATCCACAGATGGGGACATAAAAATATCCTCGGGGATAGCATTCCAAGCTTCAACTACTCGATTACCAAAGAAGAACTTGCGTGTGTCTAGTCTGGCCCCTGTTATGCGTAGTTTGAAGAGATGCCCTCTTAAGTTCGTCGTTGTTGCTAACTCGAAGAAGTCGCAAGACAACAGTCCTGCCCGCACATTATACGAAATGCTTGTATCAGATTGCCATGTAGCTGTCTGTAACTTAATGGAAATAGATCGAGATGAGCTAAACGTCTTTCGTAGGGTAAAAAGCTCTGTCCGGTAACCAGTTTGGTCGCGCGACCTTGGACCTTCTCGAGGGAATTTAGGTCTTTCGCGGTCCAGGGTTTCCATGCTTGGATTGCGAACTCCAACTTCGGCCGCACAAATGTTCCAAAGACCTTAGCAGAGCAGTCTTTATCGAAGGCACAGAAAGCTCTTTTGACAAGATACAGGACTGACATCGCAGACTTGGCTACTTTTGCGCAGTGCAGCGAGGGCTTGAGAGACGTAGAGATCCATACTCCCAAATCTTTCTGCGCGTCCATTTCTTGCAGTTGGATGCCATTTAGGCTGTAAACTATGGAGTTCTGAGAGCTGGGTCGGCCAACTCGTAGGATACTGCATTTGTTCTCGTTAAACGGCAAAAGCCAGTCTTGAGACCAAGTTTGAAGATGGATTAGGTTTATCTGCAAACGTTCTTCGTCAGCTGAATTTCTGATGACGTTCCAAATCTTAATGTCATCGGCAAACATAGCCACATCGCAGTCCAGTTCACGGACGGAGTCATTGACGTATATAATGAGCAGTATAGGGCCAAGGACAGAGCCTTGGGGGACACCGCTCTCGACTGCAACGTCTGCCGACTGCTAGTCATCAATATGGACAGTTTGGGAGCGGCCAAGAAAGAAGCTTTGAATCCACTTCAACAGATTTCCTCGAACACCTATTTGGCTGAGTTTGTGCAGAAGTCATTGATGTGGGACGCTATCAAAAGCCTTCTTGAAGTCGATGTAGATTACATGAAGCGGATTTCCTCCATCAGCTGCCCGAGTCCAGCATTCCAAACAATGGAGCAGGTTCGTCACGCGGGACTTGCCTCTGCGGAACCCATGTTGTGCATCCGATAGAAGGTTATGCTGCTCTAAGAAACGCATCAGCTCTCGTTTTACTACTTTTTTCATAATCTTGCAGCAGATCGAAGTGAGGCTGATTGGTCTATAACTGCTTGCAGAAACCTTTCTGCCGCCTTTATACAACGGTGTGATCTGTGCGGATTTCCAATCGGCGGGTGAACAACCTGCGTTAAACGAGGTACTGAAAAGCATAGAAAGCGGTTTGGCTAGCTCCTCAGCAAGTTCTTTCAGTAATTTAGGCGGGATGTCATCGGGACCGGATGATTTCGAGTCGTTTAGTGCCATTAACTCCTGAAGAATGGTTTCTTCGGCGAAGGCCACATTTTTAATCTTTGGACCGTCATCTAAGCCATAGTTTGGAGGGCTGAATCCGATATCAGTCGTAATATTCGATTTGAAAAATTGTGAAAGATGCTCAGCTTTTGCTCCATCCTCACTCATTTCTGTTCCGTCGCTTGCCTTCAGAAGGAGAACTGGGTCCCGGTTTCGTGTGGTCTTTCTTAAGTAGCCATAAAATAGCTTCGGATTTTTAACTGCCCGGTTAAGTAAATTTTTTCAAAGTCTTTGCGCGCTTTGAAGATATGTCGCTTCACGAGGTTCCTCTGTGTTTTGTATGCATTTAGGGATACCGGATTTCTATCTGCTCTATACTTTCTAAACAATCTCCCCCTTTTTTTATCTCTTTCTTCAGCGCTTGAGTCAGCCACTGAGGTTTGTTGTTTAGCTTCTTCTGTGTAATCGGACAGTGGTTTCTCAGGAGAGTATGCAATAACTCACTGAGCCATCCCCAATCATCAGCTATATTGCCGGAAAAAACTAATTTCCAATTTATTTTGTTTATTTCGGCCTTCATTTGATCAAAGTCACCACGCCAAATATTCCCTCTAACCTTGATGGGTTGTTCGGATACCGAAAATATATAATAGTCCCAATTTAGTACGATGTGATCACTTTTACCTAGAGGAGGTAGAGATTGCACCTTGTCGATGCTGTCCAGCGATTTCGTAAGTACCATGTCTAGGCAGTTTCATTGCTGCCCCTCACGCATCCTGGTGGGAAATAGAACGTGTTGACCGAGAGATGCATTAAGTGTCAGAGCTAGTAAACGCCAGTCGAATGCTTGCTCTGGGCCTCGTGCGTATGTTGAACCCCAATCGATAAGCGAGGCATTGAAGTCTCCCATAATCAAGACGTCGGGCCGAGCAGCTAATCTCGCTAACTCTTATAGTAGACCAGTGTCAGCCTCGTGATCATGTCTAGGCGGACGGTACACGGTCAGAACTTCCAGGCTGGGTGATTTCGGTACCTTTATAGTAAGCCAGGTGGCCTCGGTGCTGCAATGAAACCGCTCTGTTTTTTTCCGAGCCTAGCAGTCCATGTTTGACGTAAGTTATAATTCCTCCTCCTTGGCGCCCTCTTCTATCTCTCCGAAACAGATTAAAGCCAGGTAGTGCCACTTCGCGGTCATCCACGTTTTCAGACAGCCAGGTTTCTGTCAGAGAGATAATGTCGGGAGAAAGGTCATATATCTGAACTTTCAGTTCATCTAACTTGGACAACAGACTCTGTGCGTTGGTGTAGAAGAATTTAAGTGACATATTTTTGGCGAATTTTTTCTCGGTGGAATTTGAACTTCGTTTGACATCGGCTGTGTAAGCCATGCTCAGGCCATTGTTCGAAGTATTATCGGTTGGTTCAAGAACCTCATATTCCTGTGAATAATCTTCCCGTTCGAGATTTCCAGGCTTGTCTCGCCATCTTTACTTCTCGAAAGTAATTCTGCCACAAGTTCCCGACATTTGAGCCGTTCCGCTAGAGAGTACTCCTGCTGAAAAAAAACTTCTTTGTGTGATTGGCGAAGGCTGGTCTTTTTTGATAAGATCAGTTTAACGTGTTCGTCATTTTGCATCACAATTTTTAGAGGTCATGGTCGCGGCGTACCTGTGGCCTCGTCAGGTTTTTTTCCGATCCGAAATGCTTTCAGAACTGGAAATTCCAAACCTGGCTCGAACAGATCGTTTAGAACACGGTTGAAGGATGCCATGTCCTCCGCGTTATGGTCTGAACTGACTGAAGTGCATTCTTCTAGGCCCTGGACAATAAAACAATGCTGTCGTCCCTGTGGGTGTTGGAAAACTTTTTCTACAGTGTTTGTCATATTGGCCTCTGTGTGAATCGAGCTCGGGATGGCCGATGTAGATGGTTCTCCAGCATGGGCCTCATTTCTGTTGCTATGTGTATTCGGGAAGCCAAACCCTTCGTTGTTGCATGTCATTTCGGTGTTGGACACGGTCTCTAAGTTGGCCTCAGAATCCGTGTCTGTGATCTGGGAACTTGGGCTGGCGGTGGGCATCGAGATCGGACTGGCTGGAGTCAATATTTCGCCAGTATTGACTTTGCTGTTGTCGCTAGGGGTGCTCGCGAGGTCAGGCACAGCAGCTTTAGGCACCTTCACGCTAGGTGTTGGCACAGTCTTGCAATTTTTTATGAGAGCCTTAGGTTTTGGTGGTGGCCCAGCCGTCCCTTTGTTGACCACAACGGGTGTGTTCGAATTAGCCTCCACTGTGGCTGCATGGTCAAATATGGGGGCCTGTACTTTAGGTAAAGGTACACTCGTAGGTTTCTGAGGTGTTCTACACGTAAGGTCGGCAGCTGTCAGGTTTTCTGTTGACACGTGGGTCTGCTGGATAAAATCTCTTATGCCTTTCATTTCTTCCTCGAGTTTCTCCTTTGAAACGAGGGTCTGCAGCATAAACTCCTGCGTATTTTTTACCATTTCAACAAGTTTATCAAACTTTTAGGCATCTAGTTGTTAGTGTTGCAACCCCTTGCTTTAGTACTAACTGCATGCTTGAATAGAATGAGACCTCGATCAAAGTGATACATTTTCTAGCATTTTATACTCTCCATTCCACTTTAAACTTTACACAACTTTCGATGTCTCGGGGAAACTTTAAGCATTTCTCTGCTTGTGAAGAGCTAATAGATGGAAGGTAAAATGTGTACCAAATTTAACAAACCAGTTTAAAAATGCTGTACCGACGTGCTTGACTGTTTGGGCGAGGTATTTTATGACGTTGACAAGTTTCTGGCTGACTTTTAATAGCTTCATCTCAGGTAACTACGCATTAGATAAGTAGGTTTTATGCGGCGCTTTGAAGAGGCCGTCAAAATTTCCACTGAATCACTTAGATTTGCACACGAAAATGCAAAACCCATGTCTGTACTGACAGACTAAGGAGCACTAGATCAGGGTTGGGTTTATAACAAGGTATAGATTCATTTGTGCACAGCGAGGTCCTCCTTTGTATTGCGGCTACCTCCAGTAGGCGCCTTAGTAGAACTGTTTTGTTTTCAGGTGCCACTATAAAAAGTGTATTTCGTATTAGAATAGTTGTTTTTAATGTTCCTTTTCAAGTATGTGCATCACCTTAGAATGGACACTCTACAGAGTCATGGCTTGCATAACCTTGCTTTAAATCCAGGAAGATAAGAGCAGGTTTATAGTGAACATAGATTAACGTTTATGTTTAAGGTGAGGTTTGGGTAAGACTTAATTCAACTCAATTCCACTTTAAACTTTACACAACTTTCGATGTTTCGGAAAACTTTTAGCATTTCTCTGCTTGCGAAAAGCTAATAGGTGGAAGTTAAAATATGTACCAAGTTTAACAAACCAGTCCAAAAATGCTGTACCGACGTGCGTAACTACTCAGGCGGGATATTTTCGAACGCCAACAAATTTCTCGTTGACTTTCAATTTTTTCCTATCAATTAACTACATAATATATATGAGTAAGTTAAAGTGAATATAAATAAACGTTTGTTTTTAGGTTGAGGTTTGGTAAGACTTCATCATACGGCTAGAGTAAGACTACGGACTACCTAACCTTCCGAGCATTTTACGTACATCCACTTGTATTCCGGTGGGGGGTGGTCTGTCCGAAAAAAACAAAAGTTATAGGGGTGAAATCTTTGTCTTTAAATTACGTGGGACTATATTTCAGGCTTCCAAATAACGCATATACAGTACGGCGAGTGCTGCACGAAACATTCCGCAATTTGAAAAAGACCGGCAATCACTCACAAACCAACATTGAGTCGGGTTCTAATACTGAATGGTCGAGAATATGCGAGGCCCAGGTAACTGAACAGAAGAAGCTAAGACGTTCTCTGGGACTAGGAGTGTATTTGTCTGACGTTTCAAAATCTCCCGCGAGCTCATTGTCAAGGAATTAAAAAACGTACAGCTCACGGTGAAATTAAGGTGGTTCTGCCGAGATTGACCTCTGCCTTTGACCCCTACCCTCGATCTGCTCGCGCAACGCGAGGTAGGCATCAGGAAGCTCGATATGCCTGTTAATTGAGTTCGCGCGTGAATGCCAGGTTTCCTGCAGCAGTCGTGAAGTTCGGTCGTCTGACCGACCCAGTATTCGCACGCGTTCGAAGTCGAAGCTTTGCCCTGGCTTGGATGCGTGGGCGGCCACCAGGGAATTCTTGTCGTTCCGTTTCACGGCGAGGTCATGCTGGTGCTGGTTTCACCCACATAATTGGCTTGACAACTAAGACAGTCAATGTGGTAAATGACACCGGACTTTTGATTAACGGATACTGGGTCCTTGGGCCGCATAAGTTGCCTGCGGATTGTTGCTTCAGGTCTGTGAGCAACCCCAATCCCAAATCCGCTCACCAGCCGAGCGAATTCTTCAGAAACACCAGCAATATATGGTATTGCTCGCCAGCGTGTCAGTTCTGGCTGTCCCGTTGGTCTTCTTCGTTTGGCTTCTCGTCTGCATTGTTCGACGAAGGTGGCAAGATAGCCATTCATTTTGAAAAGTCTCTTCACGTATTGGACCTCGGCCTTCTTGTCGGCTGGTTCGCTGCAGTGAGTTTCTACGCGATGAAAGCGCGTTCGCACGCAGCTACGTTCGTGCGAGATGGGATGGTTGCTGAGGTAACTCAGAATGCGAGAGGTATTTGTCGCCTTCCTTCCAATACTGTTTATCATGCAGTCCAATTTCAATTATTTTCTGTCACGCTAGTATGCCTACTTTATGATGAGCTTCTTTCTGACTGCTACGAAAAGTTGATTCTGTAAAAAATGGCTAATTGAATAGCATGCATTTTTATCATTGATTTTGACTGCCTTCATAAATTCAAATATATTTTCTGGAAAGCATGCATGGAAAAATCCTCTCCTGTACTTCTTTGATGGCAAATTACGCATTCTTTAAATTTTATCCGAAAAGTAGGGTTTCTTTTGGTTTTAAAAAAAGTCTCTAAATTGCCAGATGATTTTGAAAGCTACCGACTGCTAGAACTGAATTCAAGTTTTACAAACTGAATGCTGTGTTCATCCTGTTTAGGAAAAAGCACGTTCTTGCCCATGATTTGAGGAATTTGTTGCATAGCTCTCATATAATTTCGCAATCGACATGGACCATGCTGTATATATCAGGGGCAACATTAATAAATTGATGGATACGATGTATTATGAATGAACACCGCACAGTCGTAAAAAACTCAAAAGAAGAAATCTTTTAAAACCGAAGGAAACCCTTCCTTAAAGAATAAAATTTAAAGAACGCGTACTTTGTTATCAAACGAGTACAAGAGAGGATTTTTTCGCGCATGCTTTCCATAAAATATATTTGAATTTATAAAGGCAGTCAAAATCAATGATACAATGCATACTATTCGAGTAGCCATTTTTTACAGAATCAACTTTGTCGCGGTGGTCGAAAAGAAGCTATTCACAGAGTAGGCATCCTAGCGTGACTAAAAAGAATTGAAATTGGACTGCATGAGTAAAAGTATTGCAAATCTACACAATGTTGTTAGGCGAGTGATTACCGGTCTTTTTCAAATTGCGGAATGTTTCATGCTGCACTCACCATACTGTCGGTTGCTTACTATACTTTCGAGGACGATGTGCGAAACGCTCGCCTGTTACACTAAGTTCTTGGATAATTGGTTAGAGTGAATATATTGACATTTTTCACACTGAACAAAACTATAACTTTCTGCCGATAACCACCGTAAAAGGTGTAGAGCTGAATCGAGTCCAAGAGCTTGAGGTTGGCGCACACACACGGAAGGATAAGAGACCCGAAGATGTTTCTGTCAGCGGAATCTCTGAATTGGATAGATAAGCAGCACCAAGCACATAAGTGTAAAGGTGGAAGTAAAAGAGAGCAAGGATATATAAGGACTATTCTACTAGTAATTACCGAATATGTACGGAGTAAGAAACTAATATGGGGAGAGTAGCGTTATACAGAACAAGTCCCGTTTGGAGTGAATGGCTGTTCTTTCATGTCTGTTCGATCACCGGTGGGGAACTCAGCGCTGAGGGCAACTACAGGGAAGGACGTGGGAGTGTTGACATAGAGCGAGGGGAAAACGATACGAATACGACGGCGATACGTTGCGAGGAGTCAGTATTTGTGGGGGAAGACGGACACCGGCATCTTGGCATCACATCACCACCATCCTGGGATCGCGCCAAAAGTGCGGACCTTGGTGTACTTAAGTAATAATTCATGAATCATTCATTCTCTTGGGGCGTTACAGAGCCCTCTTACGCCCGACACGGGGCAACTGTTTTGGACACATGTAGAGTGAAGCTAAATCTCAGGAACAGTGGTGCATTTCCGAAGTTGTCCACAAACATTTTCAGCCCACAATTATTTTGTACGTCATAGATCGGGCTAAGCCATGTAGCTGGCAGTTTCTCTTGTATTTTCGACAGAGGTTTCGAAATCTCGAAACCGATTTTGCACAGACCGATTGCCAAGGGATGTTGAGCAGATAAGTGGTAGCCAGAAGGCTTCTAGGCCAGAATTTACTGGCAGACAGGGATGTTCGACGCATAACTCGGTCAACGGAAACGATTGAACCATGGTTCTAAAAAGATCCCACGGTTCTTTGACTGGTTACAAAGAGAAAGAACTCGAAGTGGTGGCATCCATATGCAAAAATATTAGCCCCTGGCCGTCACACCGACTGCGCATTTGACTGTCCTTGGAGGCTGCCCAAGACGATATCCTATGCACAGGTGGTTTCCGTGTCCAGTCAAATTGTCAGGTTTCGACGTCCGGCCTAACTAACGAAGCTCCTAGCGAGTATTATCCCAAAATAATAAGGACGTAACACGCAAAAGTGTTAAGAGGGATAATATTGAAGGAATGAGCACAACCGTAATAATTGTCGGCAAGTCCAGCTGCGTAGGCGTACTAATGTGTCGATGTCCGCGGATTAAGCGAAGCCGTCTTGTCATCAGCCAATCAGGAAAGTGTGGGGGTATTGACGTCAGAGTTTGCGAGGAATCGATTAGCTTCGGCGTACGCGCGGTGAGAGCGGGGGCGCGAAAGTGCAAGAGCGGGCAGAGGTAAGAAGGTGAATCAGCGCTGGACGCGCGAGTAGACGACGGTTAGGCAGAATGAGGAGGGTGAATGCGCGCAGCACCACCAAATTCAGGCTGCCACAGTACCCCCTCCAAGACCGAAAGGCGGTGTAAAACGACGCCGGAGGACATGCTGAAGTCTAGAAGTAATGTGAGACGAATCGGTCAGGGAAGTGAACGTGACGTCCACTGCGGCTAATGTAATCTGGAGGAACAGTTGGGGCGGGCTGAGTGGTTGTTACGGTTGTGGAGGGTAACGTAGTAACTGAGTGTTCAGAAACTGAAGGGACAGGTAGGATACGGGATGATGGGATTGCAGGAATGGAAGGCGAAGGAGAAGGAGCACGGGATGAAGGAGCATTAGGTAGGGAATCAGCACAATTTTGTCCTGGTGGCAAGTCCGGTGTCTCTTCCGTGACAGCAGCCTTGACCCGATCCATGCTGACCACGTCCTCCTTGTCTCCACGAAGGATTTGGCAGGTCTTCTCATTACGAAAGAGAACACGGAACGGTCCATCGTAGGGCAGCTCCAGGGGTTGGCACAACCGTTCGCAGCGTACAAACATGTGTGTGCAGTGGGACAGGCCTTCCTCGACATAAGGCTCGGTGGCTGGAGTACGAGGCTGGACCGGGGAAAAGGAGCGCATAAATTGTCGGAGACGATGCACAAAGTTGGCAGGTGTTTCTTTGCGACCACGTGGAGTTGGGTTGACCATAGCGCCGGGCAAACGGAGAGTTGTTCCAAACACCAGCTCGGCCGCGCTGCAATTCAGATCCGACTTTAGTGCCGAGCGGATTCTGAGAAGGACAAGCGGCAAGTTGTCTGACCAGTTCCCTGGATCTTCTGCAGCTCGCAGGGCAGCCTTGAGTTGTCGATGAAATCTTTCCACCATACCATTGGCAGCGGGATGGTAGGCTGTCGTCCGGATACGAGTGCAACCAAGGAATTTAACAAGGTCGTTGAAAAGGTCGGACTCGAGCTGGGCACCGCGGTCAGTGGTCATGGTAGATGGCGCACCAAAAGTGGCAACCCAGCGACTGACAAAGGCCTTGACGATGGTTTCTGCCTGCACGTTCGGCAAAGGGATGGCGTCAACCCAACGGGTGTTGCGGTCGACGCAGGTAAGAAGATGGGTATAGCCATTGTATGGAGGCAACGGGCCTACGAAATCAAGATGAACATGGCTGAATCGAGCGTCGGGGCTGGGAGAAGTGCCGGGTGGAGACTTATTGTGGCGATGAACCTTGCTCCACTGGCAACTCGGGCAGGAACAGGCCCAAGCTTTAACCTCCTTATTCATGCCAGGCCAGACGAACCTTTTCGTAATGAGCCTTTGTAAGGCTCGAATCCCAAAGTGGGAGAGTACATGAAGAGTTTGGAACGCAGCTCGACGCATCAAGGGCGGCACAAAGAGGCGATGAAAAGGAGTCGACAAATCACAAAGAATGGCTCCAGTTCCGGTGGTGAGGGGAACGTCCGCCAGCTGGAGACCAGTGACAGCTTCGTCGCCGGGACAGCCAACTCGTTTTTGCTCCACCGCCATAGCACTAAGGTCGATTCCCTGTGAGAATTGAAGGGCAGATAGGGAAGTTCAAGAAAGAAGGTCAGCCACCTCATTATTCGTGCCATCAATGTGGCGGATGTCGGTGGTGAATTTAGAAATGTAGTCTAGGTGACCAATCTCTCTGGGGTTGTACTTATCGGAGTGGGATCGAAGAGCGAAGGTAAGCGGCTTGTGGTCCGTGAAGATGGTGAAGTCCCGACCCTCGAGGTAGTGTCGGAAATGTATCACTGCCAGGTAGATGGCGAGGAGTTCACGGCCAAAGATGCTATAGCGTGTCTCGGCGGGCAAGAGTTTTTTTGAGAAAAAGGCCAAGGGTTGCGTCGAACGAAGCAGGTGTTGTTGCAGGACTGCACCCGCAGCCACGGTCGAAGCGTCTTCCATCAATGACGCTGAGCCTCGGTAGCAGGATGCGTTATCAGGGTGGCGTCGGCAAGGGCAGTCTTGATTCTTTCGAAAGCAGCCAATGCTTCTCCCGTAAGTGCAAGAGTACCTTTGGGAGCAGACAGCAGATTGGTGAGGGGAAGCATGAGGTCGGCACAGGTCGGGAGGAACCGGCTGTAAAAGTTGACCATGCCAATAAAACGTTGCAACTGACGCTTTTGAAGTTTGCAGAGGAAAATTGCGAATGGCCTCAACCTTAGATTGGAGGGGATGTTAACCTTCAGAGCTGACAAGGTGGCCAAGAAATTCAAGAGACGGCACACCAAACACGCACTTTGAGGGATTGAGTATAACACCAAACTTCTCGAAACTGTCGAAGATCTGGGTTAAATGGTTCATATGTTCTTCAGCAGTCTGACTAGCCACTAAGAGATCATCGATGTAGGCATAGACAAATGACAAGTCTCGTAAAACATGGTCAATGAACCTCTGAAACGTTTGAGCAGCATTGCGTAAGACAAAGGGCATGCGGATGAACTCGAAAAGGCCGAATGGAGTGGTAATGGCAGTCTTTGGTATGTCCTCAGGGGCGACCGGAATCTGATGAAAGGCGCGTACCAGAAAAACCGAGAAAACGGTTTTGCCGAAGAGAGCTCCAGCAAAATCCTGAAGATGGAGCACGGGATACCGATCGGGAACCGTGGCATTGTTGAGCGCACGATAGTCGCCACATGGTCTCCAGTCGCCGAATGTGGCCTTGGGCACCATGTGAAGAGGGGAAGCCCAGGGACTCTCAGACGGTCGGATAATGCCGAGTTGCAGCATGTGGTTGAATTCCGCCTTCGCGGCCTGCAAACGGGCCGGAGCAAGTCGTCGAGGCCGAGCAAACACGGCAGGACCTGATGTGCGGATGTGGTGAATGACACCATGCTGAACATCACCAGAGTGAAACTGGGAGTTAATAATATTAGGGTACTTGCGAAGTAAGTCTCGGAAAGGACAGGCGGTATCTGTATCGAGGACAGATAAATTGCAAGAGTTCGTAAATGGAGACAGGCCGTGAATCGAAAGACTGGTGAAGTGGTCAACAAGAAGAGAACGGCGACAGTCAACCAAAAGGTCAAATACGGCAAGAAAATCTGACCCAAGGATGGCGTGGTGAACATCGGCGATGATGAAAATCCAGGAAAATGATCTTCGAAGTCCAATGTCTAGGGTGAGGGACCGGCTGCCAAAAGTTGGGATTGGGGAACAGTTTGCAGCCTGAAGGTGAATACCAAGACTGGGAGATTTAAGGGTCAGCTGGACTTGGAGGGATGACCGATAATTTAGCTCCGGTGTCTACCAGGAAACGTCTGCGACTGACGCTGTCACAAACATAGAAGGTGTGACCAGAGCCAGGTGAGCCAGAGAAAACGGCCGCGTCTATTCTCCGGCTGACGAGTTTCCCGATTTAGGCTTGAAGAAACAGGGAAAAGAACATTTGCGAGCTTTTGGCCCATAATTCGTGTGGTACGAGCACACCTCAGCTGTTCTTGGACGCGAGCGAGAGCGACTACGGCTGGATGAGCGATGACCGGCAAAACGGGAAAGTTGGAGTTTAATAGAGGCCAGCTCGGTCGCCAAGGCTGAAACCTGCTGCACAAGCTGCTCGTTCACTGACGAAGAGGATGCAGAAATTGGTTCAATGCAGGGCGGCTGGAAGCGTTGCACTTCATTCCTCCTGTCCGCCATTTCCGCCATTTCCGCCAGCTTCGAGATGGTTAGATCATCGGAACCGGACACCAGGATCGTTTGGACATCGGCAGGGAGACGTTCTAAAAACATCGCCTTAAACAACTTCTCGTCGATCTGGTGGTCCCCAAGTAGATATTGCATGCGGCGAAGAAGTTCAGAGGGCTTCCTATTGCCAAGAGTTTCTTCTTTCATCAGCTGGTGGTAGCGCTGACGGTCGGACACAGAATTGATGCGGAGAAGTTCCTATTTTAGTGTCGTGTATGGCATATTGGTTGGAGGTTTGGACAAAAGTGACTGGACTTGCGCAATAACACTAGGCGGAAGAACCTCCACGAGTTTGTGGTATTTATCCAGCTCCTTTGTAATATTTGCGGAATAAAAGGCAGATTCTACGCGGATAAATTAAAGTTCTGGTGCATTCTGCCAAAAAGCAGGGAGAGTGACCTGAACGGCCTGAAGAGAGGGAGCGTTTTCATCAGATTGTTGAGAAGAGCTGGGCATGATGAGACGAAGGAATCAAAAGTGTTCTAAAGTCGGTGTCACCAATGTCAGGTTTCGACTTCCGGCCTAACTAACGAAGCTCCTAGCGAGTATTATCCCAAAATAATAAGGACGTAACACGCAAAAGTGTTAGGAGGGATAATATTGAAGGAATGAGCACAACCGTAATAATTGTCGGTAAGTCCAGCTGCGTAGGCATACTAATGTGTCGATGTCCGCGGATTTAGCGAAGCCGTCTAGTCATCAGCCAATCAGGAAAGTGTGGGGGTGTTGAGGTCAGAGTTCGCAAGGAATCGATTGGCTTCGGCGTACGTAGGGTGAGAGCGGGGGTGCGAAAGTGCAAGAGTGGGCAGAGGTAAGAAGGTGAATCAGCGCTGGACGCGCGAGGAGACAAGGGTTAGGCAGAATGAGGAGGGGTGAATGCGCACAGCACTACCATAATCAGGATTCCACAAAATCACACACTATAATTTAGATCAGTTGTTACATGGACTTGAAAACAATGGTACCCTCGGAATAGGAATCATGTTAAAGGTTCTGTTTGGTTCCAGGTAATTGAATTTCAGTTTAAGTTTTCTAGTGACTGTCCCATCTTGTATATGGCAGTCAGCATGTTATGACTGCGGCTGTTGCAAAAAAGTCAGCAAAATAGCAAACGTGTACTACGATCTCTGGATATCCGCGGTCATTTGTTCACATACCTGAGCCTACCGAGTGCCGTTTTTTAGCCCAGGCCAAGGTGAAAATATTGTCACATTTCTGCTCACATCCCATGTCCCTTTAAGTAGCACTTCATAATTTGTGAGCGCTTTTCGATTCCAGTGGTTGAGAATAAGTTACTGCGGTCTCTAGGAAAGTGACTGCGAGGTCTTTGCAACCTCCTTTTGTGTCTGCAGATATTTTGATACATTCAAGTCGGCTTGTGGTTGCTCACTGCCAAAACAGTGCATACCATTAGTCAACATGACACAAATATATGGTCAGTGGCTGGCTGATAAAAGTTTATAAACCAAAAATGGGCATTCCCATCTTCGGTGATTTTGTAGGGTATTGTATTCTGTTCATTACAATACTTAATGTGCGACTGCTGACGAGGCTTGAAAGCGATCCCCAACGAACCCCGCGGCTAATGAATTTCGTAACCGATCGGTAGGTGCTCTTCCACCAGGGTTAATAGCCCTGATTAAAACTGTATACACAACGAGCTATTCGTGTAGCTGTTCGAGTTTTGGACCTTTAACAGGTTGCGCCTTCGCGCTGCTTCTGTTGCAATACGTGGGACTGAGCATAGCTTTCTGATGACGGCCAGTAAGCCAGAAATGACCATTTCGGTCTCCCTTGCGTCAGTCAGCAAGGTTTTCCTGCCATTTATACTAGCGGTTGTGTGGCTGTATGTGTTTCTGCAATAAAAGAGCTACCTAAACTAGGATATTCCTATGATAATAGTGGATATGTTTAGAATGATTGTTCTTAATCGTCTAGTCTGTCCTCGAGGATGCAACAAAGCATTCGGCTGCTGAATTCTGTAAGTCACTTCATGGATCTCAACCATGCAAGAAAAATTGGGGAAAATTTTTCATCTACTTCACGTGCTTGTAGATAAATTTTTCAATGGATATCTGATTTTTACTCTTTCAGAATACAAGCGACTTTGTCGACCATCTGGTTCCGGATAAGGAAGCCTTAGATGACCGTGCTCTTTGGTCAACAATCAAACCCTATCTGGTGGCGTATCCACTTCGATCAAGCTGAAAGGGTCCGTTATTCTTTACGGATACCGAACATCTTGGTACGCTCTTCCTAACCGATATAAGCTGTTTGTTACAGACACCTTCTAATTTAAAGAAAGCAACAACAACAAGATTTATTGGATCTATGGCATTTTGAGAGAGCTCTTCAGTTGCTGCCTCTTATTGCGTAACGTGAATCACATAAGAGAAAATAATAATTGAATTCATACAGAACAATCAATACAAACACAAGGTCATAAGAAATGGCCAATAGGCTGTTCTAATGCGGAAGTGTCCAATGATCAGGAAAGGCGTGACACCTGGCTACACCGAACTTCGGCATATGCCACCTCCTGGTGGTTGTGGCCCCGAATGCTTTCAACTGCATGTCTGCTCATGCTCTGGCCTTCAGTTAAGCTCTCTTCCTACTTGATTTTGCCGAAAACACCGAGAAATATTCAAGGTATTGTCCAAAAAAATGTATTTATTTTCTTCTTTTTCTGCCACCCACTTCATCTGGCTTATCTTTTAGTCAAGTTTCCCCAGTCCATCAAACATCTTATACCCACATTCATGTAGTATAGGCGTCGTCGATTTTCTGTTTTCTAAACGGGCCAAAAATCCGATCGTCCTGTTGTACCTCAATTAAAAGCATAACTCTAAACCTCATTTCCTCTGTAGTCTAACCCGAAGCCGAAGGTAAGTGAATTACAAAGTCATGTCTACCTAAATGATATAAGTAGATAGATTATAGAATTTAAGATTATTAGGGACGAGGTTTCCAATCGTTGGTAAAACTGTCCCTGGCAAAGGTGCCCCTTCTTCATGCATCAAATTTTAAGAAGACATTATGGAAGTTGACAATAAAGAGCAGCCAACATCTAACCATAAACCTGTATGTGTGTTGTATGGCCATCGATTTGGATGATGTCCACCATGTGCTCAAGAGCAGAGACAGTAATAGAGCTAAGTACGAGATTTTAGTGAAATAAACGAGCAACTGTCTACCAAACTCTAACACTCCTCCGCACTAATCGGTGACAAGACGGAAGTCAAGATGACTAAGCAGGAATCGGGCGGAAACCCCGTTCTCCGGATGCAGCCAGAAACACCGCCTAACTTAGTCTTCAGTGACAGTAGACTTTTCGCGGGTACTACTGCACTGTCTACCCTCACTCACCTATAGTAGGTGTTTAGACAGACTCTAGGAATCCAGGGCTGGTATTGCTGCTCCGTATAGGATTTTAAGAAAGCATAATGGATGTTGACAGTGATGAGAGGCCAACGTCTAACCATAAATCTAAATTCCTAAACATGGCTCTAGCCTAGAATTCTGAAATTCTTCCCTTACTCTACCCCAAATCTCTCCACCTTAATCCTAGTGCCAAGCCTGAACTAGAAGTTGAACTGTAACGGTACCAATTGAGTGAGGCTACCGGTAAATGAGCGAGAGCGAAGGGTGGTTAAATTAGGCTACACCAAAGTAAAGCTTTTAAATAAAAACAATAGAGCACATAGGTTAGGGTCGCTGGCAACGATTTAATACTAAGGGTAGTGGCAATAACAGGAGCTGGATTCAATGATATTTTCGTCAAAGTGTCGCATTCAGTATGACTGAGATCAGTTAGTCTGTAATATCTGACGAAGAACCCTACTTTTTATTTTTACCGCCCGCGTACAGCTTCTACCTACTATTGCTTATAATCGCACGCTCACGATTTTCGGCTTTTTTGTATGCCTAGAAACCAAAGGAATTACTTCCCGAAAACAGGCACTTGTCCGTTTTGGCTTCAGAGCCTTCAAACGCCTTTTACTGCCATTACAGACGTTCTCCACGCCGCGAACCCAACCCTTTCCCTTTCTTCATTTTGTTTGTCGCCGCTGCCACCTAGGTGCTGGAGCTCCCAATGGAACACTGACCTTGACAGGCACGCTGTCTGCAACGGCTTCCGTGGAGAACCTGTTCAAACCTTTCATCGAAAATGCCTTCATGCCAGCCGGTATGGCTTATTCTCTCTGTTTTTGGCGGTTTTATCTCGTTGATTTTCCGCGTTCATCATCATGATTATGCAATGCAATCATTAGCATTTGACCTAATGCAGTGATTTTGCCATGTCTAATTCACCTTGCATCCGTATCAATCTGGGATTGATGTAAATGACACAATAGCTAAAGTTTCAAGCCCCATAGGCGTAGAACCTTCACAGTCTCCGTCAACAGCAGAGGAACCCCCAGTCGGTGAAAATAGAAGACGGTTTATGGCAAGATTAGTTTACCCATGGAACACGAAATCTCATCGCATGTAAAAATATCGGTCTTGAGGAAAATCTTATGGTTAATCCGGGGACTCTGTCTGTTGCGATAAACAGGACCCAAACATCGGCCTTCTTCTCACCGGGACAGCCAATGGAAGAGGTGACAGCAGCCCGCAGACACAGGTTGCCTGCAAACCACGTGACAGCCAGGGCCAGTGCTCAATCAGGAGCTCCAGCACCTGCACAAGAGAAATTAACCAGGAATAACGCAAGACTAAATATACAGCCCAAGGAATGATTATTGTACATAAAGATGTGAAGAGAGCCGTTTCCGGTAAGCGTAATATGTTAGTTAAGAATAACAAGAATTGCAAGCTTCGAGTCCACCAAACGTTGTGATCCGAGGCTACGCGGATTTGTAAAACTTTTCCCAATTCAGGCATGGAATGCTCTGCCCGCGCACATTGTTATGTCGCCATCTGAGCACACGTCAGACGCATCTGTAGGCATGTTTACGACACTATTAAGTTAGAACACATAGCCACTGAGCCCCCGAAAATAAACTGCCAGTTGCCGAATGCAAATTGTGGAATAATAACATTATAAAACACATAATACTCGCTAATTTTCAGTAATATGTTTGTTTAGAAAACTACCGATTATATTTCTTCTGTCAATTAGCAGGCAGACTCGTTAAACCAACAAGGGTGCACGATGGGCGCATCGCCGACACTCGATGAGGTTCGCGTGACCTACGCAACCTTCTCTTCGTGGGACCCTTGGTATTATGTTGAAAACCGCGATGGACTCTCCCTGACATGCTTCAAACACTCTTAGCACAGGCCATCCGCTTCGAATGTACTCTGCACCCCCCCCTCCCCCAGGCGACAGTTTTTCTCCTTAAATCTCTCAAATGGCATTCAAACCCCTAGACTTCTGAACAATGCCTAAGGAGTTTTTTCACTGTCGGCCCTCAAATTTTTGGCAACGCCACTGATCTGAAATGTTCTGCA
>JAYGXS010000005.1:53510789-53530225 GCA_036362985.1 Ligula intestinalis
CATATTCTACAAGGACCTGCCCAATCCTTCTTGGGTGCTGAGGCTCAGTTTGTCCAAAACATGTCGCCACTTGGGGAAGGTACGGGCCAACGCGTGTGAGGGCCAGATATTCAAGCAGTTATCACGCCAAGAGCCAGCACGGGTACTGAAAGTTCAGCAGGCCGACTATGAATCAATTAGCGCACAAGCGGGCAATTATCCTCGGTAGGGGAGTTGTTAATTGTCATGGTTGTGGAGTATTTTAGTGACTGTATCCTATGATTACTGCGACTCCTTTTGTATCAACTACTCGTTTCGCAGAGAAACGATGACCTACCGTACGGTTTACATAAAGATGATGTAAGAATTGCACTGCATCAGGCGTCTTCTGTATACTCTACCCCGTCTCAAATCGGTATCAGAAGAGAGTACAGAATATCTTAAGGGGAGACAAGCTCAGTTATTTATAGGCTTAACTAGTACATGTGCGCGCGACAGGGACATCTGGTGCGTTTGTGGCAGGCTGCTGTGTCGACAGGCAGAAGGTTTTCCCAACTCACAAGTCAAGCAAAACAGTTTTGGTGGACAGAAGTGGACGATACAAAGGCCTTGTTATGCGCCAGAGCCAACTCCGTGTGCACGCAAAGTCAGTCCGCAAAGTTATGCCCGCTGCTGTCAAGCCTTGACCGCGGAATGACCTTAGGGGACCGTGCAGCCAACCAGGTGGACAGGTGCGCATCAATTGGCTGGAAATAATGTTCGCGTTGAGCTGCGAACAGACGGGGGAGCATAGGACCAGCAGAAAATCGCGGGCCTCTCGCAGCGGTTGACCTAGTGTGGGGGAGCTTGTTGCGTGAGCTTACGCAGTTTGGCGAAAAAAGGCAGTGTGAGTCAGCGCGACAGGCTCTCACAAGTGCACAGAATGTCTTCTTCAACGGAAGAAATGGAGGACACGGCATCCAACTGAATGGAAGTGCTTTCAGGGCGAAATTAATAGGAGCTATCCGTCCCGAGTGGGCTGAATTAAACCCTCGATTTGCAGCCTTCTAATCTACGGATGCTAGTGCATCGGAATCTTAAAATTGAACATTTGCATTGAGGAATATGCACTGAGTGGCTAAGTGGATAAAAAAGCACGGAATTGAAGTTGGTTCGCCTTTCCTCGTCCAGGCACCAGTCAACTGGCAGTGCCAATCAGTCATCCACTGGTTAAAATATTTGCAAGAGATGATAAGTGCGTGTGTAGTGGGTCGTGCCTGGCGGACTAACTCACGTTCACTTTCCCAAAGGCTCACTGATACGGTTTATCGACGTCTCGATCAGCCAATCATAGTTCCCGCATCTACGCGGTTTGGGCCAAGCGACAAATAGGAAGCTTGCACGCGCTCCTGATGCAAGCTGCTTCTCTGCCCAAGATCTCCAGGCCGACCTAGCCATTGGACGCGCTCTCTCTCTCTGTCTTCTGGCCTGATTGCTGCTAAGACCACTTGGGACCCGGTCGATCTCCTTGGTGGTCGGGCTCTCCCAGGTCAATCTTCTCTCATCTATTTTCCTTTCCCGTGTGTACACAATCTACTCTTCCCACTACTCTGGTCTTTAAGGACTTCTTATCTACTATGTAACCATGGTCTGAAGATGGCAGTTGCTAGGTTTGACTTACTTAACCCCCTGTGATATGTAAGCCGCCTGTGAATTGGTGGCTACCGCAGACAAGGCAATATCAGCCTGCTGGGCGACTGCTCTGATGATACACTCGAGCGAGAGACCGAAACATCAAGCCAATAAACGGCCTTTTCAAACTTTTATATCCAAAGACCCACCGCTGCTAACGCATGCGCCTGCACTGAAGGCGGCCCCTTGAATAACCAATCACTGAGGCCAAAATGCTGGTCTCTCCCGGCGGTAAATAAGACGCATGCATGCCTAAGTCGATTTAGTCTGTCAGGCCGATAATCTTCAACGCCCAGACAATGAACGCTATCTCTGGCCGCTGGGATGCCTGCTGCTAAGATATCACTTCGGACCATGACGCTCCAGCGGACGGACGTGCGCTTCGAAGTCAAACTTCGTCCTGCTCATTCTTCATTCCACTATATACATAATAAACTAAGGCATATACGCGCACACCGATCCGTCAGAGGACCCACTCGTCCACCCATATTGCCATTAGAGATCTCTCTCTCGAGCATCCACCGCGAGGCGGCTAGGATGTAGGCAGAAGGACATTACCAGCAAAGACATGGGATACTAGGAAGGCCTTTTCTGTCTTATTAGACGTCATCGGCTTGTGACACCCAACCCCAGTGTGGCCGCTGAAATTGCTGTCAGACAGTGAGCTCGTAGCTCAATTGTTAGGACGTTCGCCGTGACGGGAGAGATCGCGAGTTCAACTCTCGGTGTGGCAGCGATTTCAGCGGCCACACTGGGGCTGGATATCACTAGCCGATGACGTCTAATAAGACAGAAAAGGCTTTCCTAGTGTTCCATGTCTTTGCTGGTAATGCCCTTCTGCCTATAATAAACTATTCCTACTACTTTGGCCTCCTCTGACTTCTTCTCTCCTAAGGAATCATGGTCTGAAGATTGCGGTTGCGAGGATTTAACTCATTTAATCCCCCGCGATAACCTCAACCAGCGCTTTATGCGCGCATTGTGGCACAAGGTCTCGACACTACGGGAGGGCATACACAGCACATACAATCTTCTTCTTAATCTGCAATGACGTGATTTGGGTTGCAGTGGTTTACCGTCGCGCCAACCACCTGCACTTATTCCCGCCTACGGTCTTCTTGACTGTGTCTTGACGTCGGGTCCATGTAGGCAAATAAAAAAGAATGTGGGGTAGGTGATGCGCGGGTCTACTACCACTTAAAGCGAATCCACGCACAAGGGACCGTTGCTGCACCTACCTGGTTTGAGTATGTGGTGGAAATTATCGAAGTCAATGGGCGAAACGTGGTGTATTTGTTTGTGTGTCCCTTAAACGGGTCGCCTGTTAAACGCGCTGGACCAACCTCAGGTACGGCAGGCGTTATTTGGGTTGCATGCCGATAATAGAGGCTGAACTAAAATCATCAGAGTATGTCACAAATTACGAGCAAAAGGAAGGAGAGACCAGAATGGAGGATCAAATTTCCACAGCACACGCGCTTGCTGTCCCAGGCCACAGCGACAGCTGGTAAAGCCATGGCTAATTTTGATCGTGTCCAGTTAGGCCTAAGAGGAAGCGTGAGATGCCGGTGGAAGTTGTTTTTATATGACTGTCAAAAAACTTCGTGGTTTGGCAAAAAAATAGTTTTGAAACCTGAAATTGTTCCTTTTTTCTGGGAATAAATCTGATTCCTTAAAACTGACTTCACCTACGTTTGAGCAACTTCGGACTAAGTTTTTTGTTTCCGGAAGAGATTTTTTGTAAATTTTCCTTGCTTATTTTGGAGTTATTCTGTGGCACAATGTATATTAATACAAGGTACCGCAGGACGTTCACTCAGTGGATCAAAATAACGTGACTAAATATGTGCTAAACTACAAAGTCAAATTTTGTCACGAAAATTGCACCATTTCTTGGCCAAACTGTACAATTTTATTGCTTGACAATTAGCTCGCGTGTGTGTTCGAAACGTTGGGCAAATAATCAAGTCGTCCCAGAGGAGGCTTTCCAGTCTTCTATACCTCATCGCCGCGCCCACAAGATCGGCCTTAACTCACGCGGGCAGCAACAAGTGATTTGTCCGTCGGTGGACGAGAGACAAACAAGTAAGAACACTGACTTTCCAACAATTATGACAGCCGCGAAGGTAACAAAGGTCACAAGAGCCCACCAGCGGTAAATCTTGCAGACGGTCAGCAGCGAACAAGCAGGTCAAAGTGCGTGCTTTGAGCACGGATAAAATACCGGACAAGCAGCAAGTCTGAGACAGTCCCGGCAAAAAGAACGATCACCACGTTACTTCGACGATGGAAAAAAGCGATTGTCCGAAACGTCAGTCTCATCTTCTTTGGGGGATAGTGAAAACCATACCAAGGATTATATATAAAGCCACAAGTAACTGCTGTCGAGCTCGTGGTCAACTTCAAGGTCAGGTGGAAGAGGAATCTGGGTTCCGTCGTGCGGGAGATGCTCAAGGGTAGCGAGCCTACGGTCTTAAATATAACTAAAAAGATATGATCAGGTCCTAACCCATAAGGAAGTGATTCCTTCTTACCGATCCTGTACTGGCTCACGGACCGAAATAATCCGGAAGTTGGAGTAAAGACAATAATCACCCCTTCACTTGTGAATTGTATTTCATTATCGATTGAATCTGGAACTGCAGGGCTTAAAGGATCTATCGTTAACTTCAAAGTAGGAGATATCCCAAAGAAAGCCAATACTAATGGTGAAACCAAATAATTATCCCAAATGAGAAGGTTCAGTCTCTTGGTCCTAAACTAAGGAAAATCTTCGACTGAACAAATCTGGAATCCTTTACGTCCACCTCCGGTGATATTCTGTCTAATTTGCATACGATTAATTCCCTTCCCCCAAACGCTGTCCATTCCCTTGTTTTAATCCCTTCCCCCAAGAATGCTGGCTGCCTTCTCCTTTTGTTCAAGGTTTCCTGCCTGAAAGCCAAGTTAGTGCACACAGGCAGCTTTCTGCGTCCTGTTAGGGCCCAGCTTAACTGCGAGTGCATGCCGCCCTGACGAGTCGTTACCACGCCAGTCCGTCGGTCCGCCCACGCAGAGTGCACGCATTGGCGCGCGTAGTTGCGGCCGAGCTCAGGACCAACACGCCAGCTGTATGGGTCACAAAGTTAATGCAGTTGCTCCTTTCTTGAGATCACAGTCTCATTGGTCCAATCTTGTATAAGCTGTACTAGGTTTTCTCTAAGACTTCTGCTTTATCCACTTCTTGTCGTGTTCTTTGGGGGCTCACAAAAGGCGTAATTACACGGCGGTGTCGCAGCTTTGGTCACATTTACAACACGTCCTGACTGACCTGCAGCCTCTTGACGCATTTCCGCTCAAATAAACACGTAGGTGTCAAAAACAGTGGTGGCTGCAAAAGTGTCACTTGAGCACGTCAGCGCTTAGCCAACGATACTCTCCGCCTTCCTCTTGTCCAATGGAAGCGGCCTAGATGTGTAGCTGTTGCGCCTAGCTTACTTGAACACCCTTGACCCAGTTCCCCTCGCGTGCAAGATAGCCGCGGCTGCTCCAAAGGTCACTTGATTACGCCCTCCCTGCCGACGCATAATGGGGCATTCCGGGCAGTGTTCCACACAGATCTGACGCCACATTAAATGGCGCCAAACTCAAATGAAAGCAGCGTTCGTCCCCTCTCCCACTAAACACGCTCTCGCAGGCTTCGTTTTGCTCCGTACACGTGTGACGCAATTGGACATGTATCTTTCATTTGTCGGGAGTCAGGCGACGTTTTGCCAACCACCTTTTTCTTGAAAACGTGTATCTATTATGAATATTTATAGATATTTATTATTTACTATTTATTTCATAGTACCGTACCACACTGGTTGTTTTTATCATTACTATTTGACATACGCGTTAGTACAGGATACAGAGTCAAAGGACTGCAAGGTACTTGAAAAAATCAGTTTATAAATGAATATATGGATCAGATCTCGCAGTCCCATGTCCTTTTCTCGATCTGGTAAATTAAACCGAACCTCTTGTGTGAGATTTTCTTGGGAACCGGGAGACAGTGCCACATGAATGCGGCTGTCCAAATCCGGTTGATAGGTAACTGAAGGATCTTTTTGATGATACGTCCGTCCGACTCTTTGTGATTCTGCCTTGATGGGCCATTTAATTTTGTTTTATGTTCATGGTAAGGTCTGCAGATCCCATGAATCAAATCCCGAAGGTAATATGTTTGCCGCACATAAATACTGTTGAAAAAAATGTCGGTGGTTCAAGTCCAGACTACATGCTGTAGTTTTCAGTCCAAAATTGGAGGATCCTTACTGAGGGTGAGTGTATGTACATCGATTAGGAGCCACCAGATACGCGCGTCTTTAGTTATGGTCAAAATATTTCCTTTCAATAACAGTGCATAATTTGTCGACTTCATTACCCTTATAATTTACCATGTTGTCTAATTTTTAGGCATATATAGGATAGAACCAATGAAAACCCAAGCAACTGAGATGACCGGTAAGCCAATAAAGATCGGAGGTTGAAAGTTTTCTCTTCGGCTCCATCTGCAATCCTTGATTAAACACAGAACAGTGAGATATTTGAATCGGAGTGAGTATCGAAGGATGACTGGCAATTGAGGTTGTTAACGCCTGAACCACAACATAGACGCTGTCGCCTGTGCTAGCTATGACTCACGTTTTACTAAAGGGAGAATGTTATTTCTGCTTCAAGTAGAGACCACAGCCTCCTCATTCCCTTTATGTAACTAATTGAATTAGAGATTTTTTTAATTGAAGTTTGAGGGACCCGTGTATTCAAGGCTGAATCATGTGACTACCTCTGTCTGACCTCCGTTCCCAATCCAGAGCTTTGGGGAGCCAACTGATTGGTTTGCGCCACTGCCTGCAACTATGCTTCACACACCGTGTGTACCCGTTTTGCTCTTCGTTTCCTCACCCACCATCTTCCGAGGACAAATTCAAAACAACTGTAGGTGGATTTGGATGTGCTAACTGACACGACTACCTATGCGTGATGTATCTGAACCCTGGATCCCACAAATACCAGAGCTCATTCTGAGGAGCAAATATCTCTGATAGCAGGCATTTGAGGGTGTCTCAAAGGCCATAATGAAAAGGAGTCACTTCAATCAAACTCTTTTTAAATTGTCTTTGCCGACAATACAGTAGTCGCCGAAGATCACGCAAAATTTTGACATAGGCGTAAGATTGATACTCTTTCGCTACGCGGCATTAACTCAGGTTGTGATACTTATTATCGTGTAGTCCGTTCTGAAGTTTATTCCGTCATGATAGGATGCGGGCTTTTTAACGAGCTTCGTTCTGACTACCAGCAAAAATTATCTATTGTAAAAACTGGCTACTTAAGTAGTGTGCCTTTTATCATTGATTTTGACTTCTGTTACAAATTCAAATATACTCTATGGAAAACATGCACGAAAAATAAATTATTTTACTTGTTTGATAGCCAATCACGACTTTTTAAAAATTTTATCCTCAAAGAAAGGGTAGTTTTCGGTTATAAAAGTTGCTTATTATGAGCTTTTTTTACAATTGTGAGGAGTTTATTCATAATACATCGTATCCACCAATTTGTTAATGCTGCCTATACTGCATAAAATATTTTCCACATTTATTTCAATATTTTATGACAATCATGTGACTTCTTCCTCAAACAGTAGGCAAAAACGTACTTTTCCTTAAACAGGATGTACCCAGTGCGCAGTGTTTAAACCTTGAATCCGAGTGAAGCAGTCACTAGGTTATAAAAATATTCGGCTATTGAGCAACATTTTTAAACCAAAAGCTTCCCTTTCTTTAAGTATACAGTTAAAAGAATGCTTAATCTGCTACCATAAATGTTTGCCATAAAATATATTTGTATTTATAAAGGCAGTCAAAATCAAGGATAAAAAGGCATGCTATTTATGTAGCCAGTTTTTACACTAGGAACCTTTTGCTGGTAGTCCAAACGAAGCTCGTTAAAACCTGAGTCAATTTATAAGGTAAATCAAGATCAATGATAAAAACGCACACGATTTAAGTAGTTACTTTCTACAGTACACACGTTTTGTCAGTGGTCAGAACGAAGCTCGTTAAAAAGCCCGCATCATAACTGTAGTGACTTCAGAAAACACTAAACGATATGAAGTATCACAACTTGATTCAGTGGCGATTAGCGAAAGAAAATCAATCTTTCGCATGTGTCGACATGTTGCGTGATCTTCGGTGACTACTGTATTTACCAGTACCTGCCTAGCCTGGTACGGCTGCTTTCAGAGCCCAGGAAATGAGACTCAAGGCAGAACGGGAATAGTCAGTTCCGTTAGCGGTTGGTGAACGTTCATCAAGGAGTGTCAATATCTCCCGACTAAAACCAGCAAGATAACGAGCTCGTGACTTAATTGTTAGAGTGTTAGACTTCTGATCAAAGGGGTGGTGAGTTCGAGCCTTGGGGTGCCTCATTTTGGGTTGGGTATGGCTGGCTGACAACGGCTAATAAGCCAGAAATTACCATTTCAGTCTCTTTCATTTTGTCGGCAATAATAACAGATTACATTTGCAAATAACCTTCATGCGTACTTATTTTTTCACTTGCCACCCTATAGGGTGGTAGTTATGTAATCAGTCGGCACTCGTGCGAGAGGATGGTAGAACATAAGCTAGCATTGTTTGAGAAGATAGCAGGTCAGAAGATAAGGAGCGATCACTGGATCATTCTATTGTTCCGACTTTTCGGATTCCGTCGCGAATCCTTAGTCATAAGTGATGGTAAGGTAGTCGGAGTCATGCGCAGATAAAGGTGAAACATGCACAGATCGCACGGTATTTATAGTTCGTAGTATCATCAGCGTGCGTACTATAATTGTCAGTTTCTGAAGCCACAGCTTGAAGTCTTAATTGGTGCGCTGATTGCTCATTAATTGCCACAGCGTTCTTGCCCGCCTCAGATGCGGGTTTGATAATTGCATGACAGCTATACCCGCTGTCGTCAGAGTTGTTGTTGCGCCCGGTCCTTTCCACGTAACTGATTCTCTTGCTCAGGGAATTTCTCAGTGTACCGTATTGGAACGCCAAATCGTTGCGCTTGTTGATGGACTGGGGCATGAGAACAATGACTCGAGCAGCGCATGGCTCACGCGATTGTCACCTCTTGCGAGGATTTCGGTCTCAAAAAACTTGAAAATATGGCCGGGTTCTGTTGAGTGAGCTGCAACCTGGGATTTGGCACCTTTCTTCCTCACCGCTGCTGCATGCTCGGCCATTCGCGTCCAGAAAAATCTCCCGGCTTCGCCGACGTAGTTGCTTTTTCCACAACTCCATCAGATCCGGTAAACGACTCCAGCCGTTTTCTGCCGTGGCAGTGGATTTTTCGGCCTCATGAGTCGGCGCCTGATGTTCGTTTCTGGCCTGTGCGCAACTCCAACTCCAAGTGGGGTGGGTAGACGGCTGACCGCTTCCGATACATTCTTCACGCACGGAAGAGCTCGCCAAACTTTTGGACCAGCTGGACGTGGCTTATTTTCTCATTTGCGTATGGATTGTTTGACAAAATTTCGCGGGTAACCATTCACTCTCAGTACCCGTCGAACATATTGTAATTCAGCAACGTTGTCTGCCGCTTCGTTGCAATGCGTCTCGACGCGCCGGAATAGCGCTCTTACGTAGCTGCGTTTGTGACCGATTGAATGGTTGCTGTTGTAGTTCAGGACTTGCATAGTGTTGGTTGCTTTCATGAACACTTTAGTTTTTAGGCCACCATCGTCTTTGCAGCAAAAGAGGAAATCCAGAAAGGCCAGTTGGTTGTTTTCTTCTTCTTCCATCGCAATGTCCGGGAAGACGGCGTTAGACGTTCCTTGAATGTCAGCACCTTATTCCGCCCAATTACGACATACCGAGCCCAGAATTTCAGTCTGTGGTTTCAGAAAATCAGTGACTCCAACCGTTACAGGACCACCTCTATTCCAGTGACCGCTTCTTCGTCTTCTGAACTACTTCCTGGAACTCGAATATTAAATTTGATTGGCAAGATAGCGAATGTTGTAAACAGCACCGTTCTCGTGCCTCTTTTAGATATTAGTAATCAGTTGGGGGCGAATATGCTTGCTAGCTATCCCATGGAATAGCGGCGGACTATTCGGTAGTCGGTAGGGTAGAACACGGGTGTAGGAACGTCTATAATACCGATGGCCTCGTGACCAATTCTAGGGACCGTAAGGTGGGGGGTCAAGGTAAAAAATAGGGTTTGGATACACGAACAGGCAAGCTTCCTGGAATTTAGCGCATGGACAGCGGTTATATCGGAGTTCATAGTCTTGTATCTCACCATTAGAAGAACAGGGCCAATTTGCAACTTAAATCAAAGCTGTCAAACCATTCCTGGATTCACAAGGATTCTGTAGTTACCAGGCCCAGAGCCTTTAACTAAATCTCTGGATACAAACTGATGTAAACCACCGGCTCTAAATTGCTCTTCCACCTCGGAAGATCCAAGAAGCGAACTACTTAAGAGCGTACCCACCATGTCATGTGCCTTAGACACCGGAAAAAAGCACTAGGCATCTGAATGTCTATTTTGGGAACCCGTTAAATCCGATAAACAATATGGTACAATTAATCACATGCCATGCACTAAACGTTTTAAGTTTTCAAGAGCAGACTGGCTGAAAACTGCGACCAGAGGTACACGAACTTGCCAAGAGGGAGCTCAAAGGCGTTTGCCTATATTCCCTTTAATAAACTTGACTTGACTAACTTCAGTCCTTGTTCTTGCTTTAAAAACTTCTCCATCGCTGGTGGTAGCAGTTCACTTCGACAGTATTACCAGGGCGCGGTGGGCTGATGTCTAGCGCACCGATTGCCTTATAAAATGCCGCAAGGCCAAATGACGACACTGTGACATGGCGAGCGTGAACCGCCATTAAATAGGTTTGCTTACCACCAACACCACTGCCTTGTGGTTAGGTTTTTGAGCCAAAGTGCTAGAGGAGAGAACTTCGAACAAAGAATCCGAGCGGCCGTTGGGGACCGGCCTGTATTCAAAATTCCCAAGAAACCTTATGATGCCTCCTTACCTTACTACGACCACTGCTACGGCATCCGCGGGGACCAACGCGCCCCGCAACCCTTGTCCGGTGATGCGGGCGAGTAATGTGCAAGCTGGACTGCTAAACTAAAAACAGACTCTTGGTATTGGATGCTGGAATGTGCGAAAATTTCTGGAACCTGGTACTCAAAGTCTGACAGCGCACAGTCTCTATAAATATCACGTGGATGTTTGTTGCTTGTCAGAAGTCCGACACCCGGACTCAGGCGCCCGAGAAATCAAAATCCCGGGGGTCGATTTTCATATCACTTTGTATCACAGCGGTCTGAGTGACTCATCTGGTAGACACGGTGTGGCTATTACTCTCTCGGAAGAAACTAAGCGTGGACTACTAGCATGGGAACCAGTCAACGACCGAATGGCGTATGTTTTACTACAAGGCAATTTTATGAAGATCTCGGTCGTATCTGTGTATGCACCTACGTCGGCGGCTGAACAGCAAGAGAAAGATAATTTCTACTCGCAGCTGCAGGAGCTAGCCGAACGACTCCTTCGCCGAGATCTGCTAATTGTTGCCGGAGACTGAAATGGCCGGATTGGGCCCGGAGACCCGACAAATAGCCACCTTCTTGGTCTTTTTGGGCTTGGCTCTCGAACGGACAATGGTGAGAGGATGCTGCAGTTTGCCGAACAGAACCGACTGTTTGTTACCAACACATGCTTTCAGCATCGTCACAAACATCTACTGACTTGGTATTCGAACGATGGCCGTGCGGCCAGTCAGATCGATTACATTCTAGTTGGTTCACGATTTCGCAGCTGGGTCCACGATAGCAGGTCGATGCGAGGTGCCGAAACTGGTAACGTCCACGGGTCTAACCATGCTCTCGTTCGCACGCGTCTGAAGGTTCACCTCTCATCTGTGCCTACACTACCACGTGCGAGACGCCTTGATGTCGCAAAGCTCCAGAAAACCGGCACTACCGAGGCTCTAAGCACAGACATCCAGTACCGTCTTATGACCCAGGCTGGCAACGAGGGCAGTAGCAAGTGGCCATCACAGAAGACATCCATCTATGGGGCAGCTGAGAAGATTCTCGGATTCACTCAGCGGCGCCGCAGTGACTGGATCAGCCGAAGAACCCTGCAGCTATCGGCCGGGACGACTCGAGCCAGGTCCCGGAACGATGCCTCCTTCCGCCAACTTCGAAAGCTGACAGCAAAGTCGGCTAGAGATGATCGGCAGAAGTATTGGTCCAAAACGGCGACTGCTATGGAGCAGGCTTCTAATGTTGGTGACACCCAAAATTGTATCAAATCATCCGCCAGGTTAGTGCTAAGCCCCCGACACTCTGTGATTCTGTTCGCGATGTAGATGGAGGCTTTATTGCCGACAACTCGGCCAAGGTCGATCACAGGCGTGAATACTTCGAGCACCTACTCAACTTTGACAAACACCCCATCAAACCCTTCCTCTCCTCCACAGCGAAGTTTCCACCCTCTCCTGCCTACGCAGTGTCGTGTGACCTCCCTTCCGAAGACGAAGTAACCAATGCAATGCAGAGGCTACGCAACAAGAAGGCATGCAGAGAGGACGGTATTCCTGCACAAATCTACAAGTCCTTCGTCGACACCCTGGCTCCTCGGCTTCAATGAGGTGATTGTATAGGCGTGGCGAGAAGAGACCATTTCCGATTGCAGGGGCTCAGGTATCCTTGTACCTGTCCACAAGAAGGGATATAAGACAAGATGCGATGTTGCTGCAAAGATCTTCGCTGTTGTTCTTCTCAGGCGCTACCAGTCTGAACGCGAGTCCAGGACACAACCCAACGAAGCCGGATTCCGAGCTGGGCGTAGATGTGCGGATCAAATATTCACACTGAGGTGCACTTTCGAATTCCGCCATAGCTACCAGCAACTGACGGCCGTTTGCTTTGTCGACTTTGCCACCGAATTCGATTCCATCCATCGTGAGTCCCTGTGTCGAATACTGGAACTGGATGGAGTGCCGACCAAACTCATTGCGATGATTAAGGCCTACTATCGGTCTACCACCGCACGATTCCTGGTCCACAACAATCTCTCTCAGGCGTTCGATATCCGGTCTGGTGTCCGATAGGACTGCGTCCTTTCGCCCATTCTGTTTAACTACGTCATTGACTGGATTCTCGGCAAAGCCTTAAATAAAGAGGACGGTTTTGAACTTGCACCCGGACGCTGACTAACTGATCGTGACTACGCCGATGATATTGCGCTGTTAGCCCCAAGCTTTGATGGTTTACAGTCAGTAGTGTCGCGGTTAAATAAGATCGCTATACCGGAAGGCATGTCCATAAATTCCGGAAAGACGAAGTTGTTCTCGAGCTGCATCCCTGAACAGGAAAAGGCACCCCTGGGAATAAATGGCCATCAACTTGAAGAAGTAGACAGCTTTAAATACCTCGGGCGAGGCTGCTACCGAATGGGCAGAGCGAGGACGACATTGTCTCCCGTATCGATGCTGCTCGCTGGGTTTTCTCAATCCTTCGAAAGCGCCTATGGATCCAACGTGACATCTCCATCGCTACGAAGATTCGTGTATACCGTGCATCCATCCGGTCAGTCCTCCTCTATGGATGTGAATGCTGGGCTGTGCGCGCTGAAGATGAGCGAAGACTGGGGGTGATTGACCACCGGTGCCTGATGACGATTCTGCGAGTTCAGTATACCGACTTAATCTCCAATGAGATAGTCCGCATCCACTGCGATCGTATCACGAGGATATCTCAGGTCATTCAAGACTGGGGTGGTTTGGACACGTTCTCCATCATCCGCCCCACGAGCTTACCTATGCTGCCCTCGACCCGGCACCGCAGCGCACCTGGAAACGTCGAAGAGGAGGGCAACTGAAGACTTGGCTAGACACCGTCAGTCAAGACATGGAAGCAGTTCTTGGACCTTCTATCTTCGGCCTCCATCGCTGGAGAAGGGACTGGGTGAAGCTTTCGAGATCCGCTTCCGCCAATCGCCACGCATGGAGAGGTACTGTTCGTGACATCACTGAGGTCGGCTAGATCAGGCATGATCGCAGCCGTAACAAGTAAATGTAAGTTCACTTCAGCTAGATGTTCTAACCTCGGCTTCGAAGCGCCAGTTGCTTGATTTGCACTGTAAAGCAGTCTACCACGACGAGCGTTCGCAGGGCTCTCAGCGTCCACATGATCACCGATAAGTGAACTTAAGGTCAAATAAATGCTTGACCAAGATTCCAATGTCTGGGTAGACATATGCTGTCTGTAGTTCAGGTGGAACTGTGAATAATCTAGTCAGACCGGGCTCACCTCAGGAACATAACCCTATATCACCTGCGGAGGAAACTGAATAGCTGGGAAGCTTTTGGTCCGAGATAACGCAAATTCGATCAACAATCCAAGGGTTGCTTAACGACACGGAAGACTCTAGTCTGGACGGCTCGTTCATCTACTGGTTTTGTAAACGCATCTCAATAACCTCACTCCGGAAGTTGTGACGGACGGTCCACAATGCTGTCCCCACTTCGGTCTCCAAGGCCCGCTGCCCCAGGTCAAGCATCGTCATAGGCAGCTGTTCCCGACTGGCTGACCTTAAAATGCATGACCGATATTCACTCACACCTACAGGCGCGAAGACACACGTGCCCAACTAGTCACGGTTTCTTAAGAGTCACTTGAACACACCAAGCCACTGACATGCAGCAGGGACCTCAATACTCGACACCTCCTTCGGGCAATGCAAGACATCAATGTCAAACTGTTATAAACTTGTACTGGTTATATCCCTCAGTTGTGTGGTAGGAAAGGAAGCCAGACAAGGTAGCAGATAATAGTTTACTATAACTTTTTCTGCTTATACATCAGCTCTGTCTTCTGTGTCCGACAGCTTGTCGTGTTTCCGTGAGCAGCGTGTGTTCTGTCGTCGTTCTCGTCTCGGTAGCAGTCTCTCGTCTAGGGCAACAGACTCCCGTGTCTTCAGCAGCTGAATGCCACCTCCTGCGGTGCCAGCGTATTTAAAGACTAGCAATCTTTGTTCCCTTTTGGCCCCTCGACTAGTGGCCCATGCGAGCAGCCATCGTGTGGTGTCCTCAGCGTGACACATCGCGCCGCTATAACGCGTGCATTTGCATGCGTCCTTTCGCGGCCTCTTATCAGGTGTAACCTCACGGATGGCAGACCCCGGCCAGCGGCTCTCCTTGCATGTCGGCCCTTGAAGGTCGCGCGTCTTGGCCCGATCTGCATGCCCCGCTAGCCTATGGATTTCCTTTGTTATATTTTCCTTAGGACGGCCAGAGTGACGACTCGCGTGCTTGGCCGTCCTAACACAAACCATTTGGACTCGCTTCAGACATGTAAAAGCAACCGTAAACACGTCTCTCTCACACTCTGACAACAAAACGCACGGACTCCCGGACACGAATGGACGCAGTCCACACCGGCCCTGGCTTCACCAATGGTCATTCCTGCCGGAGACAGCGATTCAGGGTTCTGTGCAGAATTTAAGTCCTCACTCTGGTGACTCTCACCTTTTATCGACTACCGGGGATTTGGCCTGATGATGGAGCTGTTCTCAGCACAACCGCTGCTTAGACGCTACAAATCTACTGCATTTTTTTCCACAAAGAAACACGACTATTTGATAGACCATGCTGCCATGTTGGCGAACTTGACAGCAGACAGCTTGTACCCGGTGTTTCACGGCTAACTGAAAGTCGCATGCGGTACCTAAGTCTCAAAAGGTTGTTAAAAATATTAATTAGACACTCCTCGTGTTAATACTTAAACTGCTACTCATGAAAGGCGATGATTTTATACCACTTGGATGACGTATCGTAAGACACATTTAAGACATTAAATACTTCAATCAGGCGTCAAGCAATTCCATACAGCCCCAAGAAGCTGTGCCCTGGAAAAGAGGCATGGGTATTTATAAACCCCGAAAACTTCGCGAAGTCTACCGACAAAACAGAATCGCTCCTAAACGCATCATGCCTCAGTAGTGGAGATTCGTGTACAATCTGGCTGGTTTCTTGTCTAGCACCTGTGTTGGAATCGTGCCTAAGAATTCTTAGCTCGCTCATATTGCGGCAAAAACACATCTAGCTCATATCACAGTTTATTGGTCCTATGGCGCAATGTGTAGGAGACTAGGAACTAAATGAGTCAGTCCCGGCTCACGCTTCCTGACCTGGCCTGGAAAACTCGATACTTAACAATAGCACACAACGGGTTACTAGCCCGTTATTGAGCATGAGCGCCTCCGGTATTAGTGCAAAGCAGGCCCATTGGATGACGGAAGATCTCTTTTACAGTGACTGCTGTGCCCTCTTCTACATTCCCCAAATTCTCGAGTAATAGAAAAACCAGCAGCAAGTACAAATGTACTCAGTTTATTAAAAGCTGTGTGCGTGTGTGTGTGTCGTCTGTAAAAGTATGCAAAATTCAATTTTCAAAGCAAATCAAAATCACAGTCATCAGCAGTAATCACCTTGGTGTACAATGGATAGCAGCGATGGAGGAGGAGGAGGAGGCAAGGCGTAGGGAGACAGAGATTGAGCAGAGGGCTCGAAAGCCCACAGAGACACGTTTGAGCTGAGAACTGTGGAGTATAAAGCCAACTAGCTCGTAGTAAAAAAAAACAGAAAGTGTAAAATGGATTGACTGGGGGGCGAAGGGGACAGACACCCCCGTCACGTTGAGCATAAAAGAAGGCCATCAAATGGGCTGAGCAAGTCTGGCGAAGCATGAAGCGCACGGATTACAGCCGCCAGATAATTAGGGAGGACGTCAGCATAGGAGGAAGAGGAGGAGGAGGAGGACACGCAGGAGGACGAAGGGGAGGAGGACGTCAGCAGAGGAGGAGGAGGAGGAGAGGGAGGAGAGGGAGGAGGAGGAGGAGGAGCAGGGGGGAGGCAATCAGTGCGTCAGTTGCTGCTGCACATAGTAGTCATGGAAGTACATGTAGAGAGCCAGCGGCTGGCCGACAATCAGAGTCAGCCAGACAGCAATGTTGCCGGTTTTGCCGCCCTGGGGGCAGTAGTGGTAGACGAGGAGGGCGTAGGGCTGCTGGCCCAGCATGCCCATGAAGGCCCACAGACGCAGCATTTTCAGCGGGACTGAAACCAGCAGTTCGTGGAAAATGGCGCTCACAAAGAAGACGGCTGTTCCTGCCCAGAAACGGGAGAAACCCATTGAGAGCATCGGTATGTAGACATGCCTGTGGGAGGAGGGAAGGGGGGTAAGAACCAAATTAAACTACGCAGAACGGAATGTGCATTCAGCAGACACCCATACAGAGAGGTCCTTTGAGGGTTGGCAAGGATAATAACCACTTGCTTGCTAATTTTCTGTAGTTTGAATTTAGGGCCTATCAAACCGCTTCCTTCATTATTTTAGCCAATAGGAGTTGTTGCAATAGTCTTATTGATCAATTGACATCCTTTGCTAACTAATAGGAATTACAGTTAGCCGATCTTATACTTTTCTGATGCTTTTCACGTATAACTTTACTCCAGTAAAAAAACATTGACGGCCTTAAATTATTTTCTACTGTACACTTTCAACGCATTAAACACGCAATACCTACGCCTAAATTAAGCACGATTTCCGTAAATTTTGGGCAGAGGGGCTTTTACAATGTGCCGGCCCCATGATGGATCGCTTCCCAATTCTACCCGTGACGTGGTAGCCGGTGGCGTTCCAATGGATATTCAACAGGCTTTGTCAAAAATTGCCTCAGACACCAGGGTCAAGCACAAAACCTCCTTCCCAATGGAGATATATATATACTGTATGCCCTACCTTACATAAAATGGAATCTCTGAAACCATCTCTCGACAATCAAGTCTTTTCAGCATCTCCTTCGCCCAAAAGCCCGCATCCCTAAGGCGCGCAAACTTATGCCAGCTAACTAACTAAGTAACGTTATTTACAGCATACCGTGCGCCAACTGCCCTTGTGTTTACGCTGGCCACACAGGCCGACGTCTCGTGACTCGCATCAAAGAACATAAGTTAGCCGTTAATCGATGGGATCCTTTATCACGCGTATTTGCGCACACCTTCGAGTGTGATCACCACTTCAACTGGGATGGCACCCAGGCGATCGCCACGGCTAACACAAGGCAAGTGAGATAATTCCTCGAACCTTGGCACGCGAGCCCGGCCAGCATCAGCAGGCACGTGGATGTTGATTCACAATATGCCGGTTTGTATGCATGGTCCACTTACTCGCATCCAGCGTAAAAAACAGCAGTCTATCCGTGCTCGGCCAAGTAGAACTTCCCTGGTTCTGCATCCCCAGATACGTGGCCTAAACCTCCCCCTCTCACTGGCAGAACTTATCGCAACAGGATTCACGTCACCGTAATCACCCCCCTCCTCCACCCCCGTTCGATGTAACCCCTGCCCCCAAAACCTCTAGTGCGACATTCCCAGCCCTCAACGTTCATTTAGTCTGACGACGAACAAGTGATACCTGTTCGAAAATTCATGAGTACAACTCGATACTCCGAAGGTCCTTTTTCTTTTCATGATATCATCTCGGAATACAAACTACTTTACTCATCCAAGTATATATATATATATATATATATATTCACTCAGGAATGTCCAAACACCGATCCAATAGGCTTCCGAGCTAAACAAAGTTTACGTGGTGGCTAGAGGTCCTAAAACGGGTGGCCACCTGCCAGACCGATGCCGGCCAAGTCATAATAGCAGAGGGGGATGACATTGTTTGGGAGTAACATGATACAGAACTGTTTCGGGCTTAATTGTCTTCATTCCACCAAGCATAACCCTGAACACCAGCTGGGTCGGACAAAACAAACACACGCACTCACAGACGGCGCAACTGGTTCAACTTTGAGGTCTACCAGATGGGTCATAAGTACTTCATCGAACCGCAGTTCATCAGCAAATAAGCCCGAAACAGTTCTGTATCAAGTTACCCCCAGACGCAGTCATCCCCCTCTCTGCTATTATGACTTGGCCGGAATCGGCCTGGCAGGCGGTCACACGTTGGGGACCTCTGACCACCACATGAACTTTGTTTAGTTCGGAAGCCTATCCGATCGGTGTTCGCACATTTCTGAGTGAATATATACCCGATCAGCAGTGAGAGCAAATGGCAGGTGGCGAGGCGATGATGAACTGCGCTTCGATGAAGTGCTTATGACCCATCTGATAGACACCAGTGGTGGACCAACTGCGCAGTTGGTGAGTGCGTTTGTTTGTGTTGTCCGACCAGCTGGTGTTCAGGGTTATGCTTGGCTGATGAAGGCTAATAAGCCCGAAACAGTTCTGTATCAAGTTACCCCCAAACACTGTCATCCCTCTCTGCTATATATTATATTTTTCCGAAACTCGGATAACTTTATTGTCACCGAGCGGACGACTAGGAAGATAAGTTCTGTATGCCACCAGCCTATGTTCCTGCCTTGCCACTAAACTCTTTTTGACCCAAAGTAAAGCTGCTACTTATTGGTTACAAGTGGTACTTGATAGAAAGGCAGGTTACAGTGCGTGAGTAAAAAACAACAGAAGAAATAGAATGACAGGAAACGTAACTCGGTCTAGTGCACACACTTGGAGGATATTTTCCCTAATCTTTTTGTTGATCTCATCAAACTGCGTACAGGCTTTCAACATAATATTCGGTCGAATGCAGCGTCTGTTATTTTAAATAAAAGTATTCACTTAGACGGGGAATAGGAAGGCCATATATATATATATATAT
>JAYGXS010000005.1:53530325-53565839 GCA_036362985.1 Ligula intestinalis
TATATATGACAGTGATGTTATACCATACTTCCGCATAGATACTAGCTAAAAGCTATATATATATATATCAAGGAAATAATCTCTCAAATTATTAGATGCATGACATGGAAGTAGGTGGATGGGAAATGACTTTTAAGGGTCAGACCCTAGAGTTCGATGAACATTTTCGTCGAAGACAATCAACTGCCGCGGAATAACCACGGAAATGTCCATTCTACAAACGAGTAGCACTGCAAGTAGTGTGAATTCTATATGACAATGATGTTATACCATACTTCCGCATAGTATGCGGAAGTATGATATAACATCATTGTCATATATATATATATATATGTGAGGCGTGTACAAACACCAACCTCCGACGATGCAAGCCTGTACGCTTTCGAAACGTCAGGATATTATACCCATTATTCCCGAGATCGCCTCTTCTTCTCATTTATGTCCAGGGACACGCATTTTCGCTTCAATCAGCAATATTTTCGGGCGCGAAGCGCTAGAGTCAGCACGACGATGGGAAATCTTTGCCCTTCGCGTGTCATCAACGTATGCGCAAATCGAATTCCTCCACAGATGTCTCGACAATCATGTGCTACCGAAGAGTTTGTCCTACAAACCGCCGGTGAACACGGGGTTAGCGAGGCAATGGGTGTTACAACATGGCAGAAGAATGACCCGGGCCCTTATTCAGGATTGTCATTTGCGGCTGCAGAAATATCGTGGCGTCTTGAACAACATTATTCCGAAGTGCTCAGAGATGTTAGGAGAGAATAGCTTTTTACTACTGGAGCGAGTGATCGTCAATAGAGCCAGAGAACTACGATCCAGACGAGACAAGGAGTTGGCAGTTAAATTCCAAAAACTATTGCCCATTGTGCAGGATCGCGAGGAGACATTAGTCCACAATTTATCCTCCAAAGAACTAACACCCGTGCAGTTACAAGTGCTCAAGCGTGCAGCATGCTTCAACACCGCGGATGCGGATCCGGTTGATCTTTTGGCTACCGTTGAGTCAGTCCTCAAAACCTCCCAGGAGCCGGACGATACGAAGCACCTCATCCGACAACAGGTTACGTCCTTACTATTGACACATAAATCACGGGCGTCAATCCCGAGGGCGGAGCAGGACGCCATCAAGGCACTGAATGTTGACAGGAGCATCGTAGTAGTGCCAGCGGACAAGGGGCGCTCCACAGTGGTACTTGATAAGTCTGAATACCTCCAAAAGACCAACGTTCTACTCGATGACCAAAATGCCTACCGCCAGTGCGACGGAGATCCTATGAAGAAGATGGTGACACAAATCAACACAGCACTCGTGGGACTGGAGAATAACGGTGCCATCTCAAAAATCGAACGACTAAATATCAAACCAAGTGATTCAGCCATGGCAAGATTCTATGGACTGCCAAAAGTGCACAAGCCCGGTGCACCACTTCGGCCCATTGTTTCTTTACGGGGAACACCAACATTCAATCTGTCGAAATGGATGTTTCGGCGTCTGAACTGTCTCATTTCAGGCTCTGACACAACGGTACGCTCGGCCGTACATTTCTTGGAAAGACTTAACGGGCTACGCCTCAATGCAGACGAAGTCATGGTATCGTTTGATGTTACCTCACTCTTCACATCAATCCCTCAGACTCTTGCGATTGAAACTGTGAGTGATCTACTTGAGAGCCGATATGAGGAGGGAACTAATAAACCTACACGTGCGCAACTCATCCAGCTGCTCAAGTTCTGCCTCAACACGTATTTTACCTTTGAGGGCACAGTGTACGAACAAATCAAAGGGACTCCGATGGGTTCGCCGCTATCTGGTTTCCTTGCTGAGGCGGTTCTTCAAAAGTTAGAGACACTGGTGTTTACGAACCATAGACCAGTATTTTGGGCGCGGTACGTAGACGATACCTTCGTTGTCCTCAAGCGTGAAATGGTCTCGGAATTTCACACGACGCTGAACTCCATTTTTGCCGACATTCAGTTTACAACAGAGGCTGAGAGCAACAATCAACTTGCGTTCCTAGACGTCCTGGTCCACCGCAAAACCGACGGGAGCCTAAAGACGACAGTATACCGAAAGGCAACCGACACACGTCAAGTACTCAGTTACCAAAGTAACCATCCGCTGAGCCACAAACGCAGCTGTGTGCGAGCGCTTTACAAAAGGGCAGAAACACATTGCAACGAGGCAGGTGACAAAGCGGCTGAACTTAAATATCTTCGACGGATGTTCATCTCTAACGGTTACCCTCGCAGCTTCCTAGAACGCAGCAGAAAACCGAAACGAGCTGCAAGACCGGCGGCGGAACAACCGACATTGTGGAGAGCAATGCCATACATAGAGAATGTTTCTGAAGCAGTCGCTCGTCTGTTACAACCACTGGGTATCGGCGTAGCCCACAGACCCGAGGCAACAATAAGACGACTGGTCATGAGACCAAAGGCCCCTCTGTCCCGCGGAGAAACAGCAAACGTCGTCTATCGCATCCAGTGTAGTTCCTGTGAGGCCAATTACATTGGGGAGACCGGAAAGCGACTACAGACGCGTATGAGCGAGCACGCAAGGGCAGTCGACAGGATGGACCCACGCTCGTTGGTGGCGGAACATTGTTCGGCTCCTGGACACACCTTCGCTTTTAATGACGCTGAAATCCTAGCCCGAGGTAGTGACCGGACAACCAGAGAAACGCTTGAAGCATGGCACACTGCACAAAATTCCATCAACCGCTGTACGATTCTCCCGGCGGCTTACCAGGCGTTACGCGTGCGGCTCAATCAACGAAATCGCCGGCAGGAAGTCAGACGGGTCGCGACGACTAGCAACTCCATACCGGGCCAGAATACAGGCGTCCGGGAACCTACCCCAGACACCAATTCAGCCGTCAGCGACGCTACGGGCAACGTGAACCAACAAGACCTCCTGTCGGGCTTGAACGCAGTTGCACATGACAACGGTCTCTGCATAAACACTGATGGCGGAGTTCGATATTCCGCCGGCGGGATGAACACGGGAAAGTGCCAACGGGGGAAGCCAGCAGGACATGCGGCATCGACGCGATCGATGCAGACGCGAGCAATGACCGCTGGCAGGCGAACACTACCCTCCCCCTCCGACGAGGTGACGGCGAGAAACCCTGGTCAGCAGGACGATGACGGAGCTCCAGCCCCGCCCCCGCAGGGGATCTAGCGCCAATAGACGGAGAGCGAACGAGACGTCAGTTGTAACACCTATAAAAGACTGTGAGGCGTGTACAAACACCAACCTCCGACGATGCAAGCCTGTAAGCTTTCGAAACGTCAGGATATTATACCCATTATTCCCGAGATCGCCTCTTCTTCTCATTTATGTCCGGGGACACGCATTTTCGCTTCAATCAGCAATATATATATATATATATATATGTATTTACCTTCGACACCACCGGTGAACTGGAATGTTCCATGATGACCAGAAGGACGGGACGGAGGTCGAATTCCTAAGGAAAAAGGAAACGGAGAAAGTAAGGGCTTGAAGATAGACCACAAAAAACAAGATAAAATGAAGTTGTTGCAAAGTGCTGTAACGGTGGCCAAAAAGGCTGCGATATTCCCGTCTGACCAATGCCCCATGTGAGCCGACAGAGAGAGAGAGAGAGAGACGAGGATTGGACTAAGGTAGAAGTCTTAAAACCAAGCTAGTACAGCATATTTAAGAGCAAGAAAATGCGTATGTACAAGGTTGGACCAATTGGATGGTAGTCACAAGAAAGACATGACTTCATTGGTGAGGTTTGAACGTAGATTGCATTATCTTGAAAAATTTACAATGAAAGTTTCTTAGAACCTAAACAAACTCCTCCTACGAGTATAAAATTTTAAGAAGACGTAGTTTTGCTCTAAAATGGATACACGAAATAACAGTTTTGTGTATGTTTTCTACTAAATATGTTTAATTTTGTAGAGATAATGAAAATATATACCTCTTAAACAGTTTCTTCGGCAAAAGAAGTATAAGTAGTGGACCTCATATGCGCTTAGTCTGTCTTGTGTCTTACGGGACCGGTAGTAATGGGGGTTTTATGGATGGGGGGGATGGGCGAACGCCTAATCTGGCATACGGACTGCCAACTAATGGCAAGTCAAATGGGCTTACGTAAAGCTATAGGTTATAAGACAACTATTAAAGGCTTGTCGCGATTATACAGCTTACTATACATAGCTACCAACTTATTTATTTAGGCATAACCCTAAACCTAACATTAGCCCTTACCTTAACCTCTCACCTTACCCTAAACCTAACCCTTAAACCTTGCCCTAATTCTCTAACTGTAAGACGCAAGCCTGGGTCTAAGCGTATGTAAGGTCCACTACTTATACTTCTGTTGCCGTTTCGTCTTTACCAAGGCGGTCGAAAATAAGGATATCCAAATGCCGGCATTCTGTCATTTTTGAAATACCATGGCATCATGCCCCAAGATGATAAATGCTACAATCTCCCTTAAGGAATCAGTTCTAATTTTGAACGCATTTTAACATCTTGGTTGACTTTGCATGACATTGGCCAGTGACTGTACGCTTCCAGTGTCTTTTAATCTGTCACGACTGCTCCGGTCGGTGGTATGATTTAAGGAGAGGGACTGTTGAAGAATGCAAGCCTGCATTGCCCTGATCTCCCTTCAGGCTGAGTTTTCGTCCCTGTGAACTAAGAAATCAAACTTAATCGTTGCCTGTTCAAGATATCAGTGAAGCGTTACAACGTCCGAAACTGACTTCAAACTAGCAAATCTATTGGATAGGAAGACCTGGCACTTACCACCAATCCTCGTAGAAGCGGCGATCCCCAAATTTCAGCAGTTCAGCTACCACATTTAAGTAGGAATGGAAGAAAGCGTAAAAACCGAGCAGCCAGAGGATGTGATTTGGTATGGCAATGTTCAACAGATGTTCCATCACGTAGGTGGAGCGAGAACGGATGAAAGGGGAGACGCTCTTTTGCAGGGCAGGCACCATCCACTGCTGTATCAGCAGGAGGAGAAGCTGCACTAAACAGATCTACCGGGGACGGCGTAAGAGGAGGAAAGAGAAAAAGAAGAAAGTAACGAAAAAATTCCAAAATGACAATTTAAAGCTTTCTCTCTTCTTTTTTTTCTAACCTCCTAATATTTTGTGGCAAAACTTAACGCGGAGCAAATGGTAGCCTATTTTGTCACTCCTGTAGTTTGAACAACACAAAGACAGAACGAGGAGGTTTACAGAAGTTAATTATGTCGTACAATTTAGCGACCTCTTATTGAATTGCTTTTGGTCTTTGCCTATTGATAAGAAAGGATTAATTTAGGCAGATAATATTGCCGGCAAAGACAAGGGAGACTGGAATGGCCATTTCTGGCCTACTAGCCATCGTCAGCCAGCCATACCCAGAGCCTCGAACTCGCGACCTTTTTGGTCAGAGTCAAACACTCCAACCAATGAGACAAAAGCTCGTTGTCTTGTCGGTTTAGGTCGGGAGATATTGACACTCATTGATGAATGCTGGCTGACATCGGTTAAAAAGCCAGAAAGGGCCATTTCAGTCTCCCGCTTATCTTTACCAGCAAGATTATCCGCCGCTACTCCTGCTGTGTCAGGGCCGAGAAATGGTAGGCAAGGCAGGGCAGGACAAGTGAGTTCCATCAGTGGTCGGTGAACGTTATTCAATTGTAAACAGTCATTGCTTATTAATAAGATAAAGCCAACTGTCCAAGTAATTATCGACCCAGGGGGCTGACATTTGATTGCTGAATAGAGCATGACTTCGGCTGGCCTTATATGTTGGTGCGCATGGTGAGAGGAAAGAGGATGAGGTGGAGGCAGCTAGCGACTGAGGTGGTTTAGACACGTGCTCCGCCATCAACCTCACGAGCTCAGTGTTACTGCCCTTAACCCGAGACCGTTATCTAATTGGAAACGTAGAAGTGGAGGTCAGCTCAAAACCTGGCTCAAATTAGTCCGTCAGGACATTAAAGTGGTTCTTAGACTTTCGGTATTCGGTCTCCGACGCTGGTGATGAGAATAGCTCACACATTCCTGGTCTGCGGCCACGGATGGTGGTGCGTGGAGAAGCACCGTAGGGGACATCGAGGCTGGCTAGATCAGTCATGATCGCGGCCGCAACAGGTACAAGTGTCACCCCCCTCCTCGTGGCTCATAGACCACGCGACTTTATCTCCAAGGTTGAACGTAATGCACTGAAGGAACTCAGGGCTTACAATAGCCTGAGGACAAGGAGCGCTCCATTGTCGTATTGGACGGGGCACACTGCATGCACAAAGCTAAAACTTTGCTAGATGATCGTCAGTCCTAGTCTCCATGCGGATCCAACCCCATAAAAACGCTGACACGCTAGATCAACACGACGCTATCGGCAATGGAGAACTCAGGTGCTATAGCACCAATCGATCGGCGCATGGCAAGAGCGCAAGAAACGGCCTTGGTGCGCTTCTAGGGTCTCTCCAAAGTGCACAAAGAGGGTGCACACCTCCGGCCAACCGTATCTCTCAAAGGAACTCCAACCTATGGACTGGCAAAGTGGCTGTTTCGACGACTCAAATATTTGACCGCAGATTCGGAATCTACAGTCTGGCCGTCAACATGATTCTTGGAGAAACATAAAGGGGTAATCCTCCTGCCAAACGACGTCATCGTATCTTTTGATGTCACCTCCTTGTTTACTTCTATTCTACAGGACCTGGCAGTCGAGACCATTCAAGTACTCCTACGAGCTAAGAACGATGAAACGAAGAATCACCTCAGACACGCCTGAATCCTTTAACTCATGAAGTTGTGTCACAAGAGGTGTTTTACGTTCAACGGGACAATCTAAGAGCAGGTGAAGGGCAAGTCCATGCGTTCACCAATTTCGGGACTCAAATCCGAGGCGATTTTGCAACGGTTGTAGTGGCTGGTTTTCGGACAACACAGACCGAAATTCTGGGTTCAGTATGTGGACGACATCGTCGTGATCGAATAGGATCAGGTCAGAACGTCGGAACGCCGTCTTCTCGGACATTCGATTTACGATGAAGAAAGAAGAAAATAACCAGCTAGCCTTTCTAGAAGTCCTCTTTTGCCGCAAAGACGGTGGTGGCCTAGAAACTAAAGTGCACAGGAAAGCGACCAACACTGTGCGAGTCCGAAGCTTCAAGATTAACTACTCGTTCAGTCACAAATGCAGCTGTATAAGATCGCTATACCGGGACGTTGAGACGCATCGCAGCGAAATGAAAAATAAAGTTGCTGAATTACAACATATTCGACGGGTACTGAGAGCGAATGGTTACCGGCGCAATTTTGTCAACCAATGCATGCACAAACGAGATAAGAAATCAAGCCCAGCCGATATAAGAGTTTGGCGAGCTCTTCCGTATGTATCGGAGGCAGTCAGCTGCCTTCTCACTCCCCTTGGAGTTGGAGTTCCACAAAGGCCGGAAGTACTGGTCAGGCACCGGGTCATGAGACCTCAAGACCCACTGCCACGGTAGGAAAAGGCTGGCGTCGTTTACCGGATTTGGTGCAGCTGTGGGCAATGCAATTACATCGGTGAAATCGGGGGATTACTCAAGATCAGCCGAGCACACAGCAGTGCTGAAGCGAAAAGACTGACTTCCAGGTTACAGCTTACTGGACGGGACCCGGCCATATTTTCAAGTTTAGCGAGACCGAAATCCTTGCAAGAGGTGACAACTACGTGAGCTCGAGTCATGGTTCTCAGGGCCCCAGTCCATCAACAAGCGCAGTAACTTGCTGTTACCATATTCCACACTGAGACTTCGTCTGAACGGGAGGATCAGTCACGTGGGAAGGGCCGGGCCCAGCAACAGCCCCGATGACAGCGAACATAATGTTCAAGCCCATATCCGACATGGGTAATGAAATCGCGGCAATCAATGACTCGGAAGCGGATTGCCAAGCCATAATCGCACCAATTACTACACTCGACGTTGATTACGAGACTTGCTACGAACTATAAATACTGCGTAATCTGTGCACGTATCACACAATGCTGCGGTTATTTCTGATGAAGGGTTCACGACAGGATCCAAAACGTCGGGCAACTAAACTTCTTGTCCCAGCGATCGCATCTTCTACTTCTGAACTGCCTCCTGGAATTCGTCTGTTCGCTTTTATCAGAAACTGAGGGTATCGAACCAATTGGCTTGGATTTGCTCGTGCCAGAATCGTCACTTAACAATAAAAAAACTTCCTGGCCCGCTAACTTAGTAATTAAATAAAAGAAGTCCCACCACTCGTGTGGAGCTCTATTTCGGGGCAAATAAATAGTAAGTGCGGGCATGCGACGCGTTCAATGGCGTGTGAGATGGACATAGTTAGTCAGTTCCCTACAATACCAATGGAGTTCAGGCAGGCATCAACAATAACTGCCGTGCAGAGAAGATACCTGTACGTCCGCCGCATACAGTTTTTTGCGAAAAACTTTACGGCAAGGTTATCTTTGCCCTCAGCACCAAAACTGAAGTGGCATTTGGCTTTCGGATGCACCAAAATCGTATTAGCAATGAGAGAGGCGAAAACGACTGTCACATATAATTGACACAAAACCCGGAATATGCAGAGCCCCTTATCACTGTCCGACTCTCGTGGACTAAGGTTTGCATTGTGGAAACCACTTAAAGCATTAAAATCAAGGATGTGATTGTTGTGCGGATCTCCAGGGTCCCCCAGGTCTTTGAAGTGCTTCCATTTTCCGAACGAGTTGTTTTGGATAGACAGAGTATTGGTAATCCTTCCGCTTCTTAGGACAATCTTCGTTTTGTGAATTCAACTGCCAGCAGCTTTTCAAAACCTAGCTAATACTTTTTTTAGATTAATGCCTTTTGGAGGACACATAAGGGATTGCTAAACGTTCCTGTTTCGTAAAAGCACCTAAAAACTACCCAAGATATTGTAATGAAAGACAATATTCGGCGACGTGCAATATATTCATATATATATATATAGTTCAGTATATTTAGGGAAGTAGGCAATGCCTTTGAAGGGACAGTAGAGCGTGCAGAAATAGATGCACCTAAAAACATGCATCAGTGCTTTGGTTAAACCTAAACGAACTAGTGGAGTACGCAAAGATGGAAAACTTTAGAAAATGTCCCCCAAGTTATACCGGTACATTTGAGTTCCAGTTAAGACAGCTAAGTTATTTGATCTCATTACACCAAGCAAAACCTTCTACCCATACCCTGTGCAACAGGCAGAGAGTATTACCGGAAAAGGCAAGGGGGACTGATGTTCAGTCAGTCATACCCAGATCCCCGTGGCGTCTCACCCGAGCCTCGAACTCGCAACCTTTTTGATCAGAGTCAAACGCCCTAACCACTGAGCCACGAGCTCACTGTCTTGCCGGGTTAGGTCAAGGGATATTGACACACTCATCGACCGCTGACAGAACTCATCTGTCCCACCCTGCCTTGGGCCCCGCCAGAGGTCCTGACAGCTGTAACAGCTGGTAGTATAGGCTCGACCTATTTACATTGTCTCAAAGGCACTTACAGTGAACCCTGGTCTGGACATTTTGAATAATCCAGGGCCACGGTTCTTTCCTGAGATTGGAGGACTTCTGTGCGTTAGCCAACACAACTCACCTGCGTGGTCACCCTTACAAGGTCACAAACGAACGCACTCGATTAGGCCTCATAAAGCTTTTCTTGGAACTCGCTACACAGCAATACGGTTTCCGCCGACACCAGTGCTGATTTTAAAAGAATGCTTGATGGCTTGAAGGTGACTAGCACAACACGATTTCTTATTGCCAGCATTGTGAACATTTACCTGGCTCTAGTCTGTTTTCAGACTGTTTCGCACTGTTCTGCTACAAATCACTCGAATGTGTGTCAGGTTACCACATCTTTCGACAACTTCATATTGACTATAAAAAGGATATGGTTAACTTTAAAATAATAGGGTCCTCAGGGGCATTCCATGCCGGTAACCCTTCAAATATACATATACAAATAGCTGGAACCGTAGGAAAGTGGGATCTACCAGTTCCAGGACGCGTTTCAGTAGGAAGCGTTTGCGGATGCTGAAGTTCCGTGGGAAATTCAGCTCATAACAGAGCGTAGGAGCGAACAGGTAATAGTACATATCACCCAAGGTCAGGTTCTCCGGATACTGCGTCATGCGTAATTTTGGAGAACACTTGGTCATTTCATCAAAGACGTTATCTTCGACGTACTTCACGGCTTCAGAGTCCTTGGGGGGACGGTGCGAAACGCTGAAGGTACGAACTGGCAGAGAGGGGGGAGTAAATAAGAAGTTAGTCAGGTGCTGGAAGCTTAGTAGCTTAAGGCTCCTTGCCTCCAACATGTTTTGGTGTTAGTGAGCAAGGCTAAGTTAATAACGAAAAGCAACCTCCTATAAATCGAAAACATTTCCATGGGCGTGACGACAGCACAGCACTTAAGTGACAATTTGAAGATATGTGAGGAACCTCGAGGATATCACGGTCCCTTCGGCATCTAGGCACGAAGATCTTAGCTCAAAATCGTTTGTCCACAAACCCTTGGACAACCATATCCAATAGAACATGGTCAGAGCCATTGCTGTTTTTCGCATCGATACCCCGATGCCAGAAGGATTCGCACTAGTGCTCACCAAAGACAAGAGGAACTCGTTATGGAGAAGATAATAAGGAGGTAAATTCGTACAGGATTGCGAGGGGTGATGCATTCAGAGCCTACGGCTGGAAGCGCACACCAGTTGGGTCATGCCTGCAGACCGACCGCGCACGCGACGACAGTTCACACAGCGTGAGTAACTATCGATCAGCGGCAGGCCAGGACACCGGTCACATGCTATAGGCCAGGAGTATTCTAGAAGCACTAGAGCCTTATAACTAGGCTGAAGAAGACAAGCTGAAGATCCGCTGATTTCGTGCTGTCCTGAATAAAAGCTCTTGCTATCAGAACAGACACTTTGCTTTTTTTCAGCCGTCGGGGACATAACAACTGGCGACAACACCCTTCTCGGCACATAACAGAAAGTTTTCGTGTAATTTCCGGATTTTGCTGCTAGCAAAAAGGCAGCCATCTTGAGCAAATTTTTGGAAAAATTTTCGGTTGAGTTAGCATACTTTAGTTCGTAAATGGAATGACGAAAAGGTTTTTTTTTCAAGGAAGGGCGTTCTTTGGGAAAATGAGGAAACTTTATTCAGTAAATTTTCGACACTGGATCCCCAGGTCATCGTCAGACTTTATAAACTGTTCTTTGCACAGTTTCTCAAGTCTGTCGAAGACCTGGAAATCCACTGTTGAAAATTTACCGAATAGTTTCTTCATTTTTCCAAAGAACGCCCTTCCTTGAAATTACATTTATTCGTATGCCTGCCTTCTAGTTTATGACGAAAAGGTATCTGGGAAATGGAACAACTTTAAGCCATAGCTGTAACAAATGCTGGTTATGGTCTGTGTAAACACCGCAACATCTAGCAGTCAACAGCGTCCGCCTTCAGACTACAAAGACACTAGCCTACGGATTAAACATGTAACTCTGGACATGCTGGACAAAGACCTAATCAGTAAGCACTAGGAAAATATGCAACTCAGTTGACCCAATTGTGAAAAAACCTGCGGCCTCGGAGGTAGTCAAACTCACACAGATGGTAAGGCTTTTGTGCAGCCAACGCTGTACAATTTAGCTACGAGACTCACTGTGAGCCGTGAATTTAATGACAATTGGGTTGAGTTACCCGTCGAACTTTCTGGTCGCATACAATCCACTATTACGGATACAGGAAGCTGACTGCCCAGGCAGGATGTCCTAAGCAATCCTCTAGAATCCATCAGAACGACTAATAGGCTCACTTAACTATTGAGGGTTTGGCAGTAGGTTGGGTTGGTAAAATCGACTCAATTGTGATTAAATTCACGGCTCACGGTGAGTCTCGTAGCTCAATAGTAGAGCACTGGCTGCGCAAAAGTCTTCTCTGCTGTGTGGGTTTGACGACTCCTACCGAGGCCGGGTGTTTTTTTGCCACAATTGGGTCAACTGAATTATTCAAATCTACCAAACCCTCTTAATGAAAATATAAAACCTAGGAATTTTGTCTTGGTGAAGTTTAAAAGTTGGTATTTGACTGCTTGCGCAACTATGCAGGTCAGAGCGGGCGATAACCGGAGACGGATTACATAAAAATAACCAGACAGCTTAATACTGCCCTGCCCGCGGCTACTCTTTGCTATCTGTTCGACTGCAACTTCGATGTCGGCAGAACCACGCGCACGAGATGATCAAAGCATGCAAATCGGATCAAGCACTGTATTATATCCCCGACGAATAGGCAGAAGAAAGGCAAACAGCCGGTTCTGACAACAAGAGCATTTATTCAGGATAACACAGAGACAGCGGAATCTGCTACAGCCTATTTATATGACTCCGGTCCTACTAGAGAATACTCCTGGCCAATAGCATGCGACCGTTGTTCTGGCCTGCCGCTGATCCATAGCTTGCCACGCTGTGTGTGAGCGGCCGTTACGTATGCCCTCTGATCGATAGTTCCTCGCGCTGTGTGAACGTTCGATAGCGTTCGCTGTTTGCCTGCGCGCATGACTCTAGGCCGTAGGCTCTGAGTGCATCGCCGCTCGCGTCTCTACTGCTAAGCAGATGAGTCGAACACGCGCAGGCTGCATGCAAAAGGCCAAGCGGTCAGGTTGAAGACCGAACAGCGACCACAGGATTGGCGATTGCCACAAACACCGAAACACGGTTAAGCACAATGACGCGAAACCGAAATGATTGGCCAGTTCAAAATTTTGTTTATCGTTTTCGATACCCTTAGAAACGGGCCTAACAGCCGGTGCACAAGTTTATGCAACTAAATGCCTGGCCCCAGAGGCTGAAACTTCAGATTTTTTAACTAATAAAAAGACCTACCTGAATTCACAAGTTCTAACAAGCACGAGTATAAAGTTGTTGGCAGGATAAATCAAAAGGCCGTTACCCAAAATGGTGAGGGGTTTGCAAAATTGTAAAAAATAAGATGCATTAAATTTGTTGATGACTAACGAGGAGAGACCGTAGATATCGAAACATCCACAGGAAGCACATGAAGGAAGCTGGCTAGACAGAGGACTGTTTAAACGTTCTAAAACGTGACCCAACTCAGAGAAAAGGATCCAGACACATAATAAACGATGGCTCATCCGACAATTTTGCCGTTGATTTCGACCAGGTTCATCGTGTACCTCGTATCGTGGTGGCGCAGGGAGGTTGACTTGCGCGTGGCTAAGTTTAGTGGTAGTAGACCTTCCCCGTGTCATGACCGAGTCAAAAAGAACCGAAACGAGAGGGCAGGCAGGCAAGTAGCCCTTTTTGGATCCGGAACCCCGCCGGGTGGGCCTCAATCCCGGCGGTGAGGAGGAGTCGGAGCAGCATAAGCAGGAGGGGCTGCTCTGTCATTAAAAAAATAGATGGAGAGGAGAAGAGATGGATCCACCCTAGGGAGGTTTGGTGTAGCAGACCTTGGCCGCCCTGAAGGCGGCTGGGAACGCGGTCGAAGACGCGTCTGCTGTGGTTCCGTTACCGAAACGTTACCGAAACGAGAGGGGGAGGGTACAGGTGGCTGGTGCGACCGAAACCGCATCTAAGCTTGGCACCGTAATTGCTCGAGTCCGGCGGAGAAGTGTCACAAAGGAGTCACTGCAGCCCGACTCTCAGTCCAATAGTCGACCACTCCACACTAATACAAACTGCTGAGCTGACTGCGAGTTATACCGTAAGCTGAAAACCTTCCAAGTCATGGCTTTTAGCGCACCATAACAGTCTGGGGCTGCGACCACGCATGTCGCAGAGAAGCCATGTGAAGAAAGAGCCCATATAGATTTGAATGTTCTGTCCAATTGGACCATTTTAATTATCGCGCACAAATACTTCGTTATTTAAATAAGCTGTTTGGTAACCTAAATTGAGCAGTTACCGGCCTAACTAAAGAGAATCAACCAAACAAATCAAGCATTCGCATAATCGCATACTCCTGTCATTCAGGTAGTAAATGTACATAAAACGTAATTTCCTACAAATAGAATATAGTAAATCAACCTTGGATAGCCTTGGACGCAAGGCAGCGGGCCCTGTGGCCGTCTGTCGCAGGTTCTCGCGAAATCTGCTCCATCCGATAATGAAATCTGTACCTTTTGCCTCCAGTGGGACTTCGCATATGGACATTTTGCTTTGTTAAGCTATTCAACATCAAACATGTTCACGACGCACTCATTTCACTCGCGTGGCTTCCACTCTATTATTTTTGCGTTTGCATGTTTACGCACAACTTTATAACGTACGCAAATCCACAGGGGCTTAATTCCAGACACCTACTGAGATATGCCCGCGTAGAAAAGCGCTTGAATGCGTCAGTTGTAAGTGAAAAACAGCACGTCGCTTGTCGATAAGCTGATGCCAATACGCGTTTATTTGCACTGCAGAAGACAATAACAATAACGAAGTTACTCTGATGTCTTGCGTCAATCATAGAGAGAGGGGGCATCCGGGGTATTTGTGCAGCGCGCACAGTGATTTGCACATGCTCTGTTTTATTGTTTTAGGTCATCTTTTGTCAATCTAAAGTTCAGGGCCAGAAACTCTGAACAAAACGGATTGTATCCACGGCTCTATCAGGTGGTTGTCTTCCAAATGTCTCCAGGAGATCTATGTACAGTAGACGCCACGGATAACGCAACAGATAATCATAGGCGAAAGATTGATACTCTTTCGCTACGCGGCATTGACACATTTTTTTATACTGATTATCGTGTAGTCTATTCTGAAGTCATTTCAATCATGAAAGGATGCGGGCTTTTTAACGAGCTTCGTTCTAACTACCAGCAAAAGGTATCGATTGTAAAAACTGGCTACATAAATAGCATGCCTTTTTATCATTGATGTTGACTGCCTTTATAAATACAAATGTATTTATGGCAAAAATTTATGAAAAAAATTATTTCTTGTACTTCCTTGGTAGCAGATTAAGCGTTCTTTGAACTGTATACTTAAAGAAAGGGTAGCTTTCGGTTTTAAAAAATTTGCTCAATAGCCGAATATTTTTATAACCTAGTGACTGTTTCACTCGAATTCAAGGTTCAAACACTGCGCGCTGGGTACATCCTGTTTAAGAAAAATTAGTTTTCGCCTACTGTTTGAGGGAGAAGTCACATAGTTGTCATAAAATATTGAAATAAACGTGGAACATATTTTATGCAGTATAGACAGCATTAAAAAATGGGTGGATACGATGTATTATGAATAAACACCTAACAATTGTAAAGAAAGCTCATAATAAGCAACTTTTTATAACCGAAAACAACCCTTTCTTTGAGGATAAAATTTAAAGAAGGCGTAATTTGCTACCAAGCAAGTACCAGAAATAATTTTTTCGTGCATGTTTTCCATAAAATATATTTGCATTTATAAAGACAGTCAAAATCAATGATAAAAGGCACACTGCTTAAGTAGCCAGTTTTTACAATATATACTTTTTGCTGGTAGTCCGAACGAAACTCGTTAAAAAGCCCGCATCCTATCATGACGGAATAAACTTCAGAGTAGACTACACGATAATCCGTATCACAACCTGAGTCAATATCGATTAGCGAAAGAGTATCAATCTTACGCCTATGTCGAAATGTTGCGTGATCCGTGGCATCTACTGTATCACGTGATTGTCCTCGAAATGTCTCCAGATGATCTATGTAGGTCCGACGGAAACTCCTGTTTCGCGAACGCAGTTATGCCAGAAATCCCATGAAAAGAACCAACAAGCAGGAACCCTCCAGGCGCTTTGAGCTAGTACATTTATTAGGAATGTGTTCGAATTGCTTTTTGATGGAACACGTAAGGCGCAGTTAGGTGCGAATATTACTTGACACCTTGACTGAATTCACGTCGACTGTTTACATAAACTTCGGAGCTGGACCCAAGAAGCTCTGTCTTGAAGAGTCTGCTCTAAATTCCTTCAAAAACTTCTGGCAGAATGACATGCTTTCATCATTTTCAATCCGTATAAGTGTTTAAAAAGATAAAGCGGTTAGCATGACTACAACACCGATCATACGGACCATCAACTCATGTCGCTTGGTGTCCCGCAGAATACTTTCAGCTCAGTTATCATCATCGCGAAAAAACGACTACTTATATAAAATGCATGTCCCATTAAAGAGTTAGGTTTGCAGTCACTACTGTGCAGCAACTAGCATATTTACACTGGACATCGCAAATTATCTGTGTTCAAAATCCGAGATTACAGTTGTACGTAATTCACGGTGATGAGACAGGCACAACAAGACTGCAGACATTTAGGCCAGCGCCCTCACCACTCTGATGATGGAAATAAGGAAGCTTTCGAAACATTACGAGTGTAGTTTGATATGAGTGCCCCGTCTTCTTCTCGGGAATTTGGCAAAACAGTCATGCAAGGCCCACCAAAAATAAACTCCGCCCACCCAAGTGTCTTACAGAATTTGTGGCTAAAGGTTGAATCCTGGATTAAAGAGTGTAAGTGCGCGTTAAAGTGGACGGAAAGTTAACAATGGAAAATAGATTAAAGCCAGTTATATTTGTTTTAGTCAGCTAAATATAAGTAAATCGACGAACATAAACTCCTTTTGCTTGGGTAACTGATGCCTACTGGCCAATAAGAATAGTAGACGATCCCTACTGGCAGAAATTCGACCTTCGGCAGGCATAATTTATTGTAGGCGGCCTTACAAGGCAGCCCTACCGGTAGTTTCTTTTTACTACATCACAAAATATATTGAAGACAGCTCTCGAAATTATCTGTGCTCAAAATCCGGGATGACAGTTGTAGGTAATTTGTGGTGATGAGACGCGCAAAACAAGACTGTAGACATTTAGGCCAGCGCCCTCACCACTCTGATGGTGGAAATAAGGAAGCTTTCGAAACATTACGAGTGTAGTTTGATATGAGTGCCCCGTCTTTTCCTCAGGAGATGAGTCTTCGCTCTACTTCGTGTACGCATATAGAATACAATTGCAATGCGAAAGTCATGCACCGACTGTGATCAGCTGAATTTTCTGCATAGGTGCCTGGATGATAATGTCCTGTCTGCCCATGAGCAGATGATGGCAGACCTGGGGTGATGAGGATGCCGGTCGCAAGGTCAGGCCAATGGCACGCTTCTTTTACAGCCTACCAAAAGTGCATAAAAGCTACGCACTACACACCTACGCCTACACTTCCATCGTCTCCTTACTAGGCACCCCTCTCCTATCCTGGGGCTGTCAAAGTGGCTCTACCAACGCCTATGTTTCTCTAGCGTTCTTCATAATGAGGTCACTCATACGCTACACTCTGAAGTAATGGCTGCGAAATCTTTTCGTGCTATGCACACCTCTCTCTCTCTCTCTCTCGCTCTCTTACAAGAACTCCAAGCAAGACAGAGGGATCACCTGAACAGTTACTGATGAGCATCAGAAATCTGAATATGCAGACCAAATGACATCATTCGACGTGATCTCGTTATTCAAAATTCCATCACACCTGGGTCTGCTATCGACACTTGCGACGGCCGTATTCGAGAAAAATATATATACATATAGAAGACTGATCACAATTGCTTTAGCCAATGCAGTCCTGAGCACCCGGAACAGTCGGAAAACTTCTTTCGGTTATAGATGTCAGGTTTATGAGCAAACATCTACACACTAATTGCTGAAGCTGTTCCGTAAAGGCTCCTGTCCCCAGAAAGTCTGGACGACATATTTGTCGAAAGCAAAATAAGCAAGGTAAAGGCCTTTGTGGCACTGTGGGACCCGGTCATACGTTCAAAACACAGTAGGGATGTCAATGGAAGAAGAAGAAAGTGAAATGGCTACAATTACTTTTTTGAAGCTAGCGGTTACCCAAAGTGCTTAATGTGTGATTTTCTGAAAAAAAAACCTCTCAAGAGAGGGATCGAACGGTGAAAGGCCAGCATACTGGTTCGCGATCCTCTATTATCAGATGAAAATTTAGGAGGCGAGAGGAAGAATCCTGAAAATTAGCCTTCACTAATGAAAACCTTTTATTCGCCTGACGTTTCGACATCCATCGTGCGGATTCATCAGTAGCAGAAACGGATAATACTGCAACTGCCTGCGCATCTATTACCCGTTTCAGTTTCCAACACAATTGCATGCAGTTTACACAGATAGTCTGGCCGGAAAAGACAAGGGGGATTGGAACAGCGCCAGTTCTGACTTATCAGCTCCACCGTCATCCAGTCATACCCAGACCCAAGTGGTGCCTCACATGAGCCTCGAACTAGCGACATCTTTAACTGACCTGGAATTCCGGGATTATGAGCACCCTTGTTGGGGGCAGGGTGCTGGTTGGGCGGACGACCTGAATGTGCGGCATTCGCCAGGAGATGCATCCGGTCCGTGGCCGAGAGGTTGAGGTTGCGCTTCGGGTCATTGGTAGCAGGGGTTGGACCCTTCGCCCGTGCGGTACGGCACCAGGTGTTTACCATGGCGTAGGACCAGAGTTTGAGAAAGACAATGATGTATAACATCAGGGCAGGTGAAGTGAAGACTGAAGGGTGGAAAAAACGGGGACGGAGATATTTTATTAGCTTGGGAGGGAAAGAGGCAGAGGTATTTCAGGTCTAGACCTCAAGGATAAGTAAGTGAGCACAGGAAAGTGATAGATTACTGCATGAATTGGCGCAAATGTTTGCAGCCCAGGTGGGTAGAGTACGTGGAATAGCTATTCGAAGGCCTTCATAAGCCAATGCCTATGTGTTTGCCCCCCGAGATCCCAACCAGGACAACCCATACTGTTAGGACGGCACAGAACAGGAGTTAACATACTTGCCGTCCTCGGGTCAGGATAACAAAGAGAAAACACGCGATAGCACCATCACACAAGGGACTAGGTTACGCGCGACCTTCAAGGGCCGACACCACGCGAGGACGCAGTTACGCGCCCGCGAGACACGGCCTCCGAGTTCTGTCACACTGAGGTCGCCGCACGATGCCTGCTGGCATGGGCCACTCGCGGAGGGGCCAATATGGAACAAAGATGTACGAAGCTGATGCCATCCTGTCTGCCCTCTCTTCCTAACAGACGACTGGAAGATATAAAGTGTCGACGCGGGTGCTCACTCAAGGTTATAACACATACGATATGGCATATGCTGCTATACAGCAAGGATGTGTCGGAATCGACCGAGTGCATTGCTGCGGGACTAGGCTTTGGAATTGCACATCGTCCCAAGGCTGCCATGCGCAGCCGGGTCGTGAGAATCAAGAACCGATTAAATTCCAGTGAGCGGTCGGGCGTAGTGTATCGCATGCCATACCTGAATTGTCTTCGAACTTACACAGGACACACTAGACGCATGCTTAGTTCACGCATACACGAATATAAGTTAGCTGTAATACAGGGTGACGCATTGTTACAAGTGGCTGCTCAGACTTACGAGACGGGTCACGAGTTTGACTTGGTAGCCACGAGGATAATCGCCCATGCCGACAACAAGACAGGCCGAGAATTGATTGAAGACTGTGCCTCGAATGAGAACTCAGCCGATCGATTTATCGATCTGGCGCCGGGATACATCGCCTTGCGCAGACATTTCCGTTGATCTAAGTGCTTTTCTTCTTCACAACCTATACTTGATCGCCACCAAATAAACACAGTCTAAAGAAATTTTTCCGGTTGAATAGGCCGAAGTCCACAAGGATAATGCCATGACTTCTAATGCGATCGAAAACAGTGCCGATTTTACCTGATTAAGTGTATCTACGATAGTTAAAGTCGGCGTCGAACGCATCTGGCCCTGTCGCACAGCAGGCCCTGCGTCGACTGGAAATTATATCTGACATGATGACTGGCAAGGACATGTTCTGTGTCACATGTGATCTTTGCGCCCTACAATGCATTCCTGGCTCACCTTCATCATTTAAAAAAAAACAGCAAGGTTCATAGTTGCCTTGGCGTTATTTTTCATATTAAGTCTGCCACGTGACTTAATGTTGACCCAAACTAGTCCTTCACAGAGGTCGCGGAGGGCCAGAATCTCTCAGCAGACTGAAAGACACGCTGCCACGGCAGGAAACATCTGGAGTCGTTTACGGCATCTGGTGCAGTTTTGGGTAATGCAAATACGTCGGAAAAACCGGGAGATTACTCTGGACACGAATGACCGAGCATGCAGCAGTTGTGAAGATGAGGAGGAGGAAGGACGCTAGTTCTCAGCCTGTAGTTCATTCAACGAGACCCAGCCTAGTTTTTAGGTTTAACGGGACCGAAATCCTCGCAGATGAAATCGCGGAATTTTAATGACTTGGAAGCGGACTGTGCCAACGGCCAGCACGCATCAATCACAACCACCGCCGAGCGGTGATCACGAGAGCTGCTGCTAATTATAGCACGAATGCGGTCACAGAGGTCACTACAGACTGTGCGTCTTTGCCCTGACACTCCTTCCTGTTATTGTTTTTGCTGCTGGTGGTGATGGCTTCGAGTGAGAATCTCAAACAATAAACTTGTTTGGTTCCACAGAGACCTCCTCTTCCACACACCTTGCCATGGTCCGATTTTTTGAAAAAATGGCGCGACGCACAATTGCGCAGGCATGCAGGCACAAACACACAGTGAAGCCTAGTTGCATAACTACAGCCCCGGAAGTTAAGTGCTACGTTGTTATGATTATTATGCTGCTGATGAAGGGGTCAAATATGTCGGTTGCACTGACCGATTTTCCATGCCCACGTCCATAGCAGGATTACCAGCATCCTCTACCGTGGAGACGAAATACAACGCTAACTGCCGTCAAGCTAAGCTAAAACCCACACGAGGAGTCAAGCAGCAAAAGAAAAAATCGATCAGCCCACAGCCGAAATGTACGGCTACAACTTCAAATTGCTGATAGATTAAGTCAGTTTACGCTTTGACAAAGGACAGTCGGCCCAGCTGTCTGAAACTTCAGCTAACAAATAAAATCACTCTGGTGAGCACAACATGATCTGTGATTCTTATCCCGGAATTCTGATTTTAGCAAACTTGATAATCTGGCTCCATGACAAGCAAATGATTTTCGGCGAGGTTTTCGCCGTGGTAGTTAAAAATGCACCACCAGCACATCGGAGACAAAAGACGAGTTAAAATTCCAAAGTTGAGTTTTACCAGTCCCCTTCCCGCTTGCTAGCGAATGTAACCATAAAGATGAAAGATGTTTTATCGACAAAATGAGGAAGTGTTTGTTATTTAGGGGGTTTGACAGATTTGCTTAATTTAGTTGACCCCATTGTGAAAAAACTCACGGCGTCGTGTTTGTTACAAGGGTATTTTTGCCTGTGGACTAATGTGGATGAAAGTACTTATTTGCCTGGAAGATATAAAATAAGGCCAGTTTATCAGAGAACTTACATGGACTCCAGTCATTGGCTAGTACAACGATTGTGGGAAACATAATGCAGGCGAAGAGGTTCAGGGAGACGAAGAAGATGTAAAGTGATTGGGGCAAGGCAAACCGAGACATAATACACTCGATAAAGAATCCAATGAAGATGTAGACGTTGACAACTGCAAGGGAACCAGTAAAAAAGCGTGTCCTTAAAGTTATGTTCAAAGAAAAAGAGATAATAAAAACCGATTTTTAATGAACATCGGAACATTAAAAAAATTAAAAGCATATTTTTACCAGAAACAATGGACTCAAACACGGGGCCACAGTAACTAAAGCAATTACACTAGGACTGCTGAATATGGCGACGATCTTTGAGATACCTGCCACGGAATTACAACGGCGTTTATTACAACATTTTTTTATGTGATGTTTTCGTTTAGTTAAAGATTTCTTTTTAGTTTAGTTAGCTTATTATATATTTAGTTTACCTTTGTTAAGTTAGTTTAGTTTATTTTTAGTTTAGGTTTGGATTTATTGGTCACATGCGATTTTTATTTATTTTTTACTTCACTTTAGTTTAATCTCGAAAATTTGTAATTTTTTGCGTTGTGCCGCAAATTCGAGCAGGTCCCGATATTTGCGTAGTTGGACACTTCACTCATGGCGCGTTTTTTGCTGCTATACATTTGATTATTTTAAAAAAAGTATCCCTATATTTTCTACTTCTTATTTTCTTTCCCCTGTAATGCCCAAAATGTATAATCTTTATTACCACCGGTCTCGTATTACACAAGGATGGGGTTGTGGGCGTGCTGGTTGGGGACTTAAATTTAACTTCCACTAATGGTCTTTCAGTGTGATGAGAGAGGCGGGCATTCTATGCATCGCCAGCTAACAAAAGCATCAATGTCCTGTAAGTTACCGTACAAAATGATGTGCAACGCAAAGCAAGGCTTACATGCGACAAAAGCCAGGCATGCCGATTGAAAATGCTCTCCCTGGACAATATAGCGCCAAAGGAATGGGTCCATGATTATGCCGTATCTGAAGCATTGAGAAGAAACAAGTATACCAGTGGTCCAATGTCATAAATACAGCCGATACGTTGAAAAAATAAATGCACGGAATCAAAAAATGACCATGCGGGTCATCGAAAGTTTGGCCTTAGAGTTGGGTCCAAATACATGGAGTTTCACGTCAGCAGTAGATTAGTAAACCCTAGAACTTTGATGCAAGTAAAAAGCCGTTGAATCGATTTCGATTCGGCGTCTGCCGAGTTGAGATGAAACTAATAAATTATGTCAAGACAAGAGGTACAGTTAACAGACAAAGTGGATGTATCAAAGCAGGAACATTGACTAAGAACCGGTGAGAAAGGACGAGGAGTGAAAAATAGACAGAATGGGCACGAATGAGAAGTCATAAATTGGATCATTGCGGTCAAAAATGCTCCTGGAAGTGTGCTGAAGTACAGACTACTAACTTACATAGAAACCCGGATGTAACACGTCAACAAAAGGGTACACACAATCGCTGCGAAAACATGTTTGACATTCGAACACGTGACTAGATAGATAGTTGGCGAGAAGACGACAACCCTGGGAAGACGGCCACAGCTTAAGGGCAGGTAAACGACCCGATTTGCATCGAACCCGGAACTATTTTTTTCGAGCAGCTATATCGTGAGTTGGGAATTGAATAATCTTTGTAACGACAACACAGAGCCCAGTCTTGTCAATTTTTGCGAAATAGGGTACGCCTGCCAGACCATGGATAGCCAAGCTTAAGGTCTTCGATGCTTAAAAGTGCTTTCGAATCTACTATAGAAGTATCCCCTACAAGTCTGGTCACTGGGTGATTAAGTCTGTGCCGGGAGTTACACATGTGCGTTCTCGAGGCGTTGTTCGCAACGTCACCGTTCTGCAGTGTGTCTTCATCGGCGCTGAATGCTTATTATACGTCAAAACGCTTCTCTTTGAGTTACAAGTATTATACGACGAGTAAGAGTTTCTGGGATTCGAATGAAGTCCCTGCATGGGATTCAGGTGTCAGATGTGCAATAAGCGTACGAGGTGAGTCTTTAGTCATCGTGTAGCAAAAAAACTGTTGCGCGAACGGCAAGTCTCATCCAGTTAGCTGCACATTGAGCCGCTAAGTTGTTACAAATTCCCAGATCCTCATCTAGTTACCAGATACTCAAACAAGGATCACAGTCAAAATTTCCTTGAGTACATGCTTTTTCGGATTGGTTCGGTGTTACATTCTCCGACAGTGCTTACTGTCGACACTAAGGTCACTTGTGGTTCTCAACACGCCATTACGAGTGTCTGGCTAAAACTACAAACTAAGAGATGAGACCTGTGAAGATATACGATGTACTTGCACTTTTTACGGCTGTGATCATGCCTGATCTAGCCGGCCCCGATTTTGTCACGGACGGTACCTCTCTATGCGTGACAAATGGCGGCATCGGATCTGGAAAGTTCCACCCAGTCCCTTCTCCAGCAACGAAGACCGAAGATACAAGGTCCAATAACTGCTTCCATGTCTTGACGGACGGTGTCTAGCCAAGTCTTCAGTTGCCCTCCTCTTCGACTTTTCCAGGTGGGCTGCGGCGCCGGGTCGAAGGCAGCAGGGCTAAGCTCGTGGGGCAGACGACGGAGAATGTGCCCAAACCCTCTCAGTCGTCTTTCTTGAATGGATTAAGATATCCTCGCGATACGATCCGAGCGAGTGCGGACTGTCTCATTCGAGATGAAGTCGGTAAACTTAACACCGATGATGGTCCTCAAGCAGCGTTGGTCAAATACCTCCGGTCTTCGCTCGTCTTCAGGGCGCATAGTCTAGCACTCACATCCATAGAGGAAGACTGACCCGATGGATGCACCGTATACACCAATCTTCGTGGCGATGGAGGTGTCGCGTCGGATCCATAGGCGCTTTTAAATGATTGAGAAAACCCAGCGAGCAGCATCGATGCGGGAGACACTGTCGTCCTTGCTCTGCCCATTCGATAGCAGCCTCACCCCGAAGTATTTAAAGCTGTCTACTTCTTCAAGTTGATGGCCATTAATCCCCAGAGGTGCCCTCTTCTGGCCAGGGATGCAGCTCGAGAACAACTTCGTCTTTCCGGAATTTATGGACATGCCTACCGACATAGCGATCTCATTTAACCGCGACACTACTGACTGTAGGCCATCAAAGTTTGAGGCTAAGAGCGCAATATCATCGTCATATCGATGTATCCTTACAGAGCAAGCTCAGTAGAGATGAATGCCGAATAATCGACTGGACCTACGTCTGAAGAATACCTGCAGTCAAACTCATGCGCTTCTAAAGTGCTTTTGCCAAAAAATATACAAAATGATTCGGTGAATGTCCTACTTCGGAGATCAGGTTTATGGTTAATTCAGACTGGAAGTAACTTCGAAGCGCAAAAAGGTCGAAGGGATAACAATGGGATAGAGGTAAATTGGACGAAAAATAGGTGCATTTTCCGCCGCCTTTAGCTGACTTGCGAGTTGAAATGACAAATTAAGGAAATAAGCAGATATTCACGAACTTGGGACTCACCTGTTGAAATTGTTCAGTACCATTTTGCCACCGAATATGAGTAGGAGTATTAAGCCCCAGTTGACGAAGCCACGGAAATTTGTAAAACCGCTTTCTGTGCTTAAATATGACTCCGTCATTTTGTGGACTCTATAAGAATAAATGCAATTCAAAGTGAGAGACAGACACTTAGCAAACAACGGAACTACAATGATAACTTTTATGATTATGTCCTTCACTCAGGTCTTACACTTATGAATGGTGCCATTTACCGTTAACTATTGAGCTATTTCTTAATAACTTTCAGTCAACCAATAAGATGACACAGCCTGGTATCTAGAGTTGAGAGGGCAGAAAGCAAGGACAGCCCTGATCTGCTAGTATCACCATTATTACTTATACTAACAGTATCACTGAAATTGCCCTACTCCTGTTGCACTGACTTAGACTGTCCTACTGTATCTACCTGATACTGTATTGTCGTACTGCTGTCCTCGTAGTATGATCTCTCTTTACTGTACTCATCAATCCTACTTTTAAAGGTACTTGCACTATCCCACTATCAGTTAAATAGAAATAACAGTGCCGCTACCAGTACTATCAGTATAAAGAACTAGCACTAGAAGCACGAGTCGTAGCAGTAACAACGTGAAGCTACTTAAAAACCTTACCTGCCGGATGAGACAGAATCACCCCAGCTGCTTTACTCATATTCCCATCTGTTATACTGAATTGTTATAAAAGAGGATGTACGCCATATTTCTGAACTTTTAGTACTAATAAAGGAATTTGCTAAGCTTCCATGACTAGCTGACTGCTGGAGAATCTTGCTTCCTACTAAACAGACGGTGCTCTGCAATGTCTTAGCTAAAACTAGATATTGCAGATGTCTTAAAAGTCCAAAATTAGTGAGCGCAAAGCGGTAATAGATCTTTAGGTATGATTAAATGCACGCTCTTAAAGCCCTTATGTTTACTATAATCCCCATATACGTCATGATTACATACTGGATTACAACTTCCTACATGCATGTACAGGCCGCATTTTAGCTTGCCACTTACTGGCTTTAGCCAGTATGATTACTAGAACTAGCGCTTGGTCCCAAAATATAATCCCGACGCAAAATGTGAGCCAACTAGTATTAATGAGAGAATGCATGGTCAAGTCAAGTTGTTCCAGGCAGGCTTCATCTCTCCACGGCCAGGATACGAACGCGTTCACAAACCAACATTTACTCGAGCCATACCCCTACCCCCCTTTTCCTGGTGCAAAGCGGGGTTAAGTAAGGCGTGAAAACCTAGGCAGATTATGATCAGATTAGGAAAGAGTTGATAAACACGGGTTGTTAAAAAGCACCCTCCCCCATATTATCTAGCGCAATTATTTAGTTCGAGCAGTCTAAACGCAGATCGGCGAGGGGGGCACAGAAATCGATCCCTTATATGTCTATGACTGCACATTATGCTAAAATATCATTAATGTACGCAGAAGCCGCATGGTAGTCTACCACCTGCTGGTCTTAGCAAGTGTGGTCACTAGAATCAGCCCCCCTAGAGTAACACTTTCAAAAGTAGTACACTAGCGATCAAGGGAACACAGCGCCAGACCAAACTCCAACCAGCGGAACGACTTTCCTTGCGATAAGTGTGCGGAAACCAAGTCAAGCGTCCCCAACCGTCCCCAAGCGTGTACTTACCTGAAAAAGTTAAACCCACACTCACATTCCTGCTGAGAGCACAGGGATATAAGCTCTAGCGTTGGCGCAGCCCGCATCGCCATTGACAAATGGCAGCATCATTGCTGGCGACACTTCTAGCTGAGATTGAGGGGGCATGAACCCCGTGCTGACTCTAGTATTCCTGGCATAGGCACGTGCCTATAGCAGCAGCATCTTAGTGCGTACGGTTCGATGGATCAAGTTGAAAGTGCGGAAACCAAGGCGTATGCATCTTTGCTCAGGACACCCAGCTATATTATTATCAAAATGCTAACCACTTCTACCTCACACAGACAGGGGGGTGCATACTGGGTGCGTCTCCGTAAATAGAAGATACACAGGCAGTACTTATAGTATACTATCTACTAGCCTCAGTAAGCAAACTTTCTAGAATTAGCACTTATATAATATGCAAGCACCTATGGCAGCAGCGTCTTATTCCGCACAGCTCGAGGGATCGAGCTGAGAGTACGGAAGCCAAGGCAAGCACAGCTTTGCTCAGGCTTCCAACCCTGTACTTTCCCGAAAGAATTAAACCCAGATTCACCTTCCTTATTCAGATGAAGGGTATAGGAACCCTATTGAAGGCTCAGCCAGCGTCAACGCTGACAAATGGTGGCACCAGTGCCAGCGCCAGTACTACTACACTTCTTGTTAGGTTTGAGGGGAGATAAACCCTGCGCTGACGTTACCCAGCGTCAATTCTGAGTTACAATACAGACTGAAATAGTGCCAGCGAACAGTAGCGGTTGTTTAGCAGAACAAAGCCTGGCTTCTTAGAATCAGGCTAGACGCCTACTATAGGTGAGTGAGAGTAGACAGTGCAGTAGTACCGGCACAAAGTCTACTGTCACTGTATACTAAGTTTAGGCGGTGTTTACGGCTGCGGCCTATGCCCTTTCTCTTTGCGGCCATCTCGACTTGTCTTGTCGCCGTTTGAACACAGTTGAGAGGGTTAGAGTGGGGTAGGTAGCGGCGCCCTCACCTCCCGAGGCTTGACGTCGCAGCTGCCTCTGGCTAACCGATAACAGCTGCGTTAACGCCCCCTGTTCGTCGGCGTGCCTGCTTAATAAGCGCGCTTGCCTAAGGGCCACTTGACTGAGACACCCCACGGCCTATACAGCAAAGATCTTTGCAGGCGACATCCCCTCGGGCAACTTGCAGCACACCAATAGCAAACCACTTGAACTCGCTTCAAGTCATGTAGAATCAGCCGGCATCACCCCACACAACACACAGTCAACTCTCTCAGGCCTGGCCGGACGCAGTAAGGACCACCCCTGGCTTAGCCAGTGGCCACTGCCACCTGAGACTGCAACTGGGAATTCTGTACACAATAAAACTCTCATTCTGGTGACTCTTGCCTTTTAACTTCCAACCTGGGATTCTATCTGATGATTGTAGTGATCCGAGTAAAAGCACGACTTAGACCCCTACAGTACTGCCTGAGAGGCGTTTTAGATCGTGATCCAAGACGCAAAGGGACGAGAATGTTCCCTGAGCACGTGATCGGTGAACAACCCTCCCAGACTACCTTAGTAAAGGCAGTGATCAAGATAACAAGTTCGTCTCCGTAATCATAGAGCAGCCAGTTTTCAGCCACAAGTGTAATGCTGTGTAGCCGACTGCATTTAAGACTCTGCTTCGACCCATTCTCCAACACTATCCCCCCCTCCCTGCACTTGGTGGTAATAGAAATTCCGCATGCAGACTGCTGTTGTGAACAACTTCATTTGAAAAATAAGTTAAAAAGCAAACCTGTTTAGTAAACAGTTCTACTTTTAAAAAAACGGTCACTCACCACATACGCCATAGTTTGACCGTTGAAAGCAACGAGGTGGACTAGACAATGTTTGGTGCATGAATTTATTTATATTCCATAGGATTTACCTAGATCGCTTCTCCCACACAACCCACCATCCTCTGATGAAAACACTCGTTTAAACGATCGAAGACGGATATGAGCACGATGGCTGACAACGTCAAACAGCAGGCCTACTTACACCACAAAGACGGTCTGGTCTCTACTTCAGGCGTACCAGGTTTCATTCACGTGATGATTGACACTGGATTATTTTGAAAGTAGACTCGCGCAGTAACTACCCCACTCTCTCCCCACACGTGCACCTGTACCCGGTGTCAAAACATAATCGAGAAGACCGGAGATGCAGGAAGGAACAGGTGGCTGGTGCGGCCGAGGCTGCCGCTAAGCGTGCAACCACGCTCAGAACAGTCAATTTCATAAGATAAGCACGGAGCGACTAGCCGTGTGGCCCTTGTGACGACACGTCCACGAGGGTGTGACAGCCACCACCGCCATCATGCCACCCGCAAATTTACTAGGCACCGCCAGCCGGTATTCACTACTCTGGATCAGCGAGAGAGAAGAGACAATAAATCAGACAACCATGCACACGGTTTTTAAACCCAGTGGGAGCGCAAGCGCATACACCGACAGGGAATCGGATCCAAGAAATCTGCCAGCGCACACCAGGCCGCAGGGGCCATGGTTTGTTGAAGCGGAGTATTGCACACGCGCACAATCCTTAAATCTCAGAAGGCTGAGGGAACAGCCTTGCACTTAACCTAGGTCATCACCTTTCAGAGACGGGGTAAGCATTCAGTCATGGACTAAGAGGTAATACCCACTCATCAGTCACTTCACACACCGCACACAAACTGGGCTCATCGTGTGCCCGGTAAATGCGTCAGCTGGCTGCCTTCTCTGACACGGTAGCCGTAACGACCTCAGAGACGCAGCACGCGCAGGAACGGAAGAGGAGCCTTACTTATATGGCTTACATGCATGCTCAGGGACGAGTGGAATAACTAGAGTGACGTAAGTTTTCACAGGTGCTGGAATCTGCGCTGGGCTGAAGCCTGAATTTCTGGGATATCGACGCTCCTCTATCTATGGCTTATGACTAACTCTGACTTAGACTAGTGCTAAGGTTTAGGCTGAGTATGCCGGGCGTCAATTCGCATAGACGATAGCCGGGCATCGCAGCCCTTGCATTTTTTGTGTTGCTATGCAAGGCTGACTCGCCTATCTTATGCTATGAGTACCTGTTGAGCGAAGGGCACGGAACGGTCATGATATCGATTATCGGTTTGCCCATGCCACGACGTGACGTTGGAATCGGCCAAAAGCACCTGAATACCGGTCCACTTATCAGCCACTTCACACATAACACACATTGACCCGATGTTGTGTCCGGTAATTGCGTCAGGTAGCGATGCCAGAAAAGCGAACACAAACATGCTGGAGGCGAACGTTGTAAAGCAGGTTGTATAAGAGAAAAGCAGCAGTAATATTACGGTCATGTTTGAAGTCATTTCATCAGTGCACTCAGTGTTTTATGGGATCTGGCCACCCGTCAACCAGCAACCTTCTTAGCCATGACTTGGCGCGTCTTAACAAATCCAATCGCGTCAGCTTTATTGTGATAAGGAATGAACCGGTTTCTCATAAGGATAGATTCCTTTTCAGTGCGAGCCTCGTTTTCCCCCTATCCAGCTCGTCGCTTCTTTTGCAGCTGTCGATTGTTCGAGCCTGTCGACCAACTTGTAGTAGGAAGTGGCACAATTTCCGACGTGACCTGAAAGCCTACGTCAGCGTTTGCTACACACGCGCTAATCGCCTGCTCTGAAAGACAATTTTCTATAGATTTGTAGTCTTTTCACAAGTGAAATGTAACCCTTACCACATACGTTTCACCACATTAACGACGACTCAGAATTGCAGCATACAGCTGATGTATGAGTGAAGTGTACTAAAGTGGCTATTTCGGACCATGTAGCATTTTCATGGCTACCGATTCTGTGGAGACTTTCCAAAGTCCTGGACTTGCTGTTTAGATGCTTGAGAGAAGTTATCCATCTATCACTTTATCGTCACTCTCATCCTCCTCGTCTGTGAGCACATTCAGCAAAGTCGCCGATGAAAATCGTCTGGGCAGTAGCTCGTCATCCATCTTTACAAGATGACCATACCAACGTAGTTAAATCTGTTTCAGCATAGCGTAGAAGCTAAACGCAATCAACCTTTCTAGGACGTCGGTGCTCGGTATCCTGTCTTTTCACAGTATTTCCGGAAGCAATTGAGGTAAGGGTGGTTCAACTTTCCTGTTTAGCCTTCGTAAGCTGCCAAAACTACTATCCGGTACAAGTGCGTTGTCAGGACAACAGCCTAATAAATCCTCATTTTCGTGTTGAAGATGTCGCAGCGATATCAGATGGAGCGCAGTAGCCTGTCGGAGGTTTAGTTGGCTTGGCAAAGTCGGCTGGAAAATCTGTCGTCGGCCCTCAAGGTACATCGTTTTGTTCACTGCTGTGAGGCTATTTCTGCTGACAAAATGTGGAGTCCCTGTTACTACCAGTCGGTGTGTTTAGTAAATTACCGTCCTTTTAAAAATTTAGGCGGTCAACAGTCCGCTGCGTGTCCACTTTAGTTGTGTTATTTAACGCACAATCAACCGCAAAGAAAAAGTATTGGACAATAGCGTTGGACGCGTTTGTTTTTTTTAACCTGTTCACGCCGAACGTTTGATAGTTGGCAGTCGGTTCCGTATATGATTTTACTTTTGGGCTATCGGTCATGATCGGTATCCAACAGCATGGCGGACGCTATTAGTAGCAAACTTTCCCACAAAAAGGCAGGCAGTGCTTGTCGTATTAGGGTTGTTTCGTTATGCCATGCAGGTGATTAACTATAATGTAGGTTCTGCGCTTGCTAAAATGGAAAGACCAATCAAATTATCCTGAGCCAATTCTGGGTCTCATGGCGCCCTCTCTGAAGAAATGTATACTAGAAGACCGATACGTGAGAGGATTCTGGCAGTGAACGCTTTCCTATGGTTTGGTTCCTCGGTCAAGTACAGTTACCGGGGTATGACCGCCGCACGGAGCACAACTTCGTGTAAAATAAACGAGATGAGTACTAGGATGTAGTAAACTAAACCTATGCATCAGGATTATCGATAGGATTGCCAGTTGTACTTGTACTTGTTACGGCTGCGATCATGACTGATCTAGCCAGTCTCAATGCACAGTTCGACCCATTCTCTTCACCAGCGCCGGAGACCGAATACCGAAGGTCCAAGAACCACTTCCATGTCTTGACGGACTGAGTCGAGCCATGTTTTGAGTTGACCTCCACTTTGGGGTTTCCAATTAGGTAACAGTCTCGGATCGAGGGCGGTAACACTTAGCTCCTGAGATTGACGGTCGCGAAAGTGTTCAAACCACCTGATATGTCTTTCTTGGATTGCCTGGGATGCTTTTGCGATGTCGTCGCAGCGAGTTCGGACGGTCTCATTTGGGACGAAGTTGGTGTACCCCACTCGAAGGATTGCCTCAAGTAGTAGTGGTCAAAGACCTCCAGATTCAGTTCATCTTTTACGCGCATAGCCTAGCATTCGCATCCGTGTAGAAGAACAAACCATACAGATGCACGGTACGAGCACTTAACACGACGACGATCGTGTTTGCTTTAGCCAGCCTAGGTGGTCTCGCGTACATTACTTCTCCGTGCACAAGGGCCTGAAGCAATGCGCCTTCATCAGTGCATGGGCATGTAACGATCCTCCATCCCCATCAAAGAAACAATTATGATTTAGGCTCTGCATTGTGGGTAATTATTAACAAGAAACTTACTAGAAGCAATTGATGCATATTTATGTTCATATGCAGCGTACCAAACTAGACGCAAACAACCCCTCAAATATCCACCTGTCAATCGCATTTTATGCAATGGACACGAACTTTCCTACCCTCTCCCGTATTTTTTGACAACGCTACACGTTTTACTGGTCATCTGGCTGATATAGGAATTCCTGCCTTCAGGCAGCTTTTGCTGATATATTATATTAGTCCACATTCTCACTCTGCTGTATATTTTCCACTTTATCCTCGTTAGTACGACTTTACATTCATATGAACCTTCGTATGAAATAGTTTTAAACGAGTTACTTGGCAGGGTTGGCCGTTACAGCCAGCATTGCCTGCATGGAAATGCCGTTTTAGTCATTATGGATAGCCAAGTATCTTCATTTGACATTCTCAGGTACTATACGGTGTATTACATAACTCGTGGGATGTTGCAGTGCTGTGCATACTATAAATAATGTGAGAAGGGAGATGAAAACTCCCAAGGAGCATAACTAAAACAGCATTTATTTCGACTGCAGTTTTTTAGGACTGGGGTGCGCGAACATCAAGTCATAGGATTTCTTTAGATTCCAGATTGTGTCTACGGGTATATTCCCTAGACCCTTTGGTTCGACCTAGGACCAGTAGATCCTTTGCACCTAGGACATTGTTGTCTGGGAGGTATTCGAAACATCTATTTATAAGACGTACACGTCTAAACACCCATGTACATGGCAGTATTTTTCCAATACTTCAGAAAAGTTAAGTCAGAAAGGGATAAAAACATATTAAATCTATACAGATTTGCTCAGACAACATTATTTTGGTCTCTCAGATGACAATTTCCTAGGATCAGTAGATGCTTAGCGCCTAGGACATTGCTATCAGGGTTAGTATAAAAAGTTATCATATCTGGATCAGCGAGCTCAAGAAGTTCACGTGACAAGAAAATTAAGAAGTTTGCCTACAAAAAAGTACAAAAAGCTTACGGCCTATCAGCCACTGCAGCCCTTGACTTGAGGGTAGCCTCCTCATAGGCCAGAATGTCACCACTGCTGAGTGCGCGGACGAATTTCTTTTCAGTCATCGTTCGAATCGCGTGATCCTATTTTTCATATACAATAAAATGTATTTCCAGTGACACGACGGTGCCGCCTATAATCAATCCAAAAACGTGGAAGATGAGACGTCAGCCACCAGGATCCGCTTCTGCGGCAATGAACTATGGAGTCCCATACACGACTAATTTTGTTGGTTTTTCTGGTTGTTGTTCTGTGATATGATTGGTTGAGTGTTTGGTTTCTGATTGGTTAAAACTTATTTAGTTTTCGGTTTATGATTGGCAGATTAGGTATCCATTTTCGGTTTGCGCACTATTCGAACATTTGCACGTGAGTAGTGATGGCGTCCACATCTGCTGATGCACCGATCGTATCTGCTGATACAGTGTTTCGGGAGATTCTCTGCAGCCGACACTTCCAGTCATTTAAAGAGCTTGAAGAAGCTATTAAGCAGTTTAGCAAAGTAAGGAAAAACCAATGGGAGACTACTTTTAGACAACCGGTTTTTATTTCAAGACGGGCTCTTCCCATAAATATCCTGTGGGATCAATGTACGCCGACACGTTCGTATATGCCAACCGGAAATGCGTATGCGTCCTGGCGCCGACGAAAACATATGGTGATATAATTGTATTTAATTTCGACTGCTAGTCGTGATGGGTGCGCTGCCTATTTCAGCGTTAATCACAGACAGAAGAAGGGCATCGCCGTGACGTCCTTTAAGCTGGAACACAATCACGAGTCCGTGCGGCCTGAAAACATAGATACTGCAAGCATTTCGAAAGGCCGTCAATTACAGGACATTCGGACGCTAAGTCCGTCATCTCCCCAAAGTAACTTTTGTGCCTTATCTTTATTTTTCAACATAAGCGCGTGAACAACACACGGTAATGCGTACTCAATTTAAGAGATTCATGCAGAGGGGCATTTTCGACAGTTTTGCTGATCTACAGTCAAAAGTAATGGAATTTGAGAAGGTAAGTGGAAGTACGCTGACGTTTTTTCAAATTTTCAGGCCACACATTGCAGTTTTCGCATAGCACAAAGTACTAGGCTGCCAGCAGATCATCCTTCTTTTAGCAGAATCAAATACCAGCATCTGTATTTCCAATGTGTGCACGCCGGCCGCCCCGTAGCTACAAACAGAGTCAGACGATCGAAGTAACTGCATTTACTTTGATGATAGCGCCTTAGGTCAATGAAATTTGGCTGCAAGGCCAGATTTACAGCCCTGGAATGTAATGGCGCACTTGTTCTGAAGTCTCTTTACCTAATGCACAACCACATCTTTAACTAGATGTTGGTGTCCGCCTACCCAAAATATCGTCGGTTTGAGGGTGAGGCTGAGGGTGGTCAGGATGATAAGAGACATGGGACCCTCTGCAGGTCGTTTAAAAGTTTTTTTTAAAAAGTAAGGATTGTATAAAGCAGACTATTTTCTAGAATCATTTGGTATAAACTATACCACGAAAGACATAGCAAACATGCGACGCCGCATTTTGCAAACGGATTCCTCTGGGACGGGGATGGCAGAAGCCCTACATAAGTTGGGTGGTGAGAGCTTATCAGATTTTATCTATGGCGCCGAAGGGCTGGAGGCATTGTGTTTCACCACACCAGCCCTGAAAACCATGTTTGCACAGTATGCAAAGGTGGTGCAAATGGATGGCACCTACCGGACATATCGCTTTGGGTTTGCATTGTACCACATTGTGGTAACCGATAAGCACGGTCGTGCGCGGTCCGTGTTCTTTGCTTTCGTAAGAAGGGAAACCAATGAATCCATGCTGTGGGTCGTTGGAAAATTTCTGAAAAGTATGGGCTCAGCTACCAAGGAAATACGAACGGTTTTACTTCGTACTACGGACCCGACTTCACCAAGTCTACTCATCGACGGACGCCAAGAACACCACATTTCGCTTAGTACAGTCAATACCGTCAGTGACAACTGCCGAGCCCACTTCACCATGTCTACTCACCGACACATGTTCTTTTATTTTCATTCCTTTATTTTTTAAAAACATTTATTTTCCTGCATTTTTTTATTGTTTACGTTTTGGTTCTTTTGGTTGCACAGAAAAAGCAAACTTCAACAAAACAGTCGTGTGTTGTAGTGTAGCGGGCCAGGGATGTCGAGGTTGGCACACACCTAAAGGATAAG
>JAYGXS010000005.1:53565849-53579249 GCA_036362985.1 Ligula intestinalis
CGACCTTGGTGTACTTAAACAACCATTCAGTCTCTTGGGTTGTTACAGTAGCCGTGTTCAAAGTTCGCGGTTTCAGAATTTACTTGGTGTGTGATACATTTTATTAAGAGGGCTTTTCCCGTTGTGGTAACACAATATCACTCGGCAATAAACAGGCTTCAAAACCGTCATTTCTGTAGTAAACGTTGCAATATTTTTCCCTAGATCAGTCGTGTTCTGAAATCCAAAGCGGAACTATAATGAGTTCGAGCCACATATTCATGAGGATACAGCTACTGTGAAGTTTATGCTCAAGTTAGAGAAAAAAGTTCTTGCGTGGCTGTGTGAATAATTGTAAACATTTCTTATTTATATTTACATGAGTTTTAATACAACAAAAGCTACTATTTTACGGCAGAGGATCTGGAACTCCTGGAACTCTGGATCGGAAACTCCCAATTTTTCACAGACGATTCATAAAAATCAGCTATTGCCAATACATGAGATAATACGAGTTCCAGGCAGCAGTTCTGAAGAAGAAGCTGCGATCACAGGAACAAGGACTTTATTTTCCTGACGTTTCGGATTCCGTCGGGAATCCTTAGTCATAGGTAATCGTAAAAAGGTCTGAGACATGCGCAGCTATGATGTGAGGGATGCACCTGGATGCATGCTTAATTATATATGAGCGCATGTGTTTTGAAGGTTATATAGTCAAATGGCGCACATATTGAAGTGAGTTGTCATGTTTCCACTATCCATTCTAATGCTTTTTATACATACCTTCATTGGTGTATTTTGTTTATTATATGTTGAATTTTCTCGTCTTTATTTTTTCGAAATGTTATAATGATGTCACTAGCGCATAATGCTAGCACGTTTAATTTGGCGCATACGTTTCGATTAATTTGAGGTTGATTCTTCATGTTGCCTTACGCTTCTCTCCATGAAAAAAGCTAGCAACTTTTGTGCGTATCATGCGTACGACCTCGCAGATATTAGCTTCATGACAACTTTTTTGACTTATTGGATTAGCAGTCTCTCTTCCACGAACGACGCTGCAAGTCTTCGCTTTTATAATACATCTTCCCTTACATTCTTTTGCCAATGCTAAGAAAAGTGAGGAGGCAGTTTAAAGATCAAGGGTGGAAGTTTTGCCTTAATAGAGTGACTAGCAACCTACTAGTTCGTTAGCTGCGCATCTAAGGACCGCACAGATATTTGAATTAACGTCTAAGATTTTTCTTGCACGTAACAGACAGGGGGACCCAGGCGCATTCTGTGGGCTAAACTCGGAAAAGCCTGTTGCTAAGTTATTCTATCATCGGTCCTCCTCTGAACGCAGTCACGAAATTCCTCCTTTACTGAATGAACAAAAAGCCTTCGTTCTCGAAGACACTGATAAGGCCGAATTGTTAAGTGTACCATCCTAGGACAGAATCTGAAGCGGTTCCGTCGTTTCAACTTTACTCAGTTAATATTATCATAACAATTGATTTCTCCCTACAAGTAATGTGTAAGCATATAATTTGTCCAAGAAAATTGCACTCTTCGAGAACTTGTGGTATTCTTAACTCAGTTATCAAGAGAGTGACCTGCTTCACGATATTTTTATGCTTCAGTTTCGCATGTTTCTTCAATGGATTCTTTCCTTACACATGAAAGACATATGCTATTCTTCCTGTCTTCCCGTCGAGAACTTGTTTGGGAATAAATCATTGTTGTTGTGGAGACCAGAAGTGCGCGCTATGTGAGTCATGGCCGCAGGCCGGCCACGCACCCCTTTAGCGCACGTGACGCCCCCACGCCTTCACGGCAGTCGGCGAAAAGGGCCGCCCGGAATACGTCACACCTTCATGTCAGACGCCCACGCCTACGCATACGCCGTGAGCCAAGAAAGCCAGACGACCACCCACATAGCAGGTGTAGTGGACGTAGTCAAGATTATTCCAGAATGTCTAGGAACAGACCATACGCTAGGAATATTCTGGAAAGACCGGAGCCGTATGAATATACCGGAGTGGACGGATTAAAGAACGACTCTGATGACGAATCCGACGGACCTGCAGGACACACAGGACCGGACAGTCACGAAAGCCCCCCAGTCTTTGTGTGCGGTTGAATAAAGCCGTTGCTTATCAAGCACGCTCTCTTGCCTTCTTCTGCCTATTAGCCGGGTACGAAATACTGGGCTATAGCAACTGGCGATGCTGACATAACTGGGCTATAACAACTGGTGACGCAGGTGAGATCCAGTTGTTTGGTAAGGGATATAACAACTGGCAGCCTAAACGAACACAATATATTTAGCCCAGCAAAAGTATTGAAGATCTTGGAGGCATGGTATGCCAGTTTTATGACTCTCATGGCAGAGGTTTGGAGCTGCAACTGGAACATGGCAGGTGTTAGCAATGTAAAGAAGGGGCTAGAGGACACGCTGGACGACAGGCTTGACGCAGCAACAACAGAAGCGATAGCAGCAATAATATCAGAGGAAGCGGCTGCAACCACAACCACAGAGCCAGAAGAGGTAGTAACTGAGGCCACAGAAGCAGAGCAAGAAAAGGAGGCAATGATAACAGAAACAGGGCACCTGCCACAGAATCAGAAGAAGCAGCAACCGAGATAAAAGTAACAAAAGAGACAGAGTTAGCTGCAATAGGAGCAGAAGAAGCAGAAACCGAGGCAAAAACGACAGAAGCGGGGGCAGCTTGAAAAGAAAACAGAAGAAGAAGCTGCAGCAGGAAGAACAGCACACCAGTCAGCAACAGAAGCGACAGATGTAGCTGCAACAGAAGCCGAAGAAGCAACAAAAAGGCAGCAGCAGTAGCAGGAAGTACAGCACAAGAACCGGCACCAGAAGCAGCAGAGGAAGCTGCAACAGAATAAGAGAAAACAGCAACCGAGACAACTGCAACTAAAGTGGCAGAGGCAGCTGTAGCAGAAGCAGAAAGAGCAAAAATAAGGACAAAAGTGGCAACAGGGACAATATTGGCAGACGCTGCTGAGACACTCAAAGTGCTAGGTGACACACTTGAGATCCCGACACCCAAAGCAGGTACGGAGTCATCATTATCACCCATTCGAAAGGGTCATCGACGAGCACAATTCACAGAGCACCTCATGGCCGACGGAAGCAGAAAGATGTGGGACACAGGCGCCCAAAAAAGGCATCGAAAAATAGCAGCGCCACAAAAGCTGACCCTCGACCCGACAAGGAGAAAATATGAGCTGCACTTTTTAAAAGCTGGAGGTGTTGTGGAGACAAGAAGTGCGCGCTATGTGAGTCATGGCCGCAGGCCGGCCGCGCACCCCCAGAGCACACGTGACGCCCCCACGCATTCACGGCAGTCGGCGAAAAGGGCCGCCCGGAATACGTCACACCTTCATGTCAGACGCCCACACCTACGCATACGCCGTGAGCCAAGAAAGCCAGACGACCACCCACATAGCAGGTGTAGTGGACGTAGTCAAGATTATTCCAGAATGTCTAGGAACAGACCATACGCTAGGAATATTCTGGAAAGACCGGAGCCGTATGAATATACCGGAGTGGACGGATTAAAGAACGACTCTGACGACGACTCCGACGGACCTGCAGGACACACAGGACCGGACATTCACGAAAGCCCCCCAGTCTTTGTGTGCGGTTGAATAGAGCCGTTGCTTATCAGGCACGCTCTCTTACCTTCTTCTGCCTATTAGCCGGGTACGAAATACTGGGCTATAGCAACTGGCGAGGCTGACATAACTGTTCTATAACAATTGTGGAGGCGTTCATAAACCCCGGCTTTAGCAAAACTTATTAAAATATATTTTGAATTGAATTCCTGATTTTCACCTCGAAAACATGCTTTCAAGCAACTCGCCGCGAAGCTTGCTATCTTGAAGATCATGCGAAACGTGCCACTTAAGTTTTCTTAACCTCCTCATTTTCCTTCGCAATATGCAGCAACCACTGGTTGGATTTTTGTTGACCTTTTTTACTTTGACCTCAGCGAAGCCTTCTACAAAGTACCGCACAGACGTCTTCTGGTGACGCTGGAAGCCCTCGGCGTCCAGCCTCCTCATTCCGACTTCATTGGTTCCTATTTGTCTAACACCCGCCAGAATGTCTGAGTAGGTAGCAGCTACTCAATGTCTCAGCTGATCACGAAACTGTTTTTTTAAGGTATGCACGTGAATCCCCTCCATTTCATTCTATGTTTAAATGAAATTTCATCACTGCTATAAAATACACGCAATCTCATTTGCACAGACGACCTTAAGTTTGTTTTCTCATTTTCCAATTTGAATAATTTTCATAAATTAGGCGCAGAACTGCCTTAGGACTCAAGTTGATGGATGGAGTTTGCTCCACCCGAGTGTGGTTTCCTTTTGTTGGCCCCGCCAAACTTCCTCTACCCCTAGTTTTTCAAAATACTCCGCTTTTAGAACGATCCACCATAATGGACTAAGGTCTCGGTTACACGAATAAGCCAGCATTATCGCCTCATGTGGATCAAATTTCCGCAATGACTGCACAGATATGTGGTTTTATATCACATACTTTCTTCCTTCCGGAAATAAAGTTAAAACTGTAGCATGTGTTTGTTTTTCCATCCTAGAATATTACTTTCCCCTTTTTGGTCTAATGAATGCCTCTGACCGCGGTAAGGTTGAAACTGCTCAATGTTTTTAGTCGAAAAATATTTTCACTTTCTTCATCCAGTGTTTTTTATGCGGAGAAATGTCAGTTAAATGAATAAATAAATTATATATTGTAGGCCCGGAGGAGCTCGTCATTGCAAGCTTAGTGCAAACATTATATTTTTGTGGGTAAGGAGATTGGAAGCCGGCCTCTGCCTCCTGTTTTACGTTTACTCTTTCCCTAATTTCCCATGAATTAGCGCTCTCGCTCCGAAAGATCGACCTTACGCCGATCGTAATTTCCTCATTAAAATTTCACCAAACTTTAGCTCCACATCTAACCCTTCTCGTCTTTTGGACGCCAAATATGCCTTCCCTTGATTACTATTCCATTTTAAATTAAACTGCCATCTACCTTAGCAGTTTTCAAAGCCAAATTACGTAAAAGTTTAATTTCGGAAGATATAAAGCCCTTATTGTCCTTCTCCTACCAAAACACACAGCCTTTGGGCTTTGAAAAGGATCCTCTTGGTATATCAGGCGGTTGCCTCTATTTTAAACTGGTTTTTATATATCTTTATATAAGCATCTCCAGAGTCGATCTTTGTAGCCATCTTTCATCCCCTACTCTTTCTTATTATCATTGCCGAATGTGGACAGTCTTCCTCCGCTTCGCAACCTTGACGATGGTTTTCGCGTGCCCTGCTGATTATATTGGCGGGTTTTTCTTTTTAAGCCAGTTTTTCTGTGGACTCTGCAGTCTGTATGGTCTTTTCGCCGGCATTTCAGTAAGGATCTCGTAACTTTTACTATCTCCATATCGTTTCGACCCTGTTATCTGTGATGAGCTCCTCACGTCTCCCCTCCCTGATAGTTGATCATGTTGTTACGGCAGTGACATATAGCCTTTGCTGCCATATTTTTTCTCCAATGAAAAGAAGCGTTTTGAACCTTTATACTTTCTTGTCAACAATTACGGCCCTATCTCACTGTATCACAACAATCCTATCAATCAAAGTCTTAATTTTTAAGAAGCAGTTTTTTATCCTACGTATTATTTTTCTTAAGTGGGGGTTCGCTGCACACTGCCCCTGCTTTCGGGGTAGAGGTTTTTTCTCACTGCTTCCTCCTTAATTCACCATATTTTTCAGAGAGGGTTAATTATTATTTTAACACGAGAGTAACAGAGTAGCAATTATCCACGTGGTATTTATTTTTACCACAGCAATAAATTAAAAGTGATGAGGCCCTCTGGGCTCTGAATATGAAATTTATTTGTTTATGTATTTAGTTAGTTAGCTGACAGAGAAACACTATCCTTATAATTGGTTGAAAACGCCAGAATCAATGTGAGTTGTTAATTTTAAAGGAGAAACGAAAACGGTCGGTCGTGGGAATGTAAATATGTGTATGGGACAAGACCGCCCTAGTGAGGAGAGAACATGGGATATAAATTCCTAAACCATGTGGGCCATGCGCTGCAGGTGTGTTCATAATATTTTTGAGATGGCAGCAGGAGCAACCGTCAAGACGAAGATAGAGAAGAGACCACTGTGATCGATCATGGTCTGCTTAGAGTTCACGCGAGGAGGAGACATAAAAGTATTCGAGGATCATCAAAACGTAGGGATATGCGATCAGGATATTTCTTTGCTAGCCGAACAAACTACCAGCACACGTTGAAACAAGGGAACCGGCCGTAAGGTCTCCGGCTCCGGGAGGGTCTGAGCGTAAACAGTCACTAAACTGACGTCCTTTGTGAACTGGCCTTGGGTAATGGCTGGCCAGTTAGGACAGAGTGTGAATGCACGTTCGTGACCTTAACCTGCCTTTGACACGCTCTGGTGCGCACGTGTTTAGTGGACACGAGTAATAGACATGCTAGACATGCCTCAGAGGCGTGAGAGCAAAGCATGACTTAGAATGCGAGGTCGCTACATTCCCATCTGCGCCTTTTCAATAAACAAAGTGTCCTTGGCACCAGGGGAAAACTCCCGAACTAGACCAGAACATTTTTGGTTGGTGGGAAATAACACCTTTGTATCGGTGAGGATAAATTGGACTGGGTGGACGTGGTTAGTGGTGTCCCTCAAGGCTCAGTTCTTGGTCTTTTAATTTTAGTCCTATATGTTTATTATGGCATTTAAGAACTCATGTTTGCCGACGACTTTTACCTCTTGCAGGTCATTAAACATCCGAGCGACTGAGAAACTCTGCAAAATAATCTTTACAGACTGCAGATGTGGTCCGATAGATGGCTCCTAAATGTTAGTGTGCAAAAGCGTACCGTCCTACACCTGCGTTCAACGAACTCTCCTAAACAATAGGTGGTCTTACTCATAAAATCCAAGGAGTTTTCCAAGTAACTCCCTGTCGTTGCACTTGAATGACGATGTTGCTTCGAAAATAGCGTCTAGCTGCCTCGACCCATCTCAGACATCTGCAACCTGCCGTCTAGTTATCAAAATCGCTCCGATGGGCATAGATCTTAACTGCGTATCGGCCAATCCATACACGCGGACGACGTGATACCCTAGGCTCGTATATGTTTGCCCTTCAAACTGATCGCAGCCAAATCCACCTCAGTTAAATGAAATGACAGTTTTTCCAGACCAAAAGTATTCTTACGAAGAAACGGTAAAACCTTTAATGTACGGCTATTACATTTCATATTTTGCTAGTATTGTACCTTTGAATTCAGGTTTTTTGCGTAAAAAAATTCCTTTTTCGCACACCATTGATCAAGCATAAAACTAAAACAAAGCTAATGGTGACTGCAAAAGAAGGGGCTTGTTTTAGTTTTTTTTCTGTCTTCCGGGGTTTCGACGGCACTGAAGAGGTACTTTACAAATAAAATTTATTTTTATAAATCTTACTCAAACGTTGGCAAAGCTACGGTGCCCAAATTCTTGCAGCACTAAAATAATGGTTATTCTTCACAATATGGCATATAGCCATTCATCAAGGAATTGTGGGATACGATGGGATCTGGCCAGATAATGGGCAATTGAACGTATCCCAACATTTATAAGCTAGTAAATATATATATATTTATTATACCAGTTTACAGTCAATTTGAACGAGTTGCTAAGGCACCTATTGGGCGCTTTCCAAAACCTCGAAAACACGGAAAAACCTAAAACAAACTCCTTCTTTTGCAACCAGTGTGGGTTTTGTTTCAATTTTGTGTTTTGTCAATACTGGGCGAGGTAGGGAGTTTGTTTCAAGTGAAAAAACTGACTTCAAAGGCAGGATACTAACGGAATATATGTTCAGTTGTAAACTGAGTTGACACATCAGCAGGAGAAAAGTTGCAGATCGTTTATGGATATTAGTTCGGGACGGGGAGGGTTGGCGCAAGAATGCAGTGTTCTCAGTCTTCCTTCAATGGTTGTCGGCAAAAGTTGCGCGCTGTCGGCTGAAGAATACGCCGATTGCGGGCCGTAGCTTCAGCACCATTATCTTCAGCATGAGGCCTGGCAGGGTTAAAAGTCCACGGATGCCATCAGAGTGAAAGAGAGATTCCACCGAGTCAGCACCCAAAATTCGTGAAAGTGGTCCCGAATGTAGAAAACTAGTTTGGAATTTATATTTTTCAGCGCCGGTACGGCACTATCTGTACAAAGTTAATTTCGAAGAAATAAAAATTCAAAAAACAATTTGACAATAGGTGCAAGTAGACGTAGAAAGTCGAAATAATGTCAGCAGAAATTGTCCTTTTGGGGCAACATTTAGTAATGTTTTGCAGGTAATTTTGAACTAAAAACGAAAACTTATGGCAGTTAGCAAAAAATTCTTACAGTGCAAATGGAGACAGTGTTTAACGAGCCTCCATGTTCAAAAAGTGTGCAAGAGATTAAAACTTCATAGGAAGATAGTAGGAGAGCAGAAATAGGTGTGGGTGGTCTGATGAAGGTGAGTATTCAACGAAACTGCAGCATTTTAGACTGAGTACTTCCGCGTGGCTTCGTTTGATTCAGCGGTGGTTAATGGAAAAATCTAGGTTCTCGGGGGACACGAGGCAGAGAGAATAGTTTCAAGCGGATCTCCTAAATTTCCGATGGTCCTTTCTCGGAGTCATGAAGAAAGCTGCTCGGAAAAGATGAGTAGAATAGAAGTTTAATAGAATCAGTGTTAAGATAAATGTGCAGTCTCCGTTTGAAAGCAGACAGTCTAGTTAACGATCTTATTTCGATTGGCAAGTCATTCCAAAGTAAGCTGTATCTCGAAGCAAAAAACAAAGAGCGTTTACATGAGGAAGATGCAGGAGGGGGTATAACAAGTGCCGAGTTTCTTGGGTTGTAGGGACGGCTGACGGGGGTAATGACAGGAGTCCTGGGTAAATTTGTGCAATTATTAAGTCGAAAAAGGAGACAAAAGCCTGCTTTCAATCTCCTGACCCAAAGGAACCTTAGTTTCGTTAATTGACTATATTCGCATCTTAAGTAGAACGAATTCCCGTCTATCCAGACAGTACCTTGATTGTGTTGTATAACATAGACCCAAGTCCTTTAATATGGACCGCTGTGAATGAGCATTTTTGGAAGATTATAAGGTCAGGAAGCTTGGCAGGGCCATGACGCGTGAAACTATCTTTAGGCGAAGAAAATTATCTATGCTTTATTGAACTCCGCTTCGATAAACGTTGTGAGTCGGAATTAATTGTTCCAAAGCAGGTATTTGCAAGGCCCTTAGAATGCGAGCAAATGCATTGAAGGTCACAGACATAAACGATCGTTCAAAAGGAGTATAGGCGATCGCTGGAAAAGGATTTTATTGGCCCGACGTTTTGGATTCTCACTTGAATCAGTCATCAGAGGCAAACACAGAAAGGGGTAAAAGTTTCACAAGGGCACTTGATACAAAAGACATCGTGCATGCGGCCTACATCGACTTCCGGAAGGCCTTCGACAGTGTTCAAGTTTATTTCAGTTTATTTGGTGAGGATAATAGGCAATGCCTTTGAAAACCCTAAGTAGCATGTGTAAATTTACCACTACTAACATAGTATTGGCAAACGGTGAGTAGCATTGTTTTTTACAATATATGTCTGGTTTTTTAGAGGTCAGACTTGGAGGGAGGAGAGTAGCATTGTTTTTTACAATATATGTCTGGTTTTTAGAGTTCAGACTTGGAGAGAGGAGAGGGGACGCATGTAATTATCCAAGCGTTGTTTGTACATTTGAAGGGAAGTTGCCTCCACGACTGACTGTGGAAGGTTGTTCCATTGTTGTATGACACGTTGCGTGAAGAATTCAGAGCGGAGGTTTAGCTTGGACATTTTCGTGCGCAGCTTCATTGTGTGCCCACGGAGATGAGGCGAGAGGTGCCACTGAAACATGTCTTCAAAGCGTAATCCTTTCTCAAGACCGTTTATTATCTTGTAAACTAGGATAAGATCCCCTCTTTGTTGCCTGTTATGCAGAGGGAATAAATTTAGGCATGCCAGTCTATCTATGTAAGTGTGGTTTTTTAGACCTCTTACTAGCTTTGTTGCCCGACGCTGCACTTTCTCCAGACATGCTGCGTCCTTTGCTAGCCATGGCCGCCACGCCTGTATGCCATACTCTAGGTGTGGTCGAACAAATGTGCCGTACACTCTGCCAAAGAGATCTTCGTCGAAGGCTAGAAACGCCCTTTAGATAGCGTGCCGCACTCCCGTGGCTTTATTTGCAGCTTTGACAGACTGTAATGAGAGCTTCAGATTACTCTGTATCCAAATGCCTAGGTCTTTTTGCGTAGATGCTACGGGAATTTGGATGTTTTTTAAGTGATATGTCCTGCTGCTCTGGGGGATAGGGTAGTTTGTTGGACGCAGGTGGAGGACGGCACACTTTTGCACATTGAAATCCAGCAGCCATCTCTCAGACCACGTCTGCAGTTTGCAAAGATTATTTTGCAGAGCATTTCGGTCGCTTGGGCGCTTAATGACCTGCCAGAGTTTAACGTCATCGGTGAACATGATTTTACCGCAGTACAGTTCTTGAAGGCTGTCATTACATAGAGAATGAAGAGTAGAGGACCGAGAACGGAGCCTTGAGGAACCCCACTAACTACGTCAACCTAGTCCGATTTATCCTCCCCGATGCAAACGCGTTGTTTTCGACCGACTAAAAATGACCTGATCCAGTCCAAAATTTTTCCCTTGATGCCAAGAACGCTCAGTTTGTGCAAAAGGCGTTGATGGGGCACGCTGTCAAAGGCTTTGCGGAAATCTATGTACACTACGTCCACTTCGAAGCCCTCTTCTAAAGCACTTGTCTAGGCCTCAATTGAAGTCAGTAAACTTGAAAGGCAGGAGCGCCCTTGCCGAAAGCCATGTTGAAAATTTTGTATGATGTCACTTTCATCGCAAAATCTTAGTATGGGCTGCTTCACAAGGACCTCCATCATTTTGCAGGAAAGGCAAGTAAAGCTTATGGGCCGAAAGCTGTTTGTAGACATCTTGCTACCTCCCTTATATAACGGTACGATGTTGGCCGTCTTCCACTGCAAAGGCAAGTCCCCTGTTCGCATGGAAAGCTCGAACAGAATTGAAAGAGGCACCGATAGCTCGGTCGACAGTCCTTTAAGTATCAGTCCAGGGATCCCATCCGGTCAAGGAGACTTGTCTGGTTTGATGTAACTGAGGACATGTCTTACGTCTGCGACAGAAAAGGTAACAGTTTCAATAACGGCTGTACCTTCGCCCATTTCTACTCCCGAATTATCGTCGGGGGATTCCATCGTAAACGCCGATCTGAAAAACTCTGACAGTAACTCTACTTTCCGCGGTTTTTCCGTTACTACGTTCCCGAGGTTATCCCTTAGAGTTGCAATGTCATCCCGGTGCTTCCTTTGACTGCGGATGTATCCATAAAACTTCTTTGGACATATTGTGGCTTGTGTTTTAATTTGACGCTCAAAGGCAGTTCTAGAATTTCGTATTTTCTTACGGCATATATTTCGTTGCGCTTTATATTCGGCAAGTGACGTTGAATCTTGAAGATGCTCGTACTTTTTCCACAACCTTTGTTTCATCTTCATGGCCCTTTTTATCGGCTGGTTGACATATGGAGGTCTGGCACATGGTCTTATTACTTTCATTGGGCAATGGACTTCAATTAAGCGCTCTACAGTCCCCTGGATATGCTGCCATAATTCATTTGTATCGTTCGTACTGGGTAACCAGTTTTCTGCGGAAGCGGTACGTCTCATTTCTTCAAAATTGGCTTTCCAAATATTTCTGCGCCTCTTAATTTGCAATTTTGGAGACAATAGGTAACACACGCAGGTAAAAGCAACGTGGTCGCTTAACCCAAGTGGCGGTTGTGAGTTCACTCCCCTTATGATCCCCTCTTCTTTACTAAAAACGAGATCTAGACAATTTGATCTTTGGCCTTCTCGCAGTCGGGTTGTGAAGTCTATGTGTGGAATGAGATATTCGTCCAAAGAAAACTGAAGTAGTTGATAATTGAAAGGTGCTGTTGCGGCCTTTACTCCAGGCCTCATCCAATCGATGCCAGGAGCGTTGAAATCACCCAGGAGTAATAGATTTTCCTGTTTACAGATAACCGTCAGTGAACTTAGCAGTTCTACGTCATCACTTTCGCTGGAGCTGGGAGGCCGATAAACAACGCATATATTGAGTGCCGGATGTTGCCTTATCTTAATTTTGCATGAAATTATTTCATATCGTCGTAGGGCTATGTCTGCGATTTCCCTCTGACAACAGGAAATTTCATAGGCTACATAAAGTGCCACTCCTCCGCCCCTACGTTGAGATCTGTCGCAGCGGCACAGTTGATAGCCTTCAATGCTGACTTCGCTGATCCCTATTGCTTCGGTCAGCCAAGTCTCTGCTAATGCAATTATATGTGGTTTCTGCTCAGATACTATTGTTTTGAGTTCGTCAAGTTTATTGAAGAGACTCTGACAATTGGTATAATAGATTTCGAGGCATCGGCCACTATTGCTTGTGGTATCTTCTAGAACCGGCCGGTTGACCTTGGTTAAGTTTTCCGCCTGACTACTTCCGGCCAAAGAAAATTTCGTTCAATATGGACTATTTCTCCTCCTTTTATTTGTAGGCCGGTTTCGCTTTTGTTCTTTCGGTCGTTTAGACCGTTTTTCAAAAGTCGCATTTTCCTGCGTTCCTTTGGTTCATAATCCGGCTGAAAGAAAACTCCAGCATACATGGTCCGCAGAGACGATTTTCTTTCCAGCATAAGCTGTGCCTGCGCTTCGGTGTCCCAAATGACCTTTAATGGTCGTGGCCGAGAGCTTGAACCATTCGGCGGCTGATCCTTGCCTATTCTAAATGTTTTGAGAATTTTTACAGATTCAGTGCCCCTTAGCAGTGATTTAGCGTACTGCCGAACGAGACCTCGATCGTGCTCCACCTTATCCCCAGCAACTGTAGCCGTTGATTCTGGTGCACCCTGTATCACTATATGTTGCTTACGGTTTGCTCGAGCTTGGGCCGTGGTCACATCGCACTGAAGCAGAGTAGCAGCAGGGGTTTTGAAGTCTAGATCTTTGAAAGATTCTATGGACCTTTTGCTGGTAGCATTTTCTTCTAAGTTACCGTTTGCCGTTTGGTCTAATTCAACTTCCTTTTCTTCAAAAGTCTCCTCTTGGAATGGTTGTCTTCCTTTTTGTTCACATGGCGTGCTCCAAGTTCTGTCTCGCGATAAAACTGAGGGCTTTGGTTGGTCTTTTGCAGGCCATTCTGCATCCGCCTTCTGCTGGCGTATACACCTGCATTTGGCCCTGCTGGACTCGTGGTTTCCTGGTTTATCAACCACTGACCT
>JAYGXS010000005.1:53596453-53615008 GCA_036362985.1 Ligula intestinalis
GCTATAAGTGGCAAAACCGCTGTCTCTAGATTGCAGCACATAATCAAAGAAAGAGAGCTGACAGGTGTCACAAGATCGTTTCTCGAGAAAGCCATGTTGAGCTGTATTGAGCAGGTTATTCTCTGTCAAGTGACACATCATCTTTTATTTGATTAAGGTCTCCAAGATCTTCGAGGCTGTGGGAAGTGTATTTATTGGCCTAAAGTTGTCGAATGACGTCGATCGGCCATGCTTGCGAATAGGCATTATGTGCGATTCCTTCCACAACGAAGGAAAGGTTTCGCTCTCAAGAGCAAAATTAAATAATTTACAAAGGATAGACGGAAAAATATCATTCGCTTCAGCTTTTAGAAGACTAACTGGGACGCCATCTGGTCCTGGACTATAAGATTGACGATAACGACGAATAGCTACATTCACGTCCCAGAGGGTAAAACTTATGGTTTTGAGGACAGCGCCCGTCCAAGCCCGGATATTCGGAAGTGCAGCGACCGAGTTTTCACAAAACGTGCTGGATAGGAACGCATTGAAGCTATCAGCGGTCAACTTAGCGTCAGCTATGGGGTTTCCTAAGGCATCTTGAAGACAGGGGTGTTGCGCTTTCCTCTGCGCTTTGACTGCGCGTGAAAAGAGTTTTGCAACATCTAGGGAAGGGTTTTCAGCAAAATTGGCCTCATTGGCTATCTGCTTATCTTCGGAGAGCTTCTTAGTCTGCTCAAAGATCAGTTGGATCAAGGGCAGAACGGATCAAACGTGGGGAACTTTATGAGGAAATCGAAATACAGCTGGACGCATTTGGGGGAGTGAAGGGTCAGTGAAAATTTGTTAATAACTTCCAGAAAATATTGTCGGCACAGGCCGTCAGGGGATATGCCGCCAAAACGAACGACTCGCCGTTGGTCAGTCGTCATAGCAGTAAGGTCGACCTCATGTGAGAACTGGGTGCGTTTGTCGAATTTCTAAACTACATTTTGGCCACCTATTCTTTCGTGACATCAATTCACAAAGCAGGCAGCATTCACAAAGCAGGATGTCGCAGACACAGTGTGCAGCTCCCCCTCTATAAACTGAAGGTGACCAATCATGTTTAAAAAGCATGCTTAACCATACGGTCAGGAAAATAAACAAGGTGACCACTGTGTGCGATACAAACCGGAAAGGAAAAACAGACGACTGCGTGTGTGTTGTGGTGTAGGAGTTGTATATAATGCATGCTGTTACTGCTGATTATTATCATTATTATCATTAGGAGTAGTGAGAGGAGGATGTCACATTTGAAATTAAAGGAAATTTGAGCATGACATTGACGGAAAGGAGGGATAGAACGTCGGAGGAAAATGATAAGACGGTAGAGAGTCAGCATATTTTGGTCTCTGGTGCGGGTACGGCGGTTAATCTAGAGCAACAGACTTCACCCGATCGATACTTATTAAGTCCTCTTTGCCACCCTAGCAACTTAGGTTGGCCTCAATATCTCTTTTTACTCCTACAAAGACGACATGAAAGGTAAGCTTCGCCGGTGACCGTGGGAGTCGACTGCCGCAAATGCAGTCGCACAATTGACAGAGGCCGAACCAAATTCTAGGTTCGAAAAAGCTATCAATTTTACTAGTCATCGCCGTATGACTCTCAAGTAAACAACCTAACACACAGCAGTACTACTGGTCGAAGAGTTAAACACACTAATCATAAACTGGGGCCATTTATCTATCAGTGCTTGTTGTCTATTTTTGTACGCCAAACTGTTGCAAATGGTGAAAACTTTCTTTCTTGTGCGGACTTGCACATTTCCATCGAGAACCAAAGGGCCACCAATGGCGACTTCACTAATTTTCGTCCGTACGGATCGTCTTGTTATCACCAACTTAGAATACTAGCATTGCTTAGAAGTAGTCAGTATGTTTGAGGGATATGTAGGTGAGTTGCCTTTGAGTTCCCTATTTGTACATGTGCGTCATGGTAGCAGAAAAATAGTATCTCAGTTTGCTTGCGAGGCCAATTGGTCTGAGCTATGAGGTGGAACATAGTATTTAAAAAGAGCAGACAGTGAAAACAACTATTTTAGGAGAAACAACTGTCATTCTTGTGGGCAGAGGATATGTTGAGGGGGTTTAGGGGAAAAAAGTCCATCCCTGGAGGAGGAGGATCCAACAGTCGGGGGTATTGCAGAGGTCCCCAGGATCATCACTGAGTGCGGAAGATGTGGCCTGATACTCCCTTGCTGATTGCAGAGACCGCCGACAAGGTTGGAAGAAAACAGAAATAGCCGCCCAGATCGCCGATAGTCTGCTGCGGGTCAAACCAAGGGAGAGCGTTTAGGGGCTCCAACAGCTCCAGAATCAAGTTCTCGGCCACGACCTCTTAAAGTCATTTTAGAAACTGAAGCATGGGCGAAACTCTTGCTAGAGTGCTAACCATCCTTACGGAGTTTGCATTCGCAAGTTTTTTTCAGCCGGATTACGAGTTGAAAGAGCGGAGAAAGATGACATAGCTAATAATAGAGCTGGAGAAACGGAGAACCAATGGCGAGACAAATCTCCAAATAAGAGAGGGACAAATAGTTCAAGTCAAAAGGACATCTCTCTGGTCAAAGCCGGTAACAGTGTCGGCCTAGCCGTCCCGCCACTGAAACCTAAGACATGCCAGATCACTGATTAATGAAATGCCTCTGCTCCAGACTCTGGTTTTCGTCAACTGCCCAGACATTTTTATGGTAACTAGGACATGGGCATCGGCCTGTGTAGCTGACTCTGAACTCTCTGTTCTAGGCTATGCATGTGTCCGGAATGATCGAAACAATGGCCGTGGTGGAGGAAGTTGCATCTTTATTAAGCAGCCACTTGCATTTCTTCCGTTGGACTATCCACAATACAGGGCGGTGGAGGAGAGCTGCTGGCTACTAGTTGTTCTAAAAGCAAATACTCCCTACTTGTTGGCTGTGTTTATCACCCACCTAATGCCAATTAGGACTACGATATTTGCCTCTCGCAGGCATTTCATTCCGCATCTGACTTAAGTCTTAAGTATTGCTTGATTGCAGGCAATTTTAAATTTCCTGACGTGAAATGGTTTCCACCATCTGGTCCTTCAAAGTTCGAGAACTTACTTGAGGCAGTAGATATCGTCATGGGGGGCATCAGGTAGTCGATTTTCCCACTCGATGAGCAAACATACTCAAACTAATTTTTTGTAGGGTATGCAAACCACTTTCAGTGTCATCCTTAGACGCATTTCGGAGTTCAGACCATCTTACAGTTGTTAGTGAACTAGAACTGGAGGCGGGTGAAACATTTTCCCAAAAGTATAGTTTTGATCATGACTTCCGATCAGCAAACAAAGCGGACCTACTGGCACATCAAAACGCGCTCGAGTGGTCTGAATTTTTCCAATGTTTGGATGTAAATGTTTGTACCGATGCACTGTACAAAGTGCTGGATCCACTCATCCTCCACTTTTTCCCCCGTAAGAAAGTAATGCATGTCAAGGATGAAGTGTACCTTCCTCTGTCTTTCTGTCGTAGGCTGCGTAAGCTCTCTCGTCGTTTGCATAGGCAGAACGACAATTCCGTTCTGCCCTTGATCACACTGATCTTTGAGCAGACTAAGAAGCTCTCCGAAGAAAGGCAGATAGCCGATGAGTCCCACTTCGCTGAAAATCCTTCCCTAAATGTTGCGAAACTCTTTTCGCGTACAGTAAAAGCGCAGAGGAAAACGCAACACCCCATACTTTAAGACGCCTTAGGAAACCCCATAGCTGACGCTAAGTTGACCGCCGATAGCCTCAATGCGTGCCTATCCAAAACTTTTCGTGAAAGCTCATTCGCTGCACCTCCGGCTATCCGGGATTGAATGGGTTCCGTCCTCGAAAACATAAGTTTTACCCTCTGGAACGTGACTGTAGCCATTCCTGGTTACCTTCAATCTTATAGTCCAGGACCAGATGGCGTCCCAGTTAGCCTTCTAAAAGTTGAAACGAATGATATCTTTCCGTCTATTCTTTGTAAGGTATTTAATCTTGCTCTTGAGAGAAAAACCTTTCCTTCGTTGTGGAAGGAATCGCACATAATGCCTATTCGCAAGCATGGCCGATCGACATCATTCGACAACTTTAGGCCAATAAATACACTTCCCGCAGCCTCGAAGATCTTGGAGAACTTGATAAAAGGAAATATGATGCGTCACTTGATAGAGAACAACCTGCTCAATCCAGCTCAACATGGTTTCTCGAGAAACGATCTTGTGACACCTGCCAGCTCTCTTTCTTTGACTATGTGCTGCAATCTAGAGACAGCGGTTTTGCCATTTATAACGTCTATTTTGATTTTACAAAGGCCTTTGATCGGGTCGCTCATAACCTCCTCCTTCTGAAACTGGCCTCCTTCGGCGTAGGTAGCAAGCCTCTGACCTTCGTATCTTCCTATTTGGGTGCCCACACACAACGAGTAAAAATTTCCAATGTTGTCTTCAACCCCACGCATGTGAGGAGTGGAGTTATGCAGGATAGTGCATTTGGTCCGCTCCTATTTTGCCTGTTTGTCAACGAAATTTCAGATTGTTTTCAGTATGGCAGACCCTTCATGAACGCTGATGATTTAATAGTTGCTTATCGATATAAACCAGCAGATCGCAACATCGTGCTCGAGCTGATAAAAAAGGATCTTCAGGCCTTCGCCCAGTGGTGTTGCACATGGCGCCTCACCCTGTCATGGCACAAATGTTCCGTTATGGCTGTTGGCGACAATCATCAACCGGAATTAAGAATAGACGCCCCCGAACTAAATTTCCCAGGAGTTATCAAGGATTTGGGCATATCCTACTCTAATAGTCTCAATTTGTTAGAGCTCTGTGCCCTAATAGTCTCGAAAGCACGCCGAACCACCGGATTTATCTTTAGAAATTCTAAGCCTATAAAGGTTAGAACTAGCCTTTATAATATGTACGTGAAAACTAGTCTTGAACACTGCTCGCCCCTATTCAGTCTTCTGCGCACTAGTGAACGAAAGAAAATAGAATCGGTGCAGCACTTCTTCACTAGAAGAGTTTTCACTACAGAACACCGTAACTTAGCCTACCAACAAAGGTGTGAACTTATAAAGCTGGATCCCTTGTGGCTTCGTCGATTGCAGAAGGGTCTATTTTTACTGTTTAAAATTTTGAATGGTCAAACCTTGAATCCTCTCAGTACAATAAGGCAGCTTGAGCACTCTCGACGCGCCAGTCATCGAGACGTATTTTTATTTCTTCCTATGGCACGTGCAGTTAAGTACCGGCAATTCTTTTCAGTGAACGCCATATCAATCTGGAATAAGCTGCCCAAAAGTATTAAAACTCAGCAAAGCTACCCTATGTTTAAGAGAGCTATAACTAGTTTTCTACATTCAGGACAACTTTCACGAATTTTGGGTGCTGACTCGGTGGAATCTCTCTTTCACACTGATGGCGTTCGTGGACTTTGAACCCCGCCAGGCTTTAGGCTGAAAATAATGCTGCTGAAGCAGCAGCCCGCAGTTTTATAACCCTTCAGCCGATAGCGCGCAACTTTTGCCGACAACCATTGGAGGAAGACAGAATACACTGTGTTTTTGTGCCAACCCTTTTCGTCTTGAACTAGTGTCCTGAAACGATATGCAACATTTTTCCTGCGGATGTGTGAACTCAGCTGACATCTGTACATATATTCCGTTTGTATCATACCTTTGATGTCAGGTTTTTTCACTTCAAACAAACTCCAGGTCTCGCTCAGTATTGACAAAACACAAATCCTGAAACAAAACCAATACTGGCTGCAACATAGGGAATTTGTTTTAGGTTTTTTCCGGTCTTCGAGGTTTTGGAAGGCGCCCAAGAGGTGAATTACCAACTCTTTACAATTGCCTGTAAACTGTCATAATAAACGTATTTTTGTAGACGATGGCCGCCAGTTTTGGCTGATTTTTTCGCTGACGGAGGCATTACGGTATGCAGATAGCCAAAAATGGAAGACCACGGAGACCTTCGCATGGTATTTATGACGGGAGAGCATAAGCCATGGGTTTTCATATGCAAAATGGTATACATATATGGCACTGACATATAGTTAGTCGTATTGTAGTTTTACGTTTCCACCGTATGTAGACGTCAATCTGATTGAGTTGCAACACTCTTTACCATTAAGCGTTATGCTATAAAACGACTTACCACAAAAATATAGAAAGCAGTATTACAATTGTAATTTGTCGGCGGCGGCGGTCACTTTCATATTGTAGCGCCAACTGCTGTATCGATGCAACTTTCACTTAAAAACCTCGAGAGATTTCGAAATAACGAAACCCAGGGGAGATTATGTAGTGGCCCTAGCAGCCACTTTGAACCCAAGATCTGACGGACAGCGCTTTTGCCCTGCGTGCCGAATACCGCCTGCGATCAAGTGCTAAGTCCCGGCACCCCCTGTCCGTTCTCGTGACTCACTCCACATAGGCGAGAATGTCCGAAAGACCACTGCTGCTAACGCATACGTCCGCACTGAGGGCGGCTTCTGACAACAGCCAATCACAGATCCGAAAAAGACTGGTCTCTCCCGACGGCGAATAAGACGCATGCATGCCTTGATCGATGCAGTCTGTACGGCCAATAATGTTTGAAGTAACCAGACAATGCTGCCGCTTGCATGCCTGCTGCTTAAACGGACTCGGGATTGCGTCTAGCAGCGGCGCGGTCGCGCCGATGCCGCCTCTCCAACTGGCCTCACGGTCGGACGCCCTGCATGACCTATTGGCAACCTTCCCTCTATCCCTTCTGTAAAAAATCTACTGTTCTGTCTTCTCTGCCTTCCCAAGACTTCGCCTAATCTCCTTATGAACCAGGGCCTGAATGATTGTAGCTGTTAGGGTTAACCGTCTTAGCCTTGACACCTATAAGCATTCCAAATTCGACCACTCTTGTGCAGAAAAAGTACTTCCGAGCTTCAAGCATGGCCCCAGTCACGCATAATTTGAGAGGATGACCTCTCTAGTTCGTTGTTGTTGCTAACTCGAAGAAGCCTTCTGATACAAGTGAGATGTCCTCAACACGTAATGTGCGAAATGTTGGTATCAGGCCCTCCCGAAGCTGTCTGTGGCGCAAGGGCAAGAGATTGAGATTTGACAGCCGTGTTTATAAGACTGTGAACCTTTTCAGTGGCACGTTTGGATGCACGACCTTGAACTTTTTCGAAGGTGTTGATACCCTTCGCCGCCCAGTATCTTTAAGCGTGGATAGCGGACTCCAGTTGCGGCCGTACGAATCTTCCAAAGAATTTGGTTAAGCAGTTGTCACTGGAGGCAGAAAATGCCTGTAAGACGAGGTACAGAACCGACATCGCAGACTGAGCTACCTTTGCGCAATGCAGAGAGGGTTTAGGTGAGGGCGTTATCCAGACTCCAAAGACCTTCTGGACCTCTACTTCTTTCAGTGGTATGCCATTTAGTCGGCAAATTTTACGGTTTGAAGGGCCGATTTTACCGACTCTTATGATGTTGTAGTTGCTTTCATTGAACGGCAAGAGCAAGATTTTTGACCAATTTTGGAGTCGATTTAAATTTGCCTGTAAGTTCTCTTCGTCAGCCGCAGTTTAAATGAAATACCAATGTTTGATATCATCGGTGAACATAGCGATACCGCAATCCAGTTAGTTGACGAAATCGTTGATGTAGATGATGATTAAAATAGGGCCGAGAACGGAGCCTTGGGGAACAACATTCTCAACCACAACTTTCGAAGACTGTTTGTCGCTGATATGGGCAGTTTGCGAGGAACCGGTTAGGAAGCTTTCAATTCATGCCAAAGGCCTACCTCTTACTCCTATACAGCTGAGTTTATAAATATGGCGGTGGTGCGGTGCGCTATCGAAAGTCTTTTCGAAGTCAACATAGACTGCGGGCACTGAATTTCATCTACCGACTGCCTCAGCCCAACGTTCTAAAGAGTAGAGCAAATTGGTTGCGCAGGATTTAACTTTGGGAAATCATGTTGAACATCTGAAAGTAGATGGTCTTGTTCCAGGAACTGAATTACTTGTTGTTTGATTATTTTTTCCATATTTTGCAGCAGATTGCAGTAAGGCCGACCGGTCGATAATTGTTTGCGGAGACCCGGCTTTCACCTTGTAGAGCGGCGTAATCCTCGTGGATTTCCAATTGACTGGTAGGCATCCGGTCTCGAAGGATGTTTCGAAAAGCGTAGAGTCTGCTTTTACCAACTCACTGGTGAGCTATTTCAACATCTTGGTTGGCACTTCATCGGGACCCGGCGACTTAGATCCTTTAAATTCTAACAGTTCCTTAAGAACAATAGCCCCGGTGAATTGAATAGTCTCAACTATTGTATCCACGTCGATGTCATCGGTAGGGTAATCGTTTGCAGTTTCCTTTGTGAAAACGAACCGGAAAAATTCCAAACGATAGTCAGCTTTTGCTTCATCTTCTATAAGGTCTGTACCCCCAGCGGTCCTCAGCAGAAATATTTGATCCTTGTCATTGGTACTCTGCCTGAGGTAGCTGTAAAACAGATTGGTGTTCACTGTGGCACTGTTTAGCAGGTCTGCTTCGAAATCCCATCTTGTTCGAAGAATAAGACCCTTGACCCGGGTTCTCTGAGTTTTATACGCACTTAGAGATTCAGGAGTCCTGTCCGCAAGTGATTTTTTCCTCAGCTTTCGCTTTTTGCTAATTTCTATTTGATAGACCTGCGTAAGTCATCGCGGTCCGTTGGTCAACCTTTTTCACGAAACTGGACAGCGGTTTTCGATGAGTTTGTGTAGTATGTCCCGTAACTGTTCCCAGTCCGTGGTTATGTTTCCAAAAAATAGGGGTTCCCACTCAGCGCGCGTAAGTTCGGTTATCGTTTGATCGAAATCGCCTCGCCAAATATGTCTTTCGGTTGTTGTGGGCTTCTCGGGTATTGAAAATAGCGAGTACTCCCATAGCAGAACAAGTTGATCACTTTTACCTAGCGGAGGTAGACATGCCAATTTTCTGATGCTGTCCTGCGATTTTTTGGGAACGATGTCCAGATAATTGGCATGCTGGCCGTCGCGCACCCTTGTTGGAAACGTGACATGCTGTCTAAGAAATAACTTAAGCCTCATGCTCAGAAGGCATTTATAAAAGGCCAGGTGGGACCCATGAGCTCCGATCAGGACATCCGACCATGAAGCAATGTTTTAAGCTCCTTTAACAGGGAAGCAGTCACGATTCAACCTCTTCTCTATGGTCAGTGGAGTGGCAGGACATCGAGGTTTGATGCACCTAATACTTTAATGGATAGACAGATCGCTTCAGAAGTACGTACGATTTTATCCGTTTTGTCTAAATCGGTAAGTCCATTTTTCACGTATGTAAGCACGCCACTGCCATGACGCTCTTCCCTATTACTTCTGAACAGTTAGTAGGCAGGCACAGTTACCTCGCGGCCTTCCACGTGTTCAGATAACCAGGTTTCTGTGAGGAAAATTGTATTTGTTGATAGTTCACAGACATGCATTTTCAGCTCGTCAAGCTATGCTAGCATACTCTGAGCTGAACGTTAGTCTGCGGTATGCCCGGGAACTGGTTACGGTCAGGCTCGATCCTGTGCAGAGGAGGATAATCGATGATGGATCGCCTGGTTGTTGCAAATAACCAAATGTTGTTCCCCTTCGCTGAGCCTCTGTCGCAGCTGACTAACAAATTGACAGCGTTTTTTTCGTTCCGCAGGTGAGAAGTCCTGTTGAGGAAAACTTCGGGGTTGGCGTTTTTATCCAAAAGTGCCTCAAATAAATGAACATGCTGTTCTGGCTACTGATCATGATACATTTAAGAGGTCTAGGACACATTAGTTCAGATGGGCTCACTGGCCGTTTTCCCAGACGGAAGGCATTTTCCACTTCAATTGCCATATTGGGTACCAGCATATCGTTCAGAAGTTCACGGAAGATCTGCTTGTCATCGGAATACCGGTCGATAGGAGAGGTGGCAGTTGATTCAGGTAGATGCTGTATTATGAAACCTTTTCCCTTCATCGGTGGCAGTTTTCGTTCCCACGATGCTGTCGTCCACATTGTAGTGCAAAACATGTTTTCCCCCTTCCATAAAATTTAAAATTACTTCAGCAAATAGACACGGTTGATATTTGACAAAATTTATACCGAATTTACTACGTCCAATCTGAAGTAGTATATCGATAATATAGCGACAGGCCGTTCTAACTTGGAACGCGGCCGTTATTTTGAGCGTGGTCCAAAGTATAATATGTGATACTATTAAGATTAACTACCCTATGTCAATTCTTGCTGTACTCTCAGGGTCTTTGAAGATGGCCTCCTGTACGAGATCAAAAGCACTGAAAGGTTCAAGTGCTGTTCCAGTGATGCCGTCGCTGGCTGCTTTGCAACAAGCACTTGGGGCTTGTATATAACATGTCATTCATGAGAAATAAATTTCTGAAACTTATTTTCAGTATTTCTCAGGGGATATTTGTTTTCAGTTTCATGGTGTCTTGTAGGAGATCCTCTTTTTATAACTGCCACCCTGCGTTCAGTTGAAATATTAAAAAAAAAACATTTATATAATTTTTATTATACGATACGCATAATGTACTTGGGTCAATAAATTTGTCCATCGCCTTATCTTCATATAAGCTTTACTATAACCAGAACCCTGAATCCACGTCAGACTATATTTCCTAAAATTAACATAATTCGAATCGCTGTCAAAACCTTTCTGACTTTAGAAATAGATGTTTTCGAAATGGGCAAAATATTACCCGGGAGAAACGGAAGAAATCAAAATCATTAAAAAAGCCGTAGTGTTTCCCGATCTTATACTAATATTAAGTATATTCACCAACATAAACATTATTTATGCACCCTTGAGCAGCTTAAATATTTGCGGAGGCCACAGCCAAATTATAGGTGTGTTTTAGTGCATTAAGAATATGTTAAACGTTGATCATACGCAGTGATGTTTTGCTCAGTCACTCGATCCGCCTGGCCTGGACGTGTGGCCGGTGCTTGGGGTTTTCTGGCTGTCCCATTCGGTGAGTATCTTTTTCTTTTATGCATTTTCCTCTGTATTGTATAAGAAACTCATTAAAGTCTCTGTCGAGGCCTGTCAACGCGCGAAGTTTTCATGAAAGACGATGGTAGTGAGATGATGAATACCTATCCTCTCGCTGCTCCGTCTTTTCCTGAATCTTCGCCTTGCTCATCCTCCCAACGGTCTCGCCCGTCGTCAACATTGCCTGTAGACATTGTCCATCTGTCACAGCCAATATTGATGAGCGGGTCGGGCCGTAAACCTTCGTTTACAGTCGCATTTAGCTGTCAGTTAGCGTCCTACAGGACTTGTGATTTACGCGTTTGTACCGTATCACAGCCCTGCTTGGGACACATCTTGACCGCTCGAACGACGATACGCCGAGGCCTCATACCCTAGATGATTTTGTCCATTATTTTCATGTTATGCCAAGTAATCCGTCTTAGGTGTGGTCACCGCATTGATGGCAGTCTTAGCCAAGCGCGAGCTCCCTTTGCTTCTATTACCTTATTGCGCCAATCGCCGCTTGTGGGGCGTGGTGGGGTGAGTTGGCTTCGTATCACCAGGACCCGTTTCTGTCTTTACTTTAACCTGTGCCTTCTAAAAAGAATATGTTCTTCATTCTTACTAATTTGGGTTGTTTCGGCTGTGGTCGTGCCTAATCTAGCTGACCCCAACTGTACTTCCACGGGTGACGGATTAAGAAAGCAACCATTCCCTTCTCCAGTGACAAAAACCGAATCTCGAAGATCCGTATCTTGGGGAACTGTGTTGAGTCATGTATCGACCTGCGACCACTGATCGAGAGCAGTGTAGCGGAGCTCGTGAGGCGGATGACGGAGAACGTAACCAAACCACCTCAGTCGTCTTTCTTATACAGCCTGGGATATCCTTGCGATGTCGCAGCGAATGAGGCTGTCATATGAGATGGACACTACATGAATCGTAGGATGGTCATCAGACAGCGGTGTTCAAATACTCCCAGTCATCGCTTATCTTCCACGCAGGTTGTATTCAATTTAGAGCTCTGGTTAGGAACGTAGCTAACGTTGAAACCTCGTGGTATGCCGGCCCACTGACGTGCCCTTGGTAGTCGTCCCTTATTCATTCGTGCTCAGTTTCTGCGTGTGTTTAGACGGAGAACTCCGCTCAATGTATGATGCTCTTGTCACAGTTATACCTTCTTAGCAAGCAATCGTCATCAGGTCTTACCTTCATTTACTAAGTTATCGTTAGTATACTGGCAACAATTGCTTCATGATCCTTTTCTGAAGTACGCCGTCAGTGTACGGGGACAAATTTGGTGGTCGAGGTTAGGATTTTGTGAGATGCAATTCTCTAGTGCTCGCAGTTATTATTATCGAATAACATTGTGCTTCCTCATTTTCAAATTTCGATTGTGCAGGCTCAGCAACCAGTGTAATAAGAGGCATGACAAGTCACCGACGGGCCTTCTTTGTAACATGGCTGGACTGGGTAAGTGGACACCATTTGCAGAGCCCTACATTTACACGAATGCACACTGTTATAGTAACGTAGATAAAAAATGAAGCCGTTCTTACACAAAGCGGAAGACGGGTAGAATTTCAAGAGATAAAAGATCATGTGACCGGCATTTCGGCCAAACATCCTGTAGTATAGAGTATGGTAGAGTACAGCATCGCAAAATATTGACGCAAAAAGCATCGTCAGCTTACTCATGTAGTTTATCCGATCTCGCTAAAGCTCCAAATCATCTTCAAAGATTTAAAGTGGTCGTTCGCACCTAAGCGTGTTTTATCCCTGGATGTTCACCCGGGAGGTGGATCATTAAAAAAATTGACCTCGTTTTTCTCCTCAAATAGTCGAAGGACGCCATCTGGGCTTCATAGAAGCATGTAACAAAAGCTTTGGTCGGTGTGCTGTTGGAATATTAATGTAAGCCAAGGTCTGAGCATACTAATGCTGAATATAACTGATAAATGTACTCTACTTGGAGAATACTACCCATGCCATACCTAGTTATCGAGACATGCTAGCAGAAAGAGGAAGGACAAAGACCATTCTTTAACTAGACGAAGTTAAAATCTCGTGTTTGTCCTTTCGGTCTGGGGTGATAAGGGTTGGGGTCTGACGACCTTTCTCGCACTGCATCCAGCCTCATACGAGTTATCAGTTAGGCGGTGGCGGGAAAGTGTTGGTCGCGCTTGCGCCCACCCCCATCCCCGGATTTATTGACTTTTGTCTTTATATCGTATACAAATGCTGGAGTGGGCAGAAAGTGGGGTAGATCTGGGAAGTCTACTTTCACTATAGGCTAGCTTTAGTCACAGCGTCTGCCTTTAGCTTGCTGATGCTCGTGGTGGACATTGAGGGTGACGGCCGCAACTTAACCAATAGCGGCTAGTCCTGTCTCCGTTGTCTTAATAGGTAAGACTGGTGGAAGGTGTGCTTGCTCACCTCAATTTGACAGACGGCTCAAGGCGTGGTCAATGAACTTGACATTGTCTGTATTCCACCCTGCACTCATGTCGGAGGGTGAATGCTCCTTTGATGTTCCGTGGACTCGGCTGTGAATGTTCAGGCACTGGTAATAGCGCAGTGGGAATCAGCTACTTTGCCTATGCTCCTAAGTTGATGAATAATTATCAGTATTTTTTTTCAACCAGGAGCAATTGGCTAATAAAAGTGCAGCCAATCAAAATGCAGGACGAACGACCAACAGACTAGCGTTTCAACGTTTCTACACATTGTATTTATTACTTAAGTACTATTTTAGATTGTTATTTTAATTATTTTAAAAAGAGAAACAGTGCTTAGGAGGTCGCCTACTTCAAATTATCTGTGGTCCAACTTACCGTTAATTTACATGCGCGACAACTTACATGAAGCCTTGGATTTGTCTTGCAGTTGTTTGAACCTCGCGACAAAATCGCCCGCCAATATATTGGCCAAGGTTTGTGCTTCTTAGTTCATCCCACACTAGTAGTTCTGCAGTGAAGCACTCCGCGCAGGCAAGCAAATGCCAAGGCTCACCACCGCCAAAGAGCAAATATGCACCGCCCGTCCGTCTGGCCAATCACCTGTCAAGGCCGACTCACACAAGGGCCACTCCAGAAGTGGCGCTGTGGTCAGCGGTTGCTCGTTCGTCTGAGATTCAAATTCTTCGTGCCTATTCTCCATTTCTTCTGTACAAAATAAACTGTTCCTACCACCCTGGTCTTCCACCGTCTTATCTTCTTCTAAGGAACCAGACCTGAAGCTCGTAGTGACCTTCGTTCCTTCGATAGTATACTACAGAAAATTAGCTTTTCGGTCACATTTTCGAGCCCTTCATCTTGATTCATGTACGCCTACCAGTAGCTTCAACGGGACCCCATCGCATGGTTGCACGATTTCTATCCTTTCCTGTCAAACAGCGGCCCACTGATTTCATGGGAAAACCGTTCAATATGACTGCCTAGACGGTTATTTTTATTGCAGTTAAATTTCAAAAAAGTTGCCGTTCGAAAATTCTCCTGTCGTTTAGGAGCTAGATTCGTCTGTGCAAGCGAACATGCGAGTCCCAGGACGTAACTGAGAATAGGAAGGTTCCATCGGTAGGACAACACTTTTATTCGCCTGACATCTCGACATCCGTCGCGAATTCTTCATCGGAGACATGAGCAAAGAATAGTATCGGCAACGGGTGACACAAAAACAGAAAGTTGCAGTATTTAAAGGACACGTACATGTCGTTATTTGTCATACGTGTGCAGTAATGACTGTACTGTAATTACCGCAACTTCTTGTGTACGTATCATCAGTTTCTGTAAATGTCTCTGATGACGAATCCGCAATGGATGTCGAAACATCAGGCAAATAAGTGTGTTGTTCCACCGATCAAATCCGCTTATGCTCAACCAGATTCGTCTCGCTGAGACTATGCAGGACATTACGTGGATCACGGCAGATTAAAATTCTGTCGTACTCTATAGTTGGTGTTAGTTTTCCGTTACCGATCTTTTTTCCAATGCCGAAGTAACAACCGGCAACAGTAGCTTATGTAGTTCCACTCATTACTCTTTACGCCCAGCAAGCTGCCCTACGAAGACTGTGGTTATAGGGTTTTATGGGTTGACAATTAGGATACGCAGTGGAATATACTTTAATAACTGTCATGTGCATTTTTATTCTATTGTATTTAGAAGTTTTGTTAATTTATAACTGTAGATTTTTCTATTCTGTATTTCCGTTTAACGTATTGTGAAATAAATCGATTAGCAAATTGGAGGCTTCTTGTAATTCCCGAAAGTAGAAATGGTGGTTAGGTCATCTACTTCAACTTACCGTTCTGGAGTTCGATTAGTATAGTCCGTGGCGCAAAGCGCCGCGCACACTTTCAATTTACATCCGGAACAACTTACACCCAGCGGCCGCGGGAAACAAATTCGACTACAGTTTTTCCCTCAACACTTATTCCTAAAAAAAATCCTCTGCCTATCCTATTTCCCCACCCCCCAAAACACTATAACCACCGTTTTCAAAAGACAACATGCTGGGATGAGGGGGACTACATAAGCTACTTTTGCCTAACAACCTCCTCAGTTTCCGTAGTTATTCCTTCCTCCATCATTTTCCGAGGCCGAGCGCAAGCAGAGCCGCTCGGGAAGGCTGTCCGTGACAGTTCACCATTCCTAATTCAGAGCTGAGACAGAGCGATTTTGCGCGCGCGTGTGTCTGCATAAGGTTACATCACAACCTCTCTGTCCGGTCTAGACAAACACTAGACCTGGTCACCGGTTTGTTTGTTCAGGTGTTGGCGGCGATCTAACCTTAATAACATTTGCGTAAATAAGCCTGCGATCCCACAAGACCCGTGCGTCAATGTTGAACCCCGAAGGTTTATTATTTTTGCTGGTAAACGAAACACAGAAAGAAAACATTTTAAGACAAGGGTTTCCTGATACAATCAGTGATTTTTTTCAAGTTGTATAGAGCACGAACAACAAAGAGAGCGCTAGCAATGACACCAAATGAGTTGAAGCATTTGTTCCTTGGGTGCAAATTTAAAACAAGTGTAAACTGTAGACTTTATTGAATTCAATAAATTTCGTGACAGCTTCTCAACTGCATACTGTCGTTGCATGAGTCTGATAACAATGGTTTCAATAGGACTTACAAAGACGAGTTTTGCTGCGTTGTAGGTCCTTTTTGTAGTACAGCGCAATCGTCACTTGATCGTGTTCTAAACTTCATCACCGTTAAGGGGCAATGATATTATGACGGGATTTTTCGGAAATGACAGTTCAATCAACTTTGGTTGTAGGGAATTGCTGTACTTCCGAAAAAAGCTGCAGTTAAGTAGGGCTGTTTGATGCGGGAAAGCTCTGCAGGCAGGGTCTCCTTAGAGTAAATATCCCTTGCTCATTGAAAGAGTCTGTATCAGATTTATTTTCCACTGAATTGGTATAAAACTCATGAAATGTAGGTACTGCACTTTCCACATATTTTTCTGGAAAACCAAGCGCCCTTTTGAACCATCATCCTCCCTGAACACGAGGATGTGTAGGAAGGATAGCTGGTTAAGCTGCTCTGTATCCACTGTTAATTTAATGTTCGGATGTAGGATATTTATCAAATTGAGGAGGTCACTGGAATCTTCTTTAGAATCAACTACCGTGAATATATTATCTGTATAATTCGGTTTTATTAACTCTTGACGACGCCTTATCTTCTAGATGACCCATAAAAAATCCGCGAATGTGGGCCCTAGTGTACGTATTAATCTTCAAAAGTTTATTTAAAGGAATGGAATCGAGTAGCAGGAGTTTTCTCTTCATGGTAAGTACTCGGTCTGAAATGCGTCAAGATTCACAGATTTTTCACTACACCTTCACGACTCCATTTTCCGCTGCTCCCTCGCGATCTTAGGGGTGGTTGAAAAGACCCCTGCCAAAATTCTAGCAAGTCTTAGCGAACAATTCTAACATAAAGAATGCTCGTCACACGTGTCCGCGTACATTAAAAGTGTTGTGACTGACGAAATCAAAATGTCCATTCGAGTACAAGGCAAGATTGGCGTTCGTAATAATATGGAAAAGAAACAGAAATATCCTCCAAAATATCACCCATTCGATTTTTTTGTAATTCAGGAATGTCTTTCCGTCACAGGAGGTATCCATATAGTAAATGCGGTTTTATGGTGTTGGAACCGGATTAATCAAGTCCGAGGGTTCAGGCTCATCTGCGGGTCCTCAGATCTGCCGAAAGAGGTGAAAATACGAGTCCTATAGTGGAAGGCGAAATGTTTGTTCGATGTCGATTAAAGCGGATCAAACCCCGTAAAAACGATGATATCTGAATCCGGCAGGACCTTGTTGACACCGCTTGACCAAGGTATGGCACGAACGTAAAAAAAAACAATCTTGGCTTAATTCTTCGATCTTGCGAAAGTGCACAAAGAGGATGCTCCTCTCCGGCCCACAGTATTCGCCAAAGACACCCCAACCTACGAAATGGCAAACCGCTGATTCAGCCCGTAGATGGTTTGCCGACACAATTATCTGAGTAGATCCTGTCAAACGAATTTAGGCATCTTAAGACCGCTCCCCTCTTTACTTCTATCCCCAAGGATTTGGCACTTTAGGCTGTCGCAATACCATGAAACGGGGACTCGCCTTGGTCACGTTCCCATCCTGCAAATTCAGTAGTGAAGCGACCCCGAGTGCACGCTCAACATTTCGCCAATCGCGACTGGTAGCACATGCGCATCAGTGATTGCCTACCGTAGTCCAGTCTGGCGAATCACCTCGCTAAGACTGACTCACACTTGACCACGTTCTCATTCTTCGGGGGCCGACGCAAGACGGTCCAACAGTCAATTTTCTCCTACCTAGTTGCCACTACCTCTGTAGAGAATACACTATTCCCTCCGGCTAGTGTCTCACTCCTTCTCCTTCCCATACGGAACCGGTCCTGAAGATGGCAGCGGCAAGGCGATACGTTTGCCACAGGCCCCTAGCTGAGAACATCACAGACTGACTGGTTTCTTGGGAGACGTATTAGAGTTAAGGTTAAGATGGTCAACCCTAACAGCTACAAGCATTCAGGCCCTGGTCTCCTAGGGAACCAGGGCCTGAATGATGTAAGATCGCCACAGACGTTCCATTGAAAAGAAGACGACTCGATCGCTGGGAGATCATAGGAGTTAAGGCTAAGATGGTTAACCCTAACACTTACAATCATCCAGGCCCGGTTCCTTAGGAGATTGGAGAAATCTTGGAAGGCCAGAGTAGAAGAGATAGTTTATTGTGTAGAGAAGTTGGACTTCGGAGCACACGTCATTCCGCTGGAGCGCCGTGGTCCTAAGTGATGTCTAGTGGCCGAGAGTGGGGAAAAAGGGACTTGTTCGATGGGGCTTAGCGGCCACGAGAACCTAGACACATGTGTGTGTGTGTGTGTGTGTGTGTGTGTGTGTGTGTGTGTGTGTGTGTGTGTGTGTGTGTGTGTGTGTGTGTGTGTGTGTGTGTGTGTGTGTGTGTGTGTGTGTGTGTGTGTGTTTTTTT
>JAYGXS010000005.1:53633554-53650080 GCA_036362985.1 Ligula intestinalis
TCTTCTTCTTCTTCTTCTTCTTCTTCTTCTTCTTCTTCTTCTTCTTCCGTAGCAAAAAATCAGACCAGAAGCCACAAACTGATTCCACCATTAACGTCATCGCAAAGTTGTATAATGCCGCAGTCCCATCGGGCATTTAAGAACGTGCCACCACACATCTATTTCACAGAGACTGTTGTACCAATGTTGGGGGCCCCAGTACACACCCGCTCCAACTGTGAAAACTGCGCACGGACATTTCACCAGCGCATTGGCCTATTCGATAATACGTTCCTCCAGACAACCCGCACGCTCGACTCCATCATCACACCTTGCACGACAGTTCGACCGTCGATTCTGACGATATCCACTACTAGCTTCGACGAGTTGAAGCACGCGGTGACATCCAACAGATAAACAGCGAGGCAGACTTGCGGAGAATCTATCACACTCTCTGAACACTCCCGCACCGGAAACCGGTTGTCAAGACAGAGTCAGAAAGGCTGGAACTGTGAGAGGGCGCAGACGCCTGGCGCGATTAACATTCAACATGCGTACCAACAGCACATCTCGCTAGGTAGGCGCCATAAAGGCCAAATCTGACTCTTAGCCAGATGAGCTTGGTAGAACAGGTTGTGCAAGGAAAGTTGAGGAGACAGAGAGGTGGGGAAGGGGGAAAGAGAGATGAAACAAGGAAGGAGAGCGAAAGGCAATAACGAGGAAGAGAAGGAGGGAAAGAGAGACAGAGAGAGGGAGAGAGAGAGAACAAACAGGAAACAAGGAGAGCGAAGCTAAGCGATAGAACGAGAACTCAGCTTACAGTTCAGCGGAGGAATCACATCTTGACATACCTGCACACATACACACACATCTCTAGGCCACACATAAACACCAGCCAAAGTACGCGTCACTTGCCATTGCAACCAGGCTTCTTTCCGGTAGCAAACATGTGATCTTCTTCACCATTATGGTCAGCACGGTGTCACATGTTTGAACATACACACATACATCAACGTATCCTGATAAATGGCCTAGTCATGACTGTTTAGCCCCGTCAGCATGTGCGTGCAGTTTCATAACCAGCTGGTTTTTAGGCTTGGTCACTGGGGCATCTATCGCGGGGGGAATTAGATTCATAAGGTTAAACCCTAGCGAGTGCGATATTCCAGCCCGTTCCTAAGGAGAAGATAAGACGGTGGGAGGCCGGAGTGGTAGGAACAGTTTATTCTGTACAGCAGGAGTGGATAATAAACAGGAGGAAGTCGACTGTCGGATGAGCGTATGTCTGCATCCGAGTGAGGCTGCAGCGGATCGTGCCTGCCTGACTAGCTCGCGTCGAAGTGCACTTTCCCAAACGCTCACCGATGTGTTTTCTTGACGTCTCCAGGCCGACCTAGCCAATGAAAGCTCTCTCTCTCTCTGTCTTCTGGCCCGACTACTCTAAGACCTGACTTGGGCCCGGTCAACCTACTTTATCTCTCCCAAGTCAATCTATTCTCATCTTCCGTTGTGTACACAATAAACTCTTCCATCTACTCTGGCCTTTAACGACTTCTCTCCTCAGCACTAAGTAACCATGGTCTGAAGATCGCAGTTGCATGGTTAGACTCACTTAACCCCCTGCGATAAGGCATTGGCTGAAGTCCTAATCTGGTGGCAGTCAGCCCAGTGGCCACCGAGAGTGGTCTTCGTGTGAGTTGACCTTGAAACGTGATTAGTTAGACAAGAAGAGGTTATAAGCCAGACCTGACTAGAGTGCTCATGTGCGTCCCAGTCGCATGGGTCCAAAGGTTGAGTGTTGGTGTGTGCGCGTTGGCCGCCATGGGGTATCGAGTGGGGATGGACCGTACAGTCGTCGAGACCGGCGACCGGCTGCCATCACGTGACCTCGTGTGTGGCGTGATGCGTTAGAAGGGAATAGTGCTACCGAGCCACTAACGGTCTTTTGAAGAGGATACCACTACATGTCATGCCGCACAACTTATTTCCTGCTGTAATAAATGCTTATCATGCAGTCAACTTGGTCCTGGTTGATATAATGACGCTGCAAAGCTCACAGATACAAATATCGCTTTTTACTCTTTGAAATGATCCTGGTTTATGTATTTGTATGGATAAAGTGCACTGGCTTACCGAGTCGAACACTTTCCGTTGCAGCATGCTAACCCATCCTAGCTCCAGCCGTAGACACAAACATCCAGTTATCGTGTACCAGATGAAGGTGGGTTACCTGGGAAAGGAGGGTTACCCGTTAGCCAAGCTGCAGGCTACCTGGCGCGTCCATAGGTGGTGGATAGTGGCGCGGCTTTCAGTGAAGGTTAGCTGCGAAATAAGCAGGCTCCAGGGTCTGGCGAATAAGCAGTCACGGACGCAGCAGCGACAGTGTTACCAGGGCGCGGTGGGCTGAGGTCTGGCGCACCGACTGCCTTATAAAATGCCGCAATGCCCAATGACGACACTGTGACATGGCGAGCGTGAACTGCCATTAAATATGTTTGCTTGCCATCAACACCACTGCCTTGTGGTTAGGTTCTTGAGCCAAAGTGCTAGAGGAGACAACCTCGAACAAAGAATCCGAGCGGCCGTTGGGGACCCGCCTGCATTCAAAATTCCCAAGAAACCTTATGATGTCTCCTTACCTTACTACAACCACTGCTACGGCGTCCGCGGGAGCCGACGCGCTCCGCAACCCTTGTCCGGTGGTGCGGGCGAATAATGTGCAAGCTGGACTGCTAAACAAAAAACAGACACTTGGTATTGGATGCTGGAATGTGCAAACATCTGTGGAACCTGGTACTCAAAGTCTGACAGCGCACAGTCTCCATGAATATCACGTGGATGTTTGTTGCTTGTCAGAAGTCTGACTCCCCGATTCAGGCGCCCGAGAAATAAAAATCCCGGGGGTCGATTCTCATTTCACCTTGTATCACAGCGGTCCGAGTGACTCATCTGGTAGACACGGTGTGGCTATTGCCCTCTCGCGAGAAACTAACCGTGCACTTCTAGCATGGAAACCAGTCAACGACTGAGTGGTCTATGTTCGATTAAAAAGGCCATTTTACGAACATCTCGGTCGTATCTGTGTATGCACCTACGTCGGCGGCTGAACAGCAAGAGAAAGATAATTTCTACTCGCAGCTGGAGGAGCTAGCCGAACGACTCCCTCGCCGAGATCTGCTAATTGTTGCCGGGGACTGGAATGGCCGCACTGGGCCCGGTGACCCGACAAACAGCCACCTTCTTGGTCGTTTTGGGCTTGGCTGTCGAATGGACAATGGTGAGAGGATGCTGCAGTTTGCCGAACAGAACCGACTGCTTGTTACCAACACATGCTTTGAGCATCGTCACAAACATCTACTGACTTGGTATTCGAACGATGGCCGTACGGCCAGTCAGATCGATTACATTCTAGTTGGTTCACCGTTTCGCAGCTGGGTCCACGATAGCAGGTCGATCCGAGGTGCCAAAACTGGTAACGTCCACGGGTCTGACCATGTTCTCGTTCGCACGCACCTGAAGGTTCACCTCTCATCTGTGCCCAAACTGCCACGTGCGAGACGCCTTGATGTCGCAAAGCTCCGGCACACCAACACTACCGAGGCTCTAAGCACAGAAATCCAGTCCCATATTATGACCCAGGCTGACAACGAGGGCAGTAGAAAGTGGCCATCACTGAAGACATCCATCAATGGGGCAGCTGAGAAGATTCTCGGATTCACTCAGCGGCGCAGCAGTGACTGGATCAGCGGAAGAACCCTGCAGCTATCGGCCGAGATGACTCGAGCCAGGTCCCGAAACGATGCCTCCTTCCGCCAACTTCGAAAGCTGACAGCAAAGTCGGCTAGAGATGACCGGCAGAAGTATTGGTTCAAAACGGCCACTTCTATGGAGCAGGCTTCTTATCTTGGTGACACCCGAAAATTACACCAAATCATACGCCCCCGACACTCTGTGATTCTGTTTGCGATGTGAATGGAGATTTTATTGCCGACATCTCGGCCAAGATCGATCACTGGCGTGAATACTTCGAGCACCTACTCAACTTTGACAAACACCCCATCACACCCTTCCTCTCCTCCATAGCGAAGTTTCAATCCTCTCCTGCCTACGCAGTGTCGTGTGACCTCCCTTCCGAAGACGAAGTTACCGATGCAATAAAGAGGCTACGCAACAACAAGGCGTGCAGAGAGGACGGTATTCCTGCAGAACTCTACAAGTCCTGTGTCGACACCCTGGCTCCTCGGCTCCATGAGGTGATTGTACAGGCGTGGCGAAAAGAGACCGTTACCGATGACCGGGGCTCAGGTATCCTTGTACCTGTCCACAAGTATGGAGATAAGACAAGATGCGAGAACTACTTATCGATGATGCTGCAAAGAGCTTCGCGGTTGTTCTTCTCAGGCGCTTACAGTCTGTACGTGACTACAGGACACGACCCAACCAAGCCGGATTCCGAGCTGGGCGTGGATGTGCGGATCAAATATTCACACTGAGGCGCACTCTAGAATTCCGTCATAGCTACCAGCAACCGACGGCAGTTCGCTTCGTCGACTTTGCCACCGCATTCGATTCCATCCATCGTGAGTCCCTGTGGCGAATAATGGAACTGGATGGAATGCCAACCAAACTCACAGCCATGATTAAGGCCTACTATCGGTCTACCACCGCACGAGTCCTGGTCCACAACAATCTCTCTCAGGCGTTCGATATCCAGTCTGGTGTCCGACAGGGCTGCGTCCTTTCGCCTATTCTGTTTAACTACGTCATTGACTGCATTCTCGGCAAAGCCCTACATGAAGAGGACCGTGTTGAACTTGCAACCGGATGCCGACTAACATATCTCGATTACGCCGATGATATTGCGCTGTTAACCTAAAGCTTTGCTGGTCTACAGTCAGTAGTGTCGCGGTTAAATGAGATCGCTATGTCGGTAGGCATGTCCATAAATTCCGGAAAGACGAAGTTGTTCTCGAGCTGCATCCCTGACCAGGAAAAGGCACCCCTGGGGATTAATGGTCATCAACTTGAAGAAGTAGACAGCTTTAAATACCTCGGGGCGAGGCTGCTACCGGATGGGCAGAGCAAGGATGACATTTTCTCCCGTATCGATGCTGCTCGCTGGGTTTTCTCAATCATTCAAAAGCGCCAATGGATCCGACGTGACATCTCTATCGCCACGAAGATTCGTGTATACCGGTGCATCCATCCGGTCAGTCCTGCTCTATGGATGTGAATGCTGGGCTGTGCTCGCTATAGATGAGCGAAGACTGGAAGTCTTTGACCACCAGTGCCTGAGGATGATCCTGCGAGTTAAGTACAGCGACTTCAGCTCAAATGAGACAGTCCGCATCCGCTGCGATCTTATCATGACGTGTTCGTCGTCAGACTAAATTAAAAGTGAGGGATGTGAATGTCACACTAGAGGTTTTGGAGGCAGAGCTTACAACGGACGGGGGAGGGAAGGGGGGATTGGGTGGAATGGTTATGGTGACGTGACACCCTCGGCGATAGGTTGTGCTAGTGAGGGGAGGGGGGGGGGGGGGGTTGGTGGATGGGGGGCCGGGTGGGGGGGGGGGGGGGGGGGGGCTGGTTAAGAGTCAGAGAAATTCCACTTGACCGGGCACAGAGAGCCAGTTGTTGTTTCAGGCTGTGTCCAGATTAGAAGACCATGCACGAAACCCGGTATAGTGTGAGTCAAGCTCTACGTGCCTGTTTATACTAGCCGGATTCGAGTGCCAAGTTTCAAGGAATTCTCTCGCCTGTCACGTATTAGCCATTGCGATCACGTCGGTGGCATCTCAATTGAAGCGGTGATCACACTCAATGGAGTGTGCAAATACGAGTGATAAATGGTTCCGTAGGCGAACGACTGACTTGTGTTCGTTGATGCGAGTCTCAAGGCGTCGGCCTGTTTGGCCAATATAAACGCAAAGGCAACCAGCACATGGTATACGATAAACGACGTTACTTAGTTGTCCCACGGGTAGAGCGTCCTTTACTCGACATAAGCTTGCGCGCAGTGAGGTTGCGGGCTTGTGGGCAACGGAGATGCCAAAGCGACTTAGCTGCCGAGAGATGGTTTCAGATACTCCATTCATGTAGGGTAGAGAATAAAATTTCCGTGGCAATTTAACATCGTTTGGAGGGAGGTTTTGTGCTTGACCCCGACGTCTAAGGCAATTCTTGACAAATTTTGTCGGATATCCATTGGCCCGGAAAAATTTTGTACAAGTATGTTAGTTCTCTCTTGAGCAAATCATCGTTACTGCAATAACGGTGGGCCCGTTGGAAAAGAGTGCGAACACAGCTTCTTTTATTGGCCGCAGGGTGGTTACTTCTATAGTTAAGGATGATTTCTGCATTGGAGTCCTTTCGGTAGACGCTTGTTGCGAGTTCGCCATCTGCGAGTCTTTGTATCCTCACGTCAAGGAATGGGAGGGTGTCTCCTGTTGCCTCTTCGCGGGTAAATTGTATTTGTGAGAAGACCCCATTTAGACTCTGGTGCAGCCGTTCGACATCGCAAGTCTTCATGATGATGAATGTGTCGTCTACATAGCGGAGCCACATTTTTGGTTCTACAGCGTGAAAAACCTCCTCTTCTAGTCTCTGTAAGACTAGCTCGGCCAGTAGCCCCGATATGGGCGAGCCCATTGGGGTACCCTTCACTTGCTGATAGTACTTGCCATCAAATTGACAATAGTTCTTGAGACAGAGCTTAAGCATGTCCAACACGTGTTCTTTCGGAATATCGATAGGATTTTCATCTAGGTTATCCTTACGACGATGGAATAATTTGGTCAGTAATTTAGCTTTCAGGGGAAGCCGTCCAGTAGGCAACCATATAACATTATTTGTGGCAATTTTCAAGCAATAAACGCAGAAATGATTGTGCGTTAAGGTGTGAAACGTCAGGCGAATGACTTTCTTGTTCCAGCGATCGCGTCACATTTTCGAACTCGTTGACAGCCCTTTAAACGATCAATAGTCGTCTAGCCATCGTCCAAAAAGCTACAAGAAAAAAACGGGGGTAAGCACAAAAGAAGGATCCGTTGTCGAGAAAATTCGCATTCCAGAAATTTCCTCTGTTACAGAGACTGAGGTTCCAGGCAATTGGCTACTCCATCCTGTTATTGGGTCTATATTCAGTGATAAGAAAATATGCATTGTTCGAGAGGTGTCCCAATGGTGGTGGTGGAGCAGACAATATACTATTTCCCATGTCAGAAAAGACTGATAAGGCTGGACAGCGTTTACTCCAAGAAGGAGTTCTACAGGAAAGAGTTGCTCACATTCTCTTCAAACTGGTTGTTGTGTGTGTGCATGTATGCAGGAATACAGGCACTCTGCCTTTCTTCTCCGTTTCCTGCAGCCAATCAGGAAATGGTGCAAAGTGATTGGCTTCTAGCTCCAGTATGGCTGCGACCCAACCTTGAGCGAGAAGTGGATAGCGTGCGAGGCATTCGCAGAGGATCGAAGAAGAGTGCGCGCTGAAGGTTCTGACGCGCTACTATGAGGCTTGACAGGAGAGAAGAAGAAGAAGAAGAAGAAGAAGAAGAAGAAGAAGACGATGAGGAAGAAGAAGAAATCGTTGGAACAAGACTTTTATTTGCCTGGTGTTTTGAAGCCCGTCGCGGATTCCTCATCGGCGTCATTAGCAGAAAGGGGACCCATTCCTTATGATAGCCGCCATTCTTGTAGCTAGGTCACGGCTTTCCGTCTAGTTAGGCAGCAGCTACTATGCAGGTGCGAATTCGAAACGTATGTCTAGCGATGGTCGGTTTGATTTTCATCCCACGCGAACTGAAAATAGAATTGTACCCTCGCAACGACTCCTTACGCTCTTTGGTCTTTGTTGACCTTTCCGTATATCAAAGAATGGATCCAAGAACCGCTGCGAAAATCCATGCGCGTAGACTATTACTTCCGGTGATCGACAGCAGTCTCCGCCTGAGGATTTGGCACAGCAATGGGACTTGGCCTGACTTGGCGGTCGCCTACTGTCGAGGGCAAATGTTGCGGCCACACACATCACACAGCAAGGCCAAAACAAAGACGTGCGCCAAAACACCCCCACTGCAGATACTAAATTGGTACGCAAATGCACCTACAAGACGGCAGCCGCGATCACGCCGCGCAAGCTGAGAGAGAGAGAGATGGATAGACGACGAAATATCGATCGGTGGGCAATCGTGCTGTTTTTTTCTCTCGTTCAGATGCGCGCGCGCCCGCACGCGCCTTGCGTATGTGGGCGACGGTAGACGCGGCTGTACTAAGTTGGCGCACGCAATTTTCCCAGGATAACCACTGCAAACCACATGAAAGTAGCCTTCGTTGACGGCCAGTCAAGCAGACATTCGTTTTAATTCGCCGAGGGAGATGCAGCCTCAGAACTAATTATTCAGGGTATTCTAAGGTTAAAAAAGCAAAACACAACAATGATAAAACGCGGAGTCCTGATTGTCGTGCTCGGCCTTTCCAAGCCGTAGCTTGCCACTTCTACTTTCTTCGGCGGAAATTAATCCTAAAGGATTATCGGCCGTCACCTCTTTTGGTTAGAACATTTCGCGCAAAAGGAGAGAATCGGCAGAACTTTGTAAACCTTTGTCACATACGTAGTGCGAAAAACCCCAAACTGATAAATGCGCAAAACTGGATAACCGTTATTGAACAACTCGGCGGCTTCCGTTTGCTTTGAACATGCGCTACAACACTCCCACTCACCACGTTCTGGTAGACTGGAGGGGGTTACTTTAGTTCAACCGTTCAATATCATGTGGTGCAGGGGAAAGAACGCTGGTTACGTTGAAACCTTGCCATTTCTGTCATTGGACTGATGCAAAAGAGATGCGTTGTGATCCAACGGCTGAATAGAATCCTCTATTTTTGATTGTGTGAGACGGTCGAGGTTTTTGAAGGTTGGGCATACTTTCCCACGTCGAATAATTTTGTAGAGAATTATGTAGAAATTCAATGCATATATTCTCCTTCGTAATTCGGTATCGTAACTCAAAAAGTCTATCCAAAGACTTGATGATCTCCAAAGGGAGGGGCTGTTTCAGACATTTCAAGCAAAACTTCCCAGGTGTGAACTTGAAAATAGTAATTAATACAACATTTAATGGATCCATAACATTTCGGGAGTGCTCGGCAATTGCATCCACTCCCATCCGTTGAAGGGTAACGAATGAGAAAAAAAACGAAATTAAATTGGTACAGAACGGTCACAGGTCATAGTCACTAAGGCTAATTAGTAAAGAAGGAAAGTTAAAACAAGGAAAAAATGGAGTGAAAATTATGTTGGAGGAACTTGACGCTCGGGCTGGCATGTGCCCGGCCGTGAGGGCCGGAACCCCACGTGTGAGAGCAGGGGTCATCACAAGCGTGTAGGATACGAATATGTCCGGACGGATAGTAGATGATTGAATCTATCCCAATGATTATAACCTATTAGATAAGATAATCTGTGAAAGACCAGAATGTTATGGATAATTTAATTAAATGCAGAAGGAGTAGGATGTGAGTAATAGGTGAATGATTCCCAGACGAGTGCAGTCCAGCCATGAGCGAGCCGGATTCCAGAGTCGAATTCTGGCGGGGGTATTCGTCGGGTCTGGACGTCTGCAACCGGTCGTGAGGTTGCCGGCTCCGGGAGTGTCTGATCGTAAGCAATCACCACACTAATGTCCTTTGTGAACTGGCCTTGGGGAGTGGTTGGCCATTTAGGCCAGACACGTCCGTGACCTTCATCGGAGGTCTGACACCGTCTGGTGGGCATGCGCTGGTGGACACAAGAGACAGACACAAAGGAGTTAAGTCTAAGACGGTTAACCCTAACACCTACAATCTTCCAGGCCCTGGTTCTTTCGGAGATAGGAGAATTCTTGGGAAGGTGGAGTATACGGAACAGTATATTGTTAACAGAGTTAGGGGAAAGTTGTCAATTGGTCTTGCAAGGCGTCCGACCGTGAGGCCAGTGGGAGAGGCCGGCGTCGCCACGACCGCGACGCGCGAGGCGCAATTCCAAGTTTCCTCTGACCACAGTCCTCCCAGGCGGCCGCCGAATACTCGCTTTGTCTCGCTAGACTGGTGGTGATTGAGTGCACAGCGCAAGGTTGGTACTAGGCGAGACTGGGTGTGTTCGTAAGTGGCTCAGACCATTGAGCGAGAACGGACAGGGGGTGCCGGCAAGTAGCGCCTGACCGCAGGCGGCGGTAGGCGGGCAGGCCAAAGGCGCCATCCGTCAGATCCTGGGTTCCAATTGGCTTCTAGGGCCACTACAGACATGTGGCCTGAACCAGAGTCGTGCGAGAAAATAATGACTTAGAATATGATGTCCACTACAAGCGCCTACAAAACGGCCTTTGTGTGAGTCTTTAGGTATTAAAGCTAAGACGGTTAATCCTAACAGCTGCAAGCTTTCAGAACCTGGTTCCTCAGGAGATGGGAGAATTCTTGGGAAGGCCAGAGTAGAAGGAAGAATTTATTGTGTACACAATGTAACGGAGAATAGATGGAGAGAATGTTGTCTCGCTAAGTAGTGTGTCCGTTCCCTATTCGGGTCGGCTCCGGAGTGATGAGGACATCGAGCGTCGCCGGCGCATGCTTTGTTCCGGCGGCCAATGAGGCGGATTATGTCTAGACTCGCGTGGGCGCGCGACCTTGAGATGGACTGCGATTGGCTAGCGTGTGCGCGCGGTCACGCTGTGACATACGTGCGCGTCGGCCAGGGGCAGTTAGCGCCTAGCCCCAGCAGGCGGTGAGCATGCAGGCAGGTTAGAGGCGCCATGCGTCGGCGGCTGGTCTTGGGTTTTAAGTGGCTGCAAAAGGGCCACTAGAAGTCAGCCTCAGGGAGATGATCGGCCAGACCTGGTGAGGCAAGCGTTGGTACGTACGCACGTTAGCCACCGTGGGGGATCGAGCATGGGCGCAATTTGCAGCACAGGTAATTGGCTATCCCTCGGGCGACAGAGAGTGTCACCACGTGTCCTCATGTGTGGCGTAACGCGGGAGGAGGAAAAGGTGCTACAGAGCCTCTTCAAGTCCTCCCTTCTAGCGATTAATAACGGTATTTCAAGAATACGAGCGAAACTGTGGATTACTTTTTTTGATACAACCTAGACCTTGAAGAAGATTTGTTGAAAGGCTTTTAATATAGTGCTGGTTGTGCCAATACGGCAGTCCAACATAAGAGTGAGGAAAATAAACTGTTTTTATTCAATTTTTTAATCCGTGTGAAATGCGGTTCCACCTAGTGCATTTTATACACCTTGAGATGAAAATGCGAACTATGGTTTCACCTTCTCCTGTAAGAAGAGAAGGAAATGCTACATGTTTAAAAGTTTGCTGAATGTCCTCGTCTGGTTGACAAACCATACGCCCAGTTCTAGTTTATGAAGACTTCGCGTTAACCCCGAAACGTTAGAACGTCCTGCTTCCCTATGCTTAGGAGGTAAGGACCGACTCCTGTTGAAGGCCAAAACGATGTGTAGTTACTCTTGCAACTGTTCCTGAGGAGCAGCATAGATTAACTGAACAGCGAAGCGTCAGTAAAAGAAGTTGCAAGAAAACATACACGCCTGAGTGAGTAAAGGTGAAACTATCTCGATTTCGAGTTGTATTGACTCACTCCACGTGGGTAAGCATGTCCGAAGGCCCACTGCTGCTAACGCGTGCGTCTGCACTGAAGGCGGCCTCTGCAACAACCAATCACAGATGTCGCAAAGGTTGGTCTCTCCTGGCGGCGAATAAGACGCAAGCATGCCTAGGTCGATGCAGTCTGTCCGACCAATAACCGTCAAAGCAACCAGACAATGACTGTTCTCGCTGCCGCTTGCAGGCCTGCTGCTAAAACCCCACTTGGACTCGACTGGCTCGCCTTGCCAGTTGTATGCTTTCGAAGTCAAATCTCCGTCCATCTGTCCGTCGTTCTTCTGTGTACACAATATACTGTTCTTACTACTTTCGCCTTTCCCAAGACTTCTCTTCTATTAAGTAACCATGGTCTGAAGATCGCAGTTGCCTGGGTTTAACTATCGCAAGGGGTTAAGAAAGTCCAACCGTGCAATTGCGATCTTCAGACCATGGCTACTTAGTGCAAAAGAGAAGTCGGTGAAGGACAGACTAGTAGGAAGAATGTATTGTGTACACAACGGAGAGAAGAATAGATGAGAGTAGATTGACTCGGGAGAGCCCGTACGCTCAGGAGATCGACTGGATCCCAAGTAAGTTTGAGAAAACTCGGGGTAGTAGACAGAGAGATGGAGAGCTTTCATTGGCTAGGTCGGCCTGGAGATTTTGGGCAGCGAGGCAACGTGCGTCATGCACGCGTGCAAGCTCCCCATCCGTCGCCTTATAGATGTGGGAACTATGATTGGCTGATCGAGACCTCGAGAAACCGCATCGGTAAGCCTTTGAGAAAATGCACTTCGACGCGAGCTAGTCAGCCAGGTACGACCCGCTACATAACTTAACCACCTGCAATAGAGTTCTGTTCTCGCACACCTAGTCAATACGCGTCACCGAGTCGATCCCAACGAAGACTTTCAGGTTGTCTACTGAACACCAATCAGCTCCGCTAAGGGCCTACACAAGTGGGTGCTAGCAACAGCCGAGGCAGTGACTACAGGGTTAGTGAATTCAGTGCTGTGCTGTCAGAAGACACTTATGAAGGCGCTTTTGCTGCTGGGGTAGATGCTGACGTTAAGTGGCGATCGCATGTAGTCCCACCCCCACCTTCTGGCGACCGTTGTTCACTCCGCACACTTAGGTGAGCGTCCTTCATTTATTTATGACAGTTATTTATGGACTAGAGGTATCCTCCTTAAGGGCATCGAGGCCTCTGCATGGCACTCGAGAGAGAGAGGTTTACCTAAGAATAAATGTCCCATGCAACGCGGTTCTTTCCTAGCCATAAACATGACCAATTTCGTGTACGCCATAATTTTAGTGGGCAATCAAAGTGTATTGTCAGTTCAGACTTTTGCATAAACGTCTCATCGATAAAATACGTACATTGGCATTAAGGTGCTAGTGTGCGCTGAAAATAAACAGTCGGGTCGTATCAGGATTAGTATATTTGAGGGAGCTGAAGGTGGATTACCTTTGAATTCCCTATTTGTGCGTGCGTGTTGTGGTATCAGAAAAATTAGTATCTCAGCTTATTAGAGAGGCTAATCGACATAAGCCAATGAGGTGGAATATAGTTAAAAAGGGCAGACAATAAAAAACGGTCGTTCTTGGTGGGGGGGGGGGGGGGGGGGGGGGGGGGGGGAAGGGTGATAGCAGAGGTCACCGGGATAATCACCGAAGTGCAGAAGATGCGGCCAAAAAATCCCTTGCTGATGGCAGGGCCCACCGACAACGTTGCGAAGGCAGAAATATCCGTCAAGATTGTCAAAAGTCCGCTGCGGGTTGAACCAAGGGAGAACGTTTATGGGCCGCGTGGACTATGGTCGCAAGATTCAGCTGCTGCGACCGTTGACGGGGTCATCACACTTCGCAGATGAAGATGTTCGTATATTATACTGAGCATATCAGATTATTTGCGTCATCTGACGAAATCTTCCCTCTTAATGCCAACATAACGGCCACGGTCGGTACTGCCGGTGTCGATGGGTCGATAACGAGGAAGTTGTCAAGCCAAAATTCAGGGAGACAGGGTTTATAGGACAACCTATACGAGATTAAGGGAGCATACAAGCGGTCCAGAGAGTATTGACGGCAGTTGTTCGATTAGGTCGTTCCAGCCTTTGGTGTTTTCAGCTGCGACATTAGTGCGTGTGTACGCCTGAGTTTGGGATGGCACGACCAACCGTTAAAGCCTAAATTATCGATTGGCGTCACGGCATCGACAAGCAGTGAGCTGAAGAGGGGGTCGGCCGTTGCCGTCATGCCGATTAGACCGCTACAATACTGTAGTGACATTGAACTGTCTGCTTGTTTTACTTGGTTAAATATACCTTGCATGAATTTAACACAACTTTTAAATACTACGTTGAACAAGCACATGCTTCTATCTGCAAAAGACTTTGTCCTTATTTACTAGTTCGTAATCGTTGGGATACTCCTTTCTCAGATTCTTGGATAGACTACTTAATATCCTACAGTACCATAAACTGTACGTTTGCTTTACGTCGGACGTAGATTCATACTTTCCACCACTCCCCTTTACGACGTTTTGGGCATTGTAAGGACACCTGATGCCCAAAGCACATAACGTAACCCCATTACCCCATAGAGGCAGGACAAACACCTATCTGAAGAGATAATTTTTCCTTTCCAGTTTGCTTGTAGATATTCCTATGAAAAAATGGAACGCTTATGTGCACCTCACCGCCTTCCTCTTAGCAAAATAGGGTAACAGGTGGCTTTATGTTAAATTTGAAGGAAGTTAGGTTGATAGTTGGCGTTACTGTAAGGGATAAGACACGGGACTACATGCAAGGATCGACGTTGTGGATGTGCTCAGAGCACTACAATTATCACGCCCGGTTCCGTATGGGAAGAGGGGGGGGGGGTAAGACCAGTAGGAGCTGTTTACTGTATAGATAAGCGTAGTTGTGGTCTGAAGTCCCGACGCGCGCGTCTGTCTGTCTGTCTCTCTGCTAGCGTGGTGTGGTGTGGTGTGGGCGTGAATGCAAAAAGGCCATGCGAGAATGAGCCACTGACCGCTTAATCAACTGCTGGGCCAATAGCAGACTATAGCACCTGTTATGGGCTGTCCCAGAGACAGACAGAGGAGTGCAATCGCATGATGGTTTGCGGGCTTGGCGCCGGCGCTACACATATACTCTTCCTGTAATTTAGCGCAATGCCATTGGGATTACGGGATGCGTGCTAATTCCAGCAACCTGCCTGGGAGAGTAGGCGCACAAGCAATTCCAAAAATTATGAGTTTCTGAAACCATGATAAGGAAAACAGATATTCAGAAAGAAGTCACGTTTAAGGACTCCCTGTGGGAACTGGACGGCGCGTTATTTCGAACCTCGAGGTTTTTCTATTGTTAATTATTCCGATGGACTTGATGTAGAGGACAACGAACCCTTGGAAAAATTGCCTGTCAACGAAGATTCCTGCCAAGAAGACAATTAACGTGTAGGGTTCGTAAAATTTATGGTATGCTATGTACGGTCATAACAGAGAGATATCGCCTGGACACCATGGGTAAATAATCGTAGTTTCCGTACCCCAAGGGTAAAAAAGAGCCACGAGTAATAACCTGCGGAGAAGCAGCCAACTACAGCTTAAGAGGTGTAACTAATAAATCCCTAGTCCCAATATTTTGTCCTACGGAAACGGTGGTTATAGGGGGTTTTGTGCATGGGAAATAGGACAGGAAGAGAAAAAAGTTTAAGAAGTAAGTGTAAAGTGGAAAATCTAGTTGAATTTGTTTCCCGCAGCGGCTGGAAGTAAGTTGTTTCGCATGTAAATTGAAAGTGTGCGCGGCGCTTCGCGCCGCGGACTATACTAGTTTAATTCCAGGGTAGTAAGTTGGAGCTCAGGCAGGTTGAAGTAAACGCCTCCTAAGTACCATTTCTATTTTATTTTCAGGAATTTCAAGAAAACTGCATTTTGATAATCAGATTTTTCCGCAATACGTTAAACTATAATGTAGATTAGGAAAATCTACATGTTATGAAGGTGGCACATCAGCGGTTTCACCCTCTAATAACGCACTTTGGAATCCCCAAGGAAGAACACAATAAGAAGGGCGTACTATGGAATTCACCCGGAGGAGGTTTTATTGTGTAAAAAATGCGGAGTTGCTGTCAAGGGTAGCAGTTGCCACTGAATGTCCTCGCATCGGCGGGGCTAGCCCGGGCAATGGGGAGCGAGCTAACGGTGTCCTCGCAGTCCGCGTTACAACGCACTGTCTGAGCGGTGACAGTGGCTTATAAGGGCTTGCCATGCGTGTTCGCTTATGGCATCATTGGACGCTTGGGATAAGGCCACGCGACCAGTTGGCAGGCACGCAGGCTTGCGTACATGTGTGTCTTCTCTAGATGTTCAAGTCATCGCGTGGGCGCGACCCCGCAAATGCATATGACCTTGAAGGCAGCCCGCATGTTGAAAAAGATATCATTGTTGCAGTCGGCGGCAGACAAGATGCTTCAAAGGAGCCCGCAAGGCTGCTAGCATTTGGTCAAGCTACACTCTTAGCACTACAGATGTACATCTGTAGCGGGTCGTGCCTGGCTAACTAGCTCGCGTCGAAGTGCACTTTCCCAAACGTTCACCGATGTGCTTTATCGACGTCTCGATCAGCCAATCATATTTCTCGCATCTATGAGGCGACGAATGAGGAGCTTGCACGCGTGCCCGACGCGAGTTGTCTCTCTGCCCAAAATCTCCAGGCCGACCTAACCAATGAAAGATCTCCCTCTATCTGTCCTCTGGCCCGACTACTCTAAGAACTGACTTGGGCCCGGTCAACCTACTGATCGGACGTGACTCTCCCGAGTCAATCTACTCTCATCTATTCTCCTCTTCCGTTGTGTACACAATAAAGCCTTCCATCTACTCTGGCCTTCACCGACTTCTCTTCTGC
>JAYGXS010000005.1:53658343-53715528 GCA_036362985.1 Ligula intestinalis
GTGTGTGTGTGTGTCCGAGTGGAAGTCAGTCAAGTGTCTGTGGGATACGATGTGGTCCAGCCAGATAATAGGCGATTGAACGTATCCCAACATTTATAAGCTAGTGAATATGATAAGGCGTGAAAGGCCAGATTAGTAGGAAGAATGTATTGTGTACACAAGGGAAAGGAGAGCAGATGAGAGTAGATTGACTTGGGAGAGACACGTCCGCTCAGTAGGTTGACCGGGTCCCAAGTGAGGTCTGAGAGTAGTCGGGCCAGAAGACAGAGAGAGAGAGCTTTAATTGGCTAGGTCGGCCTGTGATTGGTTGGACTACGTGTTGTTGGACACAGTTGATAGACAACGTGGGTGGCCTATGCCTCGCGCCAGTAAGTCCGGCGAGCTTAACGACCTTAACGGCGGATTGAGGCCACGACCGGAAAGCCATACATCGGGACGCAAGTAGTAGACTATTGCGACGGATATGATGTGCTAGCCTCAAAGTTTGATAAACTTGTCGACGTGGTAAAAAATATGCAGGAGTTTATGCTGCCGACGCTCGTTTCAAAGGAGAAACTCGAGGAAAAAAAAGGCATGAGAGATTTTATCCAGCAGACCCACGCGTCAACAGAAAACCTGACAGCTGCCGAGCTTACGTGTAGAACACCTCAGAAACCTACGAGTGTACCTATACCTAAAGTACAGGCCCCCATAGTTGACCATGCAGCCACAGTGGAGGCTAATTCGAACACCCCCGCTGTGGACAACAAAGGGACGGCTGGGCCACCACCAAAACCTAAGGCTCTCATAAAAAATTGCAAGACTGTGCCAACACCTAGCGTGAAGGTGCCTAAAGCTGCCGTGCCTGACCTCGCGAGCACCCCTAGCGACAACAGCAAAGTCAATACTGGCGAAATATTGACTCCAGCCAGTCCGAGCTCGAGGCCCACTGCCAGCCCAAGCTCCCAGATCGCAGACACGGATTCTGAGGCCAACTTAGAGACAGTGTCCAACACCGAAATGACAACAACGAAGGGTTTGGCTTCCCGAATACAAATAGCAACAGAAATGAGGCCCATGCTGGGGAACCATCTACATCGGCCATCCCGAGCTCGAGTCACACAGAGGCCAATATGACAAACACTGCAGAAAAAGTTTTCCAAAACCCACAGGGACGACAGCACTGTATTATTGTCCAGGGCCTAGAAGAATGTACTTCAGTCAGTTCAGACCATAACGCGGAGGACATGGCATACTTTAACCGTGTTCTAAACGATCTGTTCGAGCCAGGTTTGGAATTTCCAGTTATGAAAGCATTTCGGATCGGAAAAAAACCTGACGAGGCCACAGGTACGCCGCGACCACGACCTCTAAAAATTGGGATGCAAATAACGAACACATTAAACTGATCTTATCAAAAAAGACCAGCCTTCGCCTGTCACACAAAGAAGTTTTTTTTTTCAGCCGGAGTACTCTCTAGCGGAACGGCTCAAACGTCGGGAACTTGTGGCAGAATTACTTTCGAGAAGAAAAAATGGCGAGACCAGCCTGGAAATCTCGAACGGGAAGATTATTCACAGGAATATGAGGTTCTTGAACCAACCGATAATACTTCGAACAATGGCCTGAGCGTGGCTTACACAGCCGATGTCAAACAAAGTTCAAATTCCACCGAGACAAAATTAGTCAAAAATATGTCACTTAAATTCTTCTACACCAACGCACAGAGTCTGTTGTCCAAGTTAGATGAACTGAAAGTGCAGATACATGACCTTTCTCCCGACATTATCTCTCTGACAGAAACCTGGCTGTCTGAAAACGTGGATGACCGCGAAGTGGCACTACCTGGCTTTAATCTGTTCCCAAGAGATAGAAGAGGGCGCCAAGGAGGAGGAATTATAACTTACGTCAAACATGGACTGCTAGTCTCGGAAAAAAACAGAGCGGTTTCATTGCAGAACCGAGGCCATCTGGCTTGCTATAAAGGGGCCGGAATCACCCAGCCCGGAAGTTCTGACCGTGTACAGTCCGCCTAGACATGAACACGAGGCTGACACTGGTCTACTAGAAGAGTTAGCGAGATTAGCTGCTCGGCGCGACATCTTGATTATGGGAGACTTCAATGCCCCGCTTATCGATTGGGGCTCAACATACGCACGAGGTCTAGAGCAAGCATTCGACTGGCTTTTACTAGCTCTGACACTTAATGCATCTCTCAGTCAACACGTTCTATTTCTCACCAGGGTGCGTGAGGGGCAGCAATCAAACTGCCTAGACCTGGTACTTACGAAATCGCTGGACAGCATCGACGAGGTGCAATCTCTACCTCCTCTAGGTAAAAGTGATCACATCGTACTAAATTGGGACTATTCTATATTTTCGGTACCCGAACAACCCACCAAGGTTAGACGGAATATTTGGCGTGGTGACTTTGATCAAATGAAGGCCGAAATAAACAACATAAATTGGGAATTGGTTTTTTCCGGCAATCTAGCTGATGATTGGGGATGGTTCAGTTAGTTATTGCATACTCTCCTGAGAAACCACTGTCCGATTACACGGAAGAAGCTAACCAACAAACCTCAGTGGCTGACTCAAGTGCTGAAGAAAGAGATAAATAAAAGGGGGAGATTGTTAGGAAAGTATAGAGCAGACAGAAATCCGGTATCCCTAAATGCATACAAAACGCAGAGGAACCTCGTGAAGCGACTTATCTTCAAAGCGCGCAAAGAGTTTGAAAAAGATTTACTAAACCGGGCAGTTAAAAATCCGAAGCTATTTTATGACCACTTAAGCAAGACCACACGAAACCGGGACCCAGTTCCCCTTCTGAAGGCAAGCGACGGAACCGAAATGAGTGAGGATGGAGCAAAAGCTGAGCATCTTTCACAATTTTTCAAATCGAACTTTACGAATGAAATCGGATTCATCCCTCCAAACTATGGCTTAGATGATGGTCCAAAGATTGAAAATGTGGCCTTCGCCGAAGCAACCGTTCTTCAGGAGTTAATGGCACTAAACGACTCGAAATCATCCGATCCCGATGACATCCTCCTAAATTACTGAACGAACTTGCTGAGGAGCTAGCCAAACCGCTTTCTATGTTTTACAGTACCTCGTTTAACGCAGGTTGTTTACCCGCCGATTGGAAATCCGCACGGATCACACCGTTGTATAAAGGTGGCAGAAAGGTTTCTGCAAACAGTTATAGGCCAATCAGCCTCACTTCGATCTGTTGCAAGATTATGGAAAAAGTAGTAAAACGAGAGCTGATGCGTTTCTTAGAATAGCATAACCTTCTATCGGATGCGCAACATGGGTTCCGCAGAGGCAGGTCCTGCGTGACGAACCTGCTCCATTGTTTGGAACGCTGGACTCGGGCAGTTGACGGAGGCAATCCGCTTCATGTAATCTACATCGACTTCAAGAAGGCTTTTGATAGCGTCCCACATCAACGACTTCTGCACAAACTCAGCCAAATAGGTGTTCGAGGAAATCTGCTGAAGTGGATTCAAAGCTTCTTACTTGGCCGCTCCCAAACTGTCCATATTGGTGACCAGAGGTCAGCAGACGTTGCAGTCGAGAGCGGTGTCCCCCAAGTCTCTGTCCTTGGCCCTATACTGTTCATTATATACGTCAATGACTCCGTCCGTGAACTGGACTGCGATGTGGCTATGTTTGCCGATGACATTAAGATTTGGAACGTCATCAGAAATTCAGCTGACGAAGAACGTTTGCAGATAAACCTAAACCATCTTCAAACTTGGTCTCAAGACTGGCTTTTGCCGTTTAACGAGAACAAATGCAGTATCCTACGAGTTGGCCGACCCAGCTCTCAGAACCCCCTGATTTACAGCCTAAATGGCATCCAACTGCAAGAAGTGGACGCGCAGAAAGATTTGGGAGTATGGATCTCTACGTCTCTCAAGCCCTCGCTGCACTGCGCAAAAGTAGCCAAGTCTGCGATGTCCGTCCTGTATCTTGTCAAAAGGGCTTTCTGTGCCTTCGATAAAGACTGCTTTGCTAAGGTCTTTGGAACATTTGTGCGGCCGAAGTTGGAGTTCGCAATGCAAGCATGGAAACCCTGGACCGCGAAAGACCTAAATTCCCTCGAGAAGGTCCAAAGGCGCGCGACCAAACTGGTCACCGATCAGAGCTTTGTACCCTACGAAAGACGTTTAGCTAATTTCTATCTATTTCCATTAAGTAACAGACAGCTATGTGGCGATCTGATACAAGCATTTCGTATAATGCGCGGGCAGGACTGTTGTCTTCTCCCTGGCGACTTCTTCGAGTTAGCAACAACGACGAACTTAAGAGGGCATCTCTTCGAACTACGCATAACAGGGGCCAGACTAGACACACACAAGTTCCTCTTTTGTAATAGAGTCGTTGAAGCTTGAAATGCTCTCCCCGAGGAAATTGTTATGTCCCCATCTGTGGATGCATTCAAGAGAAATTTAGATTTTCATACCCCAAATGCCCACTAAAATTAGACCTGGTGAGACTGAAATAGTAGATATATAAACATGCTACTCACTGATTATCAGTAATATGTTAGTTAAGAATAACAAGAATTGTAAGCGTCGAGTCCACCAAACGTTGTGATCCGAGACTACGCGGATTCGTAAAACTTTTCCCATTTCAGGCATGGAATGCTCTGCCCGCGGACATTGTCATGTCGCCATCTGAGCACACGTCAGACGCATCTGTAGGCATGTTTACGACACTATTAAGTTAGAACAAATAGCCACTGAGCACCCGAAAATAAACTGCCAGTTGCCGAGTGCAAATCGTGGAATAATCACATTATAAAAACGTACTACTCGCTAATTTTCAGTAACATGTTTGTTTAGAAAACTACCGGTTGGATTTCTACTGTCAATTAGTAGGCAGACTCGTTAAACCAACAAGGGTGCACGATGGGCGCACCGCCGACACTTGATGAGGTTCGCGTGACCTCCGCAAACTTCTCTTCGTGGGACCCTTGGCATTATGGCGAAAACCGCGATGAACTCTCCCTGACATGCTTCAAACACTTTTAGCACAGGCCATCCACTTCGAATATACTCTACTTAATGTTCTAGAGTTAAGTTAGTATAGTTCGCGGCGTGAAGCGCCACGTTCACTTATAATTTACATGCGCAACAAGTTTACTTTAGATTATTTATATCTAAGTTCAGTTTTCAGTTCATTGTTATGTTTAAAATTTCTTTAGTTTTCGATTGTTTTTAAAGTAAAGCCAGTTTAGCCCACTTAAGCTTTCTTTTTAAATCAGTTGATTTTAGTTTTAGTTAGTTATTATGTAATTTAATTGTTGCCCAAAATTTGCAAATTTGCACATTTTAATTACAGCCCACTTTGTTGCTGACAAACCATAGGGCATTTGAATAATTATCCCCGAGGTCGGCCAAACTCGGGCTGTTCCAGACTCGCTGACCTGCAGATAGTTGACCGAGTTCCGCTCGCGAACACACACTTGCGTCCAGAGAGGTGCGGCTGCCCAAGTGCCGGCTGGAAACTCTACCTCTTGCTCGACGTAGCATGGACCACTCTTGGGGAATGAAAACGCGCTTGGATTTACACGGAACGAGGTGGCATTCAGTGGGAGAGTGGGTATATCAGTCGCCTGGTGTCTCAACCAGAAACGGCGGATACTCATTTCCAGAGACCAGTGTGCATTTACAAAGTTCGAATCACAAATACACAGGGTGGAATCCTACTTTGGATGCCAAAAGTTGTTTAAATAATCTTATGTTTTCGCAACAAAATTGCGCGCCATCAATAAACACAGAAATTTACTTTTAGTTTTTTCTTTCTTATAGTTTATTGAATTTGAGATATTTAGAATTTTTTTACTTACCTATGCTTCATAGTTTATAAGGTTTCTTGATATTCCTGAAAGTATTTTTTGTGGTGAAGGGGTCGTCCATTTCAACTTACCTGAGGTTCAACTTACCGTTATAGAGTTAAATTGGTATAGTTCGCGGCGCGAAACGCCGCGCGCTTCTTCAATTTACCTGCAAAAGAACATAACGCTAATTTATTTTATTTGGTTTATTTAACTTATTGACACTTAAGTTCAATTTTTAGTTCATTATTATGCTTACTATTTTTATTTTACTTTTAGATTATTTTTTATTGAAATAAGTTTAGCTTCATTTAGATCATATTTTTAAGCAAGTTCATTTTAGTTTTAGTGAGTTACTTTTTAATTTTGTTCCCTCTAAATATTTGCAAAATTGCACATTTTAATTATGGAGCACTTTTTTGCTGACAAACGCTAGATCATTTAAATAATGACTCCATTTTTTATACTTGCATAAACTTCACTTTTTTGTTTATATTTTGCCTTCTTTGTATTGTCGAAACTGGATACTCATTATTAAACTCGGTTCTGTATTGCAGAAGGATGGGGTTTTCGCGTGCTGATCTGGTACCTAAAGTAGGATCCTAACATATACAATTCACAGTTTGCTTTAGACACGAAACCTGCCCGGTTAACGTCGACTGGACGGCAGTCGTGCATCCTACTGAAACATGAATTTCATCGATTGTTTGGACCTCGTGTCTACCCGCGGGATTCTAGGCCGTGTTAGTTTTGATTTTACTGTGGATAAAGCTACATTTCATGAGTGAAAGAGGAAAAATCTTTCTTTGTCAGCAGCATAGCACCGAGAGAAGGAACTCTTTTTCGGCATAATCAAAATTTTCAGCGATACAAGTGTTTTTTTTTGAGCAAAAAATTGCCCCAGACCATGGATGACGGTAGTCATATCGAGGTGTGGAACGCGTTTGAAAGTCAGCAGTATCGAAGGGACACGTGGCGAAGTCGTCAGTAAAGAGTGGTGTGTAGGCTATTAAGGTTAAACCTTTACGGCTGAGATCTTCCAGGCCCGGTTCCATAAGAGAAGGGGAGAAGTCTTGGGGCAGCCAGAGTTTTAGGAAGAGTGTATTCTGTACAGCTGGAAAGGAGAAAAGATAGTAGTAGGTTCGAATATCGGAGCACACGTCCAGCCGCGAGGCGAGCTAGGTCCGAAGTCATGTATAGCGGCAGCCACGGCCTTGAGGTCTGTCCAGACGGATCGAGGTCACGCCACTGTGGGCTGAGACCAGAAAGGATGAGACACGGTGCGTGCGTTCGCTCGCGCATCAGTTTGCGCCTGACCTGAGGCATGCCGAAAACTGCCTTCACGCGAGATCCTATGCTCCGAGGGGCATCGTCTGTGGCATCACGCGTTAGGAGGGACTCGGGCAGTAGCAACCACTAAAGTCCCATCTCAATGCTCGCATTTTTTAAGAAGGGTATGCAGAATCTCATATCAATTTGATTCATGCGCACAGCCCATCTCCATATCTCAGCACACTGTGCATGTCTAGAATTGTGTGCATCCCTAGGTTCAGCAAGTCAAATAACTATCTACTTCATCGGTGCCTACCAATGTCCACATTAGCGAAAGAGCGACCACCTTCGACCTAAATTAGCAATATTGACCTTCTAAATGTCCTCAGAACTGCATCTACGAACTTGGAGCAACTCTGTAGTCACCGCTAGCGGCCCTGGTGGGAACGCGTGATCGCTAACTCATCAAGCCAAGGCTACAGTCGCGATGACTGCTCTGTTCACCCCTCACCCAATGTCGGGTGCGACCTACTAACATGTCCATGCTGGTGCGTAACCTCGCGCGGTCCAACCAACCACCTTCCAGGCTGCATGAGACAAAGACAGCTAACGGTGGCCGCTCGAATTTTTGTCCCCAGACATCACTTCGGGCTATGCTGCTCTAGCGGAAAGACGTGTACGCCGACAGCCAAAACTCTGACAACCTATTCTTCAATCCTTCTGTAGAATAAACTCTTCCTACCACTTTGACCTTCCCATGACTTCTCTCTCATCTCCTAAGGAACCAGGCCTGAGAGATTGCAGCCATTAGGGTTAACCTTATTAGCCTTAACACTGCGCGACAACTCCTCCGGAATAGATCTCTTTAGGCTCGTTCCAAAAGTTGATGTAAGTATTTGAACGGAAATTCATCAGATTTAGCAAAATAATCGTGTAATATTCAAAAACTGTCAATAGGTGGCGGTCAGTAGTGTAAAGGGTGACCCAAAAGTAGGTCGACGCTTAGTAGGTGTGCACTTTGCATGTTCGACTGAGTTGAAGTTGCATTATTCATTCCTAAAGAAGCCGACGTCGTACACTATTCATGTGCTAATAATACGGATTTGCGCATCGTTTATAGTGGTCTGGTAGAAAATCGAGTCTGGCTTTTTGCTTGCTAGGCCTATGGACTCGCCTGACGTAGGTGGAAGTGATAAAAAAAGCAAACAGCATATATGAGACGCGTTTTTGGTCTTCAGCGTCACTTGGATGACTCATCGTGCTTTCTCCTGCCAAGAGTTTATATAGCCGCGCGTGACAGTCATTTCCCGCGCGTGCTCTTTTTCCATCGTCTGTGAATGCCGCCTACGCTGCCCGCGTTTCTCGGACAAGATCGAGTCACAGTCTTGGCCCTATCCGCGCGAGGGCTCTAATCAGGCGCACCTTTCCTTCATTGGCTGTAAGCAACGACAAGGCAAGCCATGGCTCCAGTAATCCCACCCACCCACTCGTTCGCTTGCTCGCTCGCCCGCGTGCAAACACAACACAACAGCTGTAGTGAGAAAGCCGCGAGCAACGCTTCCCTGTAGAGCCCTGTTAAAGACCTTTCGCACATTAATAACCGTGCAGCCTAATTAGTCGTCCCCGACTTCTGACTTGGGGGACCCTTCTGTTATCTGCCCCACTAACAGTTCGATGCATTAATCTAGAACCAGCCGCTGACACCGTTTTGTAGATAACTGCAGCTCCGTGTATGTCGCTACAGGTTCACTAGATCCAGATGCGAACTTGCAGCTGATTGAAAATGCAAACTGCGATGAGCATTCAGTTTGTACAAAAAATTAACAGAAATTTTTGGAAGTTTGTCCAGTATTCATTCCTATCCGAACAAATAAGTGAGACTGGATTACCTATCTCTATTCGTTTGACATCGAGTTTGTTGGGCTTCGCGCAACTGGCAGTTTGGGCTACTCTCCACAGAAGGCTAAAAACAAACAATCAAACACCCGCAAATTAATAAACTACGGAGTAACACAACATTGCATAGGATACAATACTGCCGTCATCACCGCTGGGCAGATGAGTGCTTAGATGTTAATCGATTCGAACGGCATCTTTTTTTACACGTGACTTTTCAGATTAATGTTCAAACACATAAGGGAACGGATACTTCACGCTAAATAAACTTCAGTATATGCAGGATGTAGTCACTATACTCCACATAATCATGGCAGACAGCGGCTCTCCCCATTGGTGGCGGTTGTCCTTTCTGTGATATTTGTTTGATAGCTGGTATTTGTGTGGTTAACGGGTGAAATTTAACGACCCGCGCTGGATGATGTGTTTGTAGTGGCCCTTTTGCAGCCACTTGGAACCCAAGACCAGCTGCTGACGCATGGTGCCTCTTACCTGCCTGCATGCTCACCGTCTCCTGGGGCTAGGCGCTAACTGCCCTTGGCCGATGCGCACGTATGCCACAGCATGACCACGTGCACACACTAGCCAATCGCAGTCCATCTCAAGGTCACGCGCCCACGCGAGTCTAGACATCATTCGCCTCATTGGCCGCCGGCGACGCTCGATGTCCTCATCACTCCGGAGCCGACCCGAATAAGGAACGGACGCACTACTCCACGATTCAACGCTCATTCCAACTATTTCCATTCAATTGTGCACACAATAAACTCTTCCTTCTACTCTGGCCTTCCCAAGACTTCTCCTATCTCCTAAGGAACCGGGCCTCGAAGATTGTACGTGTTAGGGTTAACCGTCTCAGCCTCAACTCCTATAAGTTCTGTAGTGGCCCGCTAACGCCAGCTGGGAAACACTGATCAGCGGCACTGCGCTGAATCACCCTTTCTGCGACTGCCAAGCTGCTAGCCTGCACGTGACTGTCCGCCAGACGCTGACTCCTCGCGCCTTCGCCTGCAAGCATTGCGCGCCCACGCTGCCCGTCTCAAGGTCGAGCCACTACCGCGAGTCTTGGCATTGGCCCCATGAGAACCAGAGTGCACAGGTTCCTGATTGGCTACAAGAACGGAGCATGCGTTGGGCTTCGGACAAGCCCATACGAACTCGTCACTTCAGACGCGGCGCTGTGGCCGACGGTTTCTCGCTCGTCTGACGGACAAATTCCACCTGCCTATTCTCAATTCCTTCTGTACAGAATAAACTGTCCAATCCCAGCCTCCCATGACTCACCTTCTTCTAAGGAACCGGGTTTGAAGATCGGAGTTGCTAGAGTTTAACCTACTTAACTCCCTGTGATAGACTCTCCGGTTTCCTTGTTCACTTTTTTGCGTTAGTCAGCAATAAAGTGCGAATTCTGAACGAATCTCTTGGAATAGGCCGAAATGAAAGGTTTTGAAAGGTTCTGCTGGCAACAGTTCAGTTAAGGTCATTCAAAAGCTCATTTAAGTAACTGAATATTTGCGCGCGATAATTAAAATGGTCCAATTGGACACAATCATCGAATCTATATCAACTCTACATAATCTCTATATCAATTCTATATAATGCCTATGTCAACTGAGTGATGTAATGGCATAAGATCTGCGAAAAACTTGTTTAGGCATTTAGCTATTATCAGTGTGATCAGCATGGTAAAGCAGTAAATATCAAGAAGCTAGTTTATCCAGAGCAAAACAGTTTTGAGTTATCGGGTTCTACTACCTTCCCCAGGGAACACCGTGACCATTTGCTCGGGCATCTCCTGAGATGTATTTTTGACGTGCACGCTTTTGTTATATAGGGATACCTATTTTATTTCTAGTTGCAATTTGTTGAAGTGCAAGTAGTAAGTCTTGAGCGAAATATCCTAGCAACGGTGATAACCAAGCAACCGATAAATAATAATGTACAGAAAAACTAATCAAACTTTGACTAGAATCTTTGAATAGAAAACAGCCATTGAGGTATCGGGCATGGTTTACGAGGGGTATAACCCTAATCTACTTAATACGCAATGACATGTAGGTTTTCGGGTGAGAATGGTTCTGGATACCTGCGTCAATGAAATCGGAGAGCAGTGCTCAGGAAGCGTAATTTTTGCCGTTATATTCAATGTTTTTAAAAAGTAACTTTCATGCACATGCAAATACTTGCGCTTTGAGACGCGCTGACTGGCAGACACTTGACTGACCTCCACTCGGACACTCTCACATGCGTCCAGGTGGTCGCGGCTGCCCAAGCACCACTTGAAAATGCCCCTTCCCCCAACCCTCAGCTGACAGAGCCTGGTGGATGTCGTTATAAAGTTACACCGCGTTTATACTAAAGTGGCAGATGTTGGTTGAGAGCCAAAATGTGACCGAGTGCACGCACTATTCGGGGAAATGACTAACTGTAAAGGGCACCATTGAGCCCACGAACAGCTACTGCGCCCGCCTACGTTTGCGTTTGCTAGTTTATACCTGACGTCAACATAAAAACTGTCAGGGATACAACAGTTCTACTAATTTAGCATAAGTACAATATACATACATAATGAGCACATATACAATAACCTACCATAGTTTGCTTTACGAGAGCTCATCGCATGCACCAGTTTCTCAAAATAATCCTAATTGACGTATTAGCCCCTACACGGAATCCCGTCTGTAATTTCTAGATTTATTCACAAATCTATTTGACGCGTACATTTTTGATGTTAGAGAAGAATGCTGAAGCAGTGCGTTTTAAAGTAGACTTCCGAAGACTTCCGCTGCTAGTGCTTAGTTAACTAGGCAAGCAACTTATTCCGAGTACTTTTAGAATCGGCTTGGAATTTTGACTTTGGGATACACCTTTATTAAGGAATTTTACGAATGTCCTAGAAACAAACATAGCCGAAACATACTTGGTTGATGGTATAGGAGAGTTTGAAGCAAGATGTTCCCGGAGAGAACTTGAAGATGGTTATCGCTGTAAAATTTAATGGCACAATAAATTTCGTGAGAGTACCTCAGTTACAACCACTCATTGCATTAAGGTCCACGAAGGAGAAAAATACGAAATTTTATCTGTACAGAAAGGTCACAGGTCCGAGTCATGTATAGAAGGAAAGTTAAAACGAAATGGGAGGGGGAAGATTGGGGCAGGGTAATGTGCAAATCTGGGTCTTCCACATGGAAACCTGGAAAGGTCAGTACTTACATTTTCTAAGTTTCATTCCCATTCAATGGAAACGTAACCTGGTATGTAACCTTTTCCAGAGGACTAGAAAAATCTGTTCTGTGGATACTTTGGACGTAGAATTAGGGTGTCGCAAAGCCACTTTACTGAAGCGTGGATATCCACCCCAGTTTATAGACAAATATAGTAAACCTCTACGACCGAAAATGAACGAACATTTAGCTCCTAAGAAGCCAGTATTTGTATCCTTGCCCTTTAATGGGGATAACGTTCTAAACACTATCAAGAGGCGCTTGCTCAAGACCATAGAAAGAACCTATTATGCCGCTGAACTCATATTTTGCTCTCCGACAATACCCTTGCCGACTCCTTGTGTTAAGGTTGCCTTACCTTTGCACGCCACCTCTAACTGCGTTTACGAATTCACATGCACTTGTGGATGCAAGTACATAGGGCGCACGCAAAGACAATTGGCAGCCAGAGCCAAGGAGCACCTGACTAGCTGGTTATTTAAGCAAGAAAACCGTTCCCCTCGTTCCTCTTTTACGGAACACCGGCTGGACACGTGTCATTCGGTAGACCCTAAAACTTCTTTCCGAGTTCTTTTTCGAGCACGAACATCTCGAATCTTCTGTTACCTGGAGGCTGCTTATATTAGACGCTCTAAATCGGACCTCTGCAAACAGTTGGAGCATGTGGTTAACCTTGCCTTACCTTGGTAACCACAGGCCCCCATAGTTGCACATTCCCCTACCCAAATCTTCCTTAAAACTCAATTCCCTGTTTCCCCCTCTTACTTCGTTTTAACTTTCCTTCTATATCTGACTAGAACCTATGACCTTTCTGTACAAATTCAATGTCGTATTTTTCTCATTCGTGGACTTTAATGCAATGAGTGGTTGTAACTGAGGAGCCTTCACGAAATTTATGATGCCATTAAATTTTTCAACGATAACCATCTTCAAGGTAAAGAAAAGGTAGGCGTCGACGTCCGACTCTTTCAATTATCTTTTAACTTTGTGGCCATGGGCCTTATTATTAGAGTATATCGTGTTCCCTTTAAATGACAAAAGTGCCTTTTCTCCCCATCGCAGTGTACCGAAACAAGCTATCGGTGTACAATTGTTGCACCCATAGAAGTCACCAGAGAAAGTGATCGAATAAAGATAGCACAACCTTCTTCTAGGAGTGGGGCAGCATTAGTAAGAGTATATGCGATAGTGAAGATTTTCATTCAAATGACTTTTTACTTCCAAAAGTCATAGTGCACCTGATATCCCTTGCTATTAAAGCCAGGTAAATGTCAGGGCGGGAGATTCGAACTTTAAGGAAGAGATAAGGTTCCAAGTCATGACAGTGGCCTTCGCGTGACATATAATAACCAGCGTGATCCATCCAGATGAATGAAGCACCGTCCTTTTGAAGGTAGCTTCAAGCAAGCAGTACCGGTGCCTCTATACGGAGATCCGCTTGGGTGCTATGGGCTTGCACGTACTGCGAGGTTGCATCAAGTGTTTTACCTCTCGCCACTGCTTGCGGTATTCATCGTAGTCCGAGATATACTTCTGAGACAATAGAGCCGCCATAGATTCAGGTTGATCGCTCAGTTCCTTCTAAAGGTGGGGAAAAGAATATACAACTAAGAAAGTTGCAAACCTAGGAACCCAAGAAGGTAAAGCGCAGTGCCAAATATCTTGCCACTCAAATTACTTTTACTTACCAAATCCGGAAATTCCAAACCCGAGTACTCGGTCTGCAGCATAGATAGAGGACAAATTCTAATCCGGAATCGACAGTAATCCCAAGACTGTCTTTCATCATTCCTTCAATTCTCGAAAACGAAGTGTCGAATATATACACAGTTAACCTGTTTCCCTTTTCAGATCTCGAAAGATGTCCAGGCTACTGCAGATTATTCCATCCATAAAAATAAGCTTACTACCTCTTAGCTCACCTATATTTTGGTATGGTAAGCAGTTCGGCTGTCGAGAACTACTGAATTTAGTGCTGTCCCGCGGGGAGTTCCCAGCAATGGCTTGCATGTGAAGTTATTAATAGTGAAACAGCCATTCACTGCATCTACCTCTTAATCGCCTACGCCTCCTCTACCCATTTTGTAACGATAACGATTCAAAGCTAAGACGACCAGAAGTAGGCCAGGGTGTAGTGACCGACAAAGTAAGGCAGCCCATCTGTACGTGAAACGCACGGCTCGGTCACAAACTGCACACGTGCCAGGCTACCCTTTGGGCGGGGAAAGCGATCTCACTTTGATAGGAATGCCATAAAAATCACATTGCGAGGGGGTCATTGCATCTTGATCCTGAGTCTCGAGTTACAATGTCAGGCGATAACCTCCCAAGTTACGATGAACATCATGTCGTATCCATCGTAACGAAGAATATGTGGTGACGCAATCAGCATAGACGATAATCGCGCGATAATCGGCTCACGTTGCCTGCGAATGCACATGTACTGGCCGCCTACACCCGTCTGTCTAGCCAATCACCTGTAAAGGCCGACCCACACAAAGGTTGCTCCAGACACTCTGGCGATTCCCGCGGTCACCTCATTTCAGACGTGGCAGTGTGGCCGGCGGTTGCTCTCTCGTCTGACAGTCAAATTTCTCCTGCCTATTCTAAACTTCCTTCTGTACAGGATAAACTTTTCCTTCAATTCTGGCCTCCCATGAGTTCTCTTCACCAAAGGAACCCAGCCTGAAGATCGTAGTGGCTAAGGTTCAACTTACTGAAACCCCTGCGATAAATACGCCACTTTTCCATGAGAAGAAGATTCGATCGCTGGGACAACACTGTTATTCGTCTGACGTTTTGATCTCCTTTACGGATTCTTCATCAGAGACAGAAGCAGAAAACAGTAGCAGAAGTGAATGAAACTTGCACATGAAATTGCAATATTTATAGGACGCAGTCATTACTACACACATACGACAAAAAAGACCATTAATGAGAATTGGCCTCTTGTGTGTTGATGGCTTGATTACCAGCGTGTGGGCCGTGACTTGCTCAACTTTCACCACGCGTAGTGGAATGGGACGTGATGATTACTCGGCCATTTGGTTTTCCGGTGTTGGTGTGAGACGACGTGGTGGCTTGTGCGTTCCCCAAGTGGTGACTCGCTTTAGCCAAGTTGAGCCTCAGTACCGTCTACAAATAGTGCAAATTCCTGTACATGCATCACTCGTTTCTGCTGAAGAATTCGCGACGGAGGTCAAAACGTCAGGCGGGTAAAAAGTGTTGTTCCAGTGATCGAAGCTTCCGGTTATCAACATGAAGAATTTAACAACTCCAAACGACTACTTCGAAATCTAATTATGTTTTTTTTTCAAAAAAAGAGAATTGTAGCGACCTTGTATTCTAACACATGTATGTCCCGCATGTCTGGCTCTCGGGCTCGACAACGCGTGCGTGCCAGACCTGTCAAGGTCATGAACGTGTCTGGCCTCAATGGCCAATCACTTCTCAAGGCCAGTCACTCCCGGAGCGGCCCGCTCATGACTGGACTTACACTCATCTGGGATTCGCTTACCCATTACTCATGTTGAACTCCTTCTTCACTCAATTAAATCATCCCTTACACTCTGGCCTTCCACAACTTTTATTATCAACTAGCTCATAACCGTTGGGATAAGTTCTATCGTCTAGTATCTGGTCGGACTACTTCGTATCCCACAGCAAAAAAGAGCTACTGAAACTGACCTTTGGGAAGTTCAAACATGTCCGAAATTCGTACTCGGGGTTGGAGATGCCAACCTTGTGTACACGTTTGTTGTAGTCTGTGTAACCAGCTCGGTCCTCAGGCAACTTCCCTGGTATCCATCTGATCTTCTTTGGTAGCGGTGGTGGTGAAGTCTGGGGTATCTTGGTCGGTAGTTTCTGGTATCGGATGGGCTTCTTCTCGATATAGGCAGGCAGGCGATAGGTGTAGTCCTCGCGGGCGGCCTCCCTAGCCAGATCATTGAGATGGTGCCGCAGAAGATATGGCCACTGACAACGCGGTGGTGGCTGAGGAAGTTCTCGTATCGGCTCCTTCTCCCGGAAGCACAACAAATCTTGTCGGCTGCCTATGCGGGCCACTCGCACTAGATTTGTCTGTGCCGGCCGATAGTCCGCAACGTCGGCAGGCGTATCGTCACAAACAATGTCACCAGGCTGGACAATATCGGCTGGATCAGTGCCATCTACTGCACATGCACAACCGGGGCTCTTATGCCTGCTGGGTTCTGGAACATCATGATACATCCAAATCACACGGACTTTATTTTTCATCATCCTTTTGGTCGGTGATTGTTGCGGAGCAATCAGGAGCCCTAAACGAAAATATAGGGCAAAGTAAGTCAACAGGTAGACGCTAGTGAGGAAATTAAAAAAATAAGTAGTCCAGATGAATCTGCAGTAGATATGCCAAGTCAGAGACTGAAGAGTAGCGGGTAACGGCCATAGAATTTCAGATAACAACGCAACTTAGCTAGAATATTTCTGCGAAGCTAACTTTACAAGGCTAATAAGACTTTCTAAGGACCACGCTTTAAAGAACATTGAGCATAGGTCTGCATTTTAGGAAAAATCAATTGAGTTGCAGTTTTAAAAACAACAATAAACTACCATAGCTTCATTCGTAAGACTTTTAGCAGACATATATTGCCACTCCTAAAGGAAACACAACTGACGCGGATTAGAACCGTACGTAGTTTTTACTTTTGTATGGGGCGTTGGTTAGAAAAGTTCTGTCTTATCTTGATTTAGCTCTTAAAAAGAACTGTTTAATTGGCTAAAATATAACTAACACGCGAGTTTTGCATGTATTAAGAAAAAAATGCAATGTCTTCTGTCGATATGAGTAGTAAACAGGACAGGTATAAGAAGCTTCCGACAATTTGTGAATGTACATAGGCACACCAAAAAACTTGATGAAATAAACATAATTTTTTGTCAGTTTCGTCATCTTTAGCTTAAGAAGACATCACGTCGAAATCTGAGGATAGTAGTACTAAAGTATAAAGGGCCAAACGATTGCAGCTCCGAGTCAGCCAAGAGCTTAGACGTTATACAATAAAAGGCGACAAAATGAAAGTGAACCATGAAAAAATGAGTAGGGCCGCAGAAAGCTACTCCTATGCAAGCAAGAGAACCCATATGAAGAGGTATAATCAGCAGGTTTTTCATGCTATCAAAACCAACTACAGTAGTCGCCGGCCATTAAGTCCACCTCGGGCCCAGACCGAATTGGGCTTAACAAGCGGCGGGCGCACTAACAAGAGAGTCCTAGTTCTTGATGAGCAAACGCAGGATAGGCACTTTACATTACATACGTACTGCATTATGTGTAGAGCTTGATTATGTACATGAAAAGAATGCCGTTTGTCTGTATTTTACGTAATAAAAAAAAAACAACAAACAAAAAATGATTTGCGACATATAACCAGTTGCGCACGCAGAGAGATGAGAATTTCACTCTATCCTGTTGGCAAACTGGGCTTTGTAGCCAGCGACTGGGCTTATTAGCCGGTGGATTTTGCTATGTAAAATTCCGTCCTAAGCTGACTTGGGCTCAATACGCGGCTGGGCCTATTAACTGTGGGATTAATAACCGGCGACTACGGTACTAATATTGGAAGGACCCAGAAAAACTAAGAACCAAGCAGCGATCCGGGCAAAGAATATATCGTAAAGAATAAAGGAGGAATTCATAAAAGCGCACAGTTAGAAATAACTTCGCAGTTAGTACTCAGAGGAGAGCATTTAAATACGAAATTTGCTTCTACTTCGATCCGTCTTGGCAAGCCCCCCTACAACACCCTCACCTAATGGCGAAATGAAAGCATAAGAGAGAGTTCTAAAGCGTGATCAGAGAAGGCTAGGGAGAATTGTGCGCGATTAGGCCTCAATGGGTATGTTAATAACTAAAGGTTAGAGTACTGAAGGCAACAAAATGCATCATAGTTTTGAGTTGAAAACCGTTTCAAACCAGTAAGGAGGAATATTGGCATGTCCGGTGTTTGTAATCGGACATAAAATGACTGAGAGAATACTTCAGTTATCGTCATGCTATTTATTTTGGAAACAAAATCACATGACACGAAATGTGATAACAGTCAGTTGGGCAGCCATTTGACGGGGCTTTAGTTCCACCTTATCCAACCTTATGAGACCAGATCTAAACACAGTGGAGGAAGAGGATGTACAGGTAAGCGCACGATCTGGGGACCTGACAGTAGACAGCCTGTCAATAGAATCGCAGGACAGCATGATCAGTCAGTCACCATTTCTTTTTCTTGACTGGTGGATTAGTGTTGAACACCTTCGGGACAATAGGCTTGCAACTGGCTCGTGGTTTCATCAGGTTATCGACTTCTCGCCACTGCTTCCGGTACTCGTCGTAGTCCGCGGTGTATTTATGTGCCAACAGTTCCGCCATGGAGTTGGGCTGGTCATCCAGTTTTTTCTGGAGGCAGAATAATAAATAATGAAGGAGAATGTTCACTGTCCAGTTTATTCTAGAGGCAAAATGATAAATAATAACGGAGAAGGTTCGCTTTCCTGGTATTTGCATCGAAATTGCGCAGTGCTCTATGCACCGGCGCCAATTCGACACATTGGTTGACTTAATTCCCGCCCGTGGATCAGGCTTCAATCAATTCCCTGCTCGTCTTGTTTCTGGTACTCGCCCAAGCCGAAAACAAGACGAGCAGGGAATTGATTGAAGCTTGATCCACGGACGGGAATGGAGTTAACCGATGTGTCGAATTGGCGCCGGCGTATAGAGCATTACGCAATTACGTACAGTCACGGTCAGACGTCCGTCACAGTTAATTGGGCCCGCACCCTCTATAATCACCCCATTTTTCGTTGCTGACGTGGCCAATCGGTGCCCACGCCAGACAGTTATCGATTTCTTTACGTTAAAATTTTAACTGTTTTGTACACATAGTATAGCCAGCCACTTTTTTGTCGCTGTTTCCTCTTCTCTGATGATGGACTCTTGCACGAGTTCGAAAGCTCAGAGGGATAAAAAATTAATCCGGTATTCGACTATTCTTCTTCTTTAACGAAACATTTATTAACTAAAAGTTTCCAGCATCAGGAAATGACTGTTTCCAGTTAAACCGTAGGTTACGGTTAGGTATAGGAACTGAGTAATTAGCCGCCCAGCAGTCCTTTACTATTAGAATGCATAAATTTCTCCAAAAAGCCACGTTAAGAGATTGGGTTCTTACTGGGGGATATGAGCGAAGCCCACAATAACTTTAAGGAGCCTTCTGCCAATTGAAATTCTACTGATATATTTTGAATCAAACATTAATATGATAAGCATTGGGACATGCTGCAGAAAAGATAGTCTTATTTACGTCATTCAAATTGTTAGGCTGGGATTTCTTACAAGAAATCAAATAATGTGGGACGGTTGAAAGCAGACTTTATTCCTTCGTAAATCCACAGAGAGAAACCTATAAAGTATGCACAATCTGTATACTCAATAAAATCGGTGACTGTCTCTGTGTGTGTCTCCGTTATCATTGGCCGCCGGAGTCAAGTTGACACGCCTTGTGCGCCTTCGACGCGCGCATGTTAGTACCACGATCACTTCTTCGGCACGCATTCTCGGTCGCCTGTGCGTGTCGGTCTCTACGTCGCTCCCTCATTCTACCCTGCGCGTGAGGATTCAAGCGACACCCGACGTGAAATGCGGATGTGAATACGCCACGGGGGAGGGGGGGGGAGGGTGGGCGGGGGTGAGGAAGGGGTCGTCGCGGCCGCTTGAAACGTCACCCCCCGCCAATGTAGCAAGGGCTATAACCGTGTTTGCACAGCTGCTTCAAATTCACTCACCGTAAACAAAGCATCCAAACGCCACCGACACCGTTTCAAGAGGTCGACACCTTGCGTCCTCACACCTCCAAACAAACCTTAAGACGATGACCACGGGACGACATTAATTGTCGGACTCATTCCCCTCTCACCCCCATTTCACTGGTCCCCAATTATGACTAGAATCTGATGCCCATGATCCCTCTACACCTCTCTCTCCCTCTTACCCCTTTGTTACCACTGGATGGGTTGAGCGTAAACTCCTTGAACTACCATCACTTGGACCCCCCCCGTTTACTGACGCGTAAGTTGTCGCGGCCGGTTGAAAGACCGCCACCCCCTCCCTCCACAGCGATGCGGCTAGCTCTTAGGTTAGGTTGAATGGCCTACCACACAAATCCCTTCTCTTTCAATCAAACCTTTACAAACTATCATTATGGGCAACAGTGATGACGTCAGGCATGTTCTGAACACAAACAACTCGACAAACGAAGATGGGCTGGTGACTGAGGGTAACGTTGTTAACTAACTTCTTTCCTACCTTATGTTATTCTGTTTAAAATAATAAGCTATTTGTAGGTTCTACCTCATTAGTTAGAAACTGAATTAGAGTAGCCGCGAGAACACAAGTTCAAACGAAGGAACAGAAGAGACTTGCCAATGTTAATAGACGTTCGCAAGAAACACAGGCAGAGAGACGGCTTCGTCTGGAGACTAATGCCATACGTCAGCGATATCGACGCTCCAAAGAAACCGAAGGTCAAATACTGCAAAGAAGAAGCGAAGACGCGATTCGCCATAAAATTAACTTCTCCCAAGAAACCGAGGTCCAAACCTTGCGAAGGAGAGAGCTAGGTAGGTTAAGAGATTCGCAACGTCGGCAAAACGAATTGAACAGACGTAGAAGTGCACGTCTGACTATGCAAGCATCACAGAGAGCGGATCAACGCCCAAACGATGCTGGAAACTCCCGTTTGCAACCGATTCCCATACGGTTTGGCGACTCTGGCCCGTCGGTTGCTTCCACAAAGCCTCACTTAATTACAACCCAAGTCTTGGTTATGCGGAACATGTAAATGTTTCCATTGGGAAGATGATAGAAGGTTTCGGACATTGTCAGGCGAAAAAATGGACTGGTGAGACGATCGGCATGTACTGCTCCAACGGCAAAGTTCTGCTGAATAACTTCCCTCACCACAAGAAATCCTTCAAACATTGCCTGCTAGTAATACCGATGCCTCGAAGAATTTTCTTTCTAATATTAGAAAATACAACGGTGCGTTTAAAATGACCTCTTTTGGTGCCAAGGTTGTTCGTGAGGTTGGATTTATGCCTACATTAAGGTGGAAGGCCAGGTTTGCCACCAGGTTGGATCGTTACTACCTCCTCCTGATGGCAAGCCAAAATTTCTACAAATATATTTCATAGAAGACATAAATCTACAGGCTCAAATCCGATCCCGAATGTACCCAGGCTTAAAGCATCATATAATACTGTCCCTTCAAGACATGCTACACCAGCGCAACAGCTACGTTAACAGTTTCAAGTCCACCCTGGAGATGCACGCTTCCCTTACTGCACTTTTGTAATAGATGCCGATAAACGTCTTCGTGAAGATTAACAACGAAGATTTAATGCTCCCGCATGCAACGAGGTGGCCGTCATTATGTCAGAAACACAGCACGTCAACAGGGATATTGTCTTGAGAAGGAGGGACGATAGGTTGCAAAGGATATACGAGACACACCGTTCATACGACGCCTTACAATACCCTCTCATGCATGTTAATGGTGAAGACGGTTATCGCTTCGGTACACCTCAAATTGGCACCCGTAAAACAGTAAGTTGTAAAGCCTTCTACTAATATCATTTTATGCTTCAGGAACGAACTTTCAACCAACTTTGTCGATTCAAAACGTTGTTCCTGCAATTTGCTGTTGATATTTTTGCCAAAATGGAAACAGAACGCCTTTGCTATTTCCGCACACACCAGAAAGAACTTCGCGTGAAGCAGTCGTCGCTGACGCTCCTTTTCAATAACGATTACTGCTTCCGTTGTTGGGTAGAAGTTGTGAGTTGAATTGCCCCCATGATCTATGGTTAAAGTACAGAAATGATATGTCGGAAGACTACCGACATCAACTACAGTTGCAAAATGCCCATCTTCCCGTAGACTTCAATGCCGCCATCTAAAACATGGCACTCATTCACATTGAAAACACCTTGGTTGAGATGGGGGGAGAGCGACTTTAAAGGCATGGATTTCCTCCTTTTGACAGGAGCATTGGGAATCAGCTTCCAACTGAAATTCAGCGGAAAATTTGCTGCAATGTTACGGAGCTGGCAGCATACGTTACTCTTTAAATATCAAGGATGCTGGTCGATCAACTTCACGCATTCAACACTATTATTAACAGTGTCCATAACCGCAGTAATGGCGACCACGTTTTCTTTTTGGATGCGCCCGGTGGAACTGGAAAAACGGTCGTCATTCAGCTGCTTTTTGTTGAGCTGCGCAAAGAAAGCAAAATTGTTTTGGCTGTTGCATCGGCTGGTATAGCAGCGAAGTTACTTCCCGGTGGCCGAACTGCTCACAGTACCTTCAAGCTTCCTCTAAGGTTACCTGATGATGGTACCGCAACATGCCACATAAGCAGAGGTAGTGGATCATCTGAATTGTTGAAACGGTGCTCAGCTATAATATGGGACGAGTGTACCATGACCAACCTAAATGCACTGGAAGCGGTAGACAGAACTTTGCGTGGTGGCACAGGAAAAAACATTCCGTTTGGTAGCATCACAATTGTTGTACCTGGTGATTTCCGCCAGACACCACCGGTGATTCAAAGAGATACCAGGAGTGACCAGGTAAAATTCTGCCTAAAATATTCACCGCTATGGTCAACGGTGAAGACATTAAAACTCACGACCAATATGAGAGTTCTCCTGCACAATGCCCATGAAAACGACGGATTCTCCACCAACACCTTGAAGATTGGCGAAGGAAAAATTGACAGCGATACTACTGGAAACATCCCTATTAGTTTGGTTGCAAAATTGCTGAGCAGTGACGAAGATCTTAGAGACAAAGTTTCCCTGATCTCCAAAATAACTTTACCGACGCAGAATGGCTATGCGAACGAGGAATTCTTGCTCCGACCAACAAATTCGTCAATTCCATTAACGACAGAATTATTCGTTTTCTTCCAGGTGAGGAAAAACTTTACAAATCATTCGATACGACGGTTGATCCTTCCGACTGTGTTAATTATCCAGTTGAATTCCTGAACAGCTTGGAAATATCTCGTGTTCCATCGCACAAACTGGTACTGAAGGTTGGCGCGCCAATTATGCTGATGAGAAATATTGATGCACTGCGGCTATGCAATGACACTAGGCTAATTGGCAAGCGACTTATGTCATACCTTATAGAGGCCACAATTATGATCGGTTGTGCAAAAGGGGAGACTGCTTATATCCCCCGCATTCCTATCGTGCCATCTAACACCGTTTAATTTCCGACGACTACAATTTCCCGTGAAGATTTGCTTCGCCATGTCCATCAACAAGTCCCAAGGTCAAACCTTCAGGGTTTCGGAATTCACCTGGAAGAATCGTACTTTTCCCACGGTCAGCTCTACGTTGCGATATCTCGAGTTGGCTCGAAAACCAATTTGTACGTATTGGCACCCAGCGGCGTTACGAGAAATGTCGTTTACCCAAAAGCGTTAGTCTGACGAATCTACCTTCCATCTCCTTACTGTGCGTATTGATCCTTATTTCCTGCCTTCTCATGATCCCGTATTTCTCACTATTGTTTAATTTCAAAATTCTGCTCTCTTAATGCCCGCATTTACCACTTTCTGCCACATACATACTCATTTAATCGCTCATATTTTAATGCCACCTGTGGACACGTTTGTGATGCAGTTGGACAAGCATGAAAAAAGATGTTCTTTGTAATGATGCTAGACTAATTATATTGGCGCTCGGCAGCAAGTAAGGTTTGCCACCAAACTTCTCTGGCAGAAATTTCCTTTAAAAACAATACAGCTCGCTACTTTTCAGTACTTTGTTTACTTAGAATAACTGTTGACGATCGTTGGGCTCCGTGCTTCGATATCTGGTCAGCAGACCCGGTAACCAGCAAGGGTGTACGATGGGCTCAACTCCGGTACTCAGCGATGTTCTCGTGCCCATTGCGATCTTCCCCTCATGTGACCATTAGGGTATTGATCAACCGCGATGGCCTCCTCCTGACATGATTCCAACACTTTCAGCAGCAGGATATCCGATTTACATATACCCATCGCCTCTCCCCCCCTCCCGGCTCCAGCCCCACACTCGAAAGTTTTTCTCCTTAAAATCCCGCAAAATGGCATTCGAAACTTGACTTATGGAAAATGCCTAAGGAGTCTTTTTACTGTCTTCCCCTACCCAACGCTGATCTATTTCTGGTAGCACCACAGGTCCTGCATCATAACTATATACAAAGAGGGAGTTCAAAGGTATTTACCTATGACTTTCCTAAATAAAGATGAAATTAACTGGACATAATCAGTTTAAGAAGTTCTCGTATGCGGTTTGCCTACTTAAGGGTCAACAGCATGTAAGGAAGCCCAAGGCGAAGCCGGGCTTCCGCGCTAGTCTGTATAATAAGTTTCGACTATTTGACTTCTATGAATAGAAATACAACAACCGTCATCCTGTACCACTGAAGATCAACACCAAACTCAATCACTTCAAGGATATCTGAAATACAGTGGGCCTTCCCATTACTTATCTTCCTGGAAATTAATGAAGTAGGCAAAATAAGAAATCCTTTCGGCTCATACATCTGCTGCTGGCTCAAGGTTCTTTTTGAGAAACCATGCTCTCAAAATCTATAGTTAACAGTCTCACAAAGACACACGGACAGTTCCAGGGTTCTGCGAGGTGGCCCGCCGATTGCGGCAACGGTAAAAGGGAAACACTTTGTTTGCCAATACAAGCGATCACGCGTGTTCGGCAATTCGCGTCTTGAGAAGTCTGCCAGCAGTGCGGCGAAATGATGCCAATTCTCAAGTTGCAGCTCATTTGACGAGACCCGGCCACACGTTAAAATTTTATGAGGCCAAAATTCTCGCAAGAGGTGACAATCGGGTGAGCCGAGAACTACTTGAGTCATGGCTCACGGGCCCCCAATCCATCAACAAGTGCAACCATTTGCGCAATCCATATTCAATCCTGAGATTCAATTTGGCCGAAGCAAGTCGTCCCTTGAGGAACGGGCAGGCCACCGCCTCATCGTATGCTAACACCGGAGAGCCAGACAGCCGAGCAATCATCATGCCCAAGCTCACCGCCCGTGATGAAAGTTCAACCAGTCAGAGCCCGCGTGCCGCCCGACAAGCAATCCACGCGCAAGAAGGCAATTAACGTTAATTGTTGTAGTAGGTTTGCAGTAATGACTGTATCCTATAAATACTGCAAACGTCTTTGCATACTTAATCTTTCTGCTACTCATGTCTCTGATGATGAATCCACGACGGAAGTCGAAACGTCAGGCAAATAAACATATTGTTCCAGTGATCGAGTCTTCTTCTTCTCAAACACTTTGTTTCTTTAAAAAATGCAGCCTTATTGTAGAATTGGCATGCGTATAGAAAGCTCAATGAGAGGACTTTGTAGTCTTGCCCTCCCGAGATATTAAAGATGTGGCTCATGGTAGAAAAAATCAAATTAAATTTTTTGAACGACTATCTGATGGAAGAAAGATAAAGGCGAGGGTTAGGTGAAGTTCACCTCTCCTGAGATTTTTTCGGTAGGACTGCCTTTAGAGGTCATATTTGCTCTTAACTTATAATGATAAACTACTTTTACATTTTCAGTACCCATACTTTCTTTTTCTCGTTGAATACCGCCAATATAAGATCAAACTTCCATAAATAGGCACCAGTTGCCTGAGCAACATGTGTTTATTTTGATGGAACTCAGTAAAATTATAAGTGGCTTTAGTTTAATATTCTCTGATCATTTTCAACACAATTAAATATTCATTTGCACTCGTTAATCAAGAGTTAAATACTTAACCACTAGTTCCGTAAGACATTCGCATGGGAGAATAGATATTAAGGCAGCCCTACAAGACAGTTTTGACTTTTTAAGGGAATATTCGCCCCTCGTAAAATGGCTATAACTAAAAGGCATAAAACTGAAAAAAGAGACACATTAAACAACAGTTTCACGAAAAAATGTCATACAAACGTACCTTTGGAAATCCTACACAACTCGGGGTTACATATTCACGTCGAGCTATTCCAACCTTATTCAGCCGTTTATTGTACTCGGCATAACCGGGTCTTTGATCTGGTAACTTTCCCTTCTTTATCTTGTTCTTTTTTGGCAGTGGTGGCGCCTCCTGTAGTGGCGGTGAGGGTGGTTTCGCTGTCGGCCGTGACATGGAAGTCATGTAGCAGGGCACCTTGAAGACGTACGGCTCCTTCTTCTCTCTCCCAGTCTGGTCAGCAAGATTGTTATCCTCGAGGTAGAACCACTGACAGCGTGGCGGCATTTCCACATAGCCGCGATCTGGTGGATTTTCTCGGAAACACAGCAGGTCCTTGCGGCCACCTATCCTGGAGAGTTGGATGTAGGGTGTATCAGTAGGACGAAATTTGGGCAGCACCTCCGGTGGGCCTTCTTTGGGTTCAGGCATTAGGCCCATGAGCGGAATCTGCGAAATGGGCGGCGCAGGCGCGGGACCCGTGTGCTTACGCAGGGGAACTTCATGGCAAAACCAGCCGACGTCCCGCTTACTCTGTCTCATGTTTCCGCTACTGTGAAAATAAAAGAGGACAACGGAGTAGGCATACAATGCTCAGACAGAGTATTTAAATAGAAAAGGGCACCTGCGAGACAAAATATATTTACGGATTTGTTAACAGGTCATTTCAGCGGCTACACTAGAGTTAGCTATCGCTAACTGACGACGACTAATAAGCCGGAAGTAGCTACCCTAGCGCGCTTGTCTTTGTCAGTAATACCTAAAAATAAGCGTTACTCAAACTTAGTAAGTAACATTGCTGTTCGCCTTGCAACGTACACTGGTCCGTTGAGCAAGCTCGCAAGAGCATCAACCAGGATTGGTTTGTTCTGAAATAGATCAGTGTACGATTGCCACTACAAGTTGAACACTACTACTCTTATTTCCCTAGTGTCTTAACTAGAGGTAGAATAATCAAATTGGCTGTCCAGCAGTCCTTTTATTCAAATGCATACATTTTAAGCATTCTTTGAAGTCCAGATAAGAACTAGGTTCTTCGAACATGTAAATGTCGGCCTTCTGGATGCAAACCATCGCAACGGCAAAACGTTGCAATTCCCCTCTGGAAAGTTCAATGACATCCCGGTTGACTAGAGTCTTAAAGTTGAGGTTTTCTCGCCTTCCATGGTCATCCTTACGACGAAGTTGGGTATTTACGCACCCCAGATGGCTTTGGCTATTTTGTCAACGCACGGAGCCTTTATAACAGCCTTCAGGTTGTCTTCTAGTATTTCCGTGAACTAGTTTTGAAATCCTGAGCCGCGAAAATGCATAGGAATTTCTGTCTAATCCATTGCGTTCTTATAACGGCCTAAATTAAGCTTAATCCTACTCGCCAAGACTTTTAACGCGGTAGCATTTCCTATGCCGTTTGTTCCAACGATACCCAGAACCTCACCAGGCCTTGGAATTGACAGGTGGTGAAGTTTGAATCACAATGGTGAGTGACTTGGGTTTCCAAATTGCCAGGAAATTGCTTAAAAGGGACATTTTCTGAGGCAAAGCCCACACCCAATGTAAAATTCCTCAGAACTGAAGGTAGTATTGTCGGAGGGGGTAACTTCAATACACTAGTTGCCCATCCGCACGGCCGGACACGATTTCTGGAATTCTTGTCGACATTTTTTCGGCTTAAATTTTTCTTGGTTCACAATGGCAATCCTAGTGAGCGTATTTTGCGTTTGTGATTGAGACATTGCTCAAACATAAGAAGCAAACAACAACAGCAGCAGCAGCAAAAACAACAGCAACGGGCACCCGCAGACCGATGAGAGGAATCTGCAATATGGGCGGGGCGGTAGTGGGACCCGTGTGTTTGCGCAGAGGAACTTCATGACAAGACCAGCCGACGTCCCGTCTACTCTGTCGCATGTTTGCGCTACTGTGAAAATACGAGAGTACAACAAAGAAGCATTAAACGCTCAGACAGAGTAGATAAAGACAAAGGAATCTGCGAGACAGTAAATATCTACAGACCAGACACCAGCCAGCGGCAAAAGTAGCTTATGTAGACCCACTCATATACCCCAAGTCCCAGCATTTTGTCCTGCAAAAACGGTGGTTATGGAGTTTTGGGGGTTGAAAATAGAATAGACAAAGAAGGAAACTTTTAGAAGAAAGTATTAAGTGAAAAAAATGTAGTCGAAGTTGCTTCACACGGCCGTGGGAGTAAGTTGCTCCGCACGGAAATTGAAGGTGTGCGCGGCGCTTCGCACTGCGGACTATACTCATCTAACTTCAGAACGGTAAATTGGACCTCAGGTAAGTTGAAGTATACAAACTCGGAACCAGCGTTTCACTATTTCGGAAAATTCAAGAACCCTGCAATTTGATAATCAGGTTTTTTCCGCAATAAGTTAAACGATAATACAGATTAGGAAAATCTACAGATATAAATCAACAACACTTCTAAATACAGTAAAATAAAAATGCGTTTAGCATTTAATAAATATGTTCCACTGCGTGTCCTAATGCCCAACCCATAAAACCGTATAACCACCGTTTTCGTAGGAAAAGATGCAGGAAGTAGGGATTAATGTGTGGGTCTACACAAGCTTCTGTAGCCCAGGCGGCTTCTCCACGGGCCTACGCCAAAGGGTGCTAGCAACAGTCGGAGCAGTGGCTATGCGGCTAGCGAATCCAGTGCTGACGCCAGGTGGCGATCACATATCACACCCACTCCCTTCTGACAGTCGATCAATTCGTGCAGGTGACGGTAATTATCACTCCATGTGCCTGACCCCTGACCAATGCCCACAACCTCACCCACTTTCCCCCCCCCCTCCCCCCTAGCACAAGGACGTCACGCCATTCGGGCCGCGTGAAAACGATGAGTTGTACTCAACAGACCCTTATTAACCATTTCCAACTGTACGATTTTCATTATTCCTGCAATTGTACTGGCCTGATGATTATTTGCTGAAAACATACGTTTGCCAAATAAACTTTACATATTTGCAGATTTTATAACCTGTTAAATACTGTTATTCTCATTTCGCTACTCCAAATGGATTCGAGGTCTTAACTATTGCATTATCTTAGTTCTGCAAAAACTCCCATTTGACGATTGAAAAGTCACATTGGCAAACAATTGTTTTCAGTCATTCATTATCAGGCCGACACAGTGACATTGAGAATAAACACGGCCAGTTAATTGCAGCGTTTATACGATCGTCGGGCTGGGGGCGGGGAGGAGGAAGACAATACATTAAATTTAATAGTTTCGTTCCCCTTAACATCAAACGAATGTCAGTCCAGGGAATAGTAGCCAAAATAAGCCGCATCTGCTCTCCTGAAATAGTGGAGGTAGAATTGCAGCAGGTGCAAAACACACTCCATGAAAACGGTTATCCAGAAAGGTTAATCCTTCGGCACATCAAGGAGCGTGTCACAAAGGCCGCAGTTGCATCCACAGAAAAGAAAGATTTATTCATACGACTACTTTTTCTGGGAGACACAGCAAGTGAACTGGCAAGACGAAGCCTGAGGACAGCAGTCACTAGTGCCTTCCCGGTGGCAAACGTACGCGCATTCTTCACAAACGCTCCCCTTATACGAATGGGAGGTAAAGACAGACTACCGTTACAGGCCACATCCATGTGCATCTATGTTTGTAACTGCTCCTGTGGAGCACGATATATTAGCCGAACAACGCGACGTCTGGAGAAGAGACTACGCGAGCACATACCAGCCTGACTCAGCAAAGGAGAGAATCGATCGATTTCAAGCACAATTATCACCCGCCTAATTAATACGAACCACCAAGTGGACGCGCGAGAGGCCTTTCGGTTCATATACCACAGACCGATACACTACTCGAAAGGCTTGCGCAAACGGGTGCTAGCCACAGCCGAGGCAGTGGCAATCGGTGTAGCAAAACCCAATCTCTGCTATCAAAAGGCGCTGGTACAAGCAATCTTCCATCCTTGGCCAACTGCACGTGGAAATTCCTAGCCTCCTGAAGCCATTCCATCTGAAAACACACCAAAACAAGCCACAGGTAATAGTCAAGCGCACACTGCAGGGCTAATGTACAGACGCCAATCCGCTGCCCATGAGAACATCCCCTTGTCTTCTCTGCATATCGCAACCAACCTCCTAACCGCACTAGCGCCCGCATTCAGGAGACGAGGGAAAACCCAGATGCTTTATTACACTCACCACCCCCCCCAACATGACGATCATATAAACACTGCAATTAACTGACCGCTTTTATTCTCCATGTCACTGTTTCGGCCTCATGATGAATGACTGAAAACAATTGTTTGCCAATATGACTTTTTTATTCTATTATCTTTACAAAGTAGGAACAACAGGCTTGGTTTCTTTCCGCCTCTACAGCAATATACCTTCAGCGTGATGGATTCCCTGACAAAAAAACATGATAAAAGTCAGCTGCATGCAATTGAATCAGGCAAGCTAATATCTCTTCTGTACCCTTTATGAGTTTCTAATAAAGCCCCAAAAATAGCTGCCACATCTCATGGAGCATTGACTAAAATATGCATAAACTACCCCTCATTGGCTTGCAGTCCGGATATGCAAAACTGAAATGAAACCGAATGCACGCACCACAACATAATATCTCCAGACAGAAACTTCTCAGTAAAGAAGGCATAGCTTACTAGAAAAAAATAATAAAAATAACATTACTTTTTCTCCCAAGTTGTAACTCATCAACTATTCCGTGCAAGAAATGATGAAAAAATACTTTCCTCGACATCGATTTATAAGAAAGATAGTTGATAAACGTTCACCTGACCGCTAACGGAACTCATATGTCCCGCTCCGCCTTGGGCCCTGACAGAGGCCCTGACAGCCGACAATGCTATCTACCTACTACCAGTTGTTACGGCTGTCAGGGCCTCTGTCAAGACCCAAGGCAGAGCAGGACAGATGAGCTCCATTAGTGGTCAGGTGAACGTTCATCAGTGCGTGTCAATATCCCCTGCCGTAACCCGGAGAAACAACGAACTCGTGGCTCTATGGTTAGGGCGTTTGACTCTGATTAAAAGTGTCGCGAGTTCGAGGCTCGGGTGAGACACCACTTGGGTCTGGGTATAACTGGCTGACGACGGCTAATGAGCCAGAAATGGCCATTTAAGTCTCCGTTGTCTTTGCCGGCAATACAATCTGGCTACTACCAAGCCTCATTTTCTTATGATGCAAGTTGAGGACAACGCGAACTAGCTTTAAGTCGTTTCGTAGCTCAAATAATGTCCAGAAAATTGGTCGTGTTTTTGTATATCCTGAATTTTCAAATGTACCTGATATGTTTTACCCTCCAAAGGTTTCTCAAATAGTTTGCTGAGGTTTTCAGATAGAGATAAGTCATAAAATTCATGTAATATCTAAGCATAACTGGCGTGGCTGGTATGCGCAGTGAAGGGAAATACTAAGGCTGCTGCTAATGGATTGCAAATATATTCAATAGAGTCCTTGTCGGGAAAAAAACTTGTGAGTTCTCACAAAACAACTATACAAAATGAAATTCCCATCGTTCTTGAAAAATATTAATTTATTCTCACAGGTATCAAAATCCTGATGCTAAGGTGAATATTCTGGACTCTCTCAACCCGAAGTTACCTGAGGGACTTGAAGAGGTTATCATTTTCCACGATGATGGGGTGCACGAAATAACTTGAAGTTCTACTATATGTTTATCAATATTGCACCTCTTATTCCAGAAATATTATCGATTCGGAAGCAAACCAAGTGATTTCGGCTAACGGTTTGTGATCCTGAATGCGAGTGAAAGTCTAAGACCTTGTTTCATCTACCTAATTTCCTTTTAATTTAACAGAGAGGAGGCACTATTATACACGATCTATGACTGGAACTGCCAAAAACGTTTCGATAAAATTCTCCATGTTTAACATGCCCAGGCTTAAAAGACAAAAAAGGCTTAAATTAATTGGAAGTTCGAGTGCAAAAAACATGTGTATTGGTCTCATAGTCTACATTAATTAAATAAAAGAGCGAAATGGTCAAAAACTTCAGAAAAAAAAACAGCAAGAAACGGAGCCTCAGACCAAAGAGACATCGAAACCCCTATTAATTAAGACAGTAATATCTTCCCGCACTTGTGCCGCTGAGAACAGACGAAGGCAGTTACCAAAATATGCAGTGAAAACAACCTTTTTGGAACTGTAGCAAATCCTTAAAAATATGTTTGACAATACATTAAAGCATCTATTCAGCCTGATGTTAAAGAAAGTGGACTGGCTTGATATTCGAATTTCTTTACATGGTACCCAGAGTCCATAAAAATCCGGATGGCAAAACGTACGCAGTTAGATAATTGTTGAGGGACTCAAATGGCACAAACCACCTGCTCTTAAGCAGGGGCTGGGTCACATGACTTGGTTTAAACATCACCCACACTAAATACATCGTACTTACTCTGAAGTCGTTTAAAATTGAATTCTAATTGGCATAAGGTTTATTTTTATAAGGAAGCCAGCGCTACTGGTATCTTTTTGTGGTTGAATGCTTACTTATGTACGCATAAATTCGGCTTCCATAAGTCTATCGAGCAATCGAAAATGCCTTTCTTTGCACGTCAAATGCATCAACATCGTCAAAAAATTTGGTTGAAAATAATATTTATTTCGGGTCACACAAGCACTTTAAGCAAGCACATACGCCAACAACCGATGCAAGCATTAAAGTGTGGGCTGTTGATCAGGCAGCAATAACGACACGTTAACGTTCAATTCAAAACAATTATGAGCTGCTTGTAAGATGGTTATTATTTCCTGTACAGAAAAAAGTTACAGATCACTTGAAGTGCACTAGGAATTTTTAAATATCTTTCACGGGCTTTACAAGGTTTTGTCGACTTCAGACATTACCTCCTCGCCTTATAAAGAACTGAGAAAAACATGACAGTTTTGCTGACTGGAACAAGTTTACGGACAGTTCACCCGAAAAAGCATGCAGGCAACCAAATAACCAGTTAATTTTTAAGGGTGCCTGAAGCTATACTTGGAATGGAAGATCTGGCTATATTATTTAACAGTCTTCAGCTAACAAGTGTTTTACGCGTTTTGAAATTTCAAAAAGAACACAGTCACAGAATCTGAATTTCAGAATGCCGGTTAATGTCACATGTCAGTAGTAACTGTTGACGACACTTTTATATAAGGCAAAAATGGGCACGGCACAATGCACACATTCGTAAGAAGGTAATTTATTCGGGAAAATATTTACTCATAGTGCCGTTACCAAAATAAGAAATTCCATTAGAAATGCCTCAAAGTCACCTTAAAAGTTGAGCCTTGTGAGATCAGATCAAATTCTACTTTTGAACACGATTATAACTAATGGTAATTTACATGTACACAACACTTGAACTGATTTTAGTAATTCGAAGTGCGTTTGCACCCTGCACCTTCACGAAGACCTTTGCTTACGACAGGTTAAAACTATCACTTATTCTTGGTAAAGCATCAAAATCTTCGGTGTAAAAGGGCAACATGTAACATTACTTGATCGAATACATGCCGTTCAGAACTTTCCTTGCATTATTGATATAGCGAGCGAACTAGCTCCCGGTTGTTGCAACCGTCAAGTCATCAGTATGCCAGTACGCGCGAATATTTTTCCAAAGATACGTTGCCTGGATAGGATGGTTTTTATTAGAATATATCAATCATTTTATGCCACATATGTTAACAGCACTTGCCACTGATGGAAACAATTGATAAGAAAACGGAGTAGCAACGCTCCAATGACAGTGGTTGCGTGAAGGTAGTAGGAAAAAGCGATGAACCCACAGTAGCCGGAACATTTTGGTTACGCTAACACATAAGAGTGGCATTCAACCAACGCATGTAAAAAGCTCAAGGATAAATACAGATATACATCGAAAATTTGCCGAAATTAAACGTGAGAGGGAATTTAAATGAAAGTTGATGTAAAATAAGAAGCATAAACTAAAACGGTTATCCTGTCCATCGTTTAAAAGAAAAAAATATCTGCTAGTGCCTAATTCAGGCTCTACAATATTAAATTTCGTGCACATTATTACCTGTATAGGGACTGTCAAGGGTTGAGACAATGTAGGTCCGAAAAATCGGCTGACCAGGCTATGTGCTAGTAAGCACGCAGAAGAGCTAGTCGTGTCTGAATATAAGTGTATGACAACGTAAACGACGAGACAGAAGGCTAGGCACATCGTAGAAGTTAGAAGCATCAGCATTAGTTGTGAAAGCCACTCAGTGCTTCTAATTTTACAATCAAAATATTTTCCAAAGATTCTAGGTTCCCCACGTTAATTGTGTCAGACTGGTAAACCATGGACTATGAAGTCCGTTACCATATTTTTTCTCTTGGTGAAGACTCCTATTTTATTTAGTTAAAACTAGAGTGACGTACAAGAATTCAGTGTAAATCCGCTAATTGTTCCTCAAATTAAGTTTTAGCACCACGCTAGTGCGTACTTTAGTACTCAATGATTTCCACATATACAACAACCTGCCCATGACAACAGAAATAAAATGTTGTTGGGACACCGTAAACTATATTTGTCACTGACAGTGGAGTGATTTACTTCCCGGGTACAAAAATCTCTTTTAAATTGTGTCACACCGTATAAAATTACCACAAAGTAAAGAGTCGCACGAAAACAGCTTACGGTATTCAAAATACTCCGAACAGTTGATCGGTAAAAACACAGATACAAGTTCAGCGCCCTCCACATAGGGTAAGTGGAATTTTTACATTTTCGAAAAGCTGTGGTATGGAGGTAAACAAAGGGGCAATCTAAACGTAAATGTTTAGTTCAACTGGCCTACTATCCGGTGGAGAGTCTCCAACGCCCTGCTATTTTCTTGAAATTAAAATAAACGCTGAAGGGTTGCAAACACAACCGAAGCTTCAATTGAATTGACCACTAATACTAAGGTTGACGTCAGCTACTAAATTTAAGCAACCATAATTATGGAACTAGTTGTGCAGGGTGACAACAGAACTAAGCTGGTAACGTCCAGTGGTCAGTTCAGTTCAGTCTATTTTTGTAGATGTGCGTTTTTGTACCACAAAGAAGTATCTCAGTTTATTGGCGATGCAAAACCGCACGAGCCAATTAGGTGAAACAAAGCAAAATGCAGACATTGCAAAAAACTGCTTGGGATTTTCGAGATAAAAATTGGTGCATTGGGATGGTAATATGCTAGACCGAAATGGGGAGTGGATCACACATATTACGCGAATCATCAACGAACTGTGGAATTTGTGGCTAGATACCTTCTTGCTGATTGTAGGGTTCGCCGACAGGGTTACGAAAACAGAAATGTCCACCAAGGTCGTTGACATCCCGCTGCGGACAGAAGTATGGGAGGATGTTCAGGGGCCACGTACGCAATATCCCCAAGGTTCGGCATATAGGATCGCTGAGGGGGTCGTCGCTGTTCGCATACACTCAAACAGGAAAGACCGCGAAGTCCTTTGCCTCAGAATGATAATGAGAGAGCGTATGTGATAGATTGTGCATAATATTATAATAATTTTCAGGGAGGTCTGAAGGACGTCGGTCGGTTAGCATTACAGGCCGCAACACGCAAAACAAAATGGTATTTGAAAAATGCTATTAAAATGCTGCAAGTAGTATGATTATTATTGAAGTTCGTGTGTTGGAGTATTTCAGTCAGATAGTGTTGTCGATCCCCCCACTATAATAACAAGTTATACTTGAAAATAAATATATCTAGAATGTCTGGAGTGTTAAAATCTCCAAGAATTAAGACACTTTTGCTGCGGCAGATTTGTTTTCCCTCAGTGATGAGTGATTACTCCGCATCCGTCCGGTGTCCTGCTGGTCTGTATACCAGAGCAAAATGGAGGTGAATTCGATTTGGTACTGTCAGATGACAAAAATGTTTTTTCGTAGGATACGTTCTTGCGTGAAGACGAACTACCTGAAGCGCAGTCAATGCCATCTCGTATGAACATTGCGATTCCCCCACCCCTACGCCCATTTTGGTACAAGCGGATAAACTTAAATCCTTCCAGTCTGGCTTCTTCATCTGCTATCTGCACATTTGCCCATGTTTAACACAATTGTTTGCATTCACACTATCTGTAAAGTCTCAGAAGACTTTTATCCACTGCGCTGAAAAGCATTTTTTTCTGAAAAGCCCACGACCATGATTGTATTTCTCATTTTCCCTTAGATATCCGATTAATTGAAGTTTTTTACTATCGAGTCGCTTACCTTCTTTGTCTCCTTCCAATGAAAGCAATTGGCCGCCACTTTGTTGATATAGAACGCATGGTCAAACTGCGGCATCAGGTGAATCTTACTGAACATCTTGAACTTACGGGTCTTCAGTTCAAGCATAATTCTCTATTTGTGACCTCCATTGTAATCCTAAGTGATATTTGACTTGGTGTTCCTGGATCTGTAGTACCTAGCACGATGAGACGACCGGTTTCGGACACATTGCACTATCTCACTCATCCTGGCATCTGGGCTGTCCGCTGTCTCGTCGGTGACCATTTCAGCTAGTCTGGAATCAGCACCGACATTTGTTAATGAATATCTTCATGACTGGAGGACGTGGGAGATTTGAAATTGCTTTCGAATTTAAGCTCTTTGCGCTCACGGGGTTTTTAGTCTCTAATTTAACAGAAAAAGGAACTGCGTATTACCTGCCCTTTGGAAATATTCTTTCTGAGTGAGACGAATCAATCGCTTTCACAATCTAGCTGGACTGCGTATCATTTGAACTTTGGAAATATCCTTTCTGAGTGGGAGGAATCCTTTGCTTTGACAATCTAACTGGATCGCGGAGTATACCACGCTCTGGAAGTTATCCCTTTGATCAGCACAAGTCTGGAAGTTCACTCGCTCTTAAAACCAACATCGCTGCTTCTGGCTCGGATTGCTACAGTGCAAAGAAATCCTTACAACATAGGCTGAGTCGTTCACTTTAAAATTCTAACTGTTGAAATTAATCGCCCGAGCAAATCTTTTCGCTATCCTTGTTAGCACGGACGGTTTATTGCAGACTTTGAATTAATGCACTCTCATATAGTTTTCAATAGCATCGAAGAGAAAACTCTGCAGAGTTCGAAAAAGACACGACACACGAGTTTACTGTTCTTGCTCCATAACATAATGTTTCCAAATCAATAAAAATCTCAGCGTAGTAGTGCGCACCGATAATAGGCCACAAATGACCCTTCCGGTCTCCCCTAGCTTTATCAGTATTCCACTAACTGCAACTGTCACTTAGAACGCAATAGGCTACCTCAGAACCGAGTTGTGAAACGTGACATAAGTAAGACGTATTTTTGACAGTAGGCTTTCGTGACTACTAATGTGCTGCCGTGCTTCATTGCTGCACAGAACTAACGGATGAAAACTCTACCACAAAATAATATCTGCAACAAAACCCTTCGAAATATGACTTCGGCGAATTGGCTTAGAATAATCATCTACGGGATCATCCCTTTAAACATCAGAGCAAGCCAGCCTTAATGGGCGTTCGACGTAACGCCTTCTCGCAGAAGTTCATTAGAGAGTGTAACGGACTTCCTTACGAGTAACTGTTGAAACATTTAAACACAAATATATTCTCATTTGCTGAGGAATTGTGCCACATCTAAGGACATTGTGTCTGTAGCGGGAGTGTGCAAATGGCTCAGATATGTCGCTGACGTTGACGCCAAATGCGTCTTGTGTAGTTTTTTAGATTTGAAATTTGTTGCAATTTTCGGTTCTAAATGGGTAGCTCAATGGTGGAAGCCTTTTCCCTTAATAAAGTGAACTAAACTGTACTGTACGACACTATGTTAGCATTCACTTCAATTCCATAATTTATATTTCCTACTTTCATATTTAAAGTTCCGACAAATATGTTAGATACACGTTTCTTAAATTTTACATTTCAGTTAACCTATTTACTAATTTAAATAAGCTAATTATACCTTTGCCAGTGTAGCGGGCCAGGGATGTCGAGTTTGGAACACACCTAAAGGATAAGAGAACTGAAGATAGCTCAGCATTGGAAACTCGGAGCTGGATTGATAAGCATCACCCAAGAACACAAATATTAAGGCCGGATTAGAAGGAAACGTGAATATATGCAGAGGAATCTACTAGTAATAAAGAATACGTATATAGTAAGAAAATAATATGGGGATAGGGAACGGCATTACACAGATACAAGTCCCATCTGGAGTGGAGTGTGTTCTCTTATGTCTGATCAGTTACCGGTGGGGAATACAGTACTGTGGGCGACTGAAGGGGCGAGACAGAAGTGCTGACATTGTGTGTGGGACTGCGATACGATTGACGACGACGGCGGCTGGAAGGGGGTCAGCGGCTCTGAGGGAAAAGGGCGCCGTTTTCGTCACTGACACTCGATCACAGCATCTCCATCCTCGGTCCGCGCCAAAAGTGTCGACCTTGGTGTACTTAAACAATCATTTAGTTTCTTGGGTTGTTACACCAGCAAGGCATATTCGAAATTTTCCAATGTACCATCTGCCTAGATGTAGTTTAACGCCTACGATAACCAGCGCATAGTAGAACAAACCCATCCAAGCATCATAGAATCTGGAATTAATCTCGGCTATTTATAAAGATGCAAGTATCTGAAGGCTTCAGGCCCGATAACAACTCTGTTACTTGTTTTAATTAACCAGTTTAGCTGATACTCTTTGTGTGCAGAACCCAAACATGATTTCTCCCATTATCAGTTGAGATGGAGAGGACGGTTTTACCTCAAAATAACGTAACGTTGGGCTGTCCACTCTGTATGGAACATTGCAACCACAACACAGCATCAGGGAAGTTTAAGGAGGAGCTTTTTTCATGGCTTAATGCACACCTGGATCTTGTGACCGAATATATATTAAGCTATGCTCCTAAGGATGTGATTGATAAAACATTGCCCCAACTAGTCGCACAGAACAAGTTTGACAATCAACCTTTACAAAGCCATCATAGCATGTTTTGTAACAATCCGTTAGGCCCCACATCTTACGCTACCCGTCCCACCCGTATGAAATCGCGCATGCGGAAAATAAGCAGTTATGAATTTGAACCTGTTGCCTTCAGACCTATTTTATCCCTAGCCAAAGATGGTTCTCAGTCTTTTCTATCAGCATATGAAGTAGGCCGAAGAAGGGTGGGAAGTGGTCCGATTGATCGCGCTTCACCTTCCAAATCCCTCGTCGAATTTTTCTCAAGTTTCCGGTCGGTCGATCGTCAATCACCTGATAAGACTCCTGGAATTTTTCAAAATATCGCTGATCTTCATGACAGCGACTTGCTTCAGGATCTTGTTTTGGATATATGGAACGATTCTGATTTGACTTCTCTTTGTTTCAAAATTCTGAGGAATGTTTGTGTGCTACTCAATGCAGATCGTTCATCCCTTTTCATGGTTGATGTCGATAGTTCGACTAGAGAACGTTGTTTATCGAGCAAACTCTTCGACGTCACAGCAAAGTCGACTTTTGAAGATTGTTTCTTGCAATCCCAGTCGAGGAAAATTTTGCTCCCATTTGGCGTTGGTATCGTTGGATGGGTTGCTAAAACCGGGGAATACGCCAATATTTCAAATGTATATGCTGTAAGTATGCGTAGAAACATCTCTTTCTTAAAATGGTGTGTTGGTTTCCTTATACTGTCAAATTATGCTAATTTTACTTTACAATACTTAGTTTTAACAGAATACATTTTGACTAGCCAATGAAAATTGGAGGTGTCGTCTAATTTACTAAAATGCGCCCACCGTAGACTTAGTAGCAAACTGCATTTAGTAAAACAGCGCAGTGTCTTTCTGTGACAGATGTGTTTGCACCGCTATATTTAAGTTTCATGTGCTTCTCAAAAGGTTTTGCTATCCGTTTTTGCATTCCGAAGTATAGGCTACTGTTGGCTCAGCAGGAATTTTCATCTTTACATTCCAGATTTTGTATATATTGCACTTTAATATATTCTTGCACACGGGGGACAAAAAGCTTTCATTGGAGAAGTTTGATAAATTTCATTTTAACGTGTAGTTAAGGTTACTGCAAAATAAATGTTATGTAATATTCTTTAAGCTACGACAAAAAACATGGACGACGAGATATCAAAATAGCTGGCAATGTCTGAAATTTCAAAATTTAGTCTACGTAACTTTAATAGAAAATAAACCAAGCTGTCATTGTGTAGTGCAGATTGTTTTTGAATTTCTGCTGTGACTGGTGTTATATGAACTCAGAATTGTTGGTCAAAATATGAACATAAAAAATGGTGCACGCATTTGTCTAATAGGAAAGCTTTTCATTTTTTAAGGGAGCTCGAGAATAGTAAAATGTGCCTTTGCCTTCAGAAAGCGTGTACAGTTTGCGTTAAGATTTACACCTGCGCCTTACATTTTTATAATGTGTAAATGTTTGCTTCAAGTTGTTTTATGACTTTCAGTAGGTCTACCATTTTTGTTTGTGATGAAAAATTTGAAGTTTAACGCTAACGCGAAAATATATATCCGACTGGCTACGTTAAAATGTAAAAAATAATCTCACTGGATTATTTCACGTTTCGCTGGCATTTTTACTATTATATTTGAATACTTTATTCCACAGTAGTGATTTTAATCCAAAAAATATTCAAAATCTTATCCGGCCCTGAGTTGGGGTTCCGCATTCTCATATATGACCACTAGGTTCGGGTAAAATGTACGTTCACGCTGACATAATCAAGAACCATGTCTTAAGCTTTGACTACACTAGAAGCCAATCGTCAAGAATGAAATGTTGTGGTGGCGAAAGCTACTTGTTATTATCGTTGTTGTTCCGCTCTCTCTGCGTTCGCTTCACATTCGCTTCGGTAGTTTGAAAAGATGGCCAATGATAGGCTGGTCGGTATGTAGTAATAAAACGAAGCTTAGCGATATTAATTTTCAGAATCCATCGCAAACCAGCAGGAATTGCGAATGTTCGGTAGCAGTCACAAAAGTGCTTATTTCTAGGGGTCATATCCAAATTATGGCGCACATCGTGTTCCCAATGCACTTTACATTCACTTACAGTTAGCTTTATTTAAAAAGGAAATAAATTGTTGACCTAAAATAAAGTACAATATCATCTAAAATGTTCTTATGACACAAGTACATTTCCCCTATGCTATACTAATGTTACTCCTACATTAATTCATTGGCCGCTTTGTATTTCTTCGCTCACAATAATGCAAAGTCAAGTAATAACGAAGACTGATGCTGTCTTTGTCATTGTCAAGGAAGTCACCTAGATAAACTTAATGTTACAGACTGCGGCACGATGCAATATAATGAGCTTATACATACGGAACATAGGTAATACAATTATTTAATCCATTTGAAATGACGTAAAGACGTAGGCGTAGACCTTCCAGCGGCCACCAGGCAGGCGAACGCACATGCAATGAGCACCGATATCACACACGACTCGCGTCAAGGCAGATTCATTCAAAGCCAACTGTAGATTAAGCACGGTACTCTGACGATGGGAGCGAGTGAGCTTTTGAAACGTCAGTCAAAATTTACTTTGGTCCATGAAATTTCCCCTCTTCTTCTTCTTCTTCTTCTTCTTCTTCTTCCTCTAAGAGAAAGGTAGCGAGAAAACAGAAAGCGTGTGCACATTTAAAATCATTAGACAAGGTTAAACGTGAGCAAAGTTTGCAGTTCTCTGAAAAAATATTGGACGAAAATCAATTAGCTTCGAAGGAAACTTTTGGAAATGCCGTATTCGCAATCTCAGGAGTGCAAATACACGAATATGACTGTAGTGCGCTCAGCTAAAACAGCAATTGATCTATTGCCTGTACTTTTCATTTTTTAGAACTGAAGATATTTTAGAATAAGCTCTATTTAACCTATGGAAATTGTACGACTATATGTAAAGCAATAAAGATGCTAATAAAACGTTTGAACAAGTACTTTAAACTATTACACTGCTCCAAATTTACTTTTGACACTGTTAACAAAACGATATATTCGAAGAAATAGTTTCGGCAAACTAGGTTTCGAACCCTGACAGAAAAGATTCTTCTGTCAAAAATACTAATTTTGGACCCCAATTAACCGTGTAGCTCGGATTAATATCCATGCAACCACACTCAGAACATCGGAAGGTTAGAAATTTTTGATTAACTCGAGGTGGTTCTAGAATTAAGACAAAGATAAATTTTATAAGTCTGAAGTGATCGCTCACTTTGAGCGGTGGTTTGCCGAATTTTTCCACAAACATGTCGTCTTTCAATTTTTAGGAAATTTTGAAGTCAATAAATTGACAAGTAGCTTGTCCTAGCACAGAATTTGCGGTTAGCATATGCTTCGCACCATAATTTCTAGAAAAAGCGGTTGCCAATTATTTTGCGTTTGAAAGCAGGCATTTAATGTCACCCTTTCAAGTAACCCAGGTGAACTGAACATGCATTTTTGTCGTAAGATTGAAGAACCAGTTTTTTTCGTTTTCAATTTAAAAGCCTCTGCACTTATTTCAGAGCTTGCTTTTGAGTTAAGGCTAGTAGCGCAGTTGGACCTAAGATTAGGTGGTCAGTCGAGATGCTGTAGACTGAAAGGTCTGCTAGTTGAACTAACATCAGATGTAATCCGTGGGAAATGAAGAGAAAAAATTGAGTTCGAATGCAGGCGTGTTTTTGCAAAACAGACTGAAAACACAACTACCCTGTAGAACTGCGTCAAAATACGTGACTCACTTGTCAAGAAAATTTTCATTTATTTGACTTGCAGATTTGAGTGCAACTGCACTGTCTTAGCGCGTTCTTCCAATCACACATGTGCTTTCTGTTGTGCGGCTTATTCTATAGCGTACCATTATGCCACGAATCATAGCGAATTATCCTGTAAATCGACAAAAAGTCTGGCATCAATTTACTCAAAAGTCGCAACCAATCCTCCTACCACAGGTCTAACTGCGAGTCTCAAGGACACAAAACAGAAGTATGTAAGAACAGTGCTCTGCCTATTATCAGATACGGCACCGTGCTGTTCGCTTATTGGCTACTTCGTCTTGGCTAAAGCTTATCAAGATATAATTGTAGAGCGATTGTTTTCATTTTATTTTATTTAGAAATGTGGTTGATTAACATTTTGTAACTTTTCCTATTCTTTATTATCGTTTTGTGTATTTCCGAAGCACTCAAATATCAAAATGGTTGAAATGAAACCAAAATATTTATCGAACAAACGATTAACCACCCAATTATATCTAGGATTTGAACTAAATTGCTTATATGTTTGTAATGAGGACGCAATAATAAAGCTGCTGGTAATCAAAAACAATATTCAAATTCGCCATAGCCTGATTTTTGAACCATTTTATCGTTTTGTTGCGTGACAAGAATGAGTAACTCGTTCGAAAATCAGGCCATTGCCGGGGTGAATGTGGTATTATTAGTTTAGATCTTCTGTTTAGTTGTACCCGTGGAAAAAATTGGTTGGATATTGGGTTTTGTGCTTGTTGTTTTGGTTGCATTGCATGCATTTTGATAGCTGGGTGTTTCCGCGATACGTTAAACGATAATGCAAAGTAGGAAAAGCTACAAAGTTTTAATAAACTACCTTTTTAAATACAATAAATAAAATAAAAAACAATCACTGTACGATGATATCACGATATAATTTAGTCAAGACGAAGTAGCTTGTAAGTGAACAGCACAGTGTTGCAAATGTGCTGCATCTCGTAGTGGGCAGTTCATCCCCCCTTCTTACTTGTGGCCACCGCAAATGCACGTCTACGTCAAGTGTCGGTAATGGGGAGCGTACAAATACATTCCACCACCACTGCCACAAACATAACCATCAAGCATCTGATTGTTATTTCTCGTCTGGTGACCATTCGCGGCACGGATGGGCATCACTGGTTGTTAGTAAATTGCTACCAGCCCACCCATCCAGCTACTTGTCTGTCTTAGCCCTACATCTCACGTGCATGCGGCGTTCCATCTGTCTCCTCGTTTGTTTATTCCTGTTTTGTTCACGGTTTTTACTTCGAACAGTTAGGGCTCAGTCCAATGCAAAGGTCATGACCATAGGGGGGGGGGGCAGCGAAGGTCTCCTATTGAGTGCGCACACATGTGTTCTATCTGTAGTTGTTTACTTGAAAGATGCGTGCATGCTTGAACTTCAATCGTGAGCGCAAGGTTCAAGAGCAGATCGTCTGTCTAGAGGTTAATGGTAGCAGCAGCAGCAGCAGCGGTCCCTGTGCTCGTATATAGTTCAGCGACCCCCCCAAGGCGTTCAAAGGTGAGACTTCGGTCTGCAGGGAATGGCTCAGAGCGAAGCACTAATTTTGACTGACCTAGGTGGATCCTCTGCAGCTGCGGCTGCGGTTGGACTGTCACAAAACACCCACGGCTCATGCAAATCAGTCGCTCCGTCTGTAAGTCTCCTTGGTGTTTTCCTCGCTACCTGCTTGCTTGAAAATGCGTGTGATTGAGAACTTCATTTGGTCAGGCTTCATTCGAAGGCGACTGTGTGCCGCGGTACAACATTAAGTACTGCACATATCCAACCCTGTCTCTACGGCTAAAGTAGTTTGTGTAGTGCACCTCTCATATAGCCCTAGTCCCACCATTTGTCCTGCAAAAACGGTAGTTATAGGGTTTTTATAGGGAAATTTTTAGAAGTAAGGGCAAAGTGAAATAACGTAGTCGAATTTGTTTCCCGCGGCCGCTGGGAGTAAGTTTTTTCCGCATGTTAATTGAAGGTATGCGGGGCGCAATTTGGTAATTGGGTATTTCCGCAATGCGTTGAACGATAATACAGATTACTAAAATCGACCCATGTAAATCAACGACATTTATAATAATATACATATAGCAGTTATTAAAGTATATGCCACTGCCTATCCTATTTCCCCATCCATTAAACCCTATAACCACAGCTTTTGTAGGACAAAATTCTGGGAATAGGGATTAATGAGGAGCACTATATAAACTTTCGTTGCCGTCTCTACGTTTAAGGGGTCGGCACCAACTTTTCAGCTTCTAGCAGTAAAAGAGTGTTCTTAGCCAACTCTTTGGTTGATAAATACCGAATCGTAGGCTGATATGCAGACCTAATTAACCGTTTTTCTATACCCCCTTGAATAATGGGGTCACCAAAACCGTCTTACAGGAGGTTTCTCCACAACGGGCAACCTGTACTATCAATAAGCAATTTGACAGAGGTTGCCGTATAAGGGATGACTGAGGGTCCACCAAATGGTCAATTCTCCGTAAACCTCAAGTGCACTCGCCTTCGTTTAATTTCTTGAGAAGTTAGTCGAATCCTATTTTTATGGGAGACTGCTTTCTGTTCGCATTGACATATGCATGTGAATTTTATTGTTATTTCGAAGGTTTTTGGTACAGAATTTTGGTCCGTTTTTCTTGTGCAGCAATGAAGAACGGCAGCAGTCACAAAAGCCTTCTGTCAAAAGTACGTTTTACATATGTCACGTGTGCAACTCGGTTTTGAGGATGCCTGTTGCGTTCTGCCCTAAACTAAGTAAAACATTGAAATTTGCAGGTAATGAAGTACTGATAAAGTTAGGGGAGACTGAAAGGATAATTTGTGGCCTACTATCGGTGCGCGCTACTCCGTTAAGATTTGGAACGCTGGAAACATTATGCTATGGAGCAAGAACAGTAAAAACGTGTGTCGTGTCTTTTTCGAACTCTGCAAAGTTTTCCTCTTCGATTTGGAGAAATGGGAACTTATGCGGAAATTAGCAGTTGGGCGTTGGTTTATGGCCAGTGCGTTTGTGACAATTTACTGTCTTGTTGCTGCAGTAAATGAACTTAAGAACACTCAGTGCAGCAAGCGAAAATCCACGGCCCTTCGCAACAACTGTGGAGTTCCCCAAGGGTCTATATTATCCCTTCATCCCTTCTCCCTCCACACTGACGATTTGGAGAAATGGGGACTTATACGGAAATTAGCAGTTGAGAATATGTTATAGCAAGTCAAACAAAATCGCAGGATAAACTCCATATTACAGAGGGTGCTAAAAATTAGATTGCAAATTACAAAGCTATGGTGGTTGTTAGACAGATGAAGCGTTATTGTTGTCGCAGTCGGTGGGGAGGAGGGGGAGGAAGGGGGGTGGGGGAGAGTTGGGGAAGTTGAGATCAGAGTGTCAATGTCTAGACAGCCCGGCGTCCAAGACCGTTGATAAGGTGTTCGTGGTTGGATTTGGGACTTGGTCGCCTCTGCGGGGGCCCGTTTCCGAGGCCTGTGGTCTGCCGTGACCGGTCGTGTTACCTAGTTTCGCACATGGCAACTGGGGCGCCGCGACAAAATTCTTTTGGGCACCTTACACAATGCCGATTATTGGGTCAGTATCAATCTTTCACAAATGTCGGCATGTTGCACTAATTTGGACTCGTTCCGTACATTGAGTTGAGAATAAAATCATCATAATACTTCACACAGTAAGGTCACGGAGGCTGTGATACGATAGTACAACATCGTCCTCTTTTTCCATCTACCCGTGTTCCTCTTTGAAGTCGAAATACCTGGTAAATAATTGAGATTCTTTTCTATGCAAGGAATAAAGCACAAAATCACAAGCTTTTGGTATACTCCCCTCGGAATGTGTACTTTGTCAGCCGCGCAAGCTCAGCAAGAGATCACCAGACTTTATCTGTCAAAAGCTTTTAAAATCCAGTCCTCTTGAACATACTGATAAATCTGCAATTATATATCTCAGAAGATAAATTGGCGAACATACGTTTGTTTTCGATAAATTCTCGTCAGGCCTTTACATTTATATGGTATGAATAAACTATGGTGGTTGGTGGACAGATGATGTGTTCTCGTTGTCACGGTGGGGAGGAGGGGGGAGGAAGGGGGGTGGGGGGGGTTGGGGGAGTTGAGATCAGTGTCAATGTCTAGACAGCCCGGCGTCCAAGACCGCTGATAAGGTGTTCGTGGTTGGATTTGGGACTTGTTCGTCTCTGCGGGGGCCCGTTTCCGAGGCCTGTGGTCTGCCGTGACCGGTCGTGTTACCTAGTTTCGCCCATGGCAACTGTGGCGCCGCGACGAAATTCTTTTGGGCGCATAGCACCGGTCGGCGTAGCCTGATGGCGGCCGCCTCTGCCTTCACCAACAGACGCTGTCTTGGACGCCGTGCCGTCTAGAGATTGACATTCTGACCGAAACTTCCCCGACTCCCCGCCCCCCTCCCCCTACCGACCGTGACAACAATAACACTACATCTGTCCACCAACCAGCATAGTTTATTTATTTCATTACCATATAAATGTAAAGGCCTGATGAGAATTTATCGAAAACAAACGTATGTTCGCCAATTTATCTTCTGACATTTTCAATGGGAATTTTCGCAAAATTACAAAGCGTTTTTTAAACGGGTAGAAAAGACATTCCTTGCAGTACAAACGATAAATGCGTTGATGTTATCCTGACTGACCATGGTAATCTGCAGTGACAGCAAATGGCAGGTGGCGAGGCGCTGATGAACTGCGGTTCGATGAAGTGCTTATGACCCATCTGATAGACGCTACTGGTGGACCGACTGTGCCGTCTGTGAGTGCGTTTGTTTGTGTTGTCCGACCAGCTGGTGTTCAGGGTTATGCTTGGCTGATGAAGGCTAATAAACCCGAAACAGTTCTGTATCAAGTTACCCCCAAATGCTGTCATAGATACGTACATTTATATGCGCGAAGATTCGGAGTCCAGACATCATATCCTGTGCATCATATCTCGAAGATGAAGAAGAGGGTGCAATTTCAAGGACCAAAGACTGACGGTTAAAAAGCTCTATCGCCTACATTGTCAGAGTACCGCGCTTGTTCTTCTGTGGGCCTTGACTGAATTCGCCTTGCTGCGATCCGTGTGACCACGGATATTTCACACGGCTCGCGGCAAAAAAAAGATTCATTCAAGGCGCACGAAAGAGCAGGCACGGTACTCTGACGATGGAGGCAACCGAGCTTTTGAAACGTCAGTCAAAACATACTTTGGCCCATAACATTTTCCCCTCTTCTTCCTCTTCGAGAAAAGATGCACAGTAGATATATTTATATACAGTAGTCGCTGGTTATTAAGCCCACGTTTAATAGGCCCAGCCGAGTATTAAGTCCAAATCAGCTTGAGACGGAATTTAACATAGCAAAATCCACCGGTTAATAAGCTCAGCCGCCGGCTACAAAGCCCAGTTTGCCGGTCTACAGGCATCAACTTTCAAAAAATTCGACGAGTTCTGGTGCCTGGAGAAGGACATCAAAGAGCACTTGCGAGTGAAGTTTCCTCCAAAACAACTGACACTAGACCGCTTTTTTAAACGTGTCGCGAATCATTTTTTTGCTTTTGGTATTACGTAAAATACCGACAAACAGCATTATTTTCTTGTACATAACCAAGCTCTACACATAATACAGTACGTATGTAATGTATAGTGCTTATCCTGCGTTTGCTAATCAAGAACTAGGAGTCTCCCGTTAGTTCGCCCGCCGCTTATTAAGCCCAATTTTGTCTGGGCCCGAGGTGGGCTTAATAGCCGGCAACTACTGTATAACGCATTGACTTCTGATTTATTTTATTCACTCCCTGCGCAAAAATGTTAAAATAACACTGAACGGAAAATTTCACTCACAAGATTAAAAAATATGGGAGTTATTTGCAATTTGCCCCCTTTTAGTTAGATTTTCTGGATTATCACCGAGTCACATACGGAACAGAATTTCTAAATACTGCCTAATCTTTATTTTTACTTCTCGTGTCTGTAAGAAGATAAAAATTTGCCTTAGGTAATCCCTTTAAACAGTTTAATGCGGTCGAAGTAAATGGTGCTTTTATCACTGATTGTTGAGGTTGGTACGCATACTCGCTGACAGCTATTTCATATACCTCTTTACTTACCCCTTGGCACGAAATCTTGAAACTTAGAAATATCTGTTATAGTTCGCGGCTTCTGTTAAGATCCGCCGATGAACGCAGATAAACGTCAAAATGGTATTCATTAAAGAGCTCAATATCTTTGTCCGCCGACGGGACGTAAACCCCATAGTCCAGAGTTGTTTGTTGATCAAGGGACTTGAGCTGAGAACGCAGGCATCCGACTGAGTTTGGAATATGGTAGCAGCTTAAACAGAATCAATCCTTACAATTGCTTCCTTGTCGGTGATGCCTCATGCATCACGTTCTAGTTTAAGGCTCACTTTTTGTTAACGTGATGGCGCAAAGGAAAAATAATCATTGCATTTTGTATGTTAAGCTGCCGGCGCTAGCTTCTTATTTTTCCCTTCTTTTGCATATTCACTAGCTTAATGAGAGAGAATGCTATATTTAGAATGGAATATCCTAAAGTTACAGCAAAAATGGTTTCATTCACGGGGAGCAACGGATCAGGTAAATAAGGGGTCATGATAAAAGGTCAAAGGTCATGTAATACTCAAACTTAAAGTGTTGCACGGTATCCACATTTACTATGGAGACACATCGCCTTTCAACTTCTCAAGTTCCGCTTCTTCACAGGTGAGGTAGCGTGCTAGGAATGAGAGTACAGAGTGCTGATATGCGGCAAGAAATATGATGGAAGCCTCGACGCTTTGGACGGGAAGAATTCGCAGTCATTGGTTCAGAGTGGAGAGGGTGAGCGACCTCATTAAAGATGCGATCAGCAAATTGCTTGACCGTTTAAAAGCGGCGCTGTATTTTAATGTCAGCTAAAAAAACATAGGAAATACTGGCAGCTAAAGAGAGCATTCAGAGGCTACGTTTAAAAAAAACTAGGTCTTTTTTAAGTAAGGCGGAAAAAAAATAACAGGAGAGCAGTAAAGAATGAGGGGGAGAATACAGGCATCTACAAAACGCAAGATTAGGGCTTGCGGTGTGTGATATGAACGCAAACGGTGGATATAATATAAAAGTTTACGATTTAAGGAAAAGGCCTTCTATAAGAAAAGCAAATGCAAGATTGGATGCCAAAGCAACACTAAGGTATCGGAAAGAGGATACCTTGTTGGGCAGAATGTAAGTAGTCTCAGGACTGGGAGAGGGTCGCAGTCGAAAAATACACTGGACCGACTTCCGGTCGTTAAGTAGAAGAACATTTGCTGACGACCATGTTGAGACATAGTGTAAGCAATCCTTCAGTACTTGGAGATGTGACTGACTTTTCAGGAGATGGCCAACAACCATATCATCAGAATATTTAACAAAACATGCATTCATTTGGCGATGGTAGGTCGTCAGTACTACTCAGCACTTCAAACGGTGAACTAACTTATGGCTTGCCTTTTAGCCTTATTGGCTAATAAGGAACTACGGTTGATGTCGGCTCTCGTCCACTCTATTTTATGTCTGTTGTATTTTTCCGTCGGCTAACGCGACAGACGCGTTCTCTCTTACTTGGACAAATCAATGCAGATGGCGGATTCATATTTACTGCCAGTTCTGGTGGCGATTCTGGCTCTGGGCTAAAATGTCTCAATAATAAAACTCAGTGCTCCAGAGGAAGGTTAAGTAAGCAGACATGCATTTGCAAAGGCCGAGGAAGAATATAGAGTTCCAGCGCATGCCGTACGCTGCGGTCACTATACATAACCGAAGTGAAATACTCCGTGAAAGGAAGCAACCTTTATGACACTGCCAAAACGGGCGAAAATTCAGATTCCAGGAAAGAGTTGCAAAGAAGCAGTGTGGCAAACTAGTGCTGTCTACCGAAAACGAGACCACATAATGCCCCAAGTACCGCTAATCAGAAGTGGCGAGATTACTAGCCAGCCTGCTACCCAGATTAGGTAAAAGCAGTATATGTGACAAGCACGATGGGCTCCAGGGAGCATATGGCTTATACAGTAGTCGCCGGCTATTAAGCCCACCTCGGGCCCAGACCAAATTGGGCTTAATAAGCGGTGGGCGCACTAAGCGGAGAGTCCTAGTTATGGATTAGCAAACACAGGATAGACACTATACAATACATACGTACTGTATTATGTGTAGAGCTTGGTTATGTACAAGAAACGAATGCTATTTGTCTGTATTTTACCTAATAACAAAAGCAAAAAATGATTCGCGACACGTTTAAAAAAGCGGTCTAGTGTCAGTTGTTTTGGAGGAAACTTCACTCGCAAATGCTCTTTGATGTCCTTCTCCAGGCACCAGAAATCGTCGACTTTTGTGAAATCTGATGCCTGTAAACCGCGTTGCGCACGCAGAGAGATGAGAATCTCACTCTACCCTGTTGGCAAACTGGGCTTTGTAGACGGCGGCTGGGCTTATTAGCCGGCGGATTTTACTATCGAAAATTCCGTCCCAAGGTGATTTGGGCTTTATAGGTGGCTGGGCCTATTAACCGTGGGCTTAATAACCGGCGACTGCTGTACAACTTCCATCTTCATTCTGCTGATGGGTTGACATCATTTTAAGCTCTAGGTCATCAATAGATCCCTCGAATGTGACGCCATTTATTCCTACATGATACCGTTACAGTAAATTTTAATCGGTTCGCATAAGTTACCGATAGGAAATTGTCATAAATACAAGTGCAGCTGGGGGATATTTTGAGAGCTAAACTGGCCCACGGCCCATCGATCCACATATATGACAAATTGAAATATCTAAAAGCTTGCCAGTTGATCCATTTATCAAGCAGAAGACGAAAGTAAAAGCAGCTAGATGCTTTGTTAGAACAGTTAAACTTTTATTGTTGTTGTAGTGTAATTGTAAGTTTCGCTGAAGTCATGAGGACCCGCCTGAAAAATTAATACCCTCAGTGTATGCGTTGGGACTTCTGAAACATTGACTGAATCCGTCAAATAGGCTGTGCACTAAGAGCATGATGTTGCTCACCGGACTAGCAACGATATATTCTCAGCTTTCCATTCCAGAACTCTCACGTTTACGAACTGGGGGTTTTAAACTAGTTAATATTGTGTTGAGGGAACTATAACGCGAACTAACAGTGTTTATAATATTGCAGCGTCGGACAAATACACTCCTAGTCCCAGAGAACATATTAACTTCTTCTATACAGTTACCTGGACCTCGCATATTCTCGACCATTCAGAATATTGCAACAATACATAGACAGTGCGGCAGTGCATGAGCTCACGTTAGTTGACGCATGCTATCATACTGATTCAAATAAAATGTAACCTGAAGGGGTTGCCAATAGTGGAGAATATGGGAGTTCCAGGAAGCAGTTCAAAAGAAGAGGACGCGATCACTAGAACAAGAGTTTTATTTGCCTGAAGTTACGGATTCCGTCAGGAATTCTTAATCATAGGTGATGGTAGCATAGTCATAGACATGCGCACATAGGGTTGAAACATGCATAGGTTCTTCGGTATTTATAGTTCATAGTGGTCACGCAGATGATGACTATGAACTATAAATACCATGCAACTTGTGCATGATTCAACCCTATCTGCGCATGACTATGACTACATTACCATCACCCATGATTGAGGATTCCCGACCGAATCCGAAACGTCAGGATAACGTAACCTCCTGTCGCGATACTTGGATGCTTCGTGGTCCGCGGACCTTAAAAACGCATGGTTCCCTGTAACACTTGAATGACATTTAGAAAGAGACCTCCCGCTGCGGTGAGAAGTTAAGGAATGTAGACATTGTGCAATTGTTACACCTGTCAAAGCAAAGCTCATCTTCTGTCGACGTTTCGGGTACAGATGTATCCGCGAATGCTGGCGATGTCACTGCGCCGTATCGGGCTTCAGAAGCAATACGCGTTTTATGACTTAGAAGGTGATTATTACCTGTTTGCGCCGCACCTAGGTCATAGTGGCACCTTGATCTGGTAAACCAACCCGACAGGTTGGCACCTACCCCAGTATAAACAAGAAGACACTACTAAGCGGCGTGCTACGTCACATTAAAAGGCGAAAAACGGTTTTGCACGTCTGAAGTTGTCTGAAATAAAAGTGTAAATTAATTTTATTGAACAGGTTAAGTAATACTGACTGCAGAGCCCTATGTAGCGCTATGAACGTCCAAATACGAAAATCAAGAAGAAATTCATCATGGCTACGTCATCTAGTGACCACCTGGTTGATTTGCATGACGGGAAAAACCCCAGATTTTTCAGTAAGCAAAATAAAAAAAATAAAAATAGCCATACATATCGAAATCTTGTTTGTTTTATTTGATCCCGTCAACAGACCCCTTCATAAACGCGAAATATTGTCACTCTTAGAGAACGTCGTCGGTAATGTAACAAACGCGACGACCCATATATTTCCACTGGTATACGCTTTTCGATTAAAGCGATTGGAGCGGTGCCAAATTTAGTCGTTGGGAAATCCAGTCAACCTTTCGAAAAGTTTGATTGCTTTCGTTTGACATATAATTTCAACTAATGTTTTTGGTAAATATCTGGTCCTCAAAAGACGTAAGCCCCTATCTTGTCATGTTGTAACCGCTGACTCCATAGAACCTTTTTATCAAAAACAAGATCCCAAAGGTCCATGTTTGCCTGCAGCATTTATTTCTGATTACTAATCTATCACGTTTAGTTGATGATTAAAAACGTATCCCCCTTATTGCCTGGTGTTGTTTCCCTGATTATTTTCTCCCTAATAGCTTTGAGAATTTTCAATTAATCTATCATACATTCTTCTCGAAATGAAAAAGTAGTTTTCCATGTTCCCGTATGATTAGGTTATTTTGATAAATTCTTAAAAAACACTGTCCTAATTTTTATTAAATATTACTCGTAAAGAAACTTTCTGAGTTTATCTATGAAATACTAAGCTTTTATTATCCTAGCCCGTCAGTGATTACTGACTTGTAGATTAAGTTGTTCACAAGACATAGCAGCTTCACTTCCATGGCGTAAATATGACCTTTAAAAAACAGCAAATAATATATTGAGTGCGTTTAAACGAAAATCTCTGCGCACTAGTTAGAAGTGCATAGAGCACTTCGTATTAGAGGTGGCATTTGAATTTATGCACCAACTCTATACCCTTCACAAAGTATACATATTTTTGGATTTGTCAAGTTTATCTAAAAATAATCCTCTGTACACTAGTGGCCAAAGATTATGTTTTTAATAACTCTCAGAAAAATTACTTGTCGTTGACCTATGAACCCGTATAGAACATAATTATGTTCTTTATGTTGCTGGAATACTATTTGAGTAGTCAATCAACACATGTCTAAATCAATTATATTTCAAGTTGCACATAGCTACGATTATTCACCTATATTATGTGTTGTGATGTTGTTTGCACTTCCGTTAAACTGTACGCAGTTAGAAAGATAATCAGTCAATCCTTTGTGACGTTGGACTGTCGCGTATATTTTGTTATTGAAATTCTGAGTAAACTGTTACTGGGTAGTATGTGTGTGACATACTGCCTGCACATATGGTCATTGTTTCTGTAGAGGTCCTGACCTGACGGAATATTCCAGCTTTTGAGCCTACTGCAAGCTCAAAATCGCCAGGTTTTCTTGATGTGTGTCCTTTGTCTTACGAGCTACAGCCAATAGCAGTTTAGTTGACCCAATTGTGAAAAAACTGGTGGAATTCAGCGGGATTTTAATCCGCATAAGAGGGAAGGCCTTTACCGGTAGCCAACGCCATACCTACTTGAGCTACGAATGTCACGCTTCACACAGTGAATTTAATCACACTTGGATCGATATTACCCGCACAACTTTTCGCCCATATGGAATCCACCAATACGGGACAGCAAGTTGACTGCCCAAGCAGGATTTCCATAGCAATGATCTGGAGTCCACAAGAATGACATCTAGGCTGACTTACTGATGAAGGAGGGTTGAAATCCCGCTGAATTCCGCGAGTTTCTTCACAATTGGGTCAACTAAATTAACCAAATCTGCCAAACCTCCTTAATAATAGCAGTTTACTTTCGTAGGCTCTTTGTGGATCCATGCTGTAGACTAACGCCTGGGCTTTCCCATTTCCTCTTCTTCTTTCTAAGGACTCACGTTTCAGCGATGAGGTGGATCAACTGACCGGCTTCCATACTCGCTGTATTCTCTGCATGCCCATCAAGAATGGTGAAGGCGAAGTGCTGGCTGTGGCCCAGGTGGTTAACAAATTGCCTCCCGGCTCTTCACTTCCTTCCACCGCGGACGGAAAGGCGGCGGCGGCGGCGGCTTCCGGGCTCTCCAGCTCCACTTCTTTTGAGTTGAAGGAGGAAGAGAAGGCAGGAAAAGGCGAGCAGCAACAGACATCGGCCGACTATCCCGTGTTCACAGACCGTGATGTGAGCGTGTTCAAGGCCTACACGGCTTTCTGCGGCATCGGTCTGCATCACGCTCAGATCCTCTGGAAAAGTCAGCTGGAAACGAAGCGCAGTCAGGTGAGCCCCTTTTCTGTGAAATAATTCATCATCTGGCTCCTGAGTGGGCAGCATACAATCACACCAGCCTCTGCTGAAGTTTATTTAAAGATTGCGATTGCAGCAGAATTTATTGGAACCATAAGTTTTGCGAGTGCTCATCAGCTGCGTCGTCTCTCTGCATAAATTAAGTAACGAATTAGCGAGTACAGAAAGAAAAAATGACAAGAGAAGAAGAATGCTATATTGAGGATTTTACAAACCTCAATTTTCAGCAAAAATGGCCCTTTTCACAGAGAGCAGATGGTAAGGCAAATAAACTTGTTTTCGTGCATTTAAAAAGGTAGCAGTTTACTGTGGATATGACCTCATGATCATAAATGCATACAAACAAAGCAGATGATTGGAGAGGATGGTATAGAATGATAAATTCCCACGTGAATGGAGAGCAAAACAAAATGGGTGGCTCAAATTCGAAAACAGCAAGGTTACAAGAAATGGCCAAAAGGCAAATAACGTTGGAGAAGTTAACGCTGTGGGCATCAACAACGGGGAAAGACGTCTAAGGCAAAAAAGGGGTTGGGAAGAGGAATGTGCAAACAGGGCGCCGGTATTACCACGGCGGAGTTCGATTCACCACATGCTCCAGTTGTTTACATAGGTCAGGTTTAAACCGCCGTATGTAGGCTGCGTCCAGGTAGCGTAAGGACGCAGCTGATAAGCACTCGCAAAATTTATGGTTCCAATAAATTCTACTGTATACGCAGTCTTCAAATTTTTACCTGAGAAAAGATACTTCGAAGTTAATAAAGTTGGATTTTTCACTAGGAGGTACTACGTGGGTGGTGGGATGTGCGTGGGGGATCTCTTTCTGGACGATGGGATCATGATCGAATAGGCAATTATAACCGGCACCGGTTGCTGAGTGAATATACGGCAGCATACATTCACGCACACTCTTCTGTTGAAGTTTATTCAGTTAGATTTTCCACTAGGAGGTGATAATATGTGGGTGGTTGGATGTGCGTGTGAGGATCTCTTTCTTGAGGAAAGCGGAACATTTGGATTATAATAGAGTAGAAAAACATGCAGGTCTGTTTTTTGGATACGTGCGATCGGCAAAAATGGCGATGGATTATTTTTTAAACATTTAAATGCCGTCTGTCAGCCATCTTAAGCCACCATTTTATTTCCCGAACCTAGTGGGTAGGGAGGGGGATTATTTTCACGAATGCGTGGATTTGAAGGCATGGCCCACCAGAGCGGAAGGACAGTTTTTCATGTTTCTGCATCAAACTACTTGTCTATTCATCAAGGCACAACAGTACGAACAAAATTGAGCTGCCGTAAGATTATAAAAATCAGATCGGACGCACGCTCGGATCGCGCATACACAAACAGAAGCTGGCTTTGACACTGATTGGTGGATCATCATCAGAAGTGCCTGCCTACATCTACGAAAGAGGCCACGAGTTAAACGTATCATTTTGAGTTGACCCAAGTGTGATTAAACTCACGGCGTGAAGCGGGCGTTTGTAGCTTAGCGGTAGAGCATTAGCCTCCGGCAAAGGCTTT
>JAYGXS010000005.1:53732091-53765026 GCA_036362985.1 Ligula intestinalis
CATAAGCACTTCATCGAACCGCAGTTCATCAGCGCCTCGCCACCTGCCATTTGCTGTCACTGCTGATTGGGTATATATTCACTCAGAAATGTGTAAACACCGATCAAATAGGCTTCCGAACTAAACAAAGTTCATGTGGTGCTTTTGACCCATCTAAAAGACACCAGTGGTGGACCAACTGCACCGTCTGTGAGTGCGTTTCTTTGTGTTGTCCGACCAGCTGGTGTTCAGGGTTATGCTTGGCTGATGAAGGCTAATTAGCCCGGAACAGTTCTGTATCGAGTTACCCCCAAATTCTGTCATACCCCCCTTACTGCTATTATGACTTGGCCGGAATCGGCCTGGCAGGCGGTCACCCGTTGACGACCTCTGACCACCATATGAACTTTGTTTAGTTCGGAAGCCTATTCGATCGGTTTTCGCACATTTCTGAGTGAATGTATAAGAAATATATAGATTGAAGTAGTGGATCCGACAAAGCAAAGGGAGACCGGAATGGCCAATTCTGGCTTATTAGCCGTCATCAGCCAGTCATACCCAATCTCGACGGTTGGCACCCCCGAGATTTTAACCCGGGACCTTCGGAAATTGTGTTCAAGACACTGCCTCTAGTCCACGGGTTCCTTGCTTTGTCGGTTGTGATCGGGAATATGATGAATGAATGTAGGTGTTTCAACCGATCTAGTCAAGGAAACAATTAAGTTCCGCTTTGCCAAGGAGCCCGCAACGCAAACCTTCAAGACTGGTCTTCCTTTGTTTTGTCAGATCCACTACTTCATCATATCACCTTTGTCACTATGTGACGGTCTTGAGGTTTTGCGTTGCGAGCTCCTTGGCAAAGCGAAACTTAAATTTTTCCTTGACTAGATCGGTTAAAAAACCTACATCCATTCATATATATATATATATATATATATATATATATATATTCTTAACGATAAAGTCTTTCGGGAGAGAATAATGTTTTTTGTGTGAATTTTCGAGTCTGATTCCCCAGATCGTCATCAGAGAAATGAGAGTGTTGTGAAAACAGTTGACTCGAATCGATGACTAAGTACAAGGTTCTACGGTGGGAGGAGGATAATCGTCATCCGCATTTAATTATGCGGTCCTTGGGAAAAATAGCTATCATCCGCATTTAATTATGCTGTCGGGGAGGGGGGATAGTTGTCCGTCGCATTCAATCATGCTGTCGTTGGTGGCTACTTTGGCTTTCATTTGGTCTTGAAAGATTTGTAGTTCTCGTTAAAATTGATGTGCCTGTTGAGGCATGCTTCGTCTGAGTGCATTGCCTCCAGGAATTCGCGGCCCTTCGTAGTTGGGCAGGCTTTGCTTCCATGGAAATGCATGTCCTACGTCCATTGTGTACATGGCAGCTTCCGATAGGTGGTCTCGTCTTCTCATAGTCTCTAGAAACGAAGTTTTTTTATAAAACACCATGTACCAGTTGTGATGCAGTCTATTGTGGTCAAACCAGGAGAGCTTTATCCACCCGCATACATGAACACCAGTTAGCGGTGAGAAGACCGCATAATTAAATGCGGGTGACGATTATCTTCCTACCGTTGACCCACCGTAGAATCTTAATTGAGTCATCGTTTCGATTTAACTGTTTTCGCAACACTCATTAGTCTGACGACGAGCTTGGGAATCAGACTCGGAAATTCGCAATGAACCTTATTCTTTCCCAAAGAACTTTATCGTTAACAAAAGATTTTCGTTGTCGTCAAAGTTAAAATGGTATTACGCTGCCAGAAAAAGTGTCCAAGTGTAAATCACCGGCTATGAAAAGAACGGAAATTATTATTCGCGCAGAGGTCCGTAATTTTGTCGACCGACGGTTGTCGTGATATTGCGAGTCACTAGGGGAAAGCGATATGGGCATCAGTAATTGAAATAACAAAGCTAGTTTCAATTAAACGGACCTCTTCATACATCCTCTAGGAGGGATCATAACGTTACGCTTCATTGAGTCCGGATCCCTGTTTTCGGGTTTTCTAATACCACAAACCGTTCCATAACTCCCGCGGACATTAAACAGGTCCGCCGAATGAATATCTGGCGCAGGCTTTTTTAGCAGAGGCCACCACGATCACTACACACGGCAAAGTCCACTGTTTCGGGTTATCCATCTGTTGAACGCTGAAACTTTTGTTTTACTGCAAAATTTCACCAAGTATATACGGTGGGAAGGGAGGGGGGAGGAGAAACCTCACCATACGCTTTTGGCGGACCCTCATTCCAAGAAAAGAAGCGTGATGAAGGCGGGGTGCGCATGGGTAAAAGTGAATAGATAAAGTGATAGATAAAAGGGAATAAAGATGAAGTCATTATTTATGCAAGAGTGTGAGCAACAGCAAATGTTTCACCGAAACGGTTGCTTCTAAACCCTTTGTTGCTAACTAAGCCTAGCTGCTGCTTAGGGCTAGTGGTCCTAGTAATACTAACGCCAATATAACCAATAGAAAAACAACAAATAACAACAGATAGCAAATGACAAAACTGATATTGCCAAAGACCGAAGGCCAAGTTCCTCCTGATATCAATCATATTCCAATATTAGTGGTGTTAAAACTATTAATCATCCTTAATAATAACATAACATAAGACATCGTAATACAACTGTAATAATGTAGATGATTAGCTGGCAAATTCAACGAAACAGTATACACAGTACCATAGTATACAAATAAAAAACTGCCAGTCAAACGACTAAATGGACGACGGTCATCAGTTCAAACGTAAGGGAGATGCAGCTGTGACGTTGCAGCGATAAAGTTGCTAATACTGTTAGCTTTTCTTAATACAGCGCTGGTTTTGTCACCTGAATTGACGCACCCGAGGTAGAAGCGGTATTTTCAAATTCGAAAATGTCAGAAATCCGGAATATGAATTATAATTCATCGTCTGCAGTTGTCTTCAAGGTACGTTGCAACGATGGAGACTGTAAGTACGTTGGAACAGCAGGATGCAAATTGCAGAGCCGCCTACAAGAACACAAAACGGCGGCCTGGAAACTAGACCTTAACTCACAGCTTGCCACACCTATCGGAGAGACCGGCCACGACTTCGCTTTCGACGAACGACCATCTTAGGCAGAGGAGCTGAAAGATTGACACTTGAGACATGGTACTGAGACGCCAATTGTGTCAGCAGACAGCTAGACCTACCTGCGGCCAACAAATTCCTGCGCCATTACGTAAGTCTAAGACAGGGCACGGTCAAAACGAAGTCAGGATTAGCAGACGAAGACGGCCGTATGACGAAACCATCGGAAGAGGGCGCAGGATTACCAGCATCCTATACCAAGAGGACAGAGCAGACCACCAATTGCCTTCAGGCCAAGCCAAAATCCACACGCAAGGGCAGACAACGAACGGAGAAAAATCGATCAGCCCAAGCCACAACTTTGTACTGCTGATCGATAAAGTCAGTTCACGCTTAGACAAAGGACAGCAGGCCCAGCTGTGCGAAACGTCAGCAAATCTTCAAATTAATTCCGTTGAACAGACGCCTGTCCCTAAAAAGTGCGCGCACAAAGGTAAGAACGCTAACCCACGCAGTGTGTGTGTCGTAGCCCATAGTTGGATCAGGAATTCCCGCCGGAATCCAAACTGCGAGTATTTGGGAGACGGAGAAAAGCCGCGACCTCGACCGGCTTGAGTCACAGGTCCGCGGGAGTGAGGTGGGTGCCTGGCCGAGAGCTGCAGGCGAACAGATGACGGCAGTCATGCGGCGAGACGCCGCAGTCGGGACAGCAGTCGGGTATGGATGGGTCGAGCCGGTGCTGGTACTGGCGAAGGAGCATGCAGTAGCCACTGCATAGCTGCGCCAGGGTACAGCGAGTGACCCTCGGGAGATGTCGTTCCGAGGCCGCAATCGGAGGTGGATAGCCACCCAGAAGGACCGGGGGACGGTAACCTTGTTTCCCCTCGACAACGACTCTCTGGTGGAGACGCTGAAAGCCTGTCTTGGTGGCAGAGCTATCAACAGGTAGATCCGCGAGGGACGAGACAACAGCTTCCTTGTGGAGTGCTCGAATAGACGGCCGGACGTTGCGGCAGGGCTCGGGAGCGGTGCAACGGTGATGATTGGGATGGCCGGGTTGCGAACAACTCCACCAGAACTGCTGGCTAAGGAGAGTGTTGTGATGGGCGACCGGTAGAACAGAAGCCTCCGCATGAAGATGATCTATAGGCGACATTTTATAGCAACCCGTGATCGTGCGGAGGGCAGCGTTTTGGGCTGACTGGAGGCGGCGGAGGCTGGAAGAGCTCATCGTAGGAGACCAGATTGATGCCGCATAAGTGAGGTGCGGCTTGGCCAGCGCCTTGAAAGCAGTCGACAGAGTCTCTTTCGCGCAGCCCCAGGATGTGCCTGCTAAAGCCTTGAGGACCTTGGTGCAGTAGCTTACTTTGCTGTCGTGACCCGTGGTGGTAGTGCGGCGACAAACACCAAGTAAACAAAGAGACAGCGCGTTTGCAACACTTTACCCCTTCGGTCAAACTGGAGATCTTCGCTGCTAGCCCTGCAGCCGCGTGACCTCTACGCGCGGTGTGCATAATTTTGCGCAGACCTTGAGCCACGAAAAGGTAAACAACCCAGAGGGCTAGGTGCACGCACGCACGCATGCACGCACGCAGCGGGCATGGGCCGTGCGTTTGGATGAACAAAGGGAAGTTGTAGGCTAGTTGCTGCAGTGAAATAAAGACAGTGGCGTCGTCCTGAAAAGAAAAAAAGACGATTTCGTTATCTTCAAGAGATGGTGTTGCACACATTGACTTGGTAATGAGCCAGAATCCTGATGCCTTCGTTCGACATCAAATAAATCACACGTTGGCTCTCGCGTTGGACACTTGAAAGCATAGGGAAGACATGTTGATTGTTAAATTCAGAAGAAGTTTGTAAGCAAAAAACAGTGTGAGACCGCCTCATATACCCCCTAGTAGAGGGGTAGGGAGTCAGAGGTGGCTCTTTCAACGATCGCACCTGCCTCTCTCACATAAATTTGGAATTAGAAACGTCAGAATATGTGATTTCGGCTCGTCTAATGACGTGTCCAGAGGTGAAGTATACTCATATTTTATTGAATTCAGTCTTGAAATATACTACATGACTCGCACTAAAATATATTTCCAAATATTTGCTTTCTTGGCGCTCTGAGTCAAGAAGTTTCCCGACCTCTGCCCGAGTCCCAGCATTTATCCTACGAAAACGGTAGTTATAGGGGTTTGAGGGTGCAACAATAGGATAGGCAGTGAAGGAAATTGCAGAAATAAGTGTAAAGTGGGAAAATGGAGTTGAATTTGCTTATCGCGACCGCTAGGAGTAAGGTTTTACGCAATGTAACTCCAGAACAGAAAGTTAGACGTCACGTAACTTAAAGTAGACAACCTCCTAACCCCTATTTCTATTTTTCGCGAAATTCAAGAAACCCGCAATTTGATCATCGCGTTTTTTCGCAATAAGTCAAACGATAATACAGATTAGGCAAATCTACAGATATAAATCAATAACATTTCTAAATACAGAAAAATACAAATGCATTTAGCATTTATTAAAGTATATTCCACTGCATGTCGTAATTCCCCATCCAAAAACCCTTTAACCACCGTTTTCATAGTAAAACACAGGGAGAAGGGATTAATGAGTGGGGCTACATAAGCTACTGTTGCCGGGAGATCTACAGATATAAATCAAAAACATTTTTAAACATAATAAAATAAAAATGCATATAGCAGTTATCAAAGTATATTCCACTGTCTATCCTATTTCCCCACCCCAAACCCCTATAACCACCGTTTCCGTAGGAAATATTCTGGGACTAGGGTACACTACTTAAACTATTGTTGCCGTGCTGTCTATAATTTCACACCATGTTACACATCTGTTGCAATATTTTATGAAAACTTTATGAATTCTTCCAAAAACTGCAGGCAAAAAGATACTTTTTCTTAAACAGGATGTACACAACGCGCAATTTGTTACCGTTGAATTCAAGTGTAGTATTCATTAGGTTTCAAAAGTATAGGGCAATTGAGAAACATTTGAAAACCGGAAGACATCCCTTCTTTAAGTAAAAACATTAAAGATGGTGTTATTCGCTACAAAATGAGTAGAAAAAATATTTTTTCGGTTAAATTTTCCATACGCCATATTTCTCAGCGCACTCTCGACGTGGTTTTTGGTTCCGATGATCGATATGTAGGTGAAACTGCCGGTACTTTGCGAAGAATATCCACGAGACCGATACGAAAATTGGCCTGTGCGTTAGTACTGTAGCGACAAAGAGAGGCAATACTTTCTTCTGAAGGTAATATCGAAAAATTTCGGCAAAACATGGCTCCATTCAGGGAGAGCAGGGGATTAGGTAAGTTAAAGGGTTATGCTAAAAGGTCATAGAATACTCAAAATTAAAGGTTTACACGATATCCACACCTGTCTGTATTATCGGTTCATACCAGTCTTCTGTGTGTGCATGATGCGGAAGTTTTACAGCGCTCTACATTTGATGTAATTGAACAAGCCCGTCGACCCGGTTGTAAGTTGTAGCGGTCTAAGTAGTGGTTGTGCCTAGATCACTACAATCATCAGGTCGAATCCCAGGTTGGAGGTAGAGGACAAGAGTCATCAGAATGAGGTTTTTATTGGGTACAGAACCCTGCGTTGCTGTCTCAGGTGGCTGTGGCCACTGGTAAAGCCAGAGCTGGTCCTGATTGCGTCCAGCCAGGCCTGAGAGTGTAAACTGTGTGTTGTGTGGAGTGAAGACAGTTGCTTTTCTATGCCTGTGTAGCGAGTTCAAGTGTTCTGTCATTGGTGTGTTGCAATTGCCTGAGAGGTCTTTGTTGCATCGTCGAGAGTTATCTTAGTCAAATGGCCCTTAGGCAGGCTCACTCATTTGGACGCACGTGTAAAGGCGCGTGTGTGCGCAAATCTGCCAAACCTCCTAAAAATTAAGTCAGCCTAGTAGTCATTCTGGTAAATTCTAGATTATTGCTTAGGAAATCCTGCTTGGACAGTAAGCTTGCTGTTCCGCATTGGTGGATTCCATATGGGGCGGTAAAGTTGGGTGGGTAATATCGAACCGAAATTGATTAAATTCATGGCGCGAGGCGGGGCGTTTGTAGCTTAGCAGTTACAGCATTGGCCTCCGGCAAAGGCCTTCTGTGCTACGCGGGTTGCAATCCCGCCGAAAGCCTCGAGTTTTTTCAAATTTGGGTCAACTCAAAGTAAGTGAATAAGTTTAGGTCAACTGTCAGGACCACAGGGACACCAAAGGACGGGGAACGCTGACGCAGCTGCTATCGGTTAGCCAGAAGCAGCTGCGAGGTCAAGCCTCGAGGGACGGGGGTGTCAGTAAAAGAAAGCATTGTAACAGTTGTTTGTGAATACACGACTTTGGGGCAGCGAGCTTGTAGAACAAAGGGGGGAGGGTGTGGGCGTCCGTGAAAAAGGGTCCCAGAAATCTTAGTACAATTCGGACACAGTAGGGTGGAGGTTTCCATCCCGTTTCCTTTTAAAGATTTTTTTTCCAGTTAGAAGGGCCTTCTTCCTAGTGTGCTTTAGATCACCGATTTAGAACATTCTTTTCCGGAGTTGAAATGAAGTTCCCTTTGTGCTGACAGATAATTTATGCAACATACCCAGCAGTGAGTGTCATAAATTAAAGAGAGGGACCCTGCACGTTCAACCTAGTGTCAACATAAGGGAATTAAAAGATTGAGTAAGAACTGCGAAAAGCATCAAACATTGGTGCCAGGTATAGCATGTCCTGTGGTCTGCTTTCGTATTTAGGATATATATATATATATATATATATCGTCAGTCACCTTTTTAATATTTTTCGTGATTATCTCTCAGGCATTTCTTTCTCTTTTGCCTTGAATTTAGCAAATCGTTGGAATTGCCCACGTAATATTGGAAAAAATATTGTTCAGAAGTCTATTTTGGCGAGTATGCTTGTACTTTCGACAAATTCCCATCATGCTTTATATTTATTTGGAAACTGGGTGCAATTTCAAACGTGTTCGTCTTTTTGGACAAGTGAGTCGTGGAAATGGGGGTGGGGTCCATCAGCGAAGGCTGGTTGTGAGGGTAGGGTTTGATGGATAAGTCTAGGGGAGGGGCAGATGGGGGGAGGGAGACAAACAGAGCGCGGATGACTAAATGCCGCTTAGTGACTGTGGGCCACGCCAACTGTGGGGCTTGTAGAAAGTTCTTTTGTGCACACAACGCGGGCTTCATCAGCCTGATAGCGGTCGCTTCTGCTCTTGCTAGCAGGCGCTGACCCAGGGACTTCGGATAATTTGGTGGAACCCTGTAGATCACTCGGAAGGCTTCGTTGGGGTCAGCCCAATGTCCGGAATCGACGTGTGCGCCAGGATAGGGCTGTTTATACTCCTGACTTCACCTTTTCTCAGCCAAACTTGCCAAAGTAGATTTCTGAATTCTCTTATGGGAATTTTCGCAACTCTAAAATATATTTTTGTTTGTTGATGATTTTCGTCTTACTCAAAGCTTTCATCCACTAAAAGCATAATGGCTCACTGCCATTTCATTGCTATCGACCGTCCACCAGTTCTAATGGTTTCGTTTCTCCGAAAGAACGTCCGTTTTATTTCCGACATTTGAAAATATTAGTAGATAGGCGTACACCGATCAGATACATAGCACACCCGCCCTGGTGTTTGATGTCCTTGTGTGGTTCGTGTTCCCACGAACCCTGCCACATGGCTAATTGTAATGGTAATAACTATGTTTCAGCAGCATATTTATTATTTTTAGGACATTTTACCGTAAGACTAAAGAGAATCCCGAATGGCCCTTTCTGCCTTAGTAGGTGTCGTCGGCTGGCCATACTCTACTCAAGTGTAGCAGCGGAAATTGCCGCCACCCTCGAGGGCGAACGCCCTATTCATCGAGCTATCGGGCTCGAGGTCTTGACGGTTGCTTATCGGGACCAAGCATTAGTAGATAGGCGGACACCGATCAGTAGAGTATATTCAGCCGACGACGCCTAATAAGGCAGAAATGGCCATCCTGGATTCTCTTTAGTCTTACGGTAAAATGTCCAAAAAATTTAAAAATATATTTGCTGAAGCACAATCAGTGGGGAATCAGACCAAATAATTTGGTAGGACCTCATACCGATCTATCCTGACTCTAGGAAGTAAAATTCCTTTCTGGTTTAATTTGGGGTTCATTTTCTTCTGGCAAGACAGTTGAGCGTACAGCGGACATCATCCCAGCTATTGGAACATCAACGACAAAGACACAGACGAGACTTAAGTGGCAGTTTCAAGCTTATTTGCCGCCAGTAATCAACTATAGTCCAAGATGCGGCAGTACGTACGTCCGAATTCCAAACCATCGTAAATGTTCCTAGCGCATTGCCTTCGCCTTTGTCTTATAATATACTAGAGTACCGAACGACCCGCTTCAGGCTTACACATACATATCTGATGACGTAAAAGGGTCATTTCAATGCTCCTGTCCAACAGAAGAAATACGTTGACTTGCGGACAAGCTCAAACGTACTTTATCCTGCAATCATTGCGCAGGAAAAATTCTTAACTTATTTTACAAAGCGGACCGTTCCATCTGGCGAAGATATCAGATAAGCGTTCACTCGGCATGTTGATAAGTACGTGACTTTTGCTTCCGTGCAAGTCTTTGGCTAGCTTATCTTCGACGTAAGTAGCACTGAACTTGCCCCTATTTGCGCGTAGGCAGCTATGTAATGGACGATAGTCTGCCGCGTGCGTCAAGTCGGGCCGGCGGGCGGGCGGCGAAAATCGTAGTAAGTAATCGTGGTATTCCTAGCCAGCGGCTTATTCAAGGGTGGCAGAACGCGGTGGCGCGAGACTTTGCAATTTTAGTAAGCCTGCCAATAGAGGAGAGCCTCTTGACGGCAAACATCTGCCGACATCTGTTGGATTCTCACCAAATTTTCAACTATTTATCATTACGGTAGTCATTAGCGCATTCTCCTCGTATCCACTTGACTAGCAGGATGCAAATTTATGTCCCCAGAAACACTTCTGATTGAGCCTCTGTATAAGGATTGTGTTCTCTCTCTCTATGTGGTTAGGTTTGAATGAAGGGTGGCTAGAGCGTGGGGGCCGTTCGAATTCTACCGAAGCGCTGAGCTTTTCACAACAGGGTCAAATAAATTATTAAAAAGAACCGAGCTCTGTTGATGATAACGGCAAGGTGACAGGGTGTTTGACCAAGGAGGGTGGGGAATATAAAATGAAGAAAATCGCACACGGGGGATAGATGAGCCTAACCAGCATGGTACTGCACCTGCAACAAAACACTGACAGATCAAAAAGGGAGACGCTTATTCTCACATCAGGATATTTTGCTTCCCCTCCCCGCAGTTTAAACTTGACATTGCCGTTAAAATACGTTCGGGAACAGCAGCAACCAGTGTTTTGGAACTATTACTGAGAGGTCCCCTCTGAAGCCTGTGCGTGAATCGAGTTCCTATCTCGTAACAGGCTGTCCTGTATTTAGAATTCCCAACGGCTGAAGACGGGCGTCGGTCAGAATTGGTTACAGCCATCGTAGAGTTTGCTTATTTTAGACACCATAGAATGTGCGCTGGTAGTAATTGCGGCTCTTATTTTCGTATTGGCGCAAAAATCAACGACAACACTGCGAAATCAGCTTTTACACCTTAAGGATAGGGTTGGCTAGTTGGGAAGAAAGGTAGTCTTTTACAAGATTTCTTGTGGCGGCTGCACTGCAGTTTATTGTGGACAGACAACAAAAACCTGCATAGAGAATAAAAAAACTCGATAGCTGGGACGATATTTTTATTCGTCTGACGTTTCGATATTCGTCGCGGATTCGTCATCAGAGACATGAGTAGCAGAAACCTGCATTGTTAGTTCTTGCCCATCTAGAAAAGGCCATGAGTCTTTAGAGGCCATTAACTGCAATGACTGGTGCATTAAAGGGTACGCCAAATTAGATGCTATTCCCACCAATCTGAAGGAAGCATGGAAAAGGCTGCGACCATTCCGGAGGAAAGGCCAACCAAAAGACACTACTGTTGATCAAGTATGACTAGGCTTTATCGATTTTTCCGGTATGTTTGAAATTCTCACAGTTCGAAATACTCTACGCATCTGACGATGACCTGCTAAGCCAGTGTTGAAAATTCGCAAAAACGTTTGATTTCGTTTCTTAAAAACTTTCTCTTACCGAAGTATAATTCTTGGGGCGCGCATTTTCCAGTTCATACGTACGAATTTTCTTTCTTATATTTTGGCGTTGGTGCGTTCTTTACTGGTCATTTTCAAATCGTCTTGTCTGCGTCACAAATTTCCTTATCTATTTTGCTTACTTGTCAATCTTAGTTGTAAATGGTTAAAAATCTGGAAACAAAATTTACGGCGAATCCGCACATCCGTTTTTCGTTTTACCAGTGGCTCTAACCACGGAACATAGAAGTGTGCCTTAGCGGCCAATTTGAAACCCAAAGATAGTGTCAGTTAATCAGTGCGTTTGAAGACTGGTTGCTTCTTCAGGAGGTTCATCAAAAGTAAAATTGAGCGACACCAGATCACCTCGGGTGGACTGTGCGCCTTGCTATCACATCAAAGTATCCCACAGTCTTCTGTGGAGTACATGTTGCCGCGTTTGGTTTGCTTTACTACTGTTCTTTAACTCTGACATGTGAGCTAGGATGCCTCCAAAAACTTTTAATTTAAAAGTTTCCCTTTCTTTCCTTGGTTTACATCAAGGTATTCAATCGTGTCTACGACTTCACCTGGCAGGACGCTTCTCGAGATCCGGAGGAACTAGTAAAAAGCAAACACAGGTGAGGTCAACCGTAGATCTTTCTGTGTCCCTGGTAGTTACAGTGACAATGCACTTTTACCATTAATGGCGTGTGTTTGTGTTCGGACTTAGCGAAACCGCCAATCGATAGGTATTTATGCAGAAGTAGCTTTCGTTGCTCGCTCCTTCTCCATGGCGTCCGGATGATATTTTTTGCAGGTTGCCCTTTAACAGAGTGACAGCTTCCAAAGTTCAAGCAGCTATTAGCTCTTTTTCCACTACGATGGAATATGTATTTCTGAGAAGAAGACGACGATTCGATCGCTGAGACAATAATTTTATTCGCCTGACGTCTCGAGATCCGTCGTGGATTCGTCATCAGAGACATAATTAGATAGCAGTAGCAGATATGGGGTAGCATATGCATTTCTGTTACAACAAATGCCATTGAAGAGAAGACTGAGACATAGATTACCAGCTTCGAGACGACTTTCATGATTGGTTGAGCAAGCCTTACGGCACATCCCACCAGGGCAGGCCACAGGTTTTATTAAAATAATTCGCACGCATATTTAAAGCAAGCAAAACAGCAGGATTTATATGTACAGATAAATTTCGGGAGAGCTTTTGAACTGCTTCCTGTCTTTGCACGGATTAGATAAAAAATGGAGAACACAGAAGTTTGAATTTTCACGGGATCAATAACAGCAAGGTCTTTAATGTTAGTAACAAATTGTAGGGACAGTAATTAATAAAAAAAGGTTGATTAAATGTGGGCATGCGCTTAACAGGACAGTTGGAGTTTAGTCACATTGTCAAACTGCTTACATAGGTGGGGTTTCTCCCACTGTGTAAAGTCTGCTGCCACGTGGCGCAAGATACGATTTGCTCGTGCTCGAACAAGAACTGGAAAAGATGTGTTGATGTCAACAGAGCGGCCAGTGTGTAGCCGTTTTATTGGAATATAAGGCCGTGGCACTTTGTTTTCTTTTGCAAAAAGCCAATCAGCGGCCCTGGTCGCCAATTGTCTTTGGGTACGGCCAATGTACTCGCATGCGCAAGTGCACGTGAATTCATAGACGCAGTTTGAAGTGGCGTGCAAAAGCAAGGCATTATTTGACCGGTTAACTGTAAGGCTTTTAATTGGAGTGAAGAACACAAGTTCGGCCGCGAGAACATCCCCCCTGTCTCATCTGGGCATGGCAACTAGCGTCCTACCCGCGCAGGCGCCCGCGTTCAGGAGGCGAGGGAAAACTCAGCTGCTTAATTACCCTCACCCTTTTCCTCCCCCTCTCCCCTTCCCTAACCTGACGATTATATAATCGCTGTAATTAATTGACCAATTTTATTCCCCATGTCATGTACTGGCCAGACGATGAATAACCGAAAACGATCGTTTGCCAACACGACTTTTCAATCGTAGAAACTGGGAATTTTCTCTGAAATAGTAAGTTCTCTCTATGGTGCAACGTAGCCGTCGCTTACATGTATTTGAGATATTGTCATCCTAAAGGGTAAGGATACAGAAGCAAGCTTTTTCAGAGCCAACTGTTCCCTAGATTTCGGCCATAAAGTAGGGCTGCATTTTGAATGAAACGTTGCTGATTCTGTGGGAATTCAAATTGCTGTGTTCTCCATTTGTTATCTTATGCATGCAAAGAGGGGAAACAGTTGACAAACTGCCGAAATTGATTTGTACGAATAAATCTCGCTGTTTGCGTTTGCTTTAAATTTGTACCTGGAAACCACTGATTTAAAATTTGCATATAGTTTGACCTGCCCTGTCTTCTTTCTGCATACTGTTATCAGGAATATTCAAAGTCACTTGGTAATGGTGTCAATCGATGCGAAGTAATTGGCGGACGAATGATTGATATGCCTTTCGTTTAGAATTTCTAGTGTAGTCAGGCAGGCAAGTAGCCCTTTTTGGATCCTGAACCCCGCTGGGTGGGCCTCAATCCCGGCGGCGGCGAAGAGGAGGAGGAGTCGGATCAGCATAGTCAGGAGGGTCTACTCCCTCATCAGAAACACAGATGCAGAGGAGGGAAGATAGATCCACCGTAGGGAGCTTGGTGTAGTAGACCTTGGCTGCCGTGAGGGCGGGTGGGAACGCGACGGAGACGCGTCTGTTGTGGTTCGCTGTGAGCTGGCCAAATACGGCACCTGGAACGATGCCTTGCTTTGGTAACTTTTGCCGGCGTATGCCTTAAGCGAAAAAAACCGTGTTCAGATCAGACGAAATGCGGGTTTCAGTAGAGCCCGCGGCCTACCGGAGAAGGAAGCCCTCACGGCCCTGGGAGGGGACTGACTCCTAAAAACATTTTTTTTGGGGGGAGGGGGGCGTGTCCTTGAGTGTTCGACCATCGATTTTGATGAAGGCTTGAAACCTCACCCAGTCAACGCACGGAATACCGCCCACCTATGCTTTCACGCCACCCTCGTGCCAAAGGGTGTAGGGGTCTAGTCCCTTAGACCCTTTGGCACGACCTATGACCTGTGGATCCTTGCCACCTAGAACATTGCCATCAAGGTCGTGCATGTCGTGGCCACACCTAGCGTCCTTAGCTAGAGACCAGCTCTCACTTGTGGCGCCTCGGCGTTATGCCCCCTCCCGGCACACAATTTTACCTCTTAATTTCGCGGTTGGATCTCTTAGTTTAGATTTGCTTAGCTGTGGTAGGCAGGCAAGTAGGCCTTGTTGGATCCGGAACCCCGCCGGGTGGGCCTCAATCCCGGCGGCGGCGAGGAGGAGGAGTCGGAGGAGCATAGTCAGGAGGGGCTGCTCTGTCATTAAAAAAACAGATGGAGAGGAGAAGAAATGGATCCACCATAGGGAGGTTTGGTGTAGCAGACCTTGGCCGCCCTGAGGGTGAGTGGGAACGCGGTCGAAGACGCGTCTGCTGTGGTTCCCTTCTAGTGTAGTCTGCACAGATGGTGTCGCCTCGTGAGTGGATGTAGTTGGCATTTTTAATCTAAATTAGACAAAGGTGATGAAATACGCAGAATTTAGTGATGTCATAAAATTTCGTGACCTGGTATTACGTTGCTTAGGTTATTGTTCATAAAACAACAAATCGTCCATTTGAAAATCAATGTAAAGCGAAAAAAAGTAAAAGATAAATAAAACACACGGAATTTTGGTCTGCTATGCGGGTTCGAATGATGAGAGAGAACAGTTATCTAGGCAACCCAGTAGAAATTACTGTGCAGTTTTAATTACAATTGACTGGTGTTATTTTAATCTTAATTGACTTGTTTAAACAACTTTCCCCCCGTTTCCCCGTCACCATATACACCCGCAGAGAAAGGAAGCAACTCACGTTTCCTTTATCTACTACGCTTCATTCGTCTAGATTGAGCTTTGATTAGGCCGGTTATCTTATCTCCCTAATAAGCAATAACTTTAAATAGTTGAATAAGATGTCATTAACGTCATTAACTTATCCGTATTGCCCTGTTCAACGTTGTTTCGGGAAACAGTGTTTCAATTTCTGACTTATTTGATTAAGGCTGTAGAATAAAACAGAGATACTGTGAATCTGTTCTACAATCAGGATATTTCAGCGAAAATCTGACCCATTTGGTTTCTGTCACCCTAAAGAACCAACCTGCTGGCATTCATGCAATTGCAAGCATGTTACCTTATACTCAAACTTTCAAGAGTCAGAATTTCGGGATTAGAATCATAGATCATATTGTGCTCACCGGAATGTTTTTTGTTCGTTGATGTTTTAGAGAGCTGGATCGACTGTCCTTTGTCGAAGCACGAATTAACTACATCGATCACCAATTCAAATTTGTGGGTTTACGTATTGGCCATCGGTGGATTGATTTTTCTACCTTCACTGCTTGGCCGTCCGTGTGGATTTTAGCATAACTTGACGGCAGTTAGTGTTGCGTTTCGTCCCCACGGTAGAGGATGCTGGTAATCTCGCTCCCTCTTCCGGTGGTTTCGTCACGGGGTCGTCTTTGTTTGCAAATCCTAAGTTTGGTTTGATTTGTTCCTCTTCTTTACTCACGTAATGGCGTAGGACTTTGCAGGCCGCTGGTAGGGCCAAATGCCTGTTGACGAAGTTGGCGTCTGAGTACCATTCCTCAAGCGTCAGCCTTTCTGCTTTTGAAGCTCTCCGGCCAACGATGGTCGGTCCTTGAACATCGAAGTTGTATCCCGTCTCTCCGATGTGTGTTGTAGGCTGCGAGTGCGGGTCAAGTTTCCCGGCCGCCGCTTTGTGTTCGTGTAGACATGTCTGCCAGTCAGCTCGTCAGTGCTAAATGGTCTCTCTTCGACACATATGAGCAGTTGCCATTGACCATTATTCGTATACTTTGACGATGGATACCTGTCAGTTAGGGGCATCCAAACGCGGGAGGTCGTTAGAACTGCGACCTTTGAATGCGATGTTTTTCGGGAGTAATCAATGTTGACTTTATTTAATCAAACTAAAATAAAATTAACTGAAAGTAGAAGGTATTGAGGAAGTTTGTGTAGAGACTCTCAAATGCAGAAATGTCAGGCCGACAGGATAGGTCTACCCTGAGGATGGATTGGAATGGATACACGCCGAGATCTCGCAGTTCAAAGGCACACATACGACTCACGCATATTTGAAAGTTAGAATCCTGGACAGGTCAGGTCAAGTTTGATTAGGGAAATAAAGTTCAACACCTTTGAACTCCCTCTTGGTACAGAGCAGCTATGATGCAGAACATGTGGCATTTCCAGTAATGGAACTGCATTAGAAGATCAGACAGTAAAAAAAACTCCTAAGACATGGTTCAGAATTCTAGGGGTTTGAATGCCATTTGCGGGATTTTAAAGAGAAAAACTGTCGCCCGTGGGTGAAAGAGTTTATGCAAATCGGATGGCCTGCAACTGTAAGTGTTTGAAGCGTGTCAGGAGGAGCCCATCGCGGTTTTTTGATCTCCTAAGGGTCACACAAGGAGAAGATCGAGGAGGTTACGAGAACATTACCGAGCGTCGGAGATGCGCCCATCATACGCCCTTGTTAGTTACCGGGTCTGACGACCAGATGACGAAACACGGGGTCCACCACGGTCTTCCGCAGTTATTCTAAAAAAACATATTACTGACCAGTATGTAATTACAACAAAGCAACTAACCGGCCTTGTTAAAGTTTGTGAGATACATCCAGGAAGTGGGACTCATCTATTTGTTTGTCGTATGCATTTGCATACTTCAGTTCATTTGATTTTTCCTTAAGTTCATGATCAAATGGACATATTACTTTAAAGAAAGCGATCCAGCAGTGATCTGGGTAGTTTATTTACAAAATCTGGTCTGTCTATACCTTTGGCCTTTAGCTGGAAGTTAAACAGCACGTCAAAACCCATCCTTGTGTACAACGGGACCGGTGTTAATAAGAAAAAATGGAAATAAATAATAGAGCATATAAAGATAGCGCAATAACAATAATAACTAAAATAATCTAATGTTTGGCACCAAACCAGCGCATCTTAATTAAAAAGCGAAACACAACAAATAGGAAACAAGAAAAAAAGTACAGGTAAATAAGGTATATTTATCTTTTTATTTATGGCGCGCCCTTTGTTGCAAAGAGGAGCATAGTAAAATGATTTTAGAACCGAAATTTAACTTCTACCGGCCTCCTTTATCTTCACAACCCTTTATAGCGATTTGAGTTAGAATGTTAGGGTGTGCCAGAAAGTTATGCTTACCCAGCTTACGCACCCTGCTTAGTTCAGCCCTCATGGTCTTTCTGATTTTCGAAAAATTCACCAACACTTCTCTGAATGATGTAAAGACGTTCTTCTGAACTTTACAGGATCGAAGACGCGCGCTTCTCGATTAACTTGGGCATCACTAAACACGTCGCCGAAACTGGTGAAGTATGTTGAATATTTTTTTGCCATTTTTATCGTCCGAAATGTTTTGTTATTTGTCGCGTTTGACTGTTTACCTGCTCGCAATTTGAAAATTCCATGGAAAAGCTTGAATGTTTGTTACGTGGGTGCTTTCCTTGAAGCGTGAAACCTTTGTATAAATTGGTGGGTTACATCGAAGTCAACGAATTGCATGCAGTTATCTTTGCGATGATTATCTATAACTTTTCCTTCCATAAAATCTTTCTTTCGAGGTCCAGTAGAACATTTGGCATCATTTTGAGAATTTAAGGGAAGATTTTTAATCATTGCTCTTCTTGTTTATGCAGGAAACAAATAACTTTTAGCATGTTTGCCTAACAACTGATTTTTAGCTTCCTATAAAGTATGCATACTTTTTCAAAGTTTATGAACAATTTAAGTCTGCAATCTTGACTAGACGCTGTTGAGAACATGCAACGAAAGTAAAAGAAAATAGTAATTGAGAATTGTCCCGTTTTCTGTCCTCTATACGATCTTTGAAATGCTGCCGAAAGTGACCGTAGACTATAGCGAAAATCTGTTGAGAAGCTGCTCGCATTTTTCACTGTGCGTTATATACACTTTTAAAGGTGGTTTCTAACATTACGCCAGATTAAAAGATCGAGGAACTCTCACAAGAAAGCTAATAATACGCTTGACCTCCTGTCTATTTCTTCGTTAAGCATAACTTAACTATTCACCACTACAAGTCCGTTCATTAGGAGGACTAAAACATATGGCAACGGTAATTTATTTGAGCTCCCTTAGCCAATACTAACCCCAGCATCGTTTAAAATGGGGATGAAAATTTTACAGGTGGGGCCTGGCTGCTAAAAAGCAGCGACATTTGTGCAATTAAACGTATGTTAATACTAGCCTTATTTATTCTGTAAATTATTAAGCGCATGACTTGGTGGTGGGTGGCTGGAACATGACCTTTTAGGGTAAGAACCGATATTTCTATGAACATTTCGGCTGAAGACAATCAGCATATGTGGACTAACTTCGCAAATGCCCATTCTAAAAACGAGTAGTACTACGAGTTGTATGACTTCTATATGATTAATATGTGATACCGTACAGGGAATGTTGGAGGCCCCACTAAGGAGCTCGACCCCTCGCAGCTGTGTCAAACAGCGCCAGAATACCGGCGAAACTCCTGTCTGAAATTGTGCGCGACGTTTACAAAACGAGCAGAACTAAACTGTCAATTATTCAGGGACACTTAAATAATAATTAAAAAACATCAAAAAACAACCTTTTTTGCCCTGTGATAGTTAAAAAACAGAGCATTATTTTTCATAACCATGAAATAATAAACTATGCGAGGTCTTCCGTATAACACAAGACTAAAGGCTATGCGTATATATGCTCACTAATGTTGCCTAGAAAAGAATGAACAAGAAAGCAACATTCAACAGATAAAATAATTTGAATAAGAAATACCACAGCGACACACGTTTTTTGCACGTCGTTATATGAATTTAGTAGTTAACATACGAAGGTTTATTGTCCATAGCTATTAAAATAATATGAGTTAGCCGAATAGTGAAAAATTTCGAGGCCTTCGGCGGGTTTTAAACCCGCATAGTAGAAAAGGCCCTTACTGGACGCCAACGCTATACCGATTTGAGCTAAGAACGCTCCAGCTAGCGCCATCAATATAATCACACTCAGGTCGATTTTACCCATCCCAACTTTACCGCTCATATGGGATCCACAAATATGGAACAGCAAGATGACTTCCCAAGCCGGATTTCTTAAACAATCATCTAGAATCCACCAGAATGGCTACTAGGCTGACTTAATTATTTAGTTGGTTTGGCAGATTTGCTTAATTTGAGTCAACTTAATTGTGAAAAGCTGGAGGCGTTGGTCGGGATTTGAAGTCGCATAGTCGAGAAGGCCTTTACCGTTAGCCGAAGTTCTAACCAATTGAGCTACAAACCTCAAACCTTGCGCCATGAATTTCACAATTGCGTCAACTCAAATTGAGCAAATTTGCCAAACCTCCCAATGCAAAATATTAACCCGAACCAGGCCAAACTATGTATTTTAAAATCAAGGGACCTAAATAACCTACCCTTACCAAAATATTTTATGATAAAAATGCAAGCATTAATATCCAAATGGTAATAGTAAGTGTGCTTGCCTGAATATATGGGTATTATTTCTAGCGTGAGTTTTGGTAAGAATAAAAATGGTAGAAGCGTTCAGGTGTACCTGCTGTCTGCTTTCTGTTTGAAATTGCCTGATTTAAACAAATGTGGAGGGTCCACTTATTTACTAATGGATTCACCGCCACCCGGTTTTCTTTCATATGCCACAGGCCGAAGGCTTCACCAGCTTTTCGGACATTAAAGGTAATCTTCTAATGCATTTTTCCCTTCCTTTAGGGTCGGCATTCATTTTTTTACCTGCTCATCAACTTTGGATTAGCGTCATTACAAGTTAGGGGTGAACATTTGCTGAAGTTACGCCATGCTTTATTAATTAACTGTGACATTACTTTCTGCGTTCAAAGTACACGGACAAAGCCGAAAAGTTGAACAGATTTTCTAAAAAGTAGCAATATCCAGATTAAAGTTTTTTTAAGCAGACATTTGAATGCAAATGAGAAAATAATGCAATGGGGTGAAAGCGTAAACCTGCCTTTTAAACATACGCACGCAGTGTGTCTCACGCGAGTGTTGCGTGGAGGACAACTTTTAACGAACTGCAACGAATGTTCGCGTCCGAGGTGTGTGTATAAGTACAGAGAAAGCCGGCACTTTGATAATCGGAATCATAGTTTTATTAGTCTGAGCTTTCGATCTGTTACTGGAGTCCATCATCAGAGATAAAAGCGTCATCGAACAACAAGCAACAGTTATAGGGGCAAGACCAATCAAACACCAGTAACGTCAGTCTGGACACGCGTGCGCAGGAAGATGTATGCCGGCGCCAGATCGATAAATCGATTGACTAAGTTCTCATCCGAGGCGGCCCAGGCTTCAATCAATTCTCGACCTGTCTTGTTGCCGGTGTGGGTGATTATCCTCGCGGCTATGAAATTAAACTCGCGACCCGTCTCGTAGGTGTGGGCAGCCCGTTGCGATAATGCTTCACCCTGCCCTACATCCAGCTTTTGTTCGTGTATGCGTGAACCAAGCGGGCCTGTATAATTTCGAGGACGCTTTCGTCTTTGACGATGGTCTCCAGTAATAGATCGAAAGCTCAGACGGATAAAACTATGATTCCGGGGATCAAAGTGCCTTCTTCGTCGTCGCTACGTACAATCACTTTTGTTTATTTTTCTTGTGAAACGGGCTGACTGTCAACTGTAACCTCTCAGTTTCCATCTCCCGCATTCCGCCAACTAACATGAACAGCGGATGATGTGGATATTTTATGATTTCAGGGTCTTCTCTGTATGGTCATACGAACAGGCTTAAAAGTGGTCTCTGTTTAACCGTCCTCTCCGTAGTCTTTGCAGCTCACATCGCCGTCTATGCTCCACCCTGAGATAGTTAATTTACCATGAGCATCGGGTGTCTGGCTCTCGAGGATTTCGCAGTCTACTATCCACGCATTTGAGCTTTTCCCTGTAGTCAGCAAAACAAATGAAATGATTTGCGTCAAGAGGTGTTTGACTCTTTTGATATTTATATAATTCAGTCATCTGACCTTGAAAATGTTGTCAAGGGAAAATGGTTACTATTTACAGACGGCAAACTCGTCGGTGTATTTATAAACGCTGGCTTTTGTTGGAACGTACAGGGGTGATAGAGCGAGAGATAGTAGCTCTGTCTAAAATTTTCATGCCTTTGTCGGACCGTCTTTCCAATTAAGGAAGGAAAATGAGAGAATAAGGAACATTTTATCGAAAAGTATAAAGTGTGGTGAAGGTAGCCGGATTAAAACGATCTGCTTAGGTTATGTACGAAAATTTTCTCCAGGTCGTTAGCTTAGCCATGAAAAGAATATATATATAGGCAGAAGGACATTACCAGCAAAGACAGGGAACACCAGGAAGGCCTTTTCTGCCTTGTTAGGCGTCATCCGCTAGTGATACCCAACCCCAGTGTGGCTGCTGAAATTGCTGCCACACCGATATTTGAACTCGCGATCTCTACCGTCAAGGCGAATGTTCTAACAGTTGTGCTACGAGCTCATGGTCTAGCTGGTATTAGATGGGGTTGGATAACACTAGCCGATGATGCCCTGTCTTTGCTGGTAGTGTCTTTCTGCCTATATATCCTAGCCGCCTCATGGTGAAGGCTCGAGAGAGAGCTCTAATGGCAATATTGACGGACGAGTGGGTCCTCTGACTCATCGGTGTACGCCTAATGCAACTTTATATATATAAATTCTGGGTAGTTGTTCACCGACCGGTTACGGTATATTTTTTGGAAGTCTCAAATACTAATGAATAATCACACTGCAGGAGATAGTTTGAAGACTATGTCGTTAAATGTCACTGTCAACTGAATACTGAATTATTAAAATTAACAAAGCTGATATAGCAGGAACAGCATAGAAACCACTGGTGTACATCCCGAGGAGCGGTGTGCTTCGTATCTACACTATATTGCAGCATAAGCTTCGATGCATACGTGTCTGGGTTTTTATCTAGAATATAAAACTGGAAATGTATTACTTAATATCTAAAAACTGTTCGCCCATATCAAGCATAATTAAGAATAGCCGATTACCGTTAACTTTGAATTGTGTCAAAATAAATGTGTGATTGGTTGAATTTCGTACCAACAGGCATTCACACTTTGTAGTTATTCGTGATGCTTCTGGACATTGTCACGTGTTCGTAGCCTGAGGAGAGCTGGGATAATAGCATGAGGCGTTTTGGAGTAAAAGCAGACAGATAAAAAGGGAGCATTCTCACTTGAGGTGTCTGTGCACGGAATTCTTTGCAAACTTTGAAGAGATGGAATAAAGTTACGATTCGGCGCACTGCGAAAGATGAGGTTCAGAACACATAAGTGTAACTACGAGCGCTGGATAATGATTATCGCTCGTTGATTTGGAATGGATGCGTGCCTTAGTACGGCGTATTCGTAGGCCCGTGTACTTAGCAGTAGGGTAAATAATGCCCGTATTAAAGTGCTTAATGTCTGAGGAAGTATCGGTCATGACAGAGACGCAATTCACCTTCGGGTGTTTGCCCAAGGACTGGATGCGCAGTCAATTTGTGTTTGCAAATACAAATGTTCCTATCTAGACCCGTACAGTCGATGTGACGTAACTTTTGCAGTGTTAAATAAAAGGCTTTTATATAGTATCTGTTAGAAAGGCGGCCTGAGTTGGTGTTGTCTTACTGATTAGCAGGATGTATAATCATAAGAGATTTTAAGTATTCAGGAAGGTAAGTTATGTGAATAAACGCTTTCGATTATTCATCACAAATACACTAATGTAAAGAAGGGTAGAGTTAACATAAGTTAATGCAAGCAATGAGTATTAATTACAGAGGAGGTGTTAAGGGCTCAAGGTGGCCAGACTCTAGCCATAATTAGAGACCAGTGAGGAGGACAGGGGTCTGTCAATTAGCTCATGTCACCCCATCGTCATTGTCCCGCGATGTGTTGGGGCGTTAGGACGCAAGGTGTCTTCGTCTCATGACGGCGTAGGTGGCTTACTGTTGCTGCCTCCTGTCTGTTCAGCGGCATGGTAGTAAGCGAGTGTAATGACGTTGAAGTGATTTCGGCCACGGTGGTCTTAGTGCCTGTACAGCAGATTTTAAGTGCAGCAATGTTCCGGCGTTTTACTACACTTTTTTTCTGCAAAGTTCTAGAAATCATACCCACGAAAACATGGCTGGTAACACAGCATATTCTACTTGCTTATTTGTTGAAATCCTCATACCTTGAAATCTATTTCTTAGAAATAAGGCTTTAAAATATCCTTTCGAACGTTCATTTTGTGGAAAGTTTTATCTACTTTACACTTTCACTCGAAAAGGTTATCTTCAATTTACAAAAATTGAAAACCTAATACATTTTAAGCTTTTGAAGTATGTGTTCAGATAGAACGGCCTCTGTCCGCTGACAAATTCTGCGTACAAAGTTTACAATGTAGCCCTTATCCATTACGGAATCTTATGAGTTTGTGTGGTGATGGGGGAGTGCATTTTGCCATAAACTTTAACTTATCAACTTGTAACTTTATGAAGTTTAAGGTCAAATTCATGAGGGAATGAAAAACTTCAATGCATAACTTCTGCTAGCCAAAAATTGTAGGAAGACAGAAAATTCTGCTAGAAGTGCAAGTGGATTACGTTTGTATTTTTCTTATGTAAAGTACATTGGGACGTAAGGGGCATCGAAAAGAGTTGGAACAACATTTTATTTAACAGCTACTTTAATCAGCATGGATTTCCAGGACAGTCAGTAAGAAGCTCAAAAGCCGGTCACGTATTTGGCCAAAAGTATGCTAGTGCCATGCTCCCCGAATAATATTGAACTGCAGAGCCCGATTTTTTTCTATATCAGGTAACTAGGAGCTGATGTTTTTCCCATTTTTGGCTAACCGTTTTTGAATTCATTTGAGTTTTTTTGCTTTTTTGCATGCAGGGAAATAAAAATACATAGAAACACACGGATAACGCTGAGGTGTAGTTTTTGTGTTTTTTAAAATTTACAATATCCTCACCTAGTTTTTAAAGAGAAATTTTATTATCTCTCTATTTATTCACACGTGATTTACGACGCCGTTAAGAGTGTTGCGTGTGTCCATAACACCTGCATGCTTGACGAAACAAAGTACGCATTTTGTGACAACTCACAAAACAATAAACATTATTCCCATCAGCCTGGGAATTTTAGATTTGCTTGGACTGTGTCGCTATTAGGGAGAGGTGGTCGCTATTTTCCAACACTGGCCACTGTGTATTAAAAGTGCACACACTCATATGGGCAATGTGATATCAATCAGGAAAGTTGCGCAAATTCACGAGATGGCTGGCTAAAATAACTCGAAGAAAAATATTATTACTTTAGTATTGGATTATAATTTGTTTAGAAAAGATGCAATTTATTTGACCAAATTGGGTAAAAACTCGCAAATTTTGAACCCAGAAAATATATATTTCAAGGCGGATATACAAGGAGCGCTATTACCCCTGAGCTACGTGACCCAGACTGCGGATCGTGGGCTTAAGCATATTTTTGTCAATTACCCAGCTCAGTCTGCATAGTCTCAACACTTCGAACAGTAGTATCCTAGCTCTAGTAGCTAAAACTTTAGGAAATAACCAGGGCAAGCATTGTTGTGCTCTGAGCCTCAAAAACCTACTCTACTCAGAGTAGCGAAAATCCAGGTCCCCACTCCTACGTGAGATCGAGGGAACACGGGCTCAGATCTGACTCCAATCAGTCCCATTTCTGACCAAATGTCAGCGTAAGTTATAGTACCAGCAGCAGTATAAACGGTAGTTGCAGTAGTAAAAATATGAGACTGGGACTCTTAGAATCTTTCTGAGCACCTACTATAGGTGACTGAGAGTAGATAGTGCAGAAGTATCAGCGCAAAAGGCTACTGTCACTTAAGACTAAGTTAGGCAGTGTTTGTGGCTGCATTGGAGAAAGTGGCTTACGCCCAATTTCTGTTCGGTCATCTCGACTTTGTCTTGTCACCGGCTCAAGCCGGGAGAGGGTTCAGAGTGGACTTGATGGTTGCTTGTCTACTTTCACTATACCTGACTACAGTCACCATCCCGGTTGAGTTGCTAGGGCACATCAGGAGAAATTTAAAAAAATTAAAAAATTAGAACGCATAAAAGTAAACAATGATAGAAAGAATTGTTTAATTAACCGAATATTTGCCTGCAGTAATCAAAAAGGCCCAACAGTGTCCAGTTGTGCCCAATCAGCAACTCAATATAATTCCTCTGTCACCTCCATAGGGGTGATATACGTGAAAATGCGAGGTTCCGCCATCAAATCCCGTGCATTGTCTCCCAACGAGGAAGAAGAGGGGGTGGAGGCAAGTTTATAGACCGAGCGCGTTCTTGAAACTTCAGTCAAAATATATTTCGGTCCATGAACGTGCCCCCTCTTCTTAGTCCTTCTCCTCGGGGGATGATGCACGCGAGAGATGATATGCAGACTACATACAGTCGAAGATTGTGTCCAGTTGGGTCATTTTAATTATCGCGTGCAAATATTCGGTGATTTAAATTAGCAATTTGCGAACCTGCATTCAACTATTACCGACTTTCAAGTACCGCATGCCCTGATTTTATTCCGTTCCAACAGTAAATGTTTGAAATTTCCACGTATTCTATGGGATGTTTCAAAATTTATTTACCATTTAAGTCACTGTAAATGCATAATTTAAAATTCGTTTCACCTTCAAGATATAGTAGAAACTGCCGATGTTATTTAACTGGGTTTTCAACGTCTGCATTCACCCTTACTCTTGTTCCAGTCGACGCACCGTTTATAAGAAGAAGGGCTTAATTTGCAGACACACATTTCATTTGATAGTTGAGCACATTCTCGTTCAATGGCTCTTCCCAGTCTGCCAGCTGTTGCCAGTTTTACAGCTTCTGCCTAGATTGCACTGCTCTACATATTCTAAAAACCAACTTAAAATAGTCCGCAGCCACATCATGCAGTCCACCGGTTACGCAAAATCTCGCCAAAGCAGGCTGTTTCAGCACTACGTGCATTTGGAGGATACCCACCTGGCTGTCTATATACTTATACTTAAAGCTTATCCTGGCCAAAAATATTGGTTCCAATGGATTAAGTGTAAAAACACAAATTCAATGAATTTGTCTTACAGTTTTTAAAGTTTATATGCCGAAAGATTCGGGGTCCAGATATGTTACCCCGTTCATCATCTCCCAAAGATAAGGAAGAGGAAGAGGGGGCGGGTTCATGGATCAAATTATATTTGGACTGACGTTTCGAAAACCTTCTCGCTACCATCGTCAGGGTGTGCTTGGTGGCTTTGAGTTAGCCAACCTTGCCGTCTGCCTCAAATTATACCGGTGTTGGACGTGTGAAATTTGACCTGCCCATTCGTTGCTGACCCTATTTGGTCACCCGGAGGTTGGCTGCTGGCGGGCTTGCGTGACCTTCGTCCCCTTTGCGGTCAGCCTAGTTGTAGGCGAGTCAATATGCTTGCTGGCCTCCCCCACGTCAAATGGTGGATCGATCACTTGTTGTTGTTGTTCACTTGGGTTGTTCTTTGCCTCGCGGTTGTAACGGTGAGACAGTGTTTGATGTTGGTCGCGTGACCTCCGACCTCCACCCCTATTTTCAGTGGGCGTGGGTTCTCGGTCCTGCGTACTCGTTTGCCCTACTGGCTCTTGCAGACTTGATCCGAGCCTTGTGCGAAGCGCTTGGTAGGCAAGGTTCAAGTCGATAGCTCTGTTGATTGTGCCAGTGGAGGACCAACTTTCCAGCACTAACCTGGCTATTTCCTCATTGGCCCTGCAGATCACCCTCGCTTTTTCAAAGGCGAATTCGTGTTTGAGCTGTTGCCCATGGCCATAGACTAAAAAAACTTGCCTTTGCGATTGATTGCAAGTTGATGTTCTTTTTTAAAGTGCATTCGAAAACCTTATATTTTGACCTCCGCAACAATATCTGGGCATGGTAACCTTCACCCGGATATTCAGCCGCCCGGGAGTTTCACTTTAAAGCATCAAAGACACCATATCTGATCAACAATCGACTGTATAGAGGAGAATATACGAGTTCCAGGCAACAGTTCCGAAGAATATGCGATCACTGGAACAAGGACTTTATTTTCCTGAAGTTTCGGATTCCGTCGGGAAACGGCTGGAGTCGTTTACCGGATCTGGTGTAGTTGTGGACAAAGCAACTACGTCGGAGAAACTGGGAGATTACTCCATACTCCAATGGCCGAGCATGCAGCGGTGGTGAGGAAGAAAGACGTCAACTCCCAGGTTGCAGCTCACTCAACGGGACCCGGCCATATTTTCAACTTTGACGAGGCCGAAATCTTCGCAAGAGGGGACAACCGCGTGAGCCGCGAGCTGCTCGAGTCATGGTTCTCAGGCCCCCAGTCCATCAACAAGCGCAACGATTTGGCGTTTCCATATGGTGTACTGAGAAATTTCATGAACACGAGAATCAGTCACGTGGGAAGGACTGGGTGCAACTCTGACGACAGCAGGCGTAATTATCGAGCAATTATCAAACCTGCATCTGACGCGGACAAGAACGCTCTTGCAGTTAATGAGCAATCACCGGACCAATAAAGACCTCCAGTGATGGCTAAAGGAACGGAAAATTATAGTACGCATGCGGGTGACCGCTGTGAACTATAAATACCGTGCAATCTGTGCATATATCACCCCTTATCTGCGCATGTCTCAGACCTGTTTACGATTACCTATGACTAAGGATTCCCGATGGAATCCGAAACGTCAGGAAAATAAACTCCTTGTTCCAGTGATCGCATCTTCTTCTTCGGAATCGACTGTATCTTTTGAATAGGTGATCTGCTTGGGGAGCTATAATTTAACTCTTCGCCCGAAGTCCATCAAATTGAATTATCTAATCCCCAGATTTTAGTGCTTTTCATCGCCTTTGTGACAGAAAGCTCAGCTGACACTATTCTTATTGATATTCACGTCAGAGACTGATTATTGCATTACTGCAATGAAGTCCGTGGACATATTAAACAAATCAAAATCGGCAGACCTGCTTTTTAATTTTCTCTTTATTAGGTCTCAAGCTCAACATATGCCAGTTCTGGACATCCAAAAGTGAAGCCGAAATAAGAAATCAATAAATTAAAGGGGTGTGAGTGAAAAATATATTCAATATTTTCTGGACTTGCTTAACAGGCGGTAGAGGTTATGACCTAAGCACTAGGTCAGCCGGGCAACTTAAATGTGTAGTTATTTGTTTTCGTAGAAGCACGATTTGGCAGGATGTCCTCATGTTTATATACTACTGCACAGGCCTAATGAGGCTGAATCAAAAAAGGCGTTTATTGATTTGCTGTAAAAGAGCTGATCAACCCATCCTACCTGGGAAGTCAGGAAACATTAATAATAAAATTTGTTGGTAGTCGGAAATTTTGGGACGTGTGGGTATACTGTTAATATTCAAATTCACACTTTTAGGCGGATGTTTTAGTAGATACGTAGCAGTATAAAATGTCAACTGGCATTGACGAAAGCGCGATCAGATAACATCCCAGCAAGAACGCGGAGACCACAAAATACTAGACGTCTCTGTCAACGTTGGCGGTTATCGGAGTAAAATCTAGTAGCAGTCACCAAAAAGCAGGTGTTTGCACCCGCAACGGGCCCGTTTAAAATATATGTCTATTAAAATGGAAAAAAGCGGCATCCTTTCGAGCTGTGTCAGGATTTTAACTGCCGATCCGTAACCTTGACAGGATTATGACGCTGATATTCAGCAGGTTCGTGAGCGGTTGTTTTCGTTAATCGCAGTGTTCCCTGCGACTGACATATAAAATCTCTAGGGGCTTCAGATGGGCTTAATTACCATTTAGCGAGTTATTATATGACTAAGAAGCCGGAAATCATTTTCAACACTTTCTCCTTAAGCTAGCACATCTCACCTTTTGTACAGAGAAAATACCTTAAGTCATAGCCCGGTTAGATGTGCATATTTGTGGGAAAACGTTATTCAATTATGCGCGGAATGAGAAATAGCGTAAACGTGGGGAAAATTCGTGAACATAGATCAATATTGAGGAATTTTTCTAACATCCAGTCGTTAAACACTTTTGCGCAGACCCAGGGTCATCCTCTCCACAAGAATGTTTTCTACAGGAACTAATAAAAGTACATCTCCTGTGCTACTGTTTATGCAAATGTCCCTAATGAAGAATCCGCGGCGGACTTCGAAGCGTCTGGCGAAAAAATGTGATAAAATCTGAGGAAGTCTTATATATTCGGAGTTTCTGTCACGCCGCTATTCTTAAGAAAACTGAGTCTGCCGAAAAAACAGTGAACCGTGTGAGGTGAAACCAGTTAGTATTCAATGTTCGTCGCAATATTTGATTTATATCTCACGGGTCAGACAATGAAGCAATTTAACTAGAATGTTGGCCAACATTTGGTAATATATAATAAAGCACTTCACTAAGCTGATATCTGAAATATGCTTCGAAGCGACTAAAAACCGAATCGATGCTGCGTTACCTTTGAGACAAAAATCAATAATCTTTAATCAGTTAACATATCATGAAAAGCCCAGTGTTTGACTGAGCTTGCTTTTACAGGACATCAGGCTAAGGCTGGATAATTGTGGTTTTTAAGCCAGAAATGGCCATCCCGTTCTCAGTTATCGTTGTCAGTAGTGTCTTAGTTGCAAAAACTACTGACAGTTCGACCGCCGTTTCCGTCGATGTACACAACGAGCTTCAGCAGGCTGAGGCCAACGCGGTGACACCCGCGGGAAGTGGACTCGCAGAGAATCTACCCTCCCCCCCACTCTCTGACCACACCCGCGCCCGATGTCAAGACAAATGTCGAGAAGACTGGAGATGGGGAGGGTGCAGGCTGCTGGCGAGTCCAACACTCCACTTCGCGTCACAGCACCACCGCTTGCTAGGGGCCTCGCATATGCGGGAGTGCCATACAGGCCACATTAAGAAGAAACCATTGAAGCCTGACTCTCAGCTCGCCATTCAGCCATTCCACACTGAACTGAATTGAACCCGCGTGGTTTAAATTTTTGAGCAAGACGAAGGCAAAGTTATTTCAACTTCGACGTCGCAAGAAATTGTCTTCAGAGTAAAACTGAATAAAAAAACACAGTGTTATACGATCCTCCGTCCAATTTCCTTGAATACCCTCGCTGTTCGACCAGGAATTTTTCTCCAAATCGAGCATCTTGCTGGGATTATTGGCTTGGTTTCCACACGCTGCCTGTCCAAATCAAATTCTTCAGGGTCACTGAGGAATATCTGCGGAGAGGCTGAGCCTAAAATTTATATACTGCTGTGTATTAATTGATATACTGCTTGTGTATAATTGTTGCAGACTCACAGATCCCCATGTAACAAATCGCTAGCGATCGCTACGGACGTTCACCAGAATGTCCAATAATTCACTACGCCGCCGTTCTGTGTCCCCACGCAAACGTACGCACCGAACGCGTGCGCGCTTGCTCAGAGTTTTTCAAACCCCCCTCCCCCTTTGCGCAGCCCTCGTATGGCGTCAGAGTCCGCGCACCCGTTATCAGCAGAAAGTAACGATCCTTTCTCATGAGACGCGCTGCTTGGGCTACGACGAATACCTGGTCACGCCTCTTAGTCAACTTAATCGGTACCCGGCCGCGCGAACGCCACCCTCCCCCTACCACTTACTTCACTCACCCCTCCCCCTTATTTCGCGCTCGCTGGCGCGCGCACTCAGGTTCGCGCGTAGAGGACGATAAGGATCGGCGAGTGCAACCATCCATCATAGGGTCCGAATTTGGGTCAGATTTGGTGATAGTGATTTCTGTAGGAGGCCCGGCAGCGAGAACGGACGCAACAGCTTTTGATCGTGGGACCGGCTGTATTGATTTCTGCAATCTTTAAGTCGTCGTCATTTGGAGAAATTTCATTTGGTCAGAAAGTGTCACAGGGGGAACATCCGCTCTTCTGCGAAAAACGCTCTTCCAATTGTTTTATTATTACCATCTGCCACTAACTGTTTTTTTCCTTTGCAGGAATAAAACTATACTGTCCCAGGTGCTATGAGGCAAGTCCCTATCCACGGCGTTTGGAAGGCGGTACTGGTGGCAAGCATAGGGAGATGTCATCTGCATAGAGCGGTTCGTATCGTGGTGCTTGTTTATTTTGCGGTAGTATTAAGAGGTATTTTTCCTCTATCATAGGAAAGAAGTATAAGGTGGCTCTAATCAAGTGGTGTATAGACCGTAAGGTGCCACATAGGACTTCAAACGCTATGCTGAGAATGTGGTCTCAAATCGTCCCGGTTATTCCGATGGATACGAGAACTCTTCTACGAACTAGTAATATTTACATGGTAGTGAGAATGCATGATGGCAAGTACATGCACGTGGGTTTGACGACCCAGGTCATAAAGTTAGTCGGGGATAATTTAACAGCGGTTGGGCAGTCCGATGCGAGGACCGCGTTTCTGCCGCTTGAGCAGATTACTCGGCGCCTCAGTGAGGGACACTTGAGGCCCCATATTCGAAGTCCTCACCTATCAATATTAGCAGCTACTCCTAAACATGCCTACTTTCGCCTTCGCTCAAGATTTATGTGCGTAAGGCGAGTTATTTACAGCGAATCTTCGTACTATAAGTTGAGTGTATCGTACATTGAAGTCTCCGAGGTTTTCATTCGGCCCATAAAGTCATTAGGGCTACGTATTTTTAGGGTAAATTCTCTAATAATGTTAGCGAGGTACAGGTTCAGGAACCCTTCCAGAAGTACAAGGGAGTTCCCGATAATTCACTACGCCGCCGTTCTGTGTCCCTACGCGAACGTACGCACCGAACGCGTGCGCGCTTGCTCAGAGTTTTTCAAACCCCCTCCCCCTTTGCGCAGCCCTCGTATGGCGTCAGAGTGCGCGCACCCGTTTGCAGCAGAAAGTAACGATCCGTTCTCATGAAACGCGCTGCTTGGGCCACGACGAACACCTGGTCACGCCTCTCAGTCAACTCAACCGGTACCCGGCCGCGCGAACGCCACCCTCCCCCTACCAGTAACTTCACTCACCCCTCCCCCCTTATTTCGCGCTCGCTGGCGCGCGCACTCAGACTATCTCGTTTGTAGTTACGCGGTCAAATTTGACCGTTAACCGTTTTTACTAGCGCAGACACTATCAATTTGACACTTAAACCCACAGCTTGGATATCAGATTAGAAGACAAGCACTACATAAGTATTGGCTAACCTATATTTTTGCTGTCTTTTCTGCTCTGGTCAACCCGAAATAGTTTCTACTAGTATAGACAATATAGGTTTCGAAATTGTAACCTTAGCCAGGATATAAGAGTAGAATGCAAGTGCAACATAGCTGTAGGTCATCCCAAATTTTGTTGTTATCTGTGCTCGCAAAACCCAAAATCAACCCCATGGGGAACGCAGACATTCACGACCCAACTGTCGCGTCTAGAAGTGGCATCGATCCGCGCACGCTCGCCTCAGGTGGCGACCGTCTAGACACCTCGGCCATTGCAACTGAGCTGCGAGGGCAGCCGGGAGTTACGTGCACTAACAACAGAGTACGCAGCGAACCGTGGACGCGCGACCCAGGGGGCGACCGTTTAAACACCTCGGCTACCGCA
>JAYGXS010000005.1:53765036-53825731 GCA_036362985.1 Ligula intestinalis
TCACTCTTCTCTGTACCTGATCGAAGCGCGACCGTTAGACACAGCATATAGCGTGGAAACTTTAACCAAATGAGAACCAAAGTGCGCAGCGTAGACTGGAGGGAGGCATTCACCGGGTGTGTCTACGAGGATTGGATGGTGTTAAAGACTGTACTACACGGGGTAATCACCAGTTCCTGCCCCATCTCGAAAATGAAAGCCACACATAGGCCCCAGTGGCTAATAAGCACGCTGAAGAGGGAGGTTAAGCGTAAAGAAAAGCTGTTTCGAACGTATCGGAGAGAGAAAACCACTGAGTCGTACAACAAATTCAAAGCGCAGAGAAATAGGGTTAAGGGCCTTGTACTAAAAACCCGCCAAAGTTTCGAGAGTGACCTAATAAACCGTGCAGTAGGAAATCCGAAGTTCTTCTACAACTACATTGGGCGATCTACCCGAAATAGAGACCCCACCCCGTTGTTAAAAACGGATGATGGCGCCAAAATTTGCGAGAACAAAGCAAAGGCCGAGCATCTATCTGGGTTCTTTCAGTCGGTTTTCACGAGAGAGGTCGAGCTAACCGTTACCAATTTTATTACCGAGGAGATTCCGACTATTGACTCAGTTGTGCTTACAGAAGTTACTGTCCTGCAAGAACTTCTTAAGCTCCAAGACACGAAATTGCCAGGACCGGACAGCATACCTGCAAAGCTGTTGAAAGAGCTAGCCGTAGAGATGGCAGAACCCTGCAGTTACTCTTTCGGGCCTCCCTTAACACAGACCAACTGCCATCCGACTGGAAGACAGCGTGGATCTCACCCATACACAAAAGTGGGAGTCGGGCGTCCGCAAACAACTACAGGCCAATAAGCCTTACTTCAATATGTTGCAAAATCATGTAGCGAATTATCAAAAAAGAGTTGATGCAATTCTTAGAGCGTCATAGACTTCTTTCTGATAAACAGCACGGATTCCGTAGAGGACAGTCCTGCTTGACAAATCTGCTCTTCTGTCTAGAGCAATGGACGAGAGCACTCGATCAAGGAAACACGGTGCACGCAGTCTTCATAGATTTCAAGAAGGCATTCGACACTGTGCCGCATCAAGGTCTCCTATACAAGCTTAGACGTATAGGGGTAACGGGCAATCTTTTGCGATGGATCGAAAACTTTCTGACTGGCCGAACTCAAACCGTATGTATTGGTGATCAGCGATCGCCGGAGGTGGCAGTTGCTAGTGGGGTGCCTCAGGGTTCTGTTCTGGGACCTTTTCCTTATATATATCGTCCCACTACTAGGCAGTAAGCGTTAGTCAGGAAAATACCTGTTTAATTAGTGAGAAAAGAGGCCGCTGATGTTTTTATCACCTGATTAAAACGCTTATTAAAGAGCAACTTATAAGAAGTATTCTGCAGTGGATTAAGCGCCTTTTCATCATTGATTGTAGTTTTGAGGTTTCAGGTTAAGGTGCATCTACCCGTAGAACCTAACCAATTATCGGCGTAAAAACCACTGGCAAACTGATTTGTAGGGTTCAATAGATATCTATTTCTCCGCCCAACTGATTCAAGTATTCTGTCGTTAAACATTTAATTCTTAGCAAGTGAGCGTAAATGAATATGTAATTGTGGGGAAAGTGATCAAAAATATTAAATTAAATAAGATTATGTTTGGTTTAGTATACTCAATAGGATTACATTCAATCAAAATAAACCTCTATTGCGTAGAATACGAAACCTAATTGCGGGAAATTTGATCTTATATAGGCGGAATTGAACGAAAATTGAAATTCGTCCTCCTATTAGTGGAATTTAACGCAAAAGTTTAAAGTCAGGATACCGAACATTGGAAAGTAGGTTTGTATTGTAAGTTGACGGGGTTTTCGGCCTCGCCAATCATTCCTGCCAAAGCAATTCCCCAGAACGAACAACTTTGGTTAACGCTTTTTAAGAAATTGCCTACCTTAAATGCTTAATAGTAGTAGTACGCAGCCATATTTTCGATTGCTGACTGATAAAAAGCTGCAGCAGAATCGCTGGCATCTCAAGGACACAGTGAAATTAACGAATCCATAATCGCTAAGATAAATACAATATATTCACTATAGAAACCTCCTCTTGATACAAGGAAATGCCAATTATGCAGGCGACTCATAGAGAAGAAGTAGTTTCGGTCACCGGAATCGTAGTTTTATTGGCCTGAGCTTTCGAACTCTTGCGGGAGTCTATCATCAGAAATAAAAACGTCAATGAAAGCAAGCAACATTTATAGTGGGAAGGGGTCGATTAACCGTGATAGGGGCGGGGAGGGGGGAGAAGGGAGAGAGGGATAGTACTACCAGTGCCGTGGGTCTGGAAATGCCTGCGTAGGGCAACATATGCGGGCGCCACCTCGATGCATCGGCTAACTGAGTTGTCATTTGATGCCCAGGTTTCAATCAGTTCTCGGCCCGTCTTGCTGCATGCGTGGGCAGTTATCCTCGCAGCTGCGAAGTTGAACTCAAGGCCGGTCTCGTAGGTGTGGGCGGCCACTTGCGATACTGCGAAAAGCCAAATTGTGTTCGTGTATGCGCGGACCCAGCATGCGTCCAGTCTGTTCCGTGTAATTTACAGGACAATTTACACATGGTATGCGTTACACTACGTCCGACTGCTCACCGGGATGTAATCGATCCTTGATACTCATGACTAATAAAACTATGATTTCGGTGACTGAAACTACTTCTTCTCAACTTACACATGCGTTTGTTGTGTTAAATTTAACAGAGCAGAAAAGGAAAGTGTTTGCTGAAAAGGTGGTGAACTTACTGCTGCATGGCCGGAAGCGTAGTTTTATAAGTCTGAGCTTACGAACTTTTGTGGGATTCCATCGTCAGAGATATAACCGTCAATGAAAGCAAGCAACATTTATAGCGGGAAGGGACCAATTAACCGTCAACAAGAGCAAGCAACATTTACAGGGGGAAGGGGTCAGTTAAACATCAACGAAAGCAAACAACATTGATAGGGGGAAGGGGTCGATTAACCGTGATAGGGGCGGGGAGGGGGGAGAAGGGAGAGAGGGATAGTACTACCAGTGCGAGATCGATGCATCGGTTAACAGAGTTGTCACCCGACGCCCAGGCTTCAGTCAGTTTTCGGCCGGTCTTAATGCATGCATAGGTCTCTTCCCCCTACAAATGTTGCGTCCTTGCGTTGACGGTTTTATCGCTGACGATGGACTCCCGCAAGAGTTCGAAAGCTGAGACCAATAAAATTACGACTTCGGTGATCGAACCTACTCCTTCTCTATCTATGCACATACCTAGGATGCGAACCTTTGCATTAATTCGTCAGACGACTAATTCTGCCCAATGCTCCGGGTTACTGACTGCGTGTCACCATATAGCCCTATGAAATATGTTATCCCTTTGAAGCTCTATCAAGGAAATCTTTAGTAATACACTTTGAAATGGTCATCTGCATTTTGAATGGTGTATAAACGGAAAGGTTGCAGCAAATTATCCTGAAGCTGTTTTGCCATCTACGCCAAATTCAGAGGTATGTCTGTTCACAATAATCGTGGAGGACATTTAAGTAAGCACCATACGCAATGGGCTTCAGAACTTTTTTTACACTCATGAAGCTTTTTTATCGAATGGTTTGAACTAATACAGTTTTTTAGTCTTCAAGTGTCAGTTTACTCAATTGGTATGACTTTTCGCGTTTTTAGTATTTCAATTTACAAAAATTCTTATTTTTTAAGCAAAGTGATAATATGCCTCATAGTTGTGTGCGTTTAATTTTGCTTGGATTTGTGCAGTTAAGCTTAAAAGTACTTAAGCCGATGTGTTTGCTCACGCCAATTAAAAAGTTTGTAAAACGGCATAAGCATAAGAGCCCTTAAATATAGCCCACGTGTTAGTTTAGTCCAGAGCATAATTTTCAATTTTAAGAGCAGTTGGTGAGCGCACGTAAGATTTTGGTAAATTTTCGCTGGACCATTACAGTTGTAAAGGAATGGTGTCACAGCTAAAACATGCCATAAATTATGTTCGCCATGTACTGGAAGAGAGTTATGAGAATAGGTGAGAGGGAGTAGAGGTCGGAAAAGAGACGGTTGTCTATACGGCTGCGCGAACACCTACCACCGTGTGGCGAGCCATCTCTGAGCGCCCCCCACTATTCCCATTAGCCACTTGAAGGAAATGACGGACACGACAGACCGTATGTCCTTCCTTCGAACTCGCTCCCACATAAGTGTATTACCCCGATGATCAATTATCTAAAGCTTTACGTATATTCGCAGACTGCTCAGCTGAACTCTGTAATGGAACTTTGTGCAACATTCACTCATAAGTTTAAAAGGTTTCCACGAGAATTCAACTTGCTTTTTTTACTTTCTGTAACTTATTCGAGATGCGTTTGACCAAGCCAAGGATAATTTCACCATAATTTCCCACATATATGGAGGCCACAAGACTTTATATTTTCATAGGGTCTCATTTAATAGGGCAGCTAAGTGGCTATTAGATAAACTTCTCAAATTGAGTCATAGTCTCGCTAGCTCCTGAGTATCAAAATGACCTTTCCTACGTAAAAATATCTACTTTGTTTTGGAAGATGTTGCGTCCTGCCAAGTTTAAGATTATTTTTCAAATGTAATGTAACGCTTTGTGATTTTCAATGCCGTCATTTGACCTCTACAAGGAATCAATTCTATTATTTGTTTTTTTTGTGAAAATCCTCCGCATTAAGGGCTTCTGCGTAGCGAGTTTTATAGTGTTATTTGTTTATGCCAATTTTGACTTGGATTGTAGTTTGAGACTCATCGAAACTTTCAACCTCATCACCATAGCATCAATTACCTAGGTGTTTGCTAAATATACCCTTGATCAAATGTAAAACCTCTAATGGTAAGTTTACTTCACAGGATATGGTTATGTGCATCGCCCGGATGACCGGGAGCCATGCGATAACGTCCAAGTGTTAAGGCTATGAGGTCTACGAGTAGGAGGGCTATTTTTGGGGAAAAGAGGTTAGGTTAGGTTATTGATTTTATTTAGAGGAAAATTTAGCGAGCATACGTAGTTTTCAACAAATTATCCTCAGACCATTACATTTATATAGGAAGGGGGTAAAAGGTGAGATGCGGGTAATTATGTTGATCAGTACAGTTTACGAGGCAATTAAGGTTTGTTGAATCCAGACCGGGGGAGGGGTGGGGGATAAAAAAGGAGAGAAAGCACGGAAAGATGCAGGCACTTATGTAACCGTTGGCCATGCCAAGTTCGGAGCTTGCAGGAGGTTCTTTTGGGCGCTCAAAACCAGCTTCGTAGACTGAATCGCTATTTCTTCTGCTGTTGCTAGCAAACGCTGACCCAGGGAATTTATTAGCTTGGTGAGGATTTATGAATTACTTTAACGGTTTTCTGGGGCCCACACGATGTCTGGAATGAACTGTGTCGGCACGGATGATGCTGTTCATGCTTCTGAATTCACGTTTTCTTAGCCATCCCGGGAAGTGCTCCCGCATTCTCGTGCTACCGATATATCCTGCTCCACAGTAGTAAGAAAATGAGTAAATACAGATAAAAGTGGTCTGAGCTTGCAGGCCATCCTTATTGATTTATTTATTCCATGGGATATATACCCACTGAAATGCACCGCAAGTTTTCCTGTAGAAGATGCTGAGTGACTACTTATTTTTGTGTCCAAAACTATTCCTCGAAACCATGTTTTATTGACGAATCTTCGCGCGATTCGTTTTCTTCCTAATTAAGCTTAAGAAACACATTGGCAAATTTTAGGTGTGTATGCGTTTTCCTGACGGGTTTCCTGCGGCAGAAGGAAACATTTAATTTACCTTCACTTACATTTTGGTTTTATTCTGGGACAGTTAAGCTATCACGGAATGGTCATCTCAATACTCAACTTAAATCGAAAGATAAAAAGAGTATTTGGCGAACATATGTAGCTTTCCATTAATTTTCCTCGGGCTATTACTCTTTTAAAGGAAGGGCGTGAAAGGTAACATGCTAACGGTTACATAACTGACTGCATCTTTCCACACTTTCGTTCCATTCTACCCTTCCGCCCCCTGTTTGGATTCCATAAACCATCATTGCCTCGTAACCATCCGAAAACTATCAGCCCCTCTCACCTATCCCCAGGAATAATTTACGTGAAATGATGAACGTAATGGCCCGCATATTACCTTCTACCCCTTCCCCATATAAATGTTATGGACCGAAGAGAACTTATCAAAAGCTACGTATGCTCGCCTAGTACTGTTCTGAATTCTGTGATGGTAGTTATTTCAACGTAAATATTGAAAACATTAATACCTTTCCAAGCTTGTCCCAAAAATAACTTTTAAGTGGAAAGTTGGCCGCAAAAGCGTATTTTTCCCCTGTACTCTAAATTTCAAACTGGCTTTTTAATGATATGTCATTTTCACGATTTCTTATGGAACTAGAAAGATAAAAGATTACCCATTGGCTTTATTACTGTTTGCAGAAACAAATAATTACTAACATGCACAAATCTGAATGCTTAAAAGTAGATTTGTTTGCTTTTGAAATTAACATGCTGTTTTACATCAATGTACGCATATCGCTGGGATTAGAAGGAGCGTTGATTTTCACTCTTATAAGCAAACTTTTCTCTCCTAAAAAAAGCTTTTTTACGGGAAAGGAAACGTACTAGACAATGCGTAGGATGTACAAGATTGCCACTCAGTGAAATGCTTATCTAGATTTTCATAATTGGTCCCCGTGAGTTACGTTGGATGCTGTCATTTTGACGTCGCGCACAGTTTCGGTGACCACTCTCGTGATCATATATTGGTTGAAATTTATAAAAAAGTGTGGTATTTTTTTGCCGCCTGTCTGTCTGATAATGGACTTCTATCATCAACTGTCTACACTTACTATCCTTACTGAAAATAAAACTCATTTAAATCCCTCGGCTTATAACCTTTACCGTTTTTTCGTTTCTCGTTAGTAGTCTACGTTTTTGGTGTAATTAAAATCGCAATGTTTCCGCCTTTTTCTCATTTGCTCTTCTTTGCCGCCTCTAGAGCGACCAATTATCTAGCAGGTACTTGAAATGAAAAGGATCATGCCATTAAAACGAGATTTTTGTTCACATGACTTTGCGGACTTTTAAATGAGAAAAAAACATAGGCCCACCAAGTGGCCATACGGGTTCAACCATCTTGCACTATGTACCCAGCATAAAAACTGCTTGCACGGGTTAGTTACATGAAGTGCACACATGTGACAACTGTATAGGCGCCAGTAATGAAGAACCAAGTTACATATAATTGACCTAGAAATTCCCAACGCCGTTTTTGAGAGAGAAAATGCTTTATTTTGAATGCAATATTGAAGATCTTGGGTAAAAAATGGCTCCATTCCCGGAGAGAGCAAGGTACAAAGTAAGCTAAAGGCTCATGGTAAAGGCTCAAATGATGCTCAAAATTAATGGTTAACACGATATCCAAATCTGTTAAGGAGACAGGTCAACTTGCAACTTCTAAATTTCCGTTTCCTCACACGTGAAGTAGCATGCTAATAATGGGAGTACAGAGTGTTGATATTGCCGATGTACAGCAAGACATACAGCGAAAGATTCGGCGCATTGGACGGGAAGACTTTGCAGCCATTAATTCAGGGTGGCGAGGGTGAACGACGTCACTAAGGCTGCGATCAGGCAGTTGCTTGACATTTTTTAAAGTTTCGCTGTATTATAATCTCAGCTAAAAACGTAAGAAGCACCGGCAGCTGAAGAGAGCATTCAGAGGCCACGTTTCAAAATGACCTGGTCCTTTTTCAATAACTGCAAAAATTACCGGAGAGCAGTAAAAAATAAGGGGGAGAATGCAGACATCTATAAATCGCCAGATGAGGGCTTGCGTTGTGCGATATGAACGCAAACGGTGGATATAATATTGAAGTTTCCGAACTTTAATAAAAAGGCCCGTAATATAAGGAGCGAATGAGTGGTAGTATGCCAGAGTAACACGCAGGTGCCGGAAAGATGATATCTCGTTGAGTAAAATGCCAGTGGTTTCAAGACTGGGAGAGGGACTGACTTCCGGTCGTTGAGTACAAGGCCATTCGCTGAAGACCATGTTGGGAAGTGGTCCAGGCCACCTCCCAGTACTTGCAGATGTATTTTATATTTTTAAGCATGGCCAACGACCATATCCTCAGCATTCTTAACATTCGTTTGGTGATCGTAGGTCGTCATTGTCGAGGAAGAAGAGGTTTAGGACACGGACATGCTCGACGGGGTTAGTGTCGACAACTTTGTGGAGGACACCTGAGACAATTTTCCAAATTTAAGAAAAGATGTTGCGCGATAACCCCACCCTCGAGTTACTTTGTCCTCTGTTAATGGGCCGTTTTCGTTTCAAGTAGTGCAGAGCGCGTAAAATGACCCCCACTGTATTTTACGCATCGTTAGGGGTAAATTCCAGAAGCAATTCTGCTTGAGTGATGGATGCTCTATGTAGTGGGCTTACAGTTGTGACACGAGAATAGAATTGGGAATTTTGTTTACCGCTGTCTACAGTTCTTAAGGAATACGTTTCCTGGTGTTCAACCTCCCATTTCGCCTTCGATCAAGATAAAACTGAAATTCGGGGTCCAATGCAGGGTATTTGCCCCTTCTAAAAAGCGCATTTTGGTATTTTCAGGATTATAGGGTGCTCATCTAAAAGCCTCAAATTTACTTAATAAACGAGACAACGAATAAACGCAGTTCCGTATAGCACACAGCATCGCTTCGAGGTCAGACTTAAACACTATATATCAGGCGTTTCAGGTTATGAGACGCGTTTAAGTTTTTCTGGAAAAAGTGAAGGCTTTCAAGTGCGTATTATAGTCCAAAATAGGTTTATTATACGTGAATTTTCGTTCAGTTCACCCATATCTGATCCAGATGCTAGCAAATACAGTGAGGACATTCGGCCACAGACCCCCTTCATTTATTTATTCTCTACCGCGCAGATTTTCGGTTATTCAGCTATCGGAATAAAAGCCTCCGAAAAATGCTCATAATTCATTTGTTGCGAACAACTGACGTCATAAATAGAAGGAATTTTTAAACTTTGCCGAGGAATGGTCTATCGGTGGTGATAGTGTCACTACTTCTAATTTTCCCCAAATAAACAGCCGGTCAGTTAACGCGGCCACGCGTTCCGCACCCAGCTGCCCACATTTTAAACTGGTGCTTACTGCACGCCTCCTCTCTATAGCTTTTGCGCGAATGCGATTGCATTGAGGGTAATATTTATGCAAAGATACACCCCCTAAGCAGTGACGTCATTGACATAATTTGTGCTAGTTTGTTGTTGACTTCATAAAAGCTCTTTAGTCCCCGGGACTGCCGCTCTTCCTCTAATTACACGTTTCAGTAGCAAAGGCACTAATTATCTGCATTACAGCGTGTAAATGACTGCTTTTTGACGGGTGATTAAATGCATTTTTCAGCATAGTATCTCAGCAACCGTAACGAAAAGGTTTGGTTTGGTTTCACAGTTGCAGTCGAAATAGCGCGCGGATGCCAAAGCATAAAATTGGTACACAATTATAATGGCAACATTTCAAGTTTCCTCTAGACCTTATGTCTTTTAAATCCCACAGGGAAATTTGTCACGAAATACCCTGCTGACCTTCGTACTTATTGGGCCGAAGCTGTGAGAGTTTACTGAAGAAGTATTCACAAAAAAACACATTATGTTTAGTGAAAGTTGAAATTGAAAAAAAAGTCCACATTCCCTAATGCATATTTCAGTTTGGCTATTTTCAGTCGTCACTTTGAGAGCCATTTCGTCGCAAGTGAACTTCTCAAACCTCTTTTTTTTCAGCAGATACTCAAGAAGGACGAGGTTTTTATTTACATTCCAGGACTTTATTGGAAAATAAAAATTCAGAGAAAGACTTAAGGCTACCTGTCCAATTGTCCCATGTCGTAGAAACACGTGACTTGACATACCATTGGCCCGGTGACGGTCATAAAATTATGTGACCGTGTCATGACAACTCCACGTTTTTTTCAAACCTATCAGCTTAAGCAAGGGTACAATAAGATATGTAAACGTTTTGCATTATGATGCTACAAATAGAAGATAAATCCCACTGATACCTCATTTATGTGTACCTCCTCTGTAACGCAGTTACCTTTCAAGATTGTCTATTCACAAGATAGGAATGCGTTATTTTGGATTACCTTCATTTCGAATTTCTTGCTCAGTGGATGTACATTAGCAGACATTCATTCATTTTGCTTGATCTTCCTGTTTGACTTTTTATGTTTAGATATCATTGTGGCAAATGAATATTCACGTGGGGTTTAGTTTTTTTTAATTTTCTGAAGTAACTTGGTGAAATAGGAATTTATCCAACAAAACGTTAAGACCGTATGACTTCAACCAGTTCCACTGAGGATTGTGTTACCCGTCCTCCTCCCAAAACCTTCTTCCTTCCGTACTGCGTCACTGATATTTAGCCCTGCAAGCGTGGGTTTTTTGAATCAATTTGAATTTATAATTAGCCAAAATCACCATTGAAGATATCAAAAGAATAAAAGGCGAACATTCCTTTTTTCCGATAAATTCGTGCCAGGGCTGCAAATTTATATGGTAATCAACTAAAACAAATACGCAGTTTGGTAGAAAATGTTGCACGTTTGCCAGGGAGTAATCGGGGTCAAAAATCTGATCATTGTTAGGGGGTGGGACTGGTAGCCGAGAGGCCCGCTAAGCTGTAGGCTGTTGGATTAGCGACTTCGAGTCATGGTAACTGCGGCGCCGTTACGAAGTTCTTTTGGGCGCACAGGACCGGTCGGCGTAGCCTGACGACGGCCGCTTGTGTCGTAGGCAACAGACGCTGTCCAAGGAATTTTGAATAGCTTGAGGGCACCTTGTAGATTACTCGAAAGGCCACTATGGCTTCAGCGCGATGGTCAGAGTCTACCAGGTGCGCCAAAATGGAAATGTTTACACTTTTTATTTGGCCCTTCCCTTACCATGCTAAAATGTGTTCCCGTACTCTTTTGAACCAAGGCCGGCTCGGGCGACCAATATATCCTGTCCCACAGGAGCAGGTGAATGAGGAGATGCACATACAGGTTGTCTGGGCTAGTAGCTTTTCCTTGATCTGCTCGTTTAGAATGGAAGTAGTCGGCGCCGCAATGAGCAGTGCCGAAAGTCGCTTGTATAACAGGCCGCAGCTTAACACCTTTGTCGGCTATCAGTTTCCCTGACGCTGATCAGGCTTTTGACCCAGATTATCCGCCCACACCTGTCCTGACACCATAATTTTTTCTAAAAATCCGCATAGTTTATCTAGTTAATTGCGGTATAAATATACAGGCCTGTAGTTGTGAACCGGTATCCTATTGTCATATTCATCGAAGCTACCCTGTAAGTTTTGAGTGTGGAATAAAAGCCTCTAGAGAACGTCTTTGATTGTTTGGTTATAAGGTGTTGATTGCTGAATTCGTAAGCGATAAAGTCAGTCTAGCATATAAGTGAAGGAAATCATCCAGTGCGTTTCAATTTGAACACAAACCTGGTTGATGCCATGTGGTGAGTGGTAACCCCCCTAACCATTCTCCTGTTCACAAATGCCCAATTTCTGGCGAACAGAATCTAATAAGCTAATATCGCTGGACTGCACCGTGTGGATTCGAATCCTATCAAGGGCATCCAATTATCACAATTAGGTCAACCGAATTATTTAAATCTGCCAAACTCTCATTCGCGTTTAGTTTATCACAAAATACTTCATCTAGGTATGCCTTTTGCCTTACCCCCATGTTCTTTTTAAATATATGTTCTCTTATTTTTTCTTTAGACTGTTAATCTGCCCAACGCCCGTGCGGACAGCCGATTTGATGTCTCGGTATGCTCTTTGCTTATAATCCTTTTGTTGGTTCATTAAGTTTTGTTCACGAGACTGGGAAACATTGAGAATCTCCCCTATTTATCGTGCGCTGTGAATACCATCAGTGACTTACGCGAGAATCAGCTTAAAACAAAAAAAGGATTAAGACGAGGAAGGCTTCTTCGGCAAGGTAGGAACTATAATGTGTACATTTTCGAGACAGGTTCCCCCACTCGTCTTCAGACTTGAGAAAATGTGCAACGAACATTTAGCGTTTTAAACGTCCTCAAAAATCAATAATCAGTTAACGTGCACAGCTATTGGCCATTAGGCGTTAAATGATTTATGTCATTCCACCCTCGTTGGTCGCGCGCATTGAACTTTGCCTTGAGTTAATTATAGCTAGCGTCCAAATCCATATGCCTGTTGATGCATGCTCGTCTGAGCGCACTGCTTCAAGGAATTTACGACCTTTTCTAGTTGGATGAGTTCCAACAATCAGTGCGTTCTCCCATAGGAATTTGTAGGCGGTTTCCAGTGTGGGCATGGTCACCTGCGATGAATGGTCTCATTATTTGGCCGCTGATTGATGTTGGTATATGCGGGTTGGAGCGCACTATCCTGTTTGGTCACTATAAACTGCACCACAAATGACACATGGGGTCTTGTAGACAACACCTTTTCTCTCAAGATAGCCAATCCTGTGCTCAGGGTGTACCAGCTGTGAGCGGAAGGTTGTTGCGGTTTGGTATGTCACTTATATTTGGTGTTTTCCTAGTTGTCTTTCGACAAGCTCAGATACATTTTGTACGTATGATGAGTTTATCAGATTAGTGTTTTCGATACCTACTTAGCTATACCATTTAAAACACTTTTTTTCTTTTCCTTTGGATTCTTGTCTTGTTATGTATTGAAGCACGAAATTTCGCGGATATCCATTTTTGGAGAAAAAGGGAAAAAAACATTTAATTTCTTATTGGTAAACTTCGTCAGCAGTGTGGTGTATTTCATCTCGATTGAAAAGGCTGAAGTGAGAACTGCTTTTGCGAGAAACTAGGTGGTAGCTCTCAAAATGTAAGGTGACCTCCGAATATGTTTCTTTATGGTAAACAAATGTACGGGGTGATGCATCAGTATTTCGATTTACAAGGGTTTCCACAAATGGGAGTCGTCCATCAACCTTCCCAAATAAGCCTTTCTTTCCTTAATTTAATATCTTGGGCATGCCCGTTTTTCAACAAGAAAAAGTATGTGAGCGTGAGGTCATTCTGTCGTCTTTTAGCTGTTAAGTTCTTGCAGTACGAATTCAGAAGAGGCTGGCTTTCTCTTAATACGAGACCGAATGGAGAGAGACTATAGTTATCACGGTTGAGAAATAGGTTCGAAATCGTGGTAGTGGAAGAGACCTTCGTTAAGATAACGGGCAGAATCCTAGTTTAGGTCCAAGATCAGCGCGCAAAAGCCCCATCGTTCTGTAATACAGAACCGGGTGAAATGAAGAGTATACAGTCTCAGCAAATCAAAGGAAACGAAAAATAACGAAAAAATAAAGTTTATGAAAGTACAAAAAGCAGGAATAATTATGTTAATACATCGATGTCTGTCAACAACAAATGCGCCACGATTAAAATTTGAAATTATGCAAACATCAGGAAATAAGTAAATTAAAAGCAATAGTTATCTAAAACTAAAATCAACTGACTTAAAAACGTAAAATGTAGTAAAGTCAGCTGACTTGACTACAAAAACAATATAATGCAGAAACCCTAGGAAACGCCATGGCAAGCTAACACTCAAGCCGTTGCTTCCTGTAGCGGCAGGAAATCGGTGAGACTGACGCTCAGGCTTTACTTAACTTCGAGGTTGTTTTTTTTATTAGTAAGAAATGGAAGCGCTTTGCGGGGACATGTTGAAGGGATGCATGTGAACGATCACCGTTGGCCATTCTAAAAGAATGCAGACATAGCTTGAGATGCATCGCCCTCCATTATTAAATTGAAGAAGGTAAAGCAGAATTAACTGATGCCTTTTATCCCAGTCGTTAACGATAATTAATTAGCTGTGAGACAATGTTGTGGGTGTTTATGGAAATGACGCGAAAGAGTCAGCATCGCACTCGACAACGTCCACCGTGACCGTAGCATCGGTGACCTTTGCATTACTTTGCTTATTGGCAGATGAACCGTGTCGGCAATGAAAAGTGGACAGGATTTTTCTTAGTAGTGGCGGAACAAAACTCCACATTTCCAGGTTTGTTGACAGCCATTCGAGCTCGATCCGAGCTCGATTTGAGCATGATTAGGCTTAGGGTAACGGTTAGGGGTTAGAATTAAGGTTATGGTTAGGGTCAAAGGTTAGAGTTAGGGTAAAGGTTAGGTGTTAGGGTAAGGGTAAGGTTTAGGGTTAGGGTAAAGGTGAGTGTTAGCGGCTAAGGTTAGGGTTAGGATAAGGTTTGGGGTTAGGGTAAGGATTGGTGTAAGGTTCAGTGTGGGATGGTGATTTCTTATGTAAAAAGCTCGAAGTTTCTGTTTAAAATTACAAAAAGTCTAAAAAAATCAATTATTACTGGGTTTTTGGGCGAAGGAAAGTTTTCGGAATAAAACTCCACCTTTCCAAGTTTGGCGAAAGCGATTTGTGCTCAGTTCGAGGTTAATTCGAGCTTGATTTGTTTTTTTCCGCCTTTTTTCGATTAACGCGCCCAACGCCAACGGCCCATAGCCACCGTATTAAATTATTGTAACAAAATTGTACGACTTTTTTTTCTTATTTTCTCAAAATAATTTTTGGTGAATCTGTTTTACCAACACAAAAAACCCTTCTCACGGTTACCGTATGAAAACAACCTACGGCTTGTTGCATCCAAGTTCACTACCAAGGAAACTCCTGCCGAAAAGTGAGACTGGAAAGGCCATTTCTGGTTCACTAGCCATCATCAGCCAGTCACATCCAACCCCAGGTAATGCAATCGTAGTTTCCCTTGTCTTTGTCAGGGATGCTGTCCGCCTATACTAGTCGAGGCTACAGCTGCTATCAGGGCCCGAAAATTGAGGTCCATGGCAAAGGCGCAGTGGGACAAGTGCGTTTCGTTAGCGGTCGGCAAACTTTCGTCAACGAGGGTCGATGCAAAAAATGTTATCCATAGAATCACGTATCCCGAGCTATACTCACACGTTTTCATCGATCAACATCTTGTGACTGTGCATGCCGGTCTTTAAAGGTAATTGAAAAGAAGACGACTCGATCGCTGGGACAATATGTTTATTCGCCTGACGTTTCGATATCCATCGCGGATTCGTCATTCGCGCCATAATCAGAGAGCAAAAGCAGATAGGGAAGTACATGCAGAGGAGTTTTCAGTAGTTATAGGATACAGTCATTACTGCAAACATGCAACTACGATTAACGATAATTGCCTTCTCCTGTGTCGATAGTTTTTGGAACAGCATGTGAGCTCTGACCTGCTGGACTCTAATCACGGACGGTGGACTCGGGCGTGATGATTGCTCGGCCATCTGGTCCTGCGGTGTTGGCATAGGATGATGTGGTGGCGTCTCTGTTCCTCTAGCTGCGAGTTGCTTTGGCCAAATTGAGTCTCGGCACCGGATATGGATTATGCAAATCGTTGCACTTGTTTACGAATCGGGGTTTCGTTAACATGACTCAAGTAGTTCTCGGCTCACCCGATTGTCACCTCTTACGACAATGTTGGCTTCATCAAATTTGAATGTATGGCCGGGTCTCATTGAATAAGCCGCAACCTGAGAATTTGCATCATTTTGCCGCACTGCTGCCGCGTGTTTGGCAATTTGCGTATTGAGAAGTCTGCCAGTTTCTCCAACATAATTGCTTTGCCTGCACCTGCACCAGATCCTGTAGACGACTCCCGATGCTATTTGAGGTGGCAGTGGGTCTTTCGGCTTCATTATCTGACGCCTTATGTTTGCTTCCGGCCTGTGTGCGACTCCCACTCCAAGTGGTGCGAGAAGGCGCCGACAGCCTCCGAGACGTTTTTGAGGCTGTTTTTTATAGCCGAGCAATCATCATGCCCGAGTCCACCGCCCGTGATGAAAGTTCTACAGGTCAGAGCCTGCGTGCCGTCTAACAAACTATCCACGCGCTATTGCTATTGCTCTCTGACTAGGTCTCTGATGACGAATCCGCGACGGATATCGAAACGTCAGGCGAATGAACGTATTGTCCCAGCGACCGATTCGTCTTCTAAATTTTAGTTCTAGTTTATCGTTTATGTATGTTTGTGGTAAATTTAATTTTTTGTTAAGCTTTAGTTTTTTATGTATTATTTAGTTTTTTAGCGTAAGACTCCACTTCAGTTCATTGGTTTATCTTATTTTAGTTTCCCTTCATTTAGTCAGTTTATTTGGATTTAAGTTTATTTTCTACTTCAGTTTTAGATTTATCAGAAACATGCTCTTGCTTTTGCAGTAAAAGTCTTTATTAGTTTACTTAACCTTGGATTAATTAACGAAATTATATTGAAGTTCAGTTTTTAGTTTAATTTTTACTTCATTTCTGTCTTTTGTTAGTCTAAGGTTAGTTGACTTTAGTTTTAGTTAATCTTTATCTTCATTAGTAAAATTGTGTGTTTTTTTTAATTCAATTACTTGAAGCCCAAAAATTCGCAGTTATTTGCGTTGTTCGGCAAACTTGAGCAGTGTTCGATAGTTGCTAAGTTCTTAATTTCATTCGTGGCGCTCTTTCGTGTTGTCGTAAATTAGATTACTTCAATAATTATCCCCATTTTAGCACTTTTATGCACTTAACGTTTTTATTTAAATTTTTATTTCCCTCGAATTTCTAAAGTATATAATCTTTGTTACACACGAATGGTGTTCTGGCGTGCTGTTTTGGGATCGAAATTAAGCTTCTACGCTGCTTTTTAACGAAATAATAAGGCCTGTCTACACAAAAGAACGCTTAAGCACAAAATAATTTCCCAGGGTTTGTTGCACCTAAGTTGCTGATTGTAATTTGGTTCATGACGCCTCTCGAGTGTGTTCATGTTCTGCTGAGGCCAAACGTACATCTGCGAGCAAAACCTAACACCCCCAATTTTTAATTCTGTTACACAGCGCTTATATTCGTTTTCTTCCTGCCTTTTCCCAAACTCACACAAACAGGCTGAACCGGAAGATCCAGCCTGGCGAACGCAGGCCATTCTCTGCATGCCTATCAAGCACTCTGACGGCCGTGTGCTGGGTGTCTGCCAGCTAGTCAATAAGTCGAGCCAGTTGACTATGGCGGATGCACCCTTTGGCGGTGGTGGTGGAACTGACCGAAACGCCGTCTTCAGCAGCAGCGCTGGCACCAGCACAGAGACCGAAGGTGGCGGCAGTGGTGCTGCTGGTGAGACCTGGACGGGTACTTTCTCGCGCTCGGACGAATCCCTCTTCGAGGCGTTTGCCCTCTTTGCGGGCCTCGGCATCGCCAACACCCAGATGTACGAACAGGTGATGCGCGCTGAGGCCAAACAGCGAATTGCCTTCGATGTGCTCTCCTATCATGCCACCGCAACCCCGGTAGAGGCCACAGCTCTAGCCAAGGAGCTCATTCCCTCAGCTCGCTACTATCGTCTCTATTCCTTCAGCTTCACTGACTTCCAGTGAGTTTGCTGTGTGTATGTGCCATGATGTTTGTGTTGCGATACCTAGCCTCAAGAAGCTGCCTACCGGGTCAAACGCACACATACCGTGTGCAAACTGTGGTTGAATCCTAGTTTAGGTCCCAGATCAGCAGGCGGCAGGCCCTCCTTCGGCAATGCAGAAACAGATGATAGGAAGAGTGGCAAAAGTAGCTTGTGAAGCCCCAATCGCATACCTCTAGTCCCAGCATTTTGTATTGTAAAAATGGTGGTTGTAGAGTTTTGTGGGGTGGGGAAATAGGATAGGCAGAAAACGAATTTTTTTAGAAGTAAGTGTAAAGTGAAAAAAAGTAGTCGATGTTGCTTCCTGCGGCAGCTGGGAGTAAGTTGTTCCGCATGTTAATGGAAGGTGTGCGCGGCGCTTCGTGCCGTGGACTATTCTAATCTAACTTTAGAACGGTAAGTTAGACCACAGGTAAGTTGAAGTAGACAACCTCCTAAGCACCATTTCCATTTTTTGGGAAATTCAAGAAACCTGCAACTCGATAATCGGGTTTTTACCGCAATAAGTTTAAAGATAATACAGCTAAGGAACATCTACAAGTTTAAGTCAACAACACTTCTAAATACAGTAAAATAAAAATTCATTTAGCATGTATTAAATTATATTCCACTGCGTGTCCTAATTCCCCGCCTATAAAACCCGATAACCACCGTTTTCTCAGGAAAACATGCAGTTTGTTGGGATTAATGAGTGGGGCTACATCAGCTTCTGTTGCCGAAAGAGTATATGGACTGGGTACTACAAAGCATAGGAAATATTAATAAATATCAAAGTCTGTAGAAACAGAAAAAGCAAGAATAATTATTCAAAGGCCCTTCTGTCTGTCAACAATCAAGCGTGCCATAATTAAAATGTGCACTTATGCAAATATTTGGAAATAACTAAAGTAAAAAGTACAAACTAAAACGAAAAGCAACTAACTAACAACGTAAACTAATGTAAGCCAAACTGAACTTACTTACAAATTAATCTACAACTACGATAAAATCATTAAACATTATAATGATATAAAAAAGTAAACCGGAAACTTAACCTGAATATAAGTAAGTTAAAAAAAAACAAGTAAAATAAACTAACGTAAAGTTTTTGCGCATGTAAATTGAAGGTGTGTGCAGCGCTTCCTGCCGCGAACTTTACCAATCCAACCCCAAGACGGTAAGCTGGACCTCAGGTACTTTGAAGCAGACGATCTCCTAACCACCTCGTTTTCCAGGAATATTAACAAACCTAATAAACTATAAAGTAAAAGCAATTAAAAGATGTCCCAATTTGTCACACCCGAAAAAATGTAAGAACGTTAAAAGTATAAGTATATTTCTGTGTTTCTTTATTGCGCGCAAATGGTTGCGATAGAATAAGTTGATTCAAACAATTTCTGGGACCTTAACTAGGATTCCACACAATGGCTTTCCTAGTTTTCCCTTCGTCTTACCTTTTTGTAGATTCTATCTATTCCTTCCAACGCATTAAGTCAAGTTCTGGATACTGCCAAAAACAAAAGTGCATGCTCATTAGCCCTGCATGTGGGCACTTTCATGCAAAGGTTCGTCGTGGTTGCGCAAACTAAGGTTTTACAATGGCCTGGGGTGATTTATGAGCATTTATGTCCGCCCATTGGTCGCGACTAGTCTTTAATTCCATCCTCGTCTAGTCTACCATTGAAACTTTTGAAGACGTCAACTTGGTGTCTAAGGATAAAAAAACACGGGATTGAAACCTCTTTAATCTCCTTATACATTAATTTCTAAACCGGAGTAGGTCAGTCCATTCAAACATCTACAGGCGCAGGCCCAAATTTGGTCCGAATATTTGGGATTGAGTACGCCAACTACTGGTGTATCTACCAGAAAGTACGCAGAGAATGTTGGGGAACCCAGTAAGAAGCCGAAGGCTTGGCAGCTGTGCCAGTTAGCGGCATAAAAACGTGTCTGGACTTTTAGTCAGTACCTGTGCTTTGCCAGTATGGTAATTCATTACGCAGCTTATACTACTGACTGTCCGTTAGCCGCATGTGAATAGCACATGATTTTCTTGCAGTGCTTGATGGACTTTGGCCCACATATATTCATAGTAAAAATTCGGTCTCCGACTTTAGAATCTTAAATATATCGGGATCCGAAGATTGCGTATACAGCATAATTTATTGGAACTATACATTTCTTGAGTGCTCATCAGCTGCGTCCTCTCGCTGCATAAAGTGAGTATCGAATGAACGAGCACATCAATTGAATACATACAGAAGGGGTCATAAAATCAGGTCAGGAATGTAAATTGGTAATTGGCAAATTAGTCTACACAGGTCATTTTATTGACAAGTATAGAAAATCCCTACCGCAAAAGGTTAAAAAAACAGCCAGTTGCAGAAAAGCCCGTTTTCATATCCTTCTCATTTAAGGGTTACCACACCTTAAACACAGTCGAGAGACGCTTACCTAACACCATTGAAAGGACCTACTTTGCTGCTGACCTCATATTTTGCAACTGGATAAAGACCCTACCAATTCCAATTGCGAAGGATACCTTGCCATTGTACGCCACTTTAAATTGGATTTATGAATTAACATGCATTTGCGCATGTAAGTACATAGGGCAAACACAACGGCAATTGACAGCCAGAGCTAAGGAGCATTTGCCGATTTGGTTATTAAAACAGGAGAATAGAACTACACGTTCTTCCATTACTGAAAACCTATTCGATACGGCCCTTCTGTAGACCCAAAAACATCCTTCCGAGTACTTGTTCAGGCGCTAACAACCCGTACCTTGCGCTACTTGGAGACAACCTGTATAGGACAGTCAAAACCCGACCTTTGTAAACAGTTTGAGTGCGTTGTGGACCTAGCTTTGCCCTGATAATATCCGACTCCCTGATTCACACCTCCCCCTGCCCGCATTTCTGCTTTAAAGTTTTTCTCTACCTAACTGTTCACAGTGTTTTCACTTGCTTGCGTTACTAATTAGACTAATTAGTCCGATTCACTAATTGACCTTCCTGACCTTCTGTATGAATTTAATTTTTGTATTCTGCATCCATTCCCCATTTTATGCAGCGAGGGAACACAGCTGATGAGCACTCGCCAACTGTATGGTTCCATTAAATTTCTGCTGCATAGGCAATCTGCAGATTTGCACCTGGGAAAAGATGCTTCATATCCTGATCTACTCCAAGTCAGGTATTACCCTCTAAGAAACGTAACAAGCTACAATTTCAAAGGCGGAATATCTATCAGAAAGTCCCAGGGGAATTCTGGGGTAGCTCGTAATGAGCATTAAACTTAAATCCAACTAAACTAACCTAACAAAGGGAAAATAAAGTAAACCAATAAACTAAAATGGAGTCTCACACTAAAATTAAACTAAAAAACCTGATAATAAGTTTAAAACAAAACTAAAACTCAACAAAAAATGTAATTTACAATATACATAAATCAACGATAAATTATAATAAAACTGAGAAGAATACGATTTTATCACTGGGCCAATATGTTTATTTGCCTCACGTTTAAACATCCTACGTGGATTCTTCATCAGAGACGTAGTCAGAGAGCATTAACAGATAGGGTAGCACATGCACAGGAGTTTGCAGTATTTATAGAATACAGTCATTAAAGCAAACATACAACGACAATTAATGTTAATTGCCTCTTTGCGCGTGGATAGTTTATTGGTTGGCACGAGGGCTCTGACCTGTTGCAATTTCATCACGCGTGGTGGACTCGGGCGTGATGATCGCTCGGCCATCTGGCCCTTCGGTGTTGGCGCAGGATGACGCGGTGGCCTGTCTGTTTCCCAAATGGTGACTTGCTTTGGCCAAATTGAGTCTCAGCACCAAATATAGATTGGGCAAATCGTTGCACCTTTTTATGGATTGGGGGCCCGTGAAACATGAGTCAAATAGTTCTCGGCTCACCCAATTGTCACCTCTTGCGAGAATTTCGGCCTTATGAAATTTGAATGTGTGGCCGGGTCTCGTCGAATGAGCCGCAATTGAAGACTCATTTTGGCCGAAACAAGTCGCCACTTGTGGAGCGGTCAGGCCAACGCGTCATCCTACGCCAATACCGGAGGGCCACATGGCCGAGCAATCATCACGCCCGAGTCCATCACGCGTGATTAAAGTTCAACACGTCAGAGCCCGCATGCCTGTTAACAAACTACCAACACGCAAGAAGGCCATTAACGTTAATTGTGACTGTATGTTTTCAGTAATGACTGTATCTTATAAATACTGCAAACTCATGTGCATGTAGTAACCGTTTCTGCTACAGTTTTCTGCCAGTGTCTCTGATGATGAATCCGCGATAGATGTCAAAACGCCAAGTGAATAAACGTATTGTCCCACGGCTCGAGTCACTTCTTATCTCAGTTACTTCCTTGGACTTGCATGCTCGTTTGTATTGGCAGTTATGTAAGTCAGAACTCGCACAGCAACCATCGCGCAACTAGCGCACAAACGGGCAGCTATGCTCGGTAGGAAGAATCGGTTGTCATCGATATGCACTAGAACCTGACTATATTTTAGAAATACTGTAAATTCATGCCTGCGTGGACTACCCGTTTCTGCTATTGTCCTTGAGGGCTGATCCGCGACGCAATCCCAAACGTCTGGCGAATGCACTTCCTAGCGATCAAGTCTACTTATCATCAGAATTCTAGGCTCTGAGCTTCTTGAAAAGTTGGGCTGCATGTACTGGGTCGGAAGAGATGTGAACGGAAGTTAATTTAAAACCAGAGACCCTATTCCAAAGAAGGGAACAGCCTGGTTACGGCTGTTTCGGTTTTTGAGGTTTGTTTTGCACAAAGCTAGCGCGCGCGCTTTCCTCTGGTTTCCTGTCTATCGTCAGCGGGACTGAACGCTGGAGTTTAATGGTTCTGCATTTAAATTTACGAGAGAAAGGACATTAAAATGTTTATCGTGTCCTTAATCACAGGATTAATGGCCGCGGCGAAAGGGTAGTGTTTTAATGAATAGGAGCAAAACAGGGATTTTTGATTAGGACCGCGCTTACAAACGCCTTACTTTCATTGCGTTCGTGCCAATAAGGCCTGCCATACGTAAAATGTATTTGCTAGTTTTGGATCAGTAAAATCTTTTTGCATGACCCAGTGAATAGATGAAACGGGAAAGTCTGGCAAGCTGAAATCTAGTGATTCTAGGCTGGCTTGCGTACCGTTCTCTGGCTTTTGATTTGAGGACGAGCCTATTTAGCCTTTGAGGAAACAAAGAACGTATGAAATTTCGCAGAAATGTACTAAATGTGGTGGGGCACGATTAATGCTTCGATTTGTACGACTGACTTGGTCGATGGGTAGAGTGTAGGCCCGGAATCCGTTTGAATTTTTAACTTGATAACGAGAAGCGAAAGAGGTCTGAACGCATGATTGGTATACCACCTAGTTACCCTTGGTATAATCTTAAAAAACGCTTAAGCTTATGCTTGATTCCAAATATTTAAGGCGACTCCGCGCAGAATAGGCTAAGTTTGGAGTAGTTGAGACCGTCGCACGCACAAGTGAAAAAACCACAATCCTTGAAATGCAAGGTCACAATGCCAAGGTCATAAAGTTGGCTGTGATTAGCCCGCTGATGTACAACTTCTGGACTCGCTGGGCATATCCCGGAGCTGTAGCACGTCTTCCAAACTATACTTACGATTAAATTAACGGTTGCCGATCGCTGACGAAAGTCATCTGCCCTGGATAAAGGCCCTGACAACAGCCGTAGCAGCTGGCAGTATAGTGCATATAGGGCCTCTGTTGAGGCCCAAGGCAGACCGAGAAAAATAAGTTCCGCTAGTAGTCAGGTGAACGTTCATCAATGAGTGTCAGTTTGCCCGACCTAACCCGAAAAGACAACGAGCTTGTGGCTCAATTGTAAGGGTGTTAGATTCTGACCAAAAGGTCGCGAGTTCGAGGCTCGGGTGCGGCACTACCTGGGTTTGGGTATGACTGTCTGACGACGGATTAGAAGCCAGAACTAGCCATTCAAGTCTCTCTTGTCTTTGCCGCAGTACTATCTGCCTGAACTACATGCGGTTATGTCGGACACTGTAATTTGCATGAAAGGGGTCGGACCACTGATGTGTTTGTAAAGGCCTTAACCGGTTCGGATCCATTGTTAGTGAGAGTTAAGAATTGAAAGCATAAATTATAACACATGCTTTTGAACCAGGTTCAACTGTCCTGGACATTAAAATGCGTTTTCTTATGATCAGCAGATTGAAAGCAAACTCGATGTTTGGTCATCGAGCATCTCTCCTGAACTTACGTATTACTTTAGACAAAAACATCCTCTTTGTGTGAATGCTGATTAATTTCGCTTGAGTCTGTTCACGAGAGACAGGGATATTTGGTTATGTACGAACGAATATTAGCGTAATTTTGAGTCTTTATGCATTGGGTATTTCGATTTCACTGCCTCTGATTGTTATCATGCTCCTGTGGATCTTGAAGTATCCTTAATTTCAATACTTGCTGGAAATTTACCGAAGGTCCCCAAAATTGTTTTAATGATCGATTGTTTGGTAGCAAATAAACACGCCATAAATAAAATTAGAGATAGTTAATTTTATTTGCTGCTTACTGTTGGTTTTATTCCAGTTTATTATTAAGTTTTATTAGTTTTAGACCTATTTTTAGTTTGGTTAGTTCAGTTTATTTTAGTTTACGTTTGTATATTTAGTTTACTGACGTTTTTTCAGTTTTAAATGTGTTAGTGACACGTGGTTGCTTTTTGCGTTAAAATATTTAGTAGTTTACTTTACACCAGTTTAGTTGGCGTGGTTTTCTTAAATCGTTTATAGTTTCGTTTGTTTTATGTTCAGTATTATAGTTTGTTATAATTTCGATAAGATTTTAGTTTCGTTAGTTTAAATAACGTTAGTTTACCGTTCTTTTGTTAGTTGACCTTAGTTCTAATTAGTTAGTTCATAGTTTTGGTAGTTTTGCTTATTTTTTTTAAAATTTATGTAGTTTGAGTTTGGTGTGAGTTAAGTTTGCTGTTTAGTTTGAGACGTACTACTGATATGTGGGCTTTATTTAATTTTTGACTCCACGTTACTTTAATCTGGGAAATTCATAGTTCCTTGCGTCGTTCTGATAATTTTATAAGTTCCCGATATGAGCGTAGTTGCACATGTATTTATGACCCGCTATTTTGTTGTCAAACATTAGACTATTTAAAGAATTCTTATAAATTTTTCTACTTCTTTACGCTCCACATTTTCTTCCTCTGTAATGCCCACACTGTAAAATATTTTTAGGTATTACCGACAAAGGCACGGACGCTAGGATGGCTTTTTCTGGCTAATTAGCCGTTGTGAGCTAGCGATACCCAAATCCAGTGTAGCCGATAGAATTACAGCCACATTCGAATTTCGAACCCGAGTCTCTCCGGTCAGAGGCAAACGCCCTAACCATTGAGCTACCGGGCCCGATATCTTGTGGGTTTTTGACCGGGAGTACAATTACCTAAGGCTACATAAGATTGATGAACACCGTTCGCGTATTATACAAGGATGGGGTTTAAGTGTGTTGTTTTAGGAAATGTTAGGGCATTAATAACTGTTGTTGCTGTACACTGTTTTTACTTTTTGAGGTTTTTTCATTAAATCAAACTGTCAGGTTGGCTGTTCAGCCTATTGTTAACGGTAAGACTCAACGTAAAAGCGTTTTTTGCCTTTTAATGAAACGGAATTTTGCACGGACTGAAGCTAATGAGACTAAAAGAACGGCCAGCCCCTGTTTGAGATTCTTTCCCCAAACCGCCTCACAGAGGACTTTTCAGCGGTCTCTATGTCCTCTTTTGTAAAATTGACAGCAAATGAAATGCGTTGGCCTGCCTATGAGAATCTTTACTTTTAAACTTAAGATTACGCCGCACAATTAAGGTCTTAAGCAACTGAGAAATTGGGGTGAGGGTGCAATAATATTTTTTCTACGGTTGTTTCTGATATAGCGGTGGTAAGACGCTGAGATAGATAGCCCAGTAGTACAGACGGTTTTGATCAGAATTTGAGGAAGGGTGAAAACGATCTAGTTACATTTCTTAATTTGATCTAAGAGAAAATGCTGTCGTAAATACTAACCCCAGTCTAAATATCTGCGTTAAGATTAGCGCAAAGCTCCTGGATAATAAGGTTTCATATTCTTATGTTTTTCGTAGCGGCTTTCAAGTGCTACCATCCGGCCACCGAATTATACACGTTTTTGGCCTCTCTGGTGTCTTATGTCCCCTGTCAATTAAAATTTCATTCAAAGAGGAAGCATTTTCACCAGTGAATTCCTCATTCGTGATGTGAGATTCCAGAACCCGTCGCAGATCAGAATGAACGTTGGGTACGCCTCAGCCTATCTCTAAAGTTCATAACCCAACACGGAGTATGGGAACGGCAGGTCGTTGCGCTTGGTGATTTACTGTGGGCCTGAAAACCATGGCTCGAGCAGCTCGCGGCTTACACGGTTGTCACCTCGTGCGACGACTTCGGCCTCGTTAAACTTGCGGTCATAGTTATAAGTGTAACGAGGCCAAAACCTTCGCATAAGGTGACAACCGCGTGAGTCGCGAGCTGCTCGAACCATGGTTTTCAGGCTCACAGTCAATCATCAGGCGCAACAACCTACCGTTAGAATACTCCGTCTTAACACATTTTCTGAACAGGAGTGTCAGTCACTAGGGAAGAGCCGCGCGCAAGCAACCATTCCGACGATAGCGAACATAATTGTCGCATAATTATCAAACCCTCATCCGACACGGACAATGAGACCGCGGCAATTAATGAGCCAAAAGCAAAGTGCCAAGCTATTACCGCATCAATTAAGATTCCATGCAGATGACTGCTACGAACTATCAACACCGTGCAATCCCTGCATGTATCACCCCAATCTGCGCATGTCTCCCGCTATCCTGCGGTTACTTATGATTAGGGATTTTCTACAGAATCCGAAACGTGAGGAAAATAACATTTATGTTCCGGTAATCCCATGTTCTTTTTCTGAATGCTCCTCTGTATAGGAATCTAAGTACGTTGTGACTACAGACTTCCACCATCTGATATTTATGGGGAGCAGCAGTTGTCCTGATCATATGTGCAAATTAACCGGGGATATCCACTTGCACTTTATTGTATCACCTTCTCTCCTAACGTGGAACATTTTTTACGCCTCCGTATCTCCTTTTTCTTGTCTCTACCTACCCCCTCAGCCTATCGGTTGACGACACAGTCAAAGCGTGTCTTCGAATGTTTACCGACCTGGACCTCGTCAACCGTTTTCATATTGACTACACCTCTCTCTGCCGCTGGCTGCTGTCTGTAAAGAAGAACTACCGGGATGTCATCTACCACAACTGGCGTCATGCGTTCAATGTGGCACAAACCATGTTTTCAATGTTCAAGGTTAGTCAGCAGATGCCTAGATGATCGTGTCAGCCAGCGCCTTTCTGTTTTACGAAATTCCAGTGATAACCGTAAAAATGCAGGGTAATAATGATTATAGAGGCCAACTTATAATAAAAAAACTACCGTCAAATGTTCGGTAGCCTGGCTTTTAATTGTTTCGTTAAATTCCACCAATATGAGGACGAATTTCTATTTAAGTTTAATTCCGCCTACATAAGATCAAATTTCCCTCGATTAATTTTCGTATTCTACGCAATAGACGTTTATGTTGATTGAATTTAATTCTATTTAGCATTTTCAAACAAGCATGATGTTATTTAATCTAATATTTTTTGGTCAATTCTGCTACAATTACATATGAATTTACGCTCACTAGCCAAGAATTAAATGTTCAACCGCAAAATACTTTAAGCAGTTGCGGGGGGGGAATAGATATCTAGTGGGCCCTACAAATCATTTTTTGTCAAATGTAGATTCCGAAAGTTTAAAATAGCGTCTGAGCGCGTTTCACGCGACCTGATTCGCAATTGCGCATGAAAAAAGCTATGAAAGATAGGAAACGTCAAAAGAAGGGATATCAACTCCCATGTCCTAACTCTTATTCAGACTTTACCCCCAATGCTGATGCTAACTTGAATCCTAGACCTAATTAAATGCGAACTTTTACCATAAGTATAACCGATAACACTAGCTTAAGTAGTACACCTCATGTACTCCTAGTCCCAGACTTTCGTCCTACGGAAACGGTGATTATCGAGGTTTTATGGGTTGAGAATTAGGATACGCATTAAAATATACTTTAATAACTGCCATATGCATTTTCATTGTATTGCATTAAGAAAGGTCGTTAATTTATATCTGTAGATATTCCTAAGCTGTATTGTCGTTTAACGTATCGCAGAAAAAACCCGATTATCAAAATACAGGTATCTTAAAATTCCTGAAAAATAAAAATGGTTGTTAGGAGGTCGTGTACTTCAACCTACCGGCGGTCCAACTTGCCGTTCTGGAGTTAGATTAGTATATTACGCGGCGCAAAGCGGCGCGCTTACCTTCAATTTACATGCGGAACAACTTACTCCCAGCGACCGTGGAAAACAATTCAACTACATTTTTCCACGTTCCGCTTACTTCTACAAATCTCCTTCACTTAATATCTTTTTTCCCCACCTTAATACCCCTATAACGACCGCTCCCGTAGGACAAAATGCTGGGACCACAGGCACAGTGGAGTCCGGTTAATGTGGACACCTCCGTTCCAGGCCAACTGTCCATATTAACCGGTTGTCCACATTAACCGGACTCCACTGTACTATGGAGAAATTCCGTTCCTGGCCAACTGTCCACATTAAGCGGTTGTCCACATTAACCGTGTCCACATTAACCGGACTCCACTGTATATGAGGAGCAGTACTTGAACTGCCTTTGGCCTTTCACCTTCGTGAAATTTAGCGAAAAGCTAATATTTCCTTGCGTTGGCCCTAGAATGCTTAATGTTGACATTTTCCTGTGGAGGCCAACCAGGTATTATCAGAATGAAGATTAGTATTTCGTTATTTTGTGGCTACAATTAGGCCCTTCTGTGCATCCGTTGACTTTCCATTTTCTTTGCCATTTGCATGCTCCACGTTATAGACCGGAGGACTACAATCACTGTTTGGCGACCTGGAGTGTCTTGCAATCATAATTGCCTGTCTTTCGCATGATCTGGATCATCGTGGTACAAACAACCAGTTTCAGATCAAAACAATGTCACCGCTGGTAAATCTCTACTCTACCTCCGTCCTCGAGCATCATCACTTCGATCAGTGCATCATGCTCCTGAACACTAAAGTGAGCCAGCGATTAATTTGTTGCATCTTTGCTGTTGAATTAACCCACTCTAAACCTCTGATTGAGCCTCTTCGCCGATTGTGTCGAAGTTTCCGTAATTTAAACTGCCATGCCGACGTCGCAAACGTTTTCGCGCTGCGTTGGATGACCTGTCTTTGCCTTGAATTGTTCATTTTAGGCTACTATACGTAACCAGAGCTTGTAAAGTAGTCTTCATTTGCAATTTGGAGTCTTAAAATGGTAATTTTGAAAGTCTAGTTTGGCGAGTATACGTGTACTTTCGTCAAATTCTCGTCAGGCCTTACCTTTATATGAAAACTGGGTGCAAGTTCAAACGTGTTCGTCTTTTACGACAAGTGATTCGTGGGAATGCGGGGAAGGTCGAAAAGCGAAGGCTAGTTGTAAGGGGGGGGGGGGTTGATGGAGCGGTCTAGGGGAGGGGGAGGACGGGGTGAGGGAGACAAAGAGAGCGTGGATGACGGCTAAGTGACTGTGGGCCATGCCATCAGCCTAATAGCGGTCTCTTTTGTTGTTGCTAGCAGGCGCTGACTCAGGGGCTTCGAATAATTTGGTGGGACCCTGTAGATCACTCGGAGAGCTTCGTTGGGGTCCACCCGATGTCCGGAATCGACCATGTGCGCCAGAATGCAGCTGTTTATGGTCCTGACTTCACCTTTTCTCAGCCATGCCTGGAGGTGTTCCTTTATTCTATTGGATAGGCGCCGGCTCGTGCGACCAATATAACCTGCTCCACAGGAACAAGTGAAAGAGTAGATGCCCATTGAGGTCGTCTGAGCTGATAACCTATCCTTACCTTCCCATGTGAGATTGGGTTGTTTGAGTATAATACCTGAACTCTGGCTGCTGGGAAGGTTCTTGCAACGGCTTGGTCAAGGCGTCTTTTCAGCAGTTCACTTGCTGCGTCCCCTCGAAAGGGGACTTTGAGGAGTAGTGTTTTTTTCTACAGTAGGTACGTTGGATTTTATTTGATTCTCAGTCATATTTCTTGTCATAAATTGCTCAGGATACTCGTTCTCACGCAGTAGGTCATCGATTTTATTGAGCTCCTCCTCCTTACTGTCTGCTAAGAAAATATTTCTAGCCCTCTGCACGAAGCATCAAACTAGATTCCGCTTCTGTTGAAAGAGTAGGAAACTGCTAGAATTCGTGTACTGACCAGACCAGGTTTTCTTTCGATACACGCTCCTTCGGACGCTACCGTCAAGTCTGCGACTTAGGAGGACATCAAAGAAGGGAAGCGAACTTGCCTTTTCCACCTCTAGCGTGAATTAAATGGATGGATGTGCTTGGTTGACCGCATCTAAGAGTGCGTCTACGTCAGTTTTGGTTGCGGCGATCGCGAAGACGTCATCTGTATAGCTGGCTGTCAAAAAGGAACTGCACTTTTAATGAACATTTAAGAAATAGTTACTTCAGTGCATTTGGCGGCATTCTTATTTCCAGCTGATTTGTCACTGGGGAATTTTCGCAACTCTAAATGGTAATTTCGCAATAAATTGGAAGCAAGTCGGACAACAAAAACTTACAGTTTGAATGGACCAGGGATGATTCGCAATCCAGGACAATGCATGCCACTGCCTGAAGAGGATTAAGGCGCTTGACTTGGATCTCGCCATCTGCCTCATTGTGGCATGTTGCCGCCTCCTATAGATGAGTTAATACAGAGCATGTGTGTAAGGCTAGTGGCGACAAGGACATGTACAATTAGCCTAGTATCCTACCGGTTGACCCACCACGAGGCGAGTATGCTCGATGTCGGCTCAGTATGGTGGTGAACTAAGACCACGAGGACAGTCGTCTTTGCACTGGTTGGTAAGCATCACATCGACTCCTGTTATAAGGATTTCCAAGGGGGTGTTACTGTAATCGGTCCTAGCGCTCGCCATCCCACTGGCTCAAACTGTACCCTTCGACTTATCCTCTGAGACATTCGCTACCTTCCACACGCTAGCAAACCATTCTCCCCCACGAAGGTTGGGATCGCTTTTGAGTTAAGTATTCGATCAGTTTTGTCGCAACGGACCACACGACTGCCTGGTTGCCCCAAACGAAGGTAGGGGGGAGGGGTTGTCTCAGTTCTGTTTGAAAGGCAGCCTTAGTGTAAGGAAAGGGGTAGCTCCCCCTAGATCCATCTTCCGTCCATCTCCTGACTTCTCTTTGCTCCTTCTTAGTAGTATTCCAATTTTTCATTATACTACGTCTAACAGATAACTGGCATCGGTGTGAGTTAGTAGTTGAAGAGTCATTCTGGAGCCTAGCGTATTCCATGGGGGGTTGGGTGTGGATGGGGTGTTGATTACGTGTGTTTATGCAATGGTGCTTTATCGGAATGGATGTAAATGAATGAATCATTAAGTGCCTTCGTTAGTGTTAACATTTAAAGCGCATATTACATACGCTTAGCCCTAGGCTTTTATCTTACGGGACCGGTTAGGGCTGTACGCAAAGGTCTAACCGTGATGACGGAAAGGTTACAAATGGTAACCTAATGGGCTCATGTAAAGTTAAAAACTATGCACTACTATAAAGGTAATAGTTTCGTTGGAACAACAAGAAAAGGCTGATTGTGATTATATAGTTTACTCTATCTGCGTAAAGATTTGAGGTCTGTATATCTTATCGTTTTCATCATTCCTAAAAGGCGACGAAGAAGAAGGTACGATGACATGGAAAAAATTATAGTGGGAATGACTTTTTGAGCACTCGCTTGTTTCCATCAGACGAGTAACGTGGTGATTGTTTCTGTTTACCGGGACTGTTTCAGCCTTTCCGCATGCCTGGCATCATATCCGTCCTCAACGAACTTTGACCTGCTTGTTTGCTGCTGACTGTCCGTGAGATTGACCGCTGGGGGCTCGCGTGATCTTTGTCCCTTTTGCAGCGGTCGTACTTGTTGGCAAGTCAGCGTGCTTACTGGTCTGTCCTTTGTCCACCGACGGACAAATAACTTGTTGCTGCCCGCGTGAATTGATGCCGATCTCGTGGCGGTGAGGTATAGTTCCACGCTGGTCACGTGTTTCTTGGCCGGCTCCTCTCTAATTTTCCTCTGGTCTAAGTTTTATTCCATGCTTAAGTTTATTTTGCCGTCCTATTGGCCTTTTTCAAACTGACTCGAACCGTATGCGTACCGCTTGATAGGCCGGAAAAAGGTCTTTGACTCTGTTAAGTGTGCCAGTCGAAGGCAAATTATCCAGCAGCAGTCTAGCCATCTTATCATTAGCTCGGCCTTTATATATAAACTATATAAGCTTTTTACTTATTTCTTTATATATGACCCTTACCCTAACTATAACCGTAAGACACAAGCCCTGGGGCTAAGCGTATGTCTATTGCACTACCAATGATAACTCTTTCGCACTTTTATTTCAAATCTTGAATTCTGAGTTTTGTATATTCTCTCTTAGAAGGTAGATTGCATGAGTGAATCACAAAGGAGCTGTCAGTAAATGTCAAGCCTTTCTGTTCCTAACTTGGGTGTGGCCTTGATGTACCCCTAGTTATTTTCCTTCAAGACATCCATACCAAGATTTTTAGGACGCCTTAGCCCATATTTTCCTCGAAATATGTTACTAAATTACAGAGAAACGCCTTTATGAGTTAGTTTCCTTGACAAAGCAACATATAAATGTTTCTCGGTTTTTTCCTCTTAGTTGGACACTGATGGCCTTGCTAATATTATGCTATCAAAGACCATACACACATCGACTTCCTTGCATGCAGTTTTCTAGATTTCAATCATGGTAGGTTATTGTGTTTACGGTACTGCCGAGAATTCGTGCAGAATGCCGACATATGCTAAAGATTGATACTTCTCGATACTTGGCATTGCGTAAGATTGTAATACTAATTATCGTGAATACTAATTATCGTTTAATCTATGCTGAAGCCGTTTCAGTTACGGTAGGATGCCGGCTTTTCAACGAGCTTGTTTCTGAACGCTAACAAAAACCATGCTCTGTAAAAAGTGGCTACTTAAATAGAATGCATTTCTTCATTGCTTTTGACCGTCTTTATAAATCCAAATATATTTCATGGAAAATATGCACGAAAAATCCCTTCTTGTACTCGTTTGGTAGCAAATTACGCCTTCTTTAAATGCTTTACTTAAAGAAGGGATATATTTCGGTTTTAAAAGTGTTTCTAGATTGCCCAATAATTTTTAAACCTACTGATTGATACGCTCGAATTTAACGTTTACAAACTGCGCGCTGTATACATCCTGTTTGAGGAAAAGCACGTTTTCGCCTACGGTTTACGGAAAAAGTAGCATAGTTCTCATAAAATATTGCAACAGATGTTGAACATGCTCTATGAATTATAGCCAGCATTAATAAATTGACGGATGTGATGTATGATGAATGAACACCTCACAAGCCTAAGAAAGCTCATAATTAAGAAACTTTTTAAAAACCAAAAAATACCCTTTCTTTAAGTATAACATTTAAATTATGGCGTCATTTGCTACCAACCGAGTACAAGAAGGGACTTTTCGTGCATATTTTCCATGAAATATATAAAGGCGGTCAAAATTAATGACAAAATGCATACTTTTCACAGAAAATAGGTTTTCCTAGCGTTCAGAAAGTATCTCATCAAAATGCATGCATCGTATCGTAGCTGAAACGAATTCTGAATAGACTACACGATAATCAGTATTACAACCTTACTCTATACCGATTAACCAAAGGGTATCACTCTTCCACACATGTCGGCATGTTATGTGAACTCTAGGCCGTACTGTATGCTACCAAAGTCCGTGCACACTACGACTTATTTACATACAGTCCGCCAGATTCAACTGGTAAAGCTTAATTGTGATTATTTGGCAGCCGTTTCTGGGTAGTTTCCCAAATTGATTTCACCCACTGCTTGCTGAAACCAGAACTATAGGAATGTTTGCGTGTAAATTAACCTCGTATCGATCAAATATGTGCCCACTCGTCAGCCAGTCCCTACCCTGCATACTTTCTGCAAAGCTGAGCCGTTCACTCCGTCCTGAAAAAAGGTGTTTTGGTAAGCTCTCAAACGATAAATGGCACGCAAAAGATTGCAGGCAGAATGGTTGGCAGCCGAAAACTGCCTTTATAGGGCGCTGCAAGCATTTTCTCTGGTAAAGTAAAAATTTCCCATTGGTACGATTAGCCGTAACGGTACTCCTGGCTTTGCAGGTTTAATAGGACCTAAAAGGTAGGAATAAGTGAGCCTACAGGCCCGATACATTGGTTGATGTTCAGGAAATACGGTTTGAACCTACGACTTTTAAATATGACAATCGTTCCATGCTGAGTAGATCAAGTCGCTTAACAAACAACCCACAGACTAAACGTTTCCTTAACACCCATATATCAACCATGTCAAAATTGCAAGCCGAAGCCCTTCCTCTAGGGTTCACATTTTGTGTACCGTGAAGGGAAATAAGCCCAATTTGAAGACCTGTATTTCCAGTTATCGAATCTGAAGCCAACGTCAGAAGGATCTGCGAGCTGGCTAAAAGTGAAATTCGCAGATATCGCTTATCAATATACAATATTCCCAGCTACTAAGCGCTCGGTTTCAACGAAGCAATATCTTACGGCTTTTAATGACTTATGAAAGGCCACTGATTTCCTTATCTCGAGACCAGACAAAGAGAGCGGTATTGTGATTCTAAAAAATGATGATACCGTAAGAAAGATGGAGGCAACAGTAGCTTAAGTAATGTATTTCATATAACTCTACGTCCAGCATTTGTCCTACGGAAACGGTCGTTAAAGGGATTTTATGTGTGGGGAATTAGGAAAGCCAGTGCAATATACGTTAATAACTGCTATATTCATTTCTAATTTATCGTATTTAGGAAGATTGTTGATTTATGTCTGTAGATTCACCTAATCTATATTATCGTTGAAAGTATTGCGGAAAATCCGATTATCAATCTGCAGGTTTCTTGAAATTCCTAAAAAAACAATATGTGGTTGAGACGTCGTCTATTTAAACTTACCTGAAAAACAACTTACCGTTCTTGATTAGATTAGCATAGTCCACGGCGCCCAGCGCCGCGCACACCTTCAATTTACATGCGAAAAGACGTGCTCCCGGCGATCGCGGGAAACGAATTCAACTGCATTTCTTCACTTTCACACCTACCTCCATAAATTCCCTTCACGGCTTATCCTATTTCTTCACCTCAAAAACCTTTATAACAACCGTTTCCGTAGGATAAATGCTGGAACTAAGGATTAATTAAGTGCACTACATGAAGTTCCTCTGCGAAGATGGGAACGATAAATAATAATTCCGTCAAGTTCTTTTCTGAAACCCATGGGAAAGAAGAAGCAAAAGCACTGGAAGACCTTATTGGAAAAAAAGCTTAAATCTCTGCTCGAAAAGCAGATAAGAGACGAAAAGACTGCTGCCTGTTTTCGGCCTCTAGCTTCACATATTCCTGGGCTATACAGGCTAGCGAAATTGCACAAGCCAGTAGTACCATTACGGCCAATTTTACCCATGAGGAGTTTACCGCAGCATTAACTTGCCCACTGACTAGTTCAACAAATTATAACTAGAAATGAAGACAATGGGCGATTAGAGGGCTGCACTTATCAGTACTGCACCAAAGTTACGTATGTAACCTTAGGATGGGATCCTTAGTGGCAGTGATGCAGTTTTAGGAAAATCCCAGGATGTTGAAAATGGAGAAGTATTCGAATGGTTTTGGATGATAATTTGCTATCTAATTTTAATGAAACATTTGAAAGAGCGCCTTTTTAACTCTCCATATGTCACAACCGACCTCGCTCCTAAATTGCATGTGGGCTTAGGTTTTGATTCTGAGTTAATGGATGATTACCTTATTGGTGCAATTTAACGAAAGGCCGGTCGTATTTTAGAGGGTTCTTATATTCTTATCTAACCTAGTTTTCCACGACCCTCCGTACGCCTAACTAAAAACTTGCCTTGGGATACGCTATTCAAACCATACCGCCTTCTATTCATGAATTACCTTTAGTTTCAAACGTTCCGTGTTACTCATCGGCAAAGGAAACATGGTCGATCACTGGAACAACATTTATTTTTTCCTGAGCTTTCGAGCTCTTACAAGAGCCCATCGTCAGAGGTGGAGAAACAGCAACAAAGGTGGAAGCTACTTGGGGCGTGTGTAAAATAACTAAAATTTTGAACGTGCAGAAAATCAATAATTGTGTGTGCTGCCGACTTGCCACTGAGGGCTGTGCTAGCCTGTGCTAGTAGGCTAGATCGACAAGTTGGGTGGAAATATTTACAGAAATAGAATCGTCAACAAAACAAGTAATAGCTATAATGGGAGGGATGGATGGGCAATTAAAAAGTCATAGGAAAAGGGAAGGAGGAGGAGAAGAGAGGGATTATGTAGGGTTGGGTGCCAAATGGCCACGTCAGCATCGAAAGTGGGATGATTATGGAGGATGTTTGGCCAATTGATTACGGCTGGAATCTGGATGTGATCGTTTGCAATAGCGTAAGGCCCTGTACGCTGGCGCCAATTCGACATATCTGTTGACCGAATTCTCATCCGTGGACCAGGCTTCGATAAATTCTCTGCTCGTCTTGTTTACCGCGTGGGCCAGTACCTTGAGGGCAGTGAAGTTGAACTCATGGCCTGTTTCATAGGTGTGAGTTGTAACTTGTGATGATTCGTCGCATAGTCACACGGCCTGCTTGTGTTCACGTATACGAGATCCGAGCATGCGTTCCGTTTGACCTGTATAATTACAGGGACTATTTAGGCATGGGATGCGATATACTACACCAGATTGTTCATTCTGCGTAATCCGGACTTTTATTTTTATCACTCTGCTGTGCATTGTAGCTTTGGGTCTGTGTGCAATTCCAACACCTAGTCCCGCAGCGATGCGCTCAGTCGCTTCTGAGACGTCTTTTTGATATGGCAGAGCGTGCCATATCTTCGGTGGTTCTTATGTTTGGGTCCTCCGGGGCCGAACGCGTAGGCATCGGGTTATAAATGCTTTTGGATAACCGTTCCGCATGAACTGGTCACGGAGATATCTGTCCTCGCGTGCCTTTTCCTCTGGTTTACTGCAGTGGGTCTGGATCCGTTTGAAGAGTGTTTTTACACAGCTCCGTTTGTGAGCAACTGGATGGTTACTGTGAAAACTTAGGAGTTGTGTTGTCTTCGTCGCCTTCCTGTAAACCGTCGTCTCGAATTCACCATTGGGTGTTCTCTTGACGAGGACATCAAGGAAAGACAGCTGCTGCTCTTTTTCTTTTTCCTGTGTAAATTGTAGGTCAGGAAATATTCCATTGAGCAAGTCATGGAAGTTTTGCAGCATATTTCTCTTGATGATGACAAACGTGTCGTCGACGTAGTGGCGCCAGAAGACAGGCTCATGTTGGGCGAAGGCGATGTTTTCTAGTTCCTGTAGAACCAGTTCTGCCACTAAGCCAGAGATCGGGGAGCCCATTGGAGTTCCTTTGATCTGTTCGTATGTTTTTCCGGCAAAGGTAAAGTAAGTTTTCTGGCAGAATTCGAATAACCTCATAAGATGTTCAATTTTTAGTGGGCTTTGGGCCTCATCATATGCCAGTTTTGGCGGTATGGATGTGAACAATGAAGTCACATCGAAAGAGACCATGATTTCGTCTGTAAATATTTCCACCAACTTGTCGATCTTGCCTACTGGCACAGGCTAGCATAGCCCTCAGTGGCAAGTCGGTTGCACACACAATTGTTGATTTTCTGCACGTTCAAAATTTTAATTATTTTACACACACCCCAAGTAGCTTCCACACTTGTAAGAGCCCGAAAGCTCAAGAAAAAATAAATTTTGTTCCAGTGATCGCCCAAATGTCTTCTTTACCAATAGACATTCCTGGAATTCGAGTATTCTCTCGCATTGCTCATCGGCAACTCAGTACGTAAAGCCTTTCAATTCGAACCCGTTGTGTCCGTTTCAGTTGACCAGACAAAGCTTACTGAAAGTGCTCATACACATGCTTATTCCTCGTGTTAGTCTTTCTTACTGGCTATGTGGCCGTGAACCCCAAAGGCCATGTCGCAAGTAGTGTCGACAAGCAGAAGGGTCCACCAAATCACAACTCTGGGAAGACGGGATGAATTGGAACAACTTTACTGAGCTCACGTAGCTTTACAGTAGCCGCTGAAAGCGCCGCGTACAATATTCAGTCACTTAGGAGCAAAAGTGAGGAGGTGTCACGTTCAAGCTGTGAAATGAGTAACCAATAGGCTGCCGCCAATTAGACGAAGCGGAAATATTGATTGTCTTTGAGCATACGTGCGTATGAAATGAGGCATAGGTCGATAAAGTGGAAAAGTCCAATAACGCGCGGAGTATATGGGTTTAAGCCCTAGCAGGGCGGAAGCAGAGTCAGCCTGGCAGGCTCCCACAGCCATTCCGAAGGCTCTTTTTATTTCTACTTAATGTAGTTTCTATTGTTAATTTCTCTGACTTTCATCATTTTTAATAAGTCCTCAACCCACACACGGTCTCTAAAAATTTAAATTTCCCGCCGTACTGATGTTGCAATGATGGCATCCGTTAACCTAGTGTTTACTGAGGAGGGGAAAACAAGAAGATGCTATCGCTGGAAGAAGAATTTTATTCGTCCGACATTTCGACATCCGTCGCAGCACCTTCATCAGAGACCTCAGCTTCTGTTTTCTGCTGACGTATCTCATGAAGAATCAGCGACGGATGTCGAAATGTCAGCCGAAGAAAAAATGTTATCGCAGCGATCGTCTTTGCTTCTAACGTTTTTCCTGGGATTAACTTGTTCTCCCCTGTCGGTAGTGTTTTCTCATTGTCCTCCTCGAGTTCGTATTTGAAGCTGAGTCCCTGCAAATGAAAAAAAGATTATCATCTTGATTTTTAGGTCTTTACTGGCACTACGTAATCATTTTGTGTTCACCTTCTTTCCGTAGTCACACCCTTGAGTTTTCTTATTTTTAGCCATGGATTTCAGTCAGGGTGGCCGCTAACCATTCACTCGCAACAGCAGCGATAAATAATTCTAGTATGCGCACAGTTGCGAGCCCATTTCACGATTAGGGTTCGACAGGCCTGTCAATATTCCGCACTCCTGCACGGCCTGTTCTCGGTTTGTTGGGTGTGTGGTAAAAAATATGGCCCAGAGTGAGGGCGGGCGGCGCATTCGCGTGACCTTTGAAAAACGCCCTCTTGCACTGCGTGAAAATAATTGTATTTGCGAAATATCTTGATAAACTCTATTGATTTCGCTTTCCTCACAACCCCCTACCCTCCTCCGTCCCTTTTCCATCCACTTGCATTTATTCCCGGCCTCGGCTCTGCTCAGAGGGGGATGAGCCAATGTTCTTAACTAGCAGCTAAGCCTTTCTGGCGATCTTATCAGAACTTGTTAGGTTTCTGCCAATTAAATTGCCTAAAAATCTCTCAAATAGGGATTGACGAGAATCAGGCTTGGCGTTTCCCGCCGTAGTCTGGGGCCTTAGCTTAACCTAGCTGCAGTAGTCGCCGGCTATTAAGCCCACAGCTAATAAGCCCCGCCGCGTATTAAGCTTGCGACGTAATTTTACATAACAAAATCCGCCGGCTAATAGGCCCAGTCGCCGGCTACAAAGCCCAATTTGACGGATGTGATTTGTTTCCATTTTTAAAGTTAAATTTGGCGGCACCCTTTTCGGATGGCAGCAGACATGAGGGGTGAAAAGGGCAAATCCCTAAAACGAGAAAGCCGCAGGCGCAAAAGTCTAACGCACCCGAACCGCAGCGCTGAGGACACACACACACACACAAACAGGGAACATCGCGTTCAGGCTCACGCTAGACGATGCCGACAGGCGTGACCACAAAGCATACCAAGGTCGTCTGGCTAGTCTCCCTAGGTCTCGAAAACACAGACAAAAGCCATACTTTTATTGTACATAACCAAGCTGTACACATACTACAGTACGTATGTAATGTATAGTGCCTATCCTGCGTTTGCTAATCAAGAACTAGGACTCTCCCGTTAATGCTCCCGCCGCTTATTAAGCCCAATTTGGGCTGGGCCCGAGGTGGGCTTAATAGCCGGCGACTACTGTATTAAGGGTAAATTTTCTACTCACTGGTATAAATTTGTAGATCTGCTGACGTTTCGGACAGCTGGGGCGGCTGTCCTTTGTCGAAGCGAATACTTACTTTATCGATCAGTAAGTTTAAATTTGCGACTGTGCGCGTTGGCTGTGGGCTGATCTATTTTTTCCGGTCACTGTTTGGCCATGCGTGTGGATTTAGGCTTGGTGTGACAGCAGTTGATATTCTTCTTCTTCTTCTTCTTCTTCTTCTTCTCAATTGCTTCCTGGGACACGGATGTTCGATTGTATTGGCAAGTTGGTGTTCTGTTTCATCCCCACGGTAGAGGATGCTGGTAATCCTGCTCCCACTTCCGGTGGTTTCGTCAAAAAGCCGTCTTCATCTGCAAGTCCTAACTTCGGTTTTACCCTGTCCTGTCCTTTAATAACGTAATGGCGTAGGACTTTGAATGCCGCAGGGAGGTCCAGATGCCTGTTGGCAGAATTGGCGTCTGAATACCATTCCTCAAGCGTCAACCTTTCAGCTTTTGAGGCTCCTCGGGCTATGATGGTCATTCCCTGAATATCGAAGTCGTGGCTAGTCTCTCCAATATGTACGGCAAGCTCTGAGTAAGGGTCTAGACTCCGAACCGCCACTTTGTGTTCCTGTAGGCGGGTCTGCAATTGACACCCTGTTTAACCAACGTAATTACATTCTCCATCGTTGCAAAACGTTTTGTAAACAACTGCAGAGACTTCTTTTTCCGGAATTGTGGCTTTTCAAATTTGGCTTGCTATTAAAATTAATATGCCCTAAAGCAAATTAACCGATCTTAGGTTTGCATGCTTCTTCTAACTATATATCCTCATCAAATACTATTCCAATGACGTTTTGGTCTACGATGCATTCAGTGGCCTGAATGAAGGTAATCGAAGGAAGTGCGATCACTATCGATACTGGGATCGATTGCGCCCAACTTGAAGTCGCAGACTGCGATCTACTTGGCATAAGGATTTCATCGTCGCAAAGAGTTTCTAAACTTCTACAGTCAGCAAACTGGAGGTCTTTTCAAAGTTTATATTACAGGTCTCAATTCGGGTATCTTCTATTAACGCAAACGATCTCTTAAATTGGTAGACCTGCTCAAAGGCCATCGAGTTTTTTTTTACTGTTTCATTGACCCTAAAGACCAGCTCATTTTCTTCCAGAAATCCCAATATTTGTTTGTTTGCTCGTTTATTTTAGTCGATTTTGAGCAGCTGCAATGCAAACTAGCAGGTCAGTAGTGGGCAGGATTAATCTGTGTCCGGTCTTGTGTCTGCCAAAACAATAGCCGTTTTTCTACCAGGAGATTCAGCAAAATTGGGATAGGCTTATTAAAGTAAGAGATCAAAATCATCAAGGACTGAGGCGTTGGTGGTAAAGTTGTGTTAAGTGAGACCTGATGGGTGTGTCCTGCCTGAAAGTTAAAAAAGACTAATTATTTTACCAGTCTTCGAGGTTCATATTGCAGTTTCCTGTGAAACATCGATCAACCATTTCGTTCCTTGCGTTTATCCTAAACATCATTCTGGTACATAAATTTCCGCATTATCCCTCACCTAGAAACACTAGTAATTCTCACACTTTCGAAGGCGAAGGTCTCGACTTTCTCGCTGGTCTGATCACAACCCTTTTTGATCTTTACAAAATATACTCATAACTTGACTCATCCGAATGGCTCCTATCAACTGCTGCTCTCTTCGAAGCTGGAGCGTCAGGCAGTTATTTGACCATCTTCTATATTTCAACGTTATCAGTTACATCTTTGTCAGATCTTCGCAGTGCGTTGGCCTCGATCCACTTTGATTAGCTGTCGAATGATGTGCCCTCTTCGGGCGACCTCCCCATGAAGATGCTAGTTCGGGCAAACCGTCGCAGACTCCACACATCTAAGCACGCACGTTCAAGCTAATTTCATGCTTCCTAAGATAACTTTTGGCTCCATTTATTACGATCGCTGGGGCTGCAGTGCACGCAGTGTAATCTTCTTGACTGGTATTGTTCCTCCTCTGCAGTGGTACCTCCTGAATCGTCGGGCTGGGTTTAGAAACCCCCGCGAAAGTTGGAAGTTATATAGTTACCTTTTTTGATATATTGCAAGCCCGTTCTTATTAACAGTTCTCGTGCTCTCTTCTCAAACCGAAGTTCGTTTGATGACTTAATCCGAACGGAAGAAGATAAGTTAAACTAAGCAAAAACGTTACGTACCAACGGAAGTGTGGCAGACAGTGTGGGCGGCTGTGGCTGGCATGAATGAGCCAGGTTGGAGGGGTGGCTGGAGGAACCCCGTAGTTCAGGTACAAATCAGGCCGCTTTCTAAGGCGAGAGAGAAGACAAGGGGGCCCAGAATGGTGGGAACAATTTATTTGATACAAAAGAAAATGGAGCATAGGCAGGAGGATTTTGACTGTCAGATGAGCGAGCAACCGCCGGCCACAGGGCCGCGTCGGAAGTGGTGAGTGCGTAAGGGATTGTCAGAAGCTCAACACAGCCAATCCGGAACTGGTTCACTCTGGTTGGCTAGAGTTCTCACGGGGCTTAGGCCAAGACTCGTGGCAGTGGTTCGACCTTGAGACGAGCGTAGGCGGCCGGAGCATGTGCACTCGTTGGCAGCGACGGGCCTCCGCGCGGTGTCATATGTGCAGAGTGCGTCACCACATTCAAATAGATAACCAACATAAACGCATTGTGTTCTCTTAGATCTTGTTTATTATCCGGTGAAATTATGCACGTTAACACACTTTTAAAGTTTCTGCAAATATTCCTATTTTACAGTTGAGAATTCATGTGTGCAAACATATGTGTTCGGCAATTCATCAGCGGGCCAGTACAATGCAAGGACAGAAATAGTCAGTCATAGTTAGTTTACTTCTTAAATGGTTTGCGGGGTAGGGGGAGGGGGGTGGGAGGTGGGGATTTAATAAGTAATCTTGGTGTTTCCTTGTTTCTCACACATGCGGGTTCTAGCCTGTTGGTGGCGTTGGTTCCGGTAAGCAGGTAAGAGGGGGGATGAAGAGGTGTTCTCAGCGTCGGCGTGCGTAGTTGGTGTGGGCGTATGTCCTGGCAACACGGTATTTACTGCGGTAGTAGGCCAGGGTAAGCAGACTGCGGCCGCTAGTGTCTTTTTACAGCAAAGAGAGGGCTTCGTTAAACGGATTGCCACTGCTTCGGCTGTTGCGAGCACCCGTTTGCGCAGGCCTTTAAAATAGTGTGTCGGAGTCCGGTATATGACTTTCAAGGCCTCTCTCGCGTCAACTTGGGGGTTTGTATCGATCAAGTGTGCGAGAATTGAGCTTGAGATCGATCGATTTTCTGCTCTGCCAAGCCACGCTGGTATATGTTCACGTATCCTCTTTTCCAGACGTCGTGTTGTTCTGCCATACTTTATAGCATAGGAAATTTGTTCGATATAAACTTACTCATGATTTAGCCAGAATTAGTGCCTATTCCGCTCCATAACTTTAATTGAGATGGCAGTTTTCCAAACTAAATCATTTCTAATTATCAAATACACTCAGTTGATCAAAATAACCTGTCCAACTATATGCCAAACCACCAAGTTAAATTTCGTCATGAAAGTTGTTTGCAGGACTTGCAGGACTGTACCAAACATAAGTAGGCCCATTTCCCGCAGAAATCCGCGAGCCAGCGAAAAATCTGTGATTTACATATTCAGTTACACATCCACCTAGCACACCCTAAGGACAAGGTGACTTTTTAGACAGGGGGTAGTTGTCTACGAAATCCTATGTGGATCGTGCAATGCCATCTATTGTGGCCAGACTGGAAAATCCGCCTCGGCGCTCATTGAAGAACGAGACATGTGTTCCAGGTCGTTATGCATAGCCTGGACAGCGAACACACCTTCACGTGAGACAAAACTCGTATTGTCGTTGTCTGCTCTTCTAAGAAAGGCTGCGAATTTTTGGAAACAATTCACTCAAGCGCGTCGTGCATCAACAGACACATCGAGTTGGAGTCGTCAAGCCGAAGTCTCAAGCAGAAGTGAGCGAGACGCGAGCCAATCCGAACGGAATGAAAAACATGGCAGCAGGGTACTGGCGCAAGCGCCATGCCACGGCATTATCGACTTTCCGATGAACTCTCCATGTTATCTATTTTGGGCACATTCACTTTTGTATTACCGGCAAACGTTAGAACTGTAAGATACGCGTATTTATAGCTTATTAGCTGTCGTCAGCTGCAGTTACCCGACTCCAGTTTAGCCACAGAATGTGCCGCAACACTCGAGTTTCGAACCCGCGACCACTGAGCTAGAGATGAATGTCCTATCCACTGAGCTATCGGGTCGATGTCTTGCCGGTTGTCGATCGGGATATAGATTAGTACATAGGTTGGTGTATCCTGGAACAGATCGGAGTACACCTATGTACTAACATTCACTTTTCGCTGCGTCTGAAGACGAACTGGGTCTCCGGTCTCAAAACTTCGTGCAATAAAGTTCTTTTACCCAAAGAACACCTTCCCCTTCAACTTATATTTGTCGGAGTGTCTACTTTTCAAGATATACATTTTAGTTCACATTATACTGGGGCCTTACTCTACTCTAAACCTGACTTTTTGCGATGCCTGTGCATGCACGCTATCTCGATTGGCTCGGGTCCGAATGGCAAGAAACTTTGCCTGATTAACCATTTCTGCGTTTAGCCTATTCTGAGGCACGGCAAGGGCATTATCTGAACACATAACGCAATCTTTTAATTATGCTCGTTTCGAGGATACTGAGGTCGTGGTTGATAACGGTCCTCTAAAAAATATTTTTGTGCATCGTGGACAGGGTAATCTACGTGTGCATAACCCTTTCTATGTTTTTTTACCAAGATGCATTGGCCTTGAAGGGGCAGTTCATTTCGCGATAGGGTGTTCTGAAGGCATCTTCTGCGTCTATATGATGTCTGCTGCAGCCACGGATGCGGCTTGAGGCGCAATTCCCGTCAAAGTTCTTTTAACACCATATGGTCTTCCAATGCACACATATATTTTTTATTTCGGCCTTAGTTGTACGATGGGCGGTTATTTGAAAGTTCTCCAAATGCTGTTTGTCCTGTATCTATTTGGCGTAGCCTGGAATAGGGTTGACGGTCAATACAAATCGCGTACTCCATGTGATGAAATACTGGATTCATTCAAACGCCACATCTGGCCTCGTTAAGGCATTTGTTTCCCCACCGCTTAGGTGACGACACACCTAGCAGGCTGATTAATCAATGCCTGAGCAGATAAGTTGCTGGCCAGTAAAACGGTTATCCAGAACGGTTCATCCTTCAGAACATCAAGGAACTTGCCCCAAAGGTCGCAATTGCAACGGCGGAAAAAAAAGATCTGTTTATAAGACTGCCGTTTATTGGAGACGCAACGAGTGAACTAGGTAGAAGGCGCCTGAGGCCAGCGGTTATGAATGCCTTCCCGGCTGCAAATTTGCGGGTTCTCTTCACTAACTCTCCCCTTCTACAATGGGAGGTAAGGACAGACTACCGTTTCAGGCCACATCTATGTGCATCTATTCATTCACCTGTTCCTGTGGAGCGGGCTATATTTGCCGAACAACGCGACGTCTGGAGACGAGAATGCGCGAGCACATACCAGCTTGGCTCAGCAGAGGGGAGAATAGACCGACCTCAAGCTCAATCCTCGCCCATCTACTTGATACAAACCACCAAGTGGACGCGAGTGAAGCCTTTCGGGTCATATACCGCACGCCAACGCACTTCTCCAAAGGCTTGCGCAAACGGGTGTTAGCCACAGCAAAAGCAGTGGCAATCCGGCTAGCAAAACCCATTCTATGCTGTCAAAAGGCGCTGGTTCAAGCCATCGGCCTCCCTTGGCCGACTGCACGCAGAAATCCAACACCTACTGAAGCCAAAGAAGACGAAGCTACGGAGAATAGTAAAGCGCAAGCTGCGCGGCTGACATACAGAACTCAATCCGCGGACCGCGAGAACATCTCCCCTGTCTCATCTGGGCATGGCAACCAGCGTCCTACCCACGCAGGCGCCCGCGTTCAGGAGACGAGGGAAAACTCAGCTGCTTAGTTACCCTCACCCTTTTCCTCCCCCTCCCCCTCCCTAAATTTGACGATTATATAATCGCTGTAATTAATTGACCAATTTTATTCTCCACAAATGACCGAAAACGATCGTTTGCCAACACGACTTTTCAATTTGTAGAATTGTTACTGATGCGCAGAATTTCATAAAACCCTTTTGACTGCTCACCCTAATTACTTGCGACAAGTCCTGTTCTTTTGCTTCTCCTAGGGCAATGAAATACTGGGTAATCTGGGACATGATGAGTATCGACGGGCGGTGCACTTGATGGAATATGCGATCCTCGCCACTGATCTCTCACGCTACTTCCGGCGACTGCCCGAATTCCGTGAACTGCTCCAACAGTTGGAGATAAAGGGCCCTCCTCCACTGCCCGCATCGTCTGTGGAGGCTACTCAGAACAATCAGACGGCAATCCTCTGTCCCACCATCTGGGAAGAGGAAATATCCAAGCGTGAACTTCTCACCTCCATGATGATGACTGCATGTGACGTCTCAGCAAGCACAAAACCCTGGCCAATACAGAAGAAGGTGAGTTCCCAAAGTGAAAGCCGGATTTTGGTTAGTATTAGCGAAACACTGCAACAAAAGCTCATTTTGTAAACTACGCTATGGAGAACGTTACTACCTCGGTTCTCTTCGATTTATCCATTTTTTAAATCAACTTTTGCTCTGAGGATAGAAATTGTGCACAATACCATAAAATAGATTGTTTTAATATCGTATAGTAGGAAGAAGCGGGTATTTGAGTGTTTGAAAAGTTTTTACTCATGAAAAATTGGAAGAATTTTAATTCATAGGTTATATTGTGGTCACCGTAAGGGGTTGGTATGTTCGCTGACGTTTCGGACAGCTAAGCTGGCCATCATTTGTCAAGGCGTGAACTGACTTTATGGATCAGCAATTCGAAGTTGTAGCTGTATGTGTTGGCCATGGGCTGATTGATTTTTCTGCGTTCGCAACTTGGCCTTCCGTGTGGATTTTAGTATAAATTGACATCGGTTGGTGTTGTATTCCGTCCCCACCGTAGGGGACGCTAGTAATCTTGCTCTCTCTTCCGGTGGTTTCGTCACAGGACCGTCTTTTTAAAACGCAAGTTTGGTTTTTCCTGGCCCTGTTCTTTACTCACGTAATGGCGTAGGACTTTGTAGACCGCGGGAAGTGTTAGATGCCTGTTCACGAAGTTGGTATCTGAATGCCATGCCTCAAAAGTCATTCTTTCAGCTTTTGAGTGTCCCCGACCCATGGTGGTCGCTCCTCGAAAATCGAAGTTGTGGCCAGTCTCTTCGATATGCGTTGCAATCTGCAAGTTTGCGTCTAGTCTATGAGGCGCTAGTTTGTTTTCATGTTGGCAGGTCTGTCTTCCACCCCAAGGTATACTAATGTACCCTTTGAAGCATACTATTTATCGGTAAGAACTTTTTGTGTGACCGCCTAAAAATAAATTCCCCTCGCCCAAGTGTATTGCGGAATTTGTAATTAAAGGTATAATGCTTTATTAATGAGCGGTAAATGCATAGTTAGTTGCTTTCTTAAATAAAATCTTAGGTGCAAAGGAAGCCTAAAGACCAAAAAGCTATCAGAGCAATCCTACTGGTCTATGAGAGCAAAATATAGACCAAGAAAACTATAAGAGCAACCTCTTTGAGCATATGCGATCTATTAGGTTATAAAGGATACTAACTTTCTTCACAAGAAAGCGGTTAGGATCCAGCTTTTTTGAACTTTTTGGTATACTAAATAAGGAATCTTTATATGACAATTTAGGAGTTAAACCTGTCTTAGACAGACTGCGTGTTTTTAAGTGTTGAAGTCTTTTGAAAAATGTATGGATGCACAAGGTGCCTCAAGTATTGGCAAATCCTCTCTAAGCCGAAGAAAGACTTCCTCTCTCTCCGGCATTAAATTCACTATAAGGCTAAATTCCATGAAAAATAAAATAAAATAACCAGTTTTTCGAACCGATGGACAAAGTTCCACTAATTAAATTACCAGCACAAAAACGCTCGTGAAGCCACGGTATTTCCGGAACTGTTTTTTTACGTTTAGGTTGCGAATGTGGTCGAAAGGGCCAGATCATTAACCCCTAGGAGTTAACGTAGGATTTTCGCCTCTAGTATTGGGTTTTGCAACCCCGGCGAGGTCACCTTCTCCACGTAAATTTATGTTTGATAACTGTAGTTTGATTATGACCTCATTCAGAAAATCAGCGAAGAAAAATATTGGACGGAATTTTCCCTTTCTACTGTCGCCATTAATTTATGATACTTGTAATAATTGTTAGAGGAATATGCGTTATAATGCTTCGAGGAGTAAACTGCGCGCCTCTTCACGGTAATCCATTAAACAGGGAACAACTGAGTAGTGAGCAGTTTTTTCACCGACCAAAGGGGGGCTCTGAATACTCCTGAGTTGGAAGCAACATTAATGAGCAGACTTTTGCCCTGACTCTCAGTTTTGCGGCAACCGACATGCCCAGTCAGAGGACAGCCTTCTAAACCATGACTTTTAACGTGCCAGCAGCATAAAGAGTAATACGCTAAATGCGCTGTGAAAATGGATTCCCTCCTATGCATCTGTCCAGTATCCGAGGTGTTTGGGGGTTGTGAAATCTCATGAGGTTGGGCAAAAAAATTCGTGTTGCGCGAAATCAGCCATGCTGTGCCTAGCCCCTAGTCTTAAAACAGTACAGAAACAATCATTCGGGCAAAAAACCATTGGCTTATTGATAAATTTCTCAGAAGAAGAAGATGCGACCCCTCGAACACGAGTTTTATTTTTCTGACGTTTCAGGTTCTGTCGAGAATCCCTTATCATATACAGCCGGTTCACTAACTCATGAAGTCCAAGGATTTGTACAAGTCACTCCCTGTTACTCAAACGCTACCGAAGCTGCGGCCCCAAAGGTCTTACAACAATAAACTAATGACCGTTCTTCACAATAGGGCATGTTGTGATTTATGAAGGAATATAACGTCTAATAAAAATGCCAGCTTTTTTTAGCAAAGTGAAAGATTCCGAAAAAATGAAATCGGGCGTACTAGGTTAACTTCAGGTTTACTTGTAGAGGAAGCCCGTTTTTACAAAACTATCGAATGAATATAGCAGAAAAAGTAAAATTATGTTAGAAAATAATCATTTCGTAAAGTTTTCATAAATATGTGCTTCCATATTACGTGGAATGTCATCTACGGATGTAGCCGAACAGCCCCAATTTCGAGTATACATTTCGATACGTTTTCACGAGAATTTCTAGTTTTTTCTTTCGTTTTCGCATGGCCTGAGTTGCGTTGGACTAAAGCAACTACAATTCGCCTGACTTGGCCCATTGGGAAATCACAGGAGTAAGATATTTGGTAAGCTCACGTGCGGGCATGCCGGTCAGTAAATAATAAATTTAAATTTAATTGTAATCTGCGATTATATACGTACGATTTTTGTACACTAAGAGTAATTGCCTTCCGGCAAATATTTTTGTAATTATTTTGGAATTTCGATTGCGAAGAGGTACAGAACTTTCTTGAAATTCTAATTATGACTTTACAATTTTCACTGGCTTCAGTCAATTGACCATAAATAGTGATTATAGTATATTTGCTTACCAAAACCTTCAAAATAAGATATATCTTGAGAGCTTTTACATAAATAACTAGCTTTTAAACATTTTTACTCATGCAGCTGTCTTTGAGTGTCATAGTTTCAGAACCACCCAATCATGTGGACTCATTGCCGAAAAAATGAACGTCCACTACAAAAGTTGCGAATGCACATGCTTAAAATTGACTTAGAAAAAATCTACAAAAAGTTCACTCTTGAAAACAAGCTTTACTTATATATTTTGGCGTCTGATTTCTGCGTTCGTTATTTTTTTTGATGATAAAGTCAAGATCAGAATGGGAATTTTTGGCTAGTGGATTGATTTCCCTAATAATTAGGGATATCTCTTGTGTTAAGAATGAAAGAGCTAAATGTTTTATCGAAAACGGAACAGTTTTCAACGTATTTGGTTACTTCTAGACTAAGTTCTACAATAACAAATACAAAGTAGAGTGGCAATAATATCCACGGAAATTTTTGAAAAAAACTGTTTTGTACTGTCCTGTGTTAACCCTGTCAAATGTTTGTTATGTTAACTGTCTCCAACTCCATATCGATTGTGCAATTAATTTGGTTAACATATACGAGTAAAGTTCTCAAACGCTGCCTGCAACCCCTCAAATGTTAAATATAAATGTAATATGGAGCATAGCATAGAACAAGCTTAAATGTTTATTGCTCAATTTTAGGGTACAAAACTTAGCAGATTTGCAAAATTTAATTTTTCATACTTATTTCGCTCTTCGTTTCCCAAAATTAATGCGCTATATCCTTTTTACACTAGCCTTAATAGCATAGACACACAACATAATTTTTCGTTTTGTGAACATATATCATTAAAAAGTCTCTGCTTATCATGAACGTTCTTTTATGGTGAAACATGCACACACAAGAAGTTCTTTTCCGCAGCACTTAATAGCGTAGAAAATTCCTGGGATATCAACAAACGCTGGATTTTGCCCACATTTGCCTCTATTTTCTCCCAGTTTTCTGATCTGAACGGAATTAACTTCTAGTAAACAATATTTTGCGCCTTAATTCAACCCAGTGAACTAAATAAGCAATATCAAGTGTGCGTTAAATCTTCCAATCCCCAACCTTTCATCAGATATATAATCTACTGTATAATCGAAGGAAAGTCGGAGGCATGCACAGATAAGGGTGATCCATGTACATGCATGTATTACCCGTTCCTGCTAGCGTGTTCTGCTAATGTCTCTGATCATTAATCCCCGACAGACTTCGAAACGTCAGGCGGATAAAACCATAGTTCCAGCGATCGAGTCGTCTTCTTCTTACTTACTTATCGGGACTCGCATGTTTGCTTGCATTGGCCATGGAATAATCAGTTGTCCTGAAAGTGTGGAACAAATACCAAGAGCCTCTGCTAATGGCTATTAACTTAGCTTTACCTCTTAACTATAACATCTCGGTCTGATATCCGCTTTATCTATCAAAATCCCCAAAGGCACTTAGGCAATTCATAGACCTTTACCATACATCATTTGTCAAGTCAAAATAGCGTACCATTTATACATCAATCACGGGATGTTTTTAGCCAATAACGCTATGACGAGCGTCGCGAACATAGACGTTTCTCACTTCTGTGATGGTTTTCACGTCATCGCGCAAATCACCCCACTGCATACTTACATTTTGAATTGGTATGGCCAGGAGAAGACCAAGACAGATTTTGATCCACCCCGAGTTCCATTCAGTCGTCCCTCGCTACCAGCAGCTGGAGTCTTCTCGACCATAAGGACGTATTAACACATGTGACTTAGAAGGTTTCTAGTTTTGGGATACTTCACTCCGGTTTTGGACCGCCATAGCCCTTGCTTCATGTGGCCCATATTTCACGCCTCGGCCTCTTGAGGTATATGTCAGAGTACTCTTTGAGTACTGGCTCCTGTGGATAGAAATACAAGGACGCATGTGGTACGCTGGCTGATTGGCTAGTAGTCCTTGTTGGATATGGAGCCCGGCCGGATGGGCCTGAATCCCGGCGGCGGCGAGGAGGAGGAGTTGGAGCAGCATGGTCGGGAGGGGCTGCTCTGTCATGAAGAACAGAGATGGAGAGGAGAGGAGATAGATCCATCCTAAGGAGATTGGTATAGCAGATCTTGGCCGCCGTGAGGGCGGGTGGTAACGCGAAGGACACACGTCTGCTGTGGTTCCTTGTGTGGTACGCCCCGGTAGATGACTTTATTCCACTTAAACTTCCGCGGCCAGGTCACTAGACCCTATTTTTGGGCCGGCGGTCCATAGCATTTGTCATGACTAACAGGATCTGCTATAGACCCTACCCAGACTGAGGGGAAGTGTACGCTGTATCCCTCCTGAGTATGGCTGTGTGTTTGAAGTCATCCATTTATCGTTCAAATAAATTGTGACCGCCGATTAGCGCATAAAGGCAAGCAGATATTTGGGTGAACAAAGGATTTATGATATGCGACGGCTGGTGAGATACGAAACGACAAATGACAGCTGACTCCGGATGGCTGTCAGTGCGAGATCACTGCAGGTTAATGGGATATGTACGTATTAATCGCCGGGGACCATTTTGATCTGAAACATTTATCCCATACTATGTGAAAGGCCCAGAATACATGCGAGTTCGGCGCGGCCATCTGGGCCAGGTTTCACACACAGTAGTGTAAATTACCTTTTGCTAAATTCCAGGGGTAGATTACGGTTACTTTGAGGACAACGTGTTAGGGTAGGGTTGGTTGTGGCCTTATTATGCGGTTATGGAGGGTTAAGGTTAGTTTTCGAAGTCAGTTAAGGCGAACGAAAGTTTTTGATTGGGAGATAGAGGGGGGAGAGAAAGAGAAATGCAAGAGAAAGAGAAATTAATTTTATTTTGAAAATGCAATTTCAAAATTTTCAGCATAAATGTCCTCAGTTCAGCGGTGATACCCATGTAAGCATTGAGGAAGTCAAGTTAAGCGAACGAACGTTTTCGATTAATTCATCAGCAGGCAATACAGTAATATAAGGGAGGGTAGAGTTAACGAAAGTTTTAGGCAAACCAATCAGTAGTAACAAGGGGGAGAGAGGGGGGAGAGGTGTAAAAGGATCAAGGGGGATCAAGGGGATCAGATTCTAGTCTTAATTGGGGACAGAGAAATGGGGTGGGGGGAGAGGGGAAGCGGAAGGTGTCAGACAATTAGTTCATGTCATGCAGTAGTCCTCGTCTCGGGTTTTGTTGGGTGTGAGGACGCAAGCTGTCAACGTCTTGAGACGGTGTCGGGGGCCTTTGGATGCTTGATGCCGCTGTCTCATCATTGTTTCGCGGCGTAGTAAGAGGCGTGAGGGCAGATTTTGAAAAGGCTTTTGGCCACGGGAGCCTTAGGGCCGCTACAAATGCTTTCTGCACACATAAAATTGGGTTTGTGAGGCGAATGGCGACTGCTTCTGCCGTCGCAAGTATCTGCTGACGCAGGAACTTAGAGTGTTTAGCCGGAACTTTGTAGACGACTCTAAATGCTTGGTTGACGTCTACCCGATGACCGCTGTCTACCAAGTGAGCCAGAATTGCGCTTGATATTGACTTAGTTTCGCCTCTGTTTAGCCACGCAGGGTGATGCTCTCTCATGCGCTTTGATAGACGTCTAATCGTTCGACCAATGTAACTTGCCCCACAGGAGCATGTAAAGTTGTAGATACACATTGATGTGGTCTGGAACGGCAGTCTATCCTTACCTTCAAGGCGAAGAAGTGGAGTGCTTGAGAACAATAATAAATGTCCTCCTTTAAAATGGAATAAAATTGGGCGCGCAAACTCACAACACCGGAAAATCAAAAGTAATCCATATCCGCTAATGACTGAAATTTCCGACATCTTTGATTAAATTTCCTTGGAAAAGTCGTTAATAGATTGGCCAAAATGGATTGTTTTCAAAATGGTACTAGCGTCGTGACTTCGTGCACGCATGACCTCATTTTAATTCAAATAATATATGAAGGATTAAAATCAGTTTATGATGGGTGAATTATGCCAACAGACGTTTATATAAGGAAATGTGAATAAAGGCAGGAGAAATGGGGGCTCAATTTAAAAAGCCTCACTTACGTCATCAGGCAAGTACAGTAATATAAGAGGGTAGACTTCACAAACGTTTAGGCAACCAATCAAAGGAAAGGGTGGAGGGGTCCGAAATTAGTTGTTGTCGCCCCGTCGTCCTTGTCTCGCGTTGGGGGGCAGAAGGACGCAAGGTGTCATTTTCTCATGGCGGCGTGGGTGGTCTAGGGGTGCTTGCTATCGCTGTCTTATCGCCGTTTCGCGGCGTGGGGCCACCTCCTGTCACCTTTAAGACACGAGAATATGTACCGCCCTTGAGTATAGCCAAAAACCACCTGTACTAATGAGAGGTCCATATTCCTGTGTCCGACCCTACCTGAATATGTTTTACACTCAAGAGCGCATTTCCTGGTGTCACTTTTGACAGTAAAGTGTCCCTATATAAGAAGGGGGACTATAAAGCTCCCCGATGAAGCAAAGCTAATTGGACCGATGTGTCAGCTTTTGGTAAAGTAGTTAGTGCTACTTGAATCTCGGTTTGAAATCGAGGGGCGAATTTTTAATTGACGGCGGGCTGAACAATAGACGCCCTCCTGGCTCCTGCTAATTCCTATGGAATTGGGGAATGTGATGCACTAGGAATATTCCTTCGTCTTATGTTATTTTACTCTTGTTTACGATTTCCTGGTACCGTCTCTGGAATGTACCCTTTGGCGTGTCATATACATCTTCGTCTTTTTTCACTTGACAGACTGCGGAACTGGTCGCCAGCGAGTTCTTCGAGCAGGGTGATCTTGAGAAACAGCAACTGAACATAAAACCTGAAGTAAGCACGCCTTATTATCTGTTCAGGCACTTATATGAGTACTTTTTGTTACCGTAAGAGTTTCATTCTGCTATTGATGTACACTTAGATGTAAACGTACAACGCATATAAGAGGTCTTATCTGCGCATGTCTCAGACCTGTTTAGGATTACGTATGACTAAGGATTCCAGACGGAATCCCAAGCGTCAGGAAAATAAAGTCCTTGTTCCAGTGATCGCATCTTCTTCTTCGGTACAACGCATACTACCTTCGCTTTTCATCTGTCCTAACATGTTAAGCTGAAGCCTATCAGGAGCGAGAAATAAAAGTAGAGCGTATAAAAATAGAAAATAATAGTAATAATTATTTAAATAACCAAATCACGGAAAGTTTTGCGCGCGATAATTAAAATAGCTCACTAATGCCCAATTGGACACAGTCGTTGACTCTATATCAACTCAAAATTATTAATATTATGGAGTTAATATAGGGAGGATCTAGGTATGGCGTTTTATGAAACTTATTTCGCAAAGAAAGGGGGACCGGGATATCCATTACTTGCTTTTTAGCCGTCATCTTATTGTGAGCTCCGTGGGGAAGCGGAACTAGTTGTTCCTATACCAGATTGGTGATACCCATGCACTCATCAGATCTCAGATCTCAGCCGACAAGTCAGCAAGCCTGTGGTGCATAGCAGGCTGATAAACGCTATGACCAAAGGTCCCAGATTCGAATCTCGGAGGTTCAAACCCTTGAAATAGGGTTTGACTGGCTGATGACAGCTAGCAAATCAGAAATGGTCATTCCGGTCTCCCCTTGCTTTGTGGGATATATTTTATCATCCTTTCCTCATTTTCACTTTGCGACTGTCTGCGTGGTCTCTTATTGCGAGCTCCAGGGCGAAGTGGAACTTAATGTTTCCTCTACTAGATCGGTGATGCCTATATATTCACGACGTTTTATGTTAAAAAATGATATAGAGTTTATATAGATTCGACGATTGTATCCATTTGGACACTACTGACTCATTTTAATTATCGCCACAAATATTCGGTTATTTAAGTAAACCATATTGAACTTTAAATTAAACTTTCACCAAAATTGTTCTATGGCTTGACGTTACACAACCGTGCCTTTTTATTAAAGGAAAATATTACGTGCAGAGGGTTTACAGTACTTAGAACATGCAAGTGCTGTGGCATCGCATACCTATCGAAGATAGTCGTTCTCGCATTCGCTGCAGAGGGCTGAACTTGCAATTTCACCCCCCCCGCGTTAAGGAGTAATATGAAAATAAATCTTTCCTTTAGCTAACTTGCTCACCTGAACTTCCCCTTATGGAGCTTTTAGCTCGAACGTTGAAAGAAGACGATTGGCGCTTCTGGGAAAGTATTTATAAAAGCAACTGGCTAGGCTAAAGTAGTTTATGTAGTCCCCTCATATACCCCTAGTCCCAGCATCTTGTCTTACGAAAATGGTGGTTGTAGGGTTTCTTGCGGGGAGGGGGTAAGTAAATAGGATAGGCAGAGAAGGAGATTTTTAGAAGCAAGTTTAAAGTGAAAAAATGTAGTTGAATTTGCTTCCCGCGGCCGCTGGAATTAAGTTGTACCGCATGTAAATTAAAGATGTAGGCACCGCGGGCTATACTTATCTAACTGCAGAACGGTAAGTTAGAGTCGATGACCTAAGAACCACCATTTCAATTTTTCGGGAAATTCAAATACCTGCAGGTTTTTCCGCAATAAGTTCAGTGATAATACAGATCAGGAAAATCTGCAGATATAAATCAACAAAACTTCTAAATACCATAAAATAAAAATGCATATAGCCGTTTTTAAGGTATACTTTACTACGCATCCTAATTACTCACCCACAAAACCTTATAAGCACCATTTTCATAGGACAAAATGTTGGGAGTATGGATTATTGGGGGGGGGGGGGTGGGGGCTAAATAAGCTACTGTTGACACTGGCTGTTTCCTTTATCTTTGTGTAATCTAATTTGCCTGTTTCTTTTTCTGCTTCCCATATAGGCAATGATGGATCGCGACTTCAGTCACCAATTTCCGCAGATGCAAATCGAGTTTATTGACACGATTTGCGCTCCTGTCTATCACGTAGGTTGTGTTACATCTTCGTGTTCATTTATCCACTATTCCTTTTCTTAAAACTCGAGGAAAGGTGTGCCCTCTCCCCCACCCTGTTCGGTTGTTCTTTCATTTTGGTAGCAGAACTGTTACACATACGAATACTATTACTATTCGCCGGAACCATTATCTCCAAAATGCCTGGCCCGTCTTACAATTTGACAGCCTTTCTTCAACTGATTTCGTATTTTGAGTCGACCCAATTGTAAAAAACTCGAGGCGTTTGGGCGGGATAAAACTGTGTAGTAGAGAAGGCCTTTACCGGAAGCCAACGCTCCAACCCCTGAGCTACAAACGCCCTACTTCGCAATGGGGTCACCTCAAATAAATCAAACCTGCCAACCCTTCTAAAGACTTCATTTTCTCTAACAGTCGATAGTCAAATACACAGAAATGTTACGCTTTATCGTCCAGCAATTCAAGTCGGTTATGCTAAATAGAACTCAGTTGGCTAGCAGTAAGGTCACCAAGCGGCACGCTAAAACCCCATCTTTCTATAATACGGGACAGGTCGTAATGAAGGTTAAAAATAGAGCGTATAAAAGTAGAAAACAATAGGAATAATCATCTAAATAATCGAATATTTGTGCGTGATAATGAATATGCCCCAATAATGCCAAATAGACACAATCGTCGACACTTTGTCATTGGCAGACAGGCATCCCAAGAAATTTAATTTCAGGGAGACATGTCCTTTTGGATAAAAAGGAAACTTTATTCAGCAAATGCACAACACTGGATCCGCAGGTCGTCGTCAGACTTGAGAAGAATGTGCAAAGAGCGATTAACATTTAAAAGTGCTGATACGGTTAATAGTCATGTAGTGTGGGCGCTAATTGGTAGCTGCAATTTGCGTCACATCGTGGTGGACATAATTAGCAGTCGCAATGGTGTAATGGCTAGTTGGCATCTGTAAGTTGGGTCTGTCCGGGGTCAGTTCGGGTCATTCGGTGTGGGCGCTTATTGAGGTTCACGCTAGACCGTATTGATCACTCCATCCAACTCGATACGTCGGTTGGTGTATGAATAATCGGAGTACATGGCCTCAAGATATTCTCGGCCTTTTTTGGAGGGGAAAATCTCAACGATGCGTATCTTCTCCCATGAAAAGATGTGTCAGGTGTCAAGGCAATTCATAGCCACTTCGGACAAATAGTTATGTCTCTTTTACTGTCGGATGGTGCTTGTGGGTGCGTGTGGAGACAGACCTTCCTATGTGGCCACAGTATATTGTATCACAACCTCTGCATGGGATTTTGCAGATTACCCTTTCTTATCGAGGAAGCTAACCCTATCCTTAGGGTTTACTAGCCGGGTGCATAAAGTAGCCATCAGTTTGTGCGCCACTTCCATTTGGTGCTCTCGCAAGTTCCGTTCAACGAGTTCAGACACATTCCCTAAATAAGGAAGGATTTGCTATGCATTTGTTTTGGGCGCTTGAGTGAAACTACATGGTACCTTTTTGTTGGATTGTTGCTGTCTCATGCGTCCGCGTACAGTTTCGCGAGCCTGATGACGACCTGGGGATCCAGTGTCGAAAATTTACTGAATAAAGTTTCCGCATTTTCCGAGAAGAGCTTTTCTCCTTGAAACTCGATAGCATTTTTAAATAATCTTTATATACTTTCTGTAGAGTTGATATAGAGATGATATAGGAAACATGTACAGGTGATAAAGAGTTTATGTAGAGTCGACGATATAGGAACACCATTTGATACTATTGGGCCTTTTTCGATTTCGCGCGCAAATATTCGGGCATTTAAATAAGCTGCTTTGTGACATAAATTGAACTGTTATCCTTTGTTGCACTACTGATACAGCTGCTGCCGTTTTGCAGCTACTTCTACTAATACTATTATGGCCAATTCAACTAGCAACCCTGCCAACAACCAACACTTCTCATTATAATGGTAATGATACATTTGTCAACGGGGGTAGCAGTACGTCGACGGTGTAAACGACTGCAGAACACACTAAAACCGCATTTAACTGCCCCAGAATCCAAAAATTCTGAGGCGTAAGTTCATTTAAAAATAATTCCATCGTATTTTTTGAATTCTCGAGCTGTTGACACCAATCAGTCTACAGACGAAATGGAACAAAAGTTGATTGAAATTTTATTGTTGCGACAAAAGTGTCACCCACATAGTCTAGCCAATTTTTTCGTTTCAAATTCTGAGCCACTTATTCTGTTCACTACTCGTTTAGCGAGTAGTCCTGATACTGGCGAGCTCCTGGGGTTTTCTTTACTTCTTAGTAGTACTCGTTGTAGAATTAGCCGTCGTTCTCAAGGCATCTTTTCAGAAGTTCTATAATGTACTGTGTTGGTGTCTCAGTGAGTTCAACCAGCAAAAGTTGGACTGCGAATTTGAATTAATGCGGTATTTAAGAATCAGTTTCATTCGTTAGCAGAGCACAGCAGGGCAGAGGTTTGATTGTCTCTTGTAGATAGTCTTTTTTCCTAAATCTGCCATCCTTGCCGGCGGCTTTTATCGAGAACGTCAGATATATAGCACTCGAAATGCGCAATTCATGTTCGTCCGAAAGTAACTTCCCAGTCATATTATATAACGTCAACTTAGAACGAAAGAGTTTGTCGAAAGGCTATAATCGCGACAACGGCGGATAAGCTTCTGTTAGTCGAAAATCGTCCCCTGTCTCTGCCTCTGATGACGACGACTGTTGGCGTAGTTTTGCGCCATTCGCTAGTCCTTGTTGGTCATCGGGTGGACACAGTCAACAGAAATATTGACTTAGCTACAGCCTGCCAAGCCCTCTGTACAAGACTCCAGTCCGTCCAGGCGAGGCTGGCAGCTCTAGTGACTGACTTACGACTACGCCAACAGTGGTCGTCATCTCGGCAGGGGGGAAGAGCTAGCCTCTACCCTCCGACGAGCCAAACCAATCGTGCGTGATCCCTACGGGGAGCGACAGCTGAGGGAGGTCCCATAGCAGCCGCCGAAGTTACCTTCGGCCTACTGGCTACTACAACAGTCGTGCAGGCGACAGGAGTCACACGAGGTCATTGGCAGTCCGCCACGGAGGAGCCAATCCGCAGACAGCAGGATCGTCAAAGTCTGTGTGTTAAGCACGTCGATAATACTCGGCAGGCGGCGTGTTATAACCATTATCGATAAGCAGGAACGCACACCTTACCAATCTGATGATGGAAACGAGGAAGGTTTCGAAGGGTCAGCACAAATACAGTGTGGTCCATTGAAGCGCCTTTTGTTATTCATCATCTTCTTTAGGGGATTGTGGATGGGATAATTAATCTGGACCTCGTATTTTCACCCATGTTTATATATATATAGAGCAAAGACCGTATAAGTAACTCAGCTGGCCTTTCTTAGCCCCAGGCGTTGCGACGCCATAGACTCGGTAATTTGGTCAAATGTTTTTGCTAATACTTTTTACTAGCCGCTAATGGCGGATCTGTAGACTAACGCACCAATGCACAGTGGGATGACTGAGTCTCCTGTTCGATTGATAAACGATCATCCGTGATTTATATGCTATAACTCTGCGTAAATATGAAATAGAATGTGCAATATCCGGACGAAGTATAGATATATATATTCACTCAGAAATGTGCAAACACCGATCATATAGGCTGCCGAACTAAACAAAGTTCATGTGGTGGTCAGAGGTCCCCAGCGGGTGACCGCCTGCCAGGCCGATTCCGGCCAAGTCATAATAGCAGTAAGAAGGGTATGACAGCGTCTGGGGGTAACTTGATACAGAGCTGTTTCGGACTTATCAGCCTTCATCAGCCAAGCAAACCCCGGAACCCCAGCTGGTCAGACAACACAAAAAAACGCATTTACAGACGGCGTAGGTGGTGCACCACTGGGGTTTACCAGATAGCTCATAAACACTTCATCGAACCACAGTTCATCAGCGCCTCGCCAGTTGCAATTTGCTGACACTGCAGATCAGGTATGTATTCACTCAGTCATAAATTTATTGCTGTAAGACTTTCGGGGCCACAGCTTGGGCTGAGTTTAATTAAGAGGGAGTCATTTGTAAAAATCGTTGGATTTCATGAGATAGTGCACTTCTGTAGGATGGTATGATGAAATTATGCACTGTGCACTATATTGAACTCAATGACCAAAGGTCCCGAGTTCAAATCTCGGGGGTGCCAACCCTCGAGATCGGGTATGACTTGCTGATGACGGCTTATAAGCCAGAAATGGCCATTCCGGTCTCCC
>JAYGXS010000005.1:53843101-53855299 GCA_036362985.1 Ligula intestinalis
TAGGTTAGAAAATTATTCGGCAACTGAACAACTTTTTTAAAACCAAAAGCTACCTTTTCTTTGAGCATAAAATTTAACGGAGACGTAATTCGCTATCAACCAAGCTTTTTTACGACGGTGGGGTATTGATTCCTAATACATCGTATGCGACAATTTAATAATGCTTCGCCACACATATCCAACATGATCCATGCCTATTGCGAAATTCTATGAGAGTTATGCAACCACCTCCTCAAACTGTAGGCAAGAATGTACTTTCCCAATTAACAGGATAAACACAGCATTAACTTCGTAAAATTTGAATTCAGTTCTAGTAGTCGGTAGGTTTCAAAATCATTCGGCAATTTAGAAACTTAATTTAAAATCGAAAGAAACCATTCCTTTAAGAATAAAATTTAAAGAAGGCGTGATTTGCTATCAAATAAGTACAAGAGAGGGTTTTTTGTGCGTGCTTCCTATAAAATATATTTGAATTCATAAAGACAACCAAAATAAGTTATAAAAGTGCATACTATTTAGTGCGCCATTTTTACATGATCAACTTTTTTGCAACGGTCAGAAAGAAGCTCATCACAAAGTTGGCATTCTAACATGGCTGAAAATATTGAAAATGGACTGCATGATGAACAGTATTGCAACCCTGCGCAATTTAATTTTGCGATTGCTTACTTATCTTTTTTTTCAAATTGCGGAATGTTGCTTGCAGCACTCACCATACTGTATATCCGTGAAGGACCACCTTACTATCAGGTATGGCAGTGAGGTGGTTAGGTGGACATTTTAAGTCCGCAACTAAGCCTAATATCTGGTACTTTTTCTTCTCCTTCTTCTTCCTTGGTTTTTGAAGGGTTGTCTGTAAAATGAATTACTATTTGAGGAAAATATTTTCTTTGGGACAAAAAGGATAAATTTATTCAGTGAATTTTTGAGACTGATTCCCCAGCTCGTGCTCAGACTAGAGAGAATGTTCAAGGAACAATTAAATTTCACACCTGCGGAAAAATCAATAGTAATCTGAAGTGAGCGCTTGTTGGTAGCCATGACTGATGCCAGCCCGTATTGCTTGGCTCTCGTCCCCTCTATCATTCTTTTAAATGTTTATATATTCCATCCAACTTTAGATGTCGGTTGGTGCATTAAACATCGGTGTGTATGGCCTCAAGAAATGCTCCGCTTTTTGGAGGAGCAAACTCCGACCATGCGTGTCTTGAACCATTCGAAGTTCTGTCCTGTATCAAGATTGTGCATAGCCACCTTGGATAAACGATCAGGCCTCTTCACTGCCAACTGGTGCTTGTGAATGCGTGTGGAGACGAACCTTCCTCTTTGATTACATTACTCGCCATCACAAGCTTCGCATGGGATTTTGTAAACGACTTCTTTCTTATCAAAATAGCTAACCCTATCCTTAGGGTGTACAGGCTGGGCACTTAAAGAAGTCCTCGGTTTGTGCACCATTTTTATTTTTTATTGCCTCAAGTGCTTTTTAACGATTCCAGTCACCTTCCTTATATAAGCTAGGATTCGCAATGTATTTGTTTTGGCACCTGAGTGGAAATATGTAGGTCATTTTCTGTATATTTTTGTTTTTTCATACAAATATCTGGGGTAACCATGGTGAAAAAACAAATAAAATAATTAATTAACACGAACAAAAGCAAATATACGTTCCCCAGGTTCTTGTTGTAACGAAGAGGAAGACGCGATCCCTGGAACAATAGTTTTATCCTGAGCTTTCGGCTCCACACGAGAAATCATCGTCCGAGAAAATGAGAAACAAGCAAGCATTGGCTATTTGCAAATCGGGCTGGTAGGGCGGGGCAATTTGTGATTGGTCCATTTCCACGCCATGTCTCCGACACGCATCCGTGGAGGTACGGCGTGTGACCTTGACGTGGCAGCCTGGATGCTTGTAGAGGAACTGGACCTTCGTTTCTGGTCACGGGCATGGATGGCGAAATAACAAGGCGGTATATCCACATGCCTGTTTATGGAGTTAGGATCTGTCACCCAGGCCTCCAGCAGTTCCCGTCCCGTCCCGTGCCATTATCCGTGTGTTTGAGAAGTCAACTTCGCGGCCTTCCTCCAGAGTGTGGGTAGCGATCTGTGCAATGGGTCGCCTTTCCGCACTGCCCGTTTGTGCTCCGTTATTCGCGAACTAAGTCGTCACCACGCCCGTGAACAGAGCGTTGCATATGGCTCTTTCTATCGACAAAAATGTGCTGTCTACATATCGTACCCACAACTTAGGGCTAATTAATGGTAGTGCCAACGATTCCAGCTTCTTTTTTGTTACTTTGGAAAGGAATCCATTTATAGGTGATCCCATTGGAGTTCCTCTTTAATTGTTGATAACTGTTTTGGTCAAAGAAAAAATGTGTTTCTGGACAAATGTCTAAAAACGAGCCGGGGAACCTTTCTCGAAAATGTACTGGATAAGCTTAACTTTTAGTCCCAAAAAACATGTTTTCCAAAAATTATATTTCTTGAGAGGTCTGATTTCGAATAAATTATTGTGCGTTCTTCTTAGAGGATTCGGCAGACAAGTTTTCGGCAGTTGATAAAGGAAAAATGGTACTTATTTCATCGTCTGGTATTTTTAGAGTTCAATATACTTGATGGACCCATTCCTACGTCAATAATGCGGCTGAACGCGTTGGAAATCCCCTGAGGACACACGAGCTGCAAATTGCGTGCAGAATGATGTCTACATTAAGCATTAGCTCGTATGCTCTAGGGACATAGATGGCTTTTTCTATGCGTAGAGACTTTTCTATAAATTCTCATGTGATATCGGCGATGCAGAATATTGTGGCTCGTCTCAACATGCAACACTAAAGCACAAATAAGCGGCAGAGTTTATATGCGATCAAAAGCGGTGTGCTTATTTGACTTATTCATGCAGGATAGAGCTTAAATGTATGCACGATATGTGCTGACCATCAAAGTGTTGGCCTCTGCGGCAAGACTGTCTTCTATGGCCGCCATAATGTCTGTTCCCCACGTCCAACTGTCTCATGTAATTGGTGGTTAAACATGTTATTATTGGTTAACGACCATAAAGGAATATGTAACTGTGGCGAAAGCGACCAAAGGATATTAACTAAAAGCCACATACGCTTGTTTAAATGGGCTAGTTAAAATCGATTCTATCAACATTAACTTTCGTTGCTCAGGCAACTGCTGCCTTTTGATGGGAATTTGGCCATATATTGGCGGAATTTAACGAAAAAAGAGAAAGTTGGGCTACTGAAAAATGCAAAAGTAGGTTGGTGTTATAAGTCAAAGGAAAGTAGGACCTTCTAAAACCAGTCATACCGCTTCTGCTTTCCCTTCTAACGTCAAGCCATTTGGGCTCCATTGGCAGTCCTTTACTTCACCTGAGCATGAAGAAGAAGAAGAAAACAACATCCCAAAACATGTATTTACCGACGAAATAACGCCCCCTTCTGTCAACGAAACATGTGAACTAATGCACCTTGCCCCATTCCTCCTAACATGGCATGTAAATGCAGTGACATCATTGAGGCCGGCAGAGTACATTCTATGAAATCGAAAGATACGGTTTAATTTCTGTCTGACTTTTGCCAGAAATGTCGCTTCTTGATTTCACGTACGCTCTCTCAGTTGGAATTATTTCAGTCCTAATAACTACCTAGAGCTGCCGGAAATGTTTTTTTTTCGACTCAGTGTCCCATTCTGTTTATAGCGCTTGCTGTCTACCTCTGCCGTTTGAGTTAAATACGTGATCATATATACTTTCCTCTGGTATTGGGTGTTCTAGCTTTATACAGACAGTGCAGGAAGATTCAAGTTCTAAAATAATCCGAGCTGTTTATTTTTTAGGCAAGGATTTCTCGTGGAATCTTTGAAAGGTCCTAATGTACTATAGCCGCCTACTTAAAAATTTTAAGGAGGTTGAACTTCCAGTTTTCTGTACGCCAGCCATTGATCCAGCAGGGATTGGATGATGACATTGAACTACAGAGGGGTCGTCGGAAGGCCATCGCATACAACAACCACTTATGTCAGCATACTAAGCAAAAATGGCTCTTCTAATTAACCGTCACCCACTTTCAAATTTTAAGTAGCATACATTTCCCTAATCTTCAACTTTCGCTATTTGTTCGCCTTTATTCTAGTTGAGGTTAGTGGTACTACTAGAAAATGAACCTCAATAATCGCGGTCGAGGTCAGGGCGCACAACTCCGACATACTCGCACTCAACATTGGTCCTGTGGGGAGTGAGCGATGATATTGATGCGTGCTTCAGTGTCCGCACCCGAGGTATGAGTACGCGACCCCACTTACCCTTGTAACTTTCTTATTTTACAGAATTATTGTGATCTTATTTGTTCCATGACATACCCCACCCATCTTCTCCCTTAAAATAAGGAGTCGATAAGACCGTGGGGCGCGCTTAACGCTCCCCCCAGGCGGCCCAACGAGGCACTCCTACCATTTTTTGACCCATCTGGCCACCTATATTTATCGCGGGGGTAAGTTTATTAAGGTCAAACCCTTGCCAATGCAATCTTCAGGCTGGTTTCCTTGGGAGAGGAGAAAAATGGAGACGCCAAGCTAAAGGAATGGTTTATACTGTACAGAAGAAATGGGAGAATGTGTAAGAGGAATTTGACATTTGACCGTGAGAGCCGGCCTCCGAGGTATGAGAGCGTGGGGTCGTCACGGCGGCCACCAACACTGCCTTTATGTGATTCAGCCTCGTGAGATGATTGGCCAGACCAGTGAGTTGGCTGATATCGGGGCGCACATGCGCACTCATACCCGTGGCCAAAGGTTAAGCGTTGGTGTGTTCGCGTGTTGGAAAGGAAGTAGGAAGGGCTTCAGCCACTACATTGTCCATTGGTCTGGCTGCTGGCTGCTTGCTGCATAAATGATTAGTTTATAGTGAAAGGGTCTTTGGTGAAGGTCTTATGAATTAACAGTCAGAGCCTTAAGGACGGAGGACTGGCACGCCGCCTACCCTGTAAAATATTGCGAAGTTTCAAGGCTTTACCCTGGCTCTTACACATGTGAGTATATTACTTGCAACAAGTGAGTAGCCGTTAATGTTTACGTTTCCGGACTAACCGGCATCTCGCTTTTCGCCTGAAATTATGTAACCGACGTCTTTTTAAATGTTCTGCTGTACCGAGGTATTTCTTAACTACTACCAATAGAGAGTTCAAAGGCGTGTTAAAAATTGTCCTGTTTTCTTTGCTGTCCACCTCGAATGTTTGGTAAGGAAACAAATCACTGGTACAACCATTTTGACAGCCCAAAATTTGGAGTGCCACGTAAGGAAACGATGGGGCGTAAGAGCACTCCTGGGTTGTGGGTCTTTGACAGGCCGTAGAAGCGCGCCATCACAACATCCGCGACTGTGATAAACAGCGCTTCCCTCCTCGTAACAGGTCCTACCTTCTTTAGCTTGTCGATCACCTTGTTTATGCTGTTCACGAGCTTTTTGGCAGTCAGTTATGCATAGGATTCCTTGAGCATCAAGCGGTTGTTGATTTGCGTCCTATACTTCTAAATCGGGCTTTCAAAGACTTGTAAATAGGGTGTTCAAAGTTTCTCCCTTCCTCCCCTACATACATATATACTTAATTATACCCCATCGTATCCATGACGAGCTTTGAGCGTTCTTTGTCGGCGGGCCGGGTGGTGATATCTTCAATTATTCGTTTTCTGAGAATTTCTCGTTCTTCTACTTTAGAAGTCGTCCTTTGGTGTCATTACCGGAGTAGTTACTTTGCCACTTGTTGCCACGTGGCATTTGTGTACTCCAAATTTGCCCCACATTTCTGGAGTGCATATTCGAAGGATGCAACAAACTCTTCTGGTTGAGCGTCTCTCATGCTGCATTTTGCATCAAAGGATAGGAATGCTAGTCGTTGCTGCGTATGAGAACGGGAGGACAAGTTGTGGACCAGGACCCCATCAGAAGACGTTTGGTTTGGCGGATTAATTTTCTCAAACTTGACAGACACCTGATCATCACGCAACTTGTGGTGGCGTCGTGTACTGTCTTTGGTTGTCGTCTCGAGGGTTCCCAGCTCGTGCGCCGTAGAGCTACACCGGCATGTTGAAGAGTGCTGTTCCATCATTCGTTGGTACTTATAAACACATCCGTGGCAGTCTCATATCCTGCCAGGTATGTTGGTGAAACAGGCAAGCGCCTGGGTGCAGGATTACACGAACAACAACTTCCAATCAACCGTAAAAGCAAGCTTTCGTAGGTCTGTAGTCATGTAAAGTAGCTGAACCGTGGTTTCACCTCTGATAAAGTGAAGGTGATTGGCAGCGCCAATGTTAAAATGGCCAGCTTAGTCCTCGACGGGCATGGTACACCGAGCCATCGACTGAAACCCTGTGTAGCAGGCGCTCCATCCGCTCGGGACAGGAAGAAAGAAGTTATGCAGGACCAGCACCTAACACCCGCAGCAATAAAGAGTCAGATAACCGGCATCGAATGGTTTCTCACGAAGGCGCTCGCGGGTAAGAGAACGCTCCGAACGAACACCAACAATTGATCAGTTCATGACCTGACAAGGCGGAGGCCGACGAGCACGCTAACGCAACGTCAACTACGTCAGCCACGAAGGGGCTTAGGAGACACGACCGGCCATTGGTCGGTGGTCGAGAGATCACAGCTAACCAACGGCTAACGGGTGGACGAACGCACGTGCACTGAGCACGGTCGAGATACGAGGCTGGCCGCAAGACTCATTAATTCAAGACTATTGGAAGGTAGGGCTGCCTGAGGAAACGCCTCCAAACTCAACTTTCGTATGTGTCGTGGTTTAATGGGATTAAAGGCATGGAATGTTCTAAGCGGAAGACGAGAGCGCGCTAACTCTAAAGTATTTTTATAGTTGGAGCGAAAACGCAGGTATGTTTTAATAAACTATTAGAAAAAGGGGAAGTGTGGTTAGGTGAAAGAAACATTCGAAAAATTAAGGCTACAAAACTAGAACGTCACCCAAACTACTACAATTGGTGTCAACAACCAGTGAGCTGGATTATCAAGGTCAACGAAAAGAAAAGCGAATTTACATGGCTGGCTACCAATCGGGGCGTGCAACGTTGGTGATAGGTAGTCACAAATATGAACTACCCATTACCACGATGTGGCCCTTTATTGCACCACGGTGTTTGCTTATTGGCTGCTTCTTACTGACTTATTTTATTATTAAAACCTTGTCGATTGAATCGTGCTCAATATAGTTTACTGCAAACATGAATAAGTTACGTTAGTCCTTCGTTTCCGCGTTGATTGCCAGATAAGACGAATAGTAATGGGGGCGTGGGGAAAACTTCAAAATATGTTAACGTCCATACTGAGAATGTTTTCCCTGTTTTAGCTTCTTATTTAATTAGCTCTACTGTCTGTAATAACTCAGTACAGAGCATAATTGTGTAGATAGAAGGGAGGTAAGCAGTGCTTCTGCAAATCATATTTATAGATAAATTATAGCATAGAATGAACATGTAACAGAGCAATATGGATGCATTAATTCAGCCACTTATCTATATGGCCATGGTCAGTTAACTATCGCTACCTTACTGTAGCACTGAAAAAGCAGTTGCTATTATTTGATATCTGCTTACATTTCTTTTTGCATTGAATACTATGTTCAGAATGTAATTTGACAGAACGAGAATATCAAAGTAAGCGGTACGGGGCATGATTTTTCGTGAAATCGAGACAGAACTTCAGAAAAATCGGGACCCGAAAATTTATCGTTCAGTGAACCAGACAGTAGCAGTTCGACGCCCAAATAGATAACTGAATAAGCAGAGACATTAGTGGTTAGAACTGTGCCATATTTTGTTCCAGAATACTCCGAGGAGTCGGAGGAGGCCGAAAACGGCCCAGTAGTTTTCAATGAAACTACAGAAGACGTACATATATGCTAATGAGCTGTGTGAATGAGCGTTGTGACGCAGTAGGTCGCACGCTCACCTATGGGACGTAACGGATATATTTGAACCTTTTGTGTGTGAAATTTTGGAAGATCGAAGAACGCTGCTGAAGAGGGAATCCTACGAATTAAAAGAAGTTCATATGGGCATTAGCGAACACTTTAAGTTTGAATGGCATTTTACCGACAACACGGACCAACATCAGTAAGCTTTTCGGCCCATTTGGGCCTCATCAGGGGATGGCAGGTGAACTCCAGTGTAGCAGCGGAAATTTCCGCCATTGTAACTAATAGTTTGCGAGTAACATATAAAACTGGGGTTTCAATTAGCTCGCTACTCACAACAATGAAAGGATGGGTACATCCTGAAACAGATCGGAATAGGATTACTAATAACATACAGTCCCGATCAAAAACCGACAACACGGCGGACCCGTGGCTCAAGGGTTAGAGTGTCCGCCTCTATCCGGAGAGACGCGAGTTCGAACTCGAGCCTGGTGGCAATTTCCGCTGTTACACTGGAGTTGACCAGCCATCACCTGATGAGGCCCAAATAGGCCAAAAAGCTTAGTGATGTTGGTCTGTGATGTCGGTGAAATACCATTGTTTCTAATGAATGCGAGAGAATACTCGTAATCCAGGAATGTCTGTTGGTAAAGGAGACATATGGTCGACCACTGGAACAAAATTAATTTTTTTCCTGAGCTTTCGAGCTCTTACAAGAGCCCATCGTCAGAGGTGGAGAAACAGTAACAAATGTGGAAGCTACTTGGGACGTGTGTACAACAACTAAAATTTTGAACGTGCAGCAAATAATAATTGTGTGTGCTGCCGACCTGCCACTGAGGGCTGTGCTAGCCTGTGCCAGTAGGCAAGATCGACAAGTTGGGTGGAAATATTTACAGAAATAGAATCGTCAACAAAACAATTGATAGTTATGGTGGGAAGGATGGGCAATTAAAAAGTAATAGGAGAAGGGAAGGAGGAGGAGAAGAGAAATTGCGCCCTATCGGCTGAAGGGTTAGCAGATTGCGGGCTGCAGCTTCAGTAGCATTATCTTCAGCACAAAGCCTGACAGGGTTCAAAGTCCACGAACGCCATCAGAGAAATTCCACCGAGTCAGCACCCTAAATTCGTGAAAGTTGTCCTGAATGTAGAAAACTAGTGATAGCTCTCTTAAACATAGGGAAGCTTTGCTGGGTTTTAATACTGCTGGGCAGCTTAGTCCAGATTGATATGGCGTTTACTGAAAAGAATTGCCGGTACTTAACTGTACGTGCCATAGGAAGAAATAAAAATACGTCTAGATGACTGGCGCGCCGAGAGTGCTAGAGCTGCCTTATTTTACTGAGAGGATTAAAGGTTTGGCCATTCAAAATTTTCAACAGGAAAAATAGACCCTTCTGTAATCTACAAAGCCACAGGAGTTCCAGCTTTATAAGTTCGTACCTTTGTTTGTAGGCTAAGTTACGGTGTTCTGTAGCAAAAACCTTTCAAGTGAAGAAGTGCTGCACCGATTCTATTTTCTTCCGTTCACTAGCGCGCAGAAGACTGAATAGGGGCGAGCAGTATTCAAGACTAAGTCTGACGTACATATTATAAAGGCTAGTTCTAACATTTATAGTCTTAAAATTTCTAAGAATAAATCCGGTGGTTTGGCGTGCTTGCGAGACTATCAAGGCACAGTGATCTGACAAATTAAGACTATTAGAGTAGGATATGCCCAAATCCTTGATAACTCCTGTGAAATTTAGTTCGTGGCCGTCAATGCTTAATTCCGGTTGATGATCGTCGCCAACAACCATAACGGAACATTTGTGCCATTAAAGGGTGAAGCGCCATGTGCAACACCACTGGGCGAAGTCCTGAACATCCTTGTTTATCAGCTCGAGCACGATGTTGCGATCTGCCGGTTTATATCAATAAGTGACTTTGAAATCATCAGCGTACATGAAGGGTCTACCATATTGAAAACAATATGGAACGTCGTTGACAAAAAGATAAAATAAGAGCGGCCCCAGTACATTGCCCTATATAACTCCACTCCTCACATTTGTGGGGTTGGAGATAACATTGTAAATTTTGACTCGTTGTGTGTGAGCATCTGAATAGGAAGATATTAAGTTCAGAGGCTTGCTACCTAGGCCGAAAGAGGCCAGTTTCAGAAGGAGGAGGTTATGATCGACCGGATAAAAGGCCTTACTAAAATCAAAAGAGACAGTATAAAGGGCAAAACCGCTAGAGATCCCATACCCATATCTTCAACCGTAGATCGGGCCGAAGCAATATTTATTTCGCCCAAGAAGATATTAAAACGGTTCCACCACCCACCTTCTCCTAACGAGAGACCCCACATACGAGGTATTCTGGTGGCAATCTTGATCGTCCAGTCCCGCTCGACCTAGCGCAATGGCTCATGTCCACATGCAGCGCACCCTCGCGAGACCCGGGCGCACACACGCACTAGACACTGGTCGAGCTAATCATCTGCCTGAAGCTGACTCACACAAAGCCCACTCTGAGCATCTGTGACAATTCCCCTGCTGACGGATACTCCAGATTCTGCCCAATCAGGATGCGGACACAGGCAACGTCGCTGGCCGCTCTGATGACACCACGTTTTTACACGACCCTCATGGTCAAACGCCATGTCCGACTGGATGGAAATATCCTCCTAATAATTATCCAATTCTTCGAACAGAGGAATGGGTCCAAACCACAGCAGTTGCGTTTCTTGAAGGGCCTGGGATATCCTCGACATTTGAGACGATGTCAGTGTACTTGAATCGAAAGATCATCCTTAAGCAGTAGACGTAGAATATCTTCAGTTTTCGTTCGCCTTCTACGTGCGTAGCCCAACCATTACAGTCGTATAGAAGAACAGACCACATGGATGCGTGGTACACGCAAACCTTCTTGGCTATAGAAAATACGTCGTTTAATCCATAGACATTTTCGAATGCAGGAGAAACTCTTTAAGCTGCCTCAATTTGATCTACTCGCAAAACGCAGAAAGAATGAGGCAGCGGATGCTGCAAAACGAGCACTAACTGTGGTTTAATGTAACACTGGCTAAAGGAAATACGTTGGACTTGCTCCTAATTCCGGTGGCAGCCTCAAAGAGGCCGATGGCTGGTTGATCCTAGTATAGGTTTGGACAAGTACGTAGACTGAAACCATTAGAAGACCGTAGCTGTGTCGAAAAAATAGAGTTTCGACTGGCTACCACAGAAAAAAAAGTACATGGGATTGCTCTGTGATTCCAGGTTGAGCTCTGCGATGACGGTTCGTATAGGCGTGGAACCGCTTTGGCTGAGAGTCGGAGACTTCCAGTATGGTATCTTCGTAATCTCTTTTACCTTACCTTATAACGGCATGGCAATCATTACGCACTCGTTTATAGTGATCAAATGCAGATTGCGTTCCGAGTAAACGAAAAGCTTTCCACGCTCAGTCGCGCCTTTGCAATAAGTCTTGAGCTGTTCTGCCGATCCAGGGTGGAAATAGCCGGGACGAGCCGGGGACAGACATTGGAGTAAACTCCGCAACAAGTGCAGTAACGTTAGATTTCAACAGTTCCCATTTTTCCTCTACTGAGGCAGCGGTAGGCACCTCTCATAGTAAAAGTGGAGCAGCTTGACGCATGCCGTCAAAGTCCGGACGCCAAAAATTTGGCCATGGTGGTCTCCGGGGTCTAACTGTTGGTCATGAAAGCAGATAGTACGCGGAAACGATGCAATGATCACCAGTGGCCAGTGGGTTTGAAATGGTGACATTCGAAATTTCATCATGCTGGTTAGTTCAGATTAAATCCAAACATGACGAAGAAGAAGCTGATATCCGCGTAGGCGACAGTACATGTTGCACAAGACCATTGACTGAAACAACATCAAGAAAAGCGTTTTTAGACAGTTTGGAGATGTGGATACTGGGGGTGCCATAAACCAATTAACCGAGGGAAGGTTAAAGTCGCCCAAAATACACACATGAGAAGATGATACATATTCAGTGAACGTGTCGAGCCAGGCCAGAGACGTAGTGCTAGGACTCCTGTACACAACCCCCACCATTACAAGTGATTCGCGGGAGCTGGAGACTGACACCCAGAGTTGTTCAACGAGGCCTTCACCTCCAAGGCTTCGGATAACCTTGCTTTGGTGGTCCTTTCTCACGTACAATGTGACCCCGCCATACGCAGGTCCGGCTCAATCAGTTTGGTAAACGTTGTAGCCATGAATGTGAACATCAGCATCACCAATATCAGGAT
>JAYGXS010000005.1:53864501-53912668 GCA_036362985.1 Ligula intestinalis
GGGGGGGGGGAGGGCATTGCAAAGGTTCCCAGGATCATCACCGTGTGGAAGCCACGTCCTGATTCTTCCTTGCTGATTGCAGATTCCGCCAACAGAACTGGAAAAACAGAGGCATCCGTCCAGATCGTCGGCAGTCCGCTTTGGGTCGAACCAAGGGTGAATGCTTAGGCCGTCAGGTCTGGCTGATAAGATCGCTAGCGGGGTCATCACGGTACGCAGATAGCCAAGTAGGGTAGACCGCGGAGACCTTCGCATGAGGCTATGCATGGGAGGGCGTTATAAATAGCAAACGAGAATGGATATAAAACTAATACTACTGATAAAGTGGAAGTAGTATCATTATTATTACAAATTGTCAGTTACGATCCATCGTGCACTGCTATATCGATCCAGTTTTCGCTTGAAACCCTCGAGCGATTCCGACATATCGACGTCCTGAGGAAGCTAATTCCACGCTCCGGCCACCCTTTTTGAAAAGAAGCGTCCAGCCTGGCCCCTGTCACCTTTAATTTGAGAGGATGACCCCTCAGATTCGTGGTCGTTGCTAATTCGAAAAAATCCCCTGATATAAGACAGCAGTCTTGAAGACGTAATACGCGGAATGCTAGTATCAGGTCCCCCCCGAAGCTGCCTGTAGCGCAATGGGAAGAGGTTGAGATTCGACAGCCGTGTTTCATAAGGCTGCGAGCCCTGCCCCATAACAAGTTTGGTTGCGCGCCGTTGTACCTTTTCCAGGATGTTGATGTCTTTCGTGGCCCAGGGTCTCCAAGCTTGGATAGCGGATTCTAGGTGCGGTCGTACGAAGGTTTTGAAGACTTTTTTGAAGCACTTTTCGTTGAAGGTATAAAAAGCTCGTCTGACGAGGTAAAGGATCGACATCGCGGACTTGGCTACCTTTGTGCAATGCAGGAAGAGTTTAAGCAAGGGCGTGATCCAGACTCCCAAGTCTTTCTCGGCGTACACCTCCTTCAATGGTATGTCATTCAGTCGGTAAGCCGTGCCGTTTGAAGAACCGGATTTGCCGACTCGAATGGTGTTACACTTGGTCTCATTGAACGGTAACAGCCAGTCCGCTGACCATTTTTTAAGTCTATTTAAATGTTCCTGTAAGTGCACTTCATCAGCCGCAGTTCGAATAACGCTCCAAAGTTTTAAATAATCGGCAAACATGGCGATACCGCAATCTAGTACGCGGACACACTCGTGGATGTAGATAACAAACAAGAAAGGGCCGAGAACGGAGTCTTGGGGAACACCACTCTCAACCTCAAACTTGGCTGACTGTTTGTCGCTGATGTGGACAGTTTGCTAGCGACCGACTAGAAAACGTTTTATCCACGTAAGGAGCCTACCCTTTACTCCTATGCGGCTGAGTTTATAAAGGAGGCGGTGGTGCGGCACGCTATCGAAAGCCTTTTTGAAGTCAATGTAGACAGCATGCACTGAGTTTCCACTATCGACTGCCTCAGCTCACCGTTCTAAACAGTAGAGCAAGTTTGTTACGCAGGACCTACCTCTACGAAAACCATGCTGAGCATCCGATAACAGATGGTTTTGTTCCAGGAACTGCATAAGTTGTTGCTTGATAATTTTTCCATGATTTTGCAACAGATTGCAGTAAGGCTGACCGGTCGGTAGTTATTCGCTGAGACCCGGCTTCCCCCTTGTATAGCGGTGTAATCCTCGCGGATTTCCAATCTACTGATAGGCATCCGGTTTCGAAGGAGGTTTGGAAGAGCATAGAGAGTGGTTTGGCCAACTCATTGGCGAGCTCTTTCAAAATCTTGGCTAGTACGTTGTCGGGACCTGGTGACTTAGATTCTTTTAAGCTTAAGAGTCCCTTAAGAACAACAGCCTCGGGGAATTGGACAGTCTCAACTATTGTATCCGCTTCGGTGTCGTCGGTGGTGTGATCGTATGCCGTTTCCTTTGTGAAGACTGATCGGAAAAATTTCGAAAGATCATCAGCCTTTGCTTCATCATCTATCAAGTCTCTTCCCTCAGCGGTCCTCAGCAGGGGTATCGGATCCTTGTTTTTGGTACTCTGTCTGAGATAACTGTAAAACAGTTTGGGGTTCACTGTGGCCCGGTTTAGCAAGTCTGCTTCGAAAGCCCGTCTTGTTTTGAGAATAAGACCCTTGACCCGGTTTCTCTGAGTTTTGTAGGCACTGGCAGACGCAGGAGTCCTGTCTGCTAGCATTTTTTCCACAGCTTCCGCTTTTTGTTCACTTCTATTTGTAAGGCCTGCGTAAACCATCGCGGTCTAGTGGTCACCTTTTTTCGCGAAATTAGACAGCGGTTGTCGATGAGTCTGTGCAGTGTGTTCCGGAACGCTTTCCAGTCCGCAGTTATGTTTCCAGAAAATAGAGGTTCCCACTCTGCGCGCGTGAGTTCGGTCTTCATTCGATCGAAATCGCCTCGCCAAATATTTCTTCTGGCTGTTGAGGGTCTCTCCGGTATTGAGAATAACGAGTACTCCCATAGCAGTACAAAATGGTCGCTTTTACCTAGTGGTGGGAGCCATGACACTTCGTCGATGCTGTCCTGCGATTTCGTGAGAACGAGGTCCAGACAGTTGGACTGTTGGCCATCGCGAATCCTTGTCGGAAAAGTGATGTGTTGCGTTAGAAATAACTTTAGAGTCATGCTCAGAAGGCAGTTGTCGAAGATTAGATCGGAGTTATGTGCGATAAGGCATGAATCATTAGCTCGTCTAGCTTTGAAAGCATACTCTGTGCATTTGTGTACATGAAAGTTTACTTTCTGTTTGCTCGAGAATTGGTTACAGTTAGGCTCTCCTCGCCCTTTACCGGGTCGACTGTGCTGTCATCCGGGGAGGATCTTTCCTGGGGGAGAACAGTGGACGCAAGATCACTTGGTTGTTGTAAATAACCAAATGTTTTTCCCCTTCGTTCTGCCTCTGTATGTTTTTCGATTGGGCTCAATCCTCCCCCTAGTGAGCCGACTGTGTGGTTATCCGGAACGGACCTATTCAAGGTGAGAACAATGGACGTTGGATCACTTGTTTGCTGTAAATAACCAAGTTTTTTTCGCCCTTGCTGACCCGCTCCCTCTTTTCGGAAACAAGTTGACGACGTTTGTTCCGTACCAGCAAATGCTATCGGTTAGCTACACCCTAGTTAGGGGTATTAGAAATTGCAGTAGTAGTAGCAGTACCAGTCCTGGCTTTCGAGAGTCTGGCTCGACACCTACTATAGGTGAGTGAGGGTAGATAGTGCGGTAGTACCCGCGCAAAGTTTACTGTCACTAAAGACTTAGTTAGACGGTGTTTCAGGCTGCATCAAAGAAGGCGGCTTCCGCCCAAATCCTGCTCGGACATCCTAACTTCGGTCTTTTCACCGATATAGAAGACGGAGGAGGGTTAGAGTGAGGCTGCGTGTCTATTTCACTATGATCTCGTATTTGTCTCCAATCACCGTCCCTGTTCTTGAGCACATGATGGACCTAATCAAAATCGGTGGTTGAACAATACACACAGATTGTTGCATATGTTGGTTGCTTTAATCAGTTTTTACTCAATTCTCTTCTAGGTCATCAAAGGCACGCAAAGTCTCTCGTTCTAATCTCGATGCCCTTCTGGATGTCCTTCGACAAGATGTTCAGCTAAACATCCAGCCTGATCTTGATCAGTACTCAGCGTCATGCACAGTGCCACTGGGCAGCGGCCCCAGATTTCGGATTGAACAGTTGACCTTCGCAGCTCTTGGTCGTATGGCTGGGATCTGCAAGTCGAGGCACTCTGATCCAAAGGGCGGCACTATCTCAAAGTCAAAGGTCAGGGCTAAGGAGTTGACTCAGTTGCGTAATCTCTTTTTGGACTGGAAAACTTTTTATTCAAAAGTGAGTGAGTCCTATTGGTAGGGTGGTTGCAAGTAGTTCTTCGTCATCAAATTTTTGTGATTAATTGTATGCTATGCTACTTTATGCAGTAGGGGTGGGTCTTCTTTCCTCCGTGTCGACATGTTTTATGTAAATATAAGGATGGAACGTCAGTTTTTGTTTAAACTTCTAACAGGATGTTGGGCTGGGCGCTGAATTATCAGTGTTCGAGTCTGAACCCCGCGTAATCCAAACCAGAGCCAATTTACGGCTCTCTGAATGCAGCTGGTTATCCCAGTTCCTTTTGTATTTGTCCGTTCTACCTAATTACTGGTCGCTATTGTATAGCTTTGTTCTGTCCTAAAACGTAACAGAACGAACACGTGCTATAACTTAGTAAACCGCCCTCCTATGATTATACTCCTATGCCGAAACTGATAACGTCCACGGGTCTGACCATGCTCTCGTTCGCACGCGCCTGAAGGTTCACCTCTCATCTGTGCCCAAACTGCCACGTGCGAGACGCCTTGATGTAGCAAAGCTCCGGCAAACCAATACTACCGAGGCTCTAAGCACAGAAATCCAGTCCCGTATTATGACCCAGGCTGACAACGAGGGCAGTAGCAAGTGGCCATCACTGAATAAATCCATCTATGGGGCAGCTGAGAAGATTCTCGAATTCACTCAGTGGCGCCGCAGTGATTGGATCAGCGAAAGAACCCTGCAGCTGTCGGCCGAGACGACTCAAGCCAAATCCCGAAACGATGCCTCCTTCCGCCAACTTCGAAAGCTGACAGCAAAGTCGGCTAGAGATGACCGGCAGAAGTATTGGTCCGAAACGGCGACATCTATGGAGCAGGCTTCTAATGTTGGTGACACCCGAAAATTGTACCAAATCATCCGCCAGGTTAGTGGTTAGCCCCCGACACTGTGATTCTGTTCTCGATGTGAATGGAGGTTTTATTGCCGACAACTCGGCCAAGGTCGATCGCTGGCGTGAACACTTCGAGCACCTACTCAACTTTGACGAACACCCCATCACACCCTCTCTCTCCTCCACAGCAGAGTTTCAACCCTCTCCTGCCTACGCCGTGTCGTGTGACCTCCCTTCCAAAGACGAAGTTACCGATGCAATGCAGAGGCTACGCAACAACAAGGCGTGCGAAGAGGACGGTATTCCTGCAGAAATCTACAAGTCCTGTGTCGACAACCTGACTCCTCGGTTCCATGAGGTGATTGTACAGGCGTGGCGAGAAGAGACCGTTCCCGATGACTGGGGGTCAGGTATCCTTGTACCTGTCCACAAGTAGGGAGATAAGACAAGATGCGAGATGTTGCTGCAAAGATATTCGCTGTTACTTTTCTCAGGCGCTTCCAGTATGTACGTGACTGCAGGACACGACCCAACCAAGCCGGATTCCGAGCTGGGCGTGGATGTGCGGATCAAATATTCACACTGAGGCGCACTCTAGAATTCTGCCCTAGCTACCAGCAACCGACGGCCGTTTGCTTCGTCGACTTTGCCGCCGCATTCGATTCCATCCATCGTGAGTCCCTGTGGCGAATAATGGAACTGGATGGAGTGCCGACCAAACTCATTGCGATGATTAAGGCCTACTATCGGTCTACCACCGCACGAATCCTGGTCCACAACAATCTCTCTCAGTCGTTCGATATCCGGTCTGGTGTCCGTCAGGGCTGCGTCCTTTCGCCCATTCTGTTTAACTACGTCATTGATTGGATTCTCGGCAAAGCCTTACACGAAGAGGACGGTGTTGAAAATGCACCAGGACGCCGAATAACTGATCTTGACTACGCCGGTGATATTGCGCTGTTAGCCTCAAGCTTTGATGGTCTACAGTCTTTAGTGTCGCGGTTAAATGAGATCGCTATTTCGGTAGGTATGTCCATAAATTCCGGAAAGACGAAGTTGTTCTCGAGCTGCATCCCTGACCAGGAAAAGGCACCTCTGGGGATTAATGGCCATCAACTTGAAGAAGTAGATAGCTTTAAATACCTCGGGGCGAGGCTGCTACCGAATGGGCAGAGTAAGGACGACATTGTCTCCCGTATCGATGCTGCTCGCTGGGTTTTCTCAATCCTTCGAAAGCGCCTATGGATCCGACGTGACATCTCCATCGCCACGAAGATTCGTGTATACCGTGCATCCATCCGGTCAGTACTCCTCTATAGATGTGAATGCTGGGCTGTGCGCGCTGAAGATGAGCGAAGACTGGAGGTCTTTGACCACCAGTGCCTGAGGACGATCCTGCAAATTAAGTATAGCGACTTCATCTCAAATGAGACAGTCCGCATCCGCTGCGATCGTATCACGAGGATATCTCAGGCCATTCAAGAAAGGCGACTGAGGTGGTTTGGACACGTTCTCCGTCGTCCGCCCCACGAGCTTAACTATGCTGCCCTCGACCCGGCACCGCAGCCCACCTGGAAACGTCGAAGAGGAGGGCAACTGAAGACTTGGCTAGACACCGTCCGTTAAGACATGAAAACAGTTCTTGGAACTTCTATCTTTGGCCTTTGTCGCTGGAAAATGGACTGGGTGGAACTTTCCAGATCCGCTGCCGCCAATCGCCACGCATGGAGAGGTACCGTTCGTGACATCATTGAGGCCGGATAGATCAGGCATGATCACAGCCGTAACAAGTACAAGTAAGATTATACTCCTTTCTGGTTTCGATTTTATAACATTAGTTACCCATTTTTCTTAACATTGAGTACTTAGATATCGCTAGCCCCATCATTGTTTCTTACGGAAAGAGGAAGATAACGACCAATTGCCTTTCCTGAATGTGCATGTAACGAGGACTTCCGAGGGGAGGATGAAATCTACGGTCTATCGTAAGGCAACAAACACCAAACGCACCCTGCAATTCTAAAGTAACCACCCAATTAGTCACAAACGCAGTTGTGTTAGATCTCTATTCGAACGCGTTCAAACGTGATGAGGACAAGAAAAAGGCGGAGGCGAAATACCTCAATTCCCTGTTGATATCTAACGTTTATCCGCGATCCTTCGTATGTGAGTGCCAACGAAAGCCCATCCGGAATCGACCAAACGACGAAGAACCGAAGTTCTGGCTAGCGATCCTCTATGTGAAAAATGTTTCGGAGGCGACAGCTCGACTCCTGAACCCTTTCGGAATTGGAGTGGCCCACAAACCCGATTCGACCATCCGACAGCAGATAATGAGACCCAAGGAACCGCTTCCGACAACGGAACAATCAGCAGTGGTCTACAGCATGCCATGCAAAAATTGCAGTGCAAGGTATGTTGGTGGAACGGGTAAACGCCTCTGCACAAGACTGCATGAACACCAACTGTCAGTCAATCGCGAGGATGAACTGTCACTGGCCACATAAAACGGGAGAAGCAGAGTTTCGCTTTCTAAACCGCCCAAGTCATCGGCCGATCCAACGACAAGATGAGCACATTGGTGCTTAAAAGTTCGGCATCCGTGGGCACAGTCAACAGAAACTTTGATTTAAATCCAGCCTATCAGGCCCTCCGGACAAGACTTCAATCAGCCTCGACGAGGCCGCCGGCGCTAGCGAGCGACTTGCAACTTCGTCAACAGTGGTCACCGCCGCGACAGGGGAGGAGAACTATTCGCGACTCAAACGGTCGACATGAGTCATCAAACCACTGACGAGCCCAAACATATGAGCTGGGTCCACACGTTGAACGCCAACCGGTCCAGCCACCCAAGTATGGGAGGAGATCCGATAGTAGGCGGCCGAGTGCACACGATACGCATACAGACCTGATGGCGACAACAGCAGACGGGCAGGCGACGGGGGGCGCATGAGGGCGTCCACAGAGGGCCGATCGCCTCGCACACGGCAGAGATAACTCATCTACCCACCAACGAGCGTGGATAATCAAACGGACACCGCACTTGGAACGATGGCTGATCCGCGCATCCGGTTCAGAGGGGAGATCGGATAGTTGTGACTCTACCGGGCCCGCTGACTTAGACACGTTAACGACACACGGACAGGCAACGGATGACACACAAGGACGTCAGCCATCCACAACGAAAAGGCCGCAGCCAATCCGCGGACAGCGCAAAGTTCGAAGCTCGTGCGTCACCCATTGCTACAACACGAGATGAGCGCCGCGGCATTCCAATTCTCGGAAAGCAGGACACACAACTCACCACTCTGATGATGGAAAGTAGTACATTTCTGAAACGTCAGCATAGTTAGTGTGGTCCACGACAGCGCCGTGTTTTCTTCGTCGTCTTCTTTGGGGGATGATGATCGGGATGTATAAGGACGTTGACATGAGATTGTCACCCGCTTATACTTTCAAGGCCATATTTACAAACTGGTCCGTCGTCATTTACCTAGTCGAAATCCACATTTTTTGCATTCTTTCTATGCTCAAATGCGGATCCCTCTGCTTTCTCGTACCGTCTCCTCTCTTCTTTACAGGTCGTTGTGAGTAATGCGCTCAATGCCATTCTCATGGGCTCTAGTTTTCTCTCATCCATCCTGATTGACCAACTTCTTGCTAGTCCAGCTCCTGCTGAAGAATCGAGCGGGAGCGAATTTGCCTTCACTGCTGTCCTCGATGAAGACATTGCGGTGGAATACCTCTTTGATGAACTCTCTAGTCTCCTACAGAGTCTGAACGCGGCTGCTGCCAAAGCTACCCCTTCGCAGCTCTTTCTACACGCCAAAACACAGATCAAAGAGCTGTTTCAATTCGTCGGTCACCTACTGGTCTCTGTTGCGCAGCGCTCTTCAGTCAGTACTCCCCCTTCTGCCGATGACGAGTTCGGACCTACCACTCGGCTCCTGGCGACGACTGAAGCCGTCTTGAGCAGCACTTTGGTATTTGGCACCTTGCCTCTTTGCTTAGCTCTTTTTAGTTTTTTTCGTATTTACCATCACTACACAGTAGATGTAGTGGGAGTCTACTCTCATTATGACCTAATTTACACGCAAGTCAACGCGTTTTCTTCCACGCGGCGAACACAGTCTAAACCGCTGGTCGAACTTCTGAGAACTACCAAAAGAGGACGTCTAGAAAACGTTTCCAAAGGCCGAATACATGCTTTCTAACGAGTTTAGAGGTAGCCCTTATCCAGATCTCCGCGACTAGCAAGATAATGTAGGCTAGGTTAATGCCAGTACCTGCAGGAAATGCTAAAGTGGAGGACAGACTGTTGAGCGTGTAATTCTCGCCTCCGTCTCGCCTCCGTCTCACCCTGACCGGGCTTGAGCTTGTGGTAGCCGATTGGTAACCCCCTCCCCCAAAGCCGGGCAATCCTATGGGGCAGTGTAAAATCCCTAGTGGTATTTCTCAACTACAGTCGGCACTACTCTGGCCGTTGGGCCATCGTTAATGAACCCAACTCATCCCTAATCCTATCTGCTGCTGCAATGACAGGTCAGTTTATCCGCGTATCTCTGCATAAGAGGCATAAAGTCCAGGCTAATCTACCTCCTACTGTCATCCTATAAGTAACTAGTTTATATTGCCATTTTTGAGATAAGCTTGCGGGTTTGCCTCTGCTTACTCCGTGTCGGCATATTTGTAGGCTCGGAAAACATATTTGACGGTGCCGTGTAGCATACAATGTTCGCATCCCAGGTGTGTTTAGACAGAGAAGAAGAAGGCACTCTTATCATCGGAATCATAGTTGTATTACTCTGAATTTTCGAACTCTTAGTGGAGCCCAGCTTGAGAGATAAAAGCCTCAACGAAAAAACATGCAAATGAATAGGAGACAGGGGCCAATCAACTACAAGTGACGTCAGCCTGGAGGTTGCTGCGCAGGGCGATGTATGCCGGCGCCAGATTGATAAGTCGATTGGCTGAGTTCTCATCAGAGGCGGCCCAGGCTTCAATCAATTCGTGGCCTGTCTTGTTGTAGGCTTTTTCGATTAACCTCACAGCTGCGAAACCGGTCACGGGTTTAACGTGGTAGTTACGAGGATAATCGCCCACACCGACAACAAGACCGGCCGAGAATTGATTGAAGCCTGGGCTGCCTCGGATGAGGACTCAGTCAATCGACTTATCAATCTGGCGCCAGCATACATCACCCTGCGCAGGTACCTCCGGGCTGACGTCCTTTGTAGTTGATTGGCCCCTGTCTCATATCTATTGTTTGCTTTCCACTAATGATTTTCTTCTGATGATGGACTCCAGTAAGAGTCCGAAAGTTCAGACAAATGAAACTATGATTACCATGATCGAGGTGCCTTCTACTCTACTTACGCACGCTGAGTAAACAGGGCAGATCGTAGCCCTTGCATGTCTTTAATGTCGATCAATTTTGCCTTTGTCCTGTGCACTGTTTAAATTCCCACTGACCCACTCCTTCATCACTGTTACTAGCATAGTTGATTAGTTGGCAGGTGCAAGTTTGTCTTTTGTGTCCTTATGCTGTGTTTTCTATTGTTAGTTCAAACAGCTTCCCGAGAGCCTGTGTTCCTTCATCCAGTCTGTCACCAAGAACCTCACCTTCAACCCCCAAAACATCCAAGAGGGGGCGCCAACTCCCCACCTACCTGATCCCGCTGCTTCTTGCGTACCCTTCTGGCCGGAGGATGCCCCAGTTGTTGGCGGTGGTGGTAGTGGCAACCCATTTCCGTACAGTCAGCAGCAGCAAAAGGACGTTGATATGCGTTGCGTTGCTGCTGCTGCCGCCACCACCAACCGGCACTCGTTGCCACCTTCAGGGCATCCTGACTTGGCCACCTGTCGCGCCCTCCTCACTTCATCAGACCCCCTTCAGATCGTGAGGGCAGGCGAGGAACTTCTTTCGCTCGGTTGGTTACCTTTTGATGTCCTTCGACAGGACGCTGCCTGGCTGCCCGCTCTGCTCAATCTCTTACGCTTTTCAACCCCACCTACGGCATTCGCCTTCTCTGCTCCTCAACCCTTGAGTGATATGCCGCCTATGGTCACCGGAGGAGGACGTCGTGGTTTCCTTTCGGTAAGATGGGGGATTTCTGAGAATATGGGAATGATATCTAAGGTGCAAGAATACTCTTATGATCTTGTGAGATATCACCTGCGTCGCCACTTGTTATGTCCCTCGGTTGTATGTATGGAATAGAAGACAGACAGACAGGGTAGAAAAGACGAGTTTATTGTAACCGTGCGTGGACAGGAAACTCTGCGCGTGCGCCTTAACTTGTCCGCGTGTCGGTCAAGTTGTTCCCGTGTGCAGCATGTCCCCGAACTAGCGTAGAATCCCCTTTTTCATTCGGAATCGGACGTAACGGTCGTACTTTCTAATGCCTTTTTATGACTTAAGGTCGCAAACGGTAATGTGGATGAAGGTATATCACGTGCTGGCCTATGCACAACCGCAGACCGAAATTAATTTAAACTGACGGGCAATTGCAGCTGTTTTGCACGAACTATCCACGGCTGACAGGTTTAAAATAGATATTTAAGCAATACATTAATATAAAAGAGGGTAGAGCTATCGCAAGTTTTTGGTAAACCAATCAGTAGTAAGAAGGGGGAAGATGGAGGAAAGAGGTGTAAAAGGATCAAGGGGGGTCAAGGGGTTCTGATTCTAGTCTTAATTGGGGACAGAGAAATGGGGGTGGGGGGAGAGGGGAAGGGGAAGGAGTCAGACAATTAGTTAATGTCATGCAGTAGTCCTCGTCTCGGGTTTTGTTGGGAGGTGTGAGGACGCAAGGTGTCAACGTCTTGAGACTGTGTCGGGGGCCTTTAGATGCTTGATGCCGCTGTCTCATCATTGTTTCGCGGCTTAGTAAGAGGCGTGAGGGCAGATTTTGAAAAGGCTTTTGGCCACGGGAGCCTTAGGGCCGCTACAAATGCTTTCTGCGCACATAAATTTGGGTTTGTGAGGCGAATGGCGACCGCTTCTGCCGTCGCAAGTATCCGCTGACGCAGGAACTTAGAGTGTTTAGCCGGAACTTTATAGAAGATTCTAAATGCTTGGTTGACGTCTACCCGATGACCGCTTTCTACCAAGTGAACCAGAATTGCGTTTGATTTCGACTTAGTTTCGCCTCTTTTTAGCCACGCAGGGTGATGTTCTCGCATGCGTTTGAATAGACGTCTAATCGTTCGACCCATGTAACTTGCCCCACAGGAGCATTTAAAGTTGTAGATACACATTGATGTGGTCTGGAACGGCAGTCTATCCTTGCCTTCAAGGCGAAGAAGTGGAGTGCTAGAGAACAATAATCTTAACTTTGCTGCTGGATATGTACGCGCGATTGCATCGTTCAGACGAAGCTGTAGAATTTCACTTGCTGGATCACCTTGAAAAGGCAATGTAAGGAATACGGTTTTCTTCTCAGCCGTCGGTACCTCCGGTCTTGGTGGACGCTCTCCATAAACTTATTGATGAACTTATCAGGGAACCCATTTTCGTGTAAGGTATTTTTAAGCAGTGCGAGTTCGTCCTCCAGTGTCTCTGGAGAACATATTCTCCTAGCTCGGTTCGTGAGGCAGCGGACTAGGCCTCGTTTCTGACTTAGTGGCACAAAACTGTAGAAGTTGTGTATTGTCCTGTCCAGGTCTTCTTACGAAATACACTTCTAATTATTGATCCATCAGAGCTACTTAGGATGACGTCCAGAAAGGAGAGGCACTGTCTGTCCTCTTTTTTCCAAACTGAAGGTTAACGCTGAGTGCACCTGATTCACTTTATCTAAGAATATGTCAAGCTCAAGTCTTCCGTCTGCTATTATAAATATATCATCCACATAGCGAGCATAGGCTAGAAGGTCTTTTATAATAGGAGAAAGTTTGTTGCTCTCCATTTTGCCCATGAAAGTATCCGCTAAAAGAGGTCCAAGCGGTGATCCTATCGCTACCCCATCGATTTGGCGGTAAAATTTGCCATTAAAGCTGAATTGCACGTTTAAAGTGCAGCTTAAGAGTAATTGCTTCATGTCTCCGATCGGCATACCGATTGGGAACTCTTTTTTAACAATCTTGTCGCACAAAAAATCGAGGGGAATGTGTAAAGGGAATGTTGGTGAACAGTGACGCGACATCTAGAGATAACGTCGTTTACCGTTGATATTAGTGTTTCTTATGGATTCGACAAATTCAAACGTGTCCCGTAGGCTATGCGGTGCTATTTGGTGCCGAATCGGTTTCAAATTTTCTGCCAGCCACTTTGTAATTGCATGATATGGTGAGTTGCACATATCCATTATTGGCCGTATTGGAACGTCTGGTTTGTGAATCTTTGGTAAACCACAAAGCCTTGAGGGAGCTGTGCCTGTGGGTTTCAATGCTTCTAACTCTTGTTCACGAAGAAAACCTCGATCTTTCAGTTTCCGAAGACAAGTAGTGAGTTGAGTTTCTATGTTCTCCATTTGATCCTTATTCTGTCTTTCCCTTTTAAACTTAGTTTTGTTAGCCAGGATTGATTCAATCTTTGAAACCTAAATACTTTTACTCATAAGAACGAGACCAGAACCTTTGTCCGGTTTTGTTATGAATATATCAGCATTTTGGCGCAAAAATTTGAGCTTCTCCAAATGCTCTTTCGTGATGTGTCCAATAGTTATAGGTTTAGTTCTAAGATATTGATAGCAACAATTAACGAGTGTAGATTTGAAATACTCTGCCTCCTCTGGCGTTATAGGTACTCAGTCATGTGTCTGACTCAAACAATTTTCGAATTGCACTTCTGCCCCTTATCTGTTCGGCCTTCTATTAGGAAAACAAAATTTGTGGCAGGTGTTTGTCAAGCGTCATGTTGGTAAAATTATGTACGTACCGCTCCGGATCATTTTGGAATGAGGATTGAGCCTTCATCGGATTGATACTGCGGATCAGTTTTGTCCGTTTTACTTCCATAGTCTTTGATTCACAGTCTGTATGTAGCTGCTGAAGTTCATTCTTTCTTCATCGTTTAAGCCATCCAGGACTGCCATTCGTTGATGTAGATTTCAGTTTAGCCCATTGATCTTCATTGCGACACCTTCCAGTCGATTCTCGGCATATCTCTTTAAAGTTGTGTTCGAGATTATCGTCCGAATACTTCGAAGAGACCTGCAGTAATCGTGAGGATATTCACATTTGACTGTGCAGTTTGTGATGAAATCAGAAACTACATTCGCTTCGGTAAGGCGGGTGTTGAAACGCAGATACTCGTTAAGTACCTTGAACACCGAGGGATCCTTGGATTGTTTGAATTCAGCGATGATACCCATGCAAGCATTAAGGAAGTCAAGTTAAGCGTACGAACGTTTTCGATTAATTCATCATCAGGCAATACAGTAATATAAGGGAAAGTAGAGTAAACGCAAGCTTTAGGCAAACCAATCAGTAGTAACAAGGGGAGAGAGGTGTAAAAGGATCAAGGGGGGATCAAGGGGATCAGATTCTAGTCTTATTTGGGGACAGAGAAATGGGGGTGTAGGGAGAGGGGAAGGGGAAGGAGTCAGAAAATTAGTTAATGTCATCCAGTAGTCCTCGTCTCGGGTTTTGTTGGGAGGTGTGAGGAAGCGTTTTAAATAGGTGTTTGGTTCATATTGTTAGCATAAAGTCATCAATAATACCTTCGTAAGTGGATGGCCATAACGAATTTTCGCCAGAGTTTTGTTCTGAAAATAAAGTCCGTTCCACAGTACCTGGTAAGATGCACTCGACATGTGTTACACACATGAGCTTAAAGCCTTGACAAAACACTTCAGTCAGATAGGATTTAATAAAATAGCACCGGTTCTTATGTACGCCTGCAAGTCTATTTGGTGAGCGTTTGTGTTATATCCCCCGGTTGTATGTATAGAATAGAAAACAGATAGGATAGAAAAGAACAGTTTATTGTAACCGTGTGTGGACGGAAAACTCTGCGCGTGTGCCTTAACTTGTCCGCATGTCCGTCAAGTTGTTATCGTGTGCAGCGTGTGCATTAAGGCGTTCTCACGTGCAGCAAGTCCCGCCTTCTGTTCACGGCATTGTATTTAATGGCGAACGGTCTTTGTCCGTTTTGTCTCCTCTTATTGGTCCATGCGCCTATCCGGGCAGCCATTGTGTAATGTCGGTTCCCTCAAGGTCACACAACCTGGCGGCGCTGTCCTCGCCTGATGTCGGCTCCTTGAAGGTCGCGCATAAACTAATCATTTGCGCACTAGCGCTTTCGCTTACTGTGGTTTATTTGTCAAGCTGACCCTAGGACTGCTGGAAGTGTATTACGGTATAAGTTAGACGGAGGTGTCATGCCACCACATCAAACACACTTTGTACAATCTAAAGTCCGGTCTAATGGACTCAAATATGCTGCGGGTATGGGAGAACGAAGGGGTGAAGAAGCCGTGGCAGCTGGGTGGCGATTCACCGTGGGTCCGCCAGATTGTAAAAGCTCCCTGCCCACGGAAGCTGTGGTTAAAGGTTGAATGCTTGATTGAGGGTAGGTAATGTGTGTTTAATGCGTGAAAAGTGGACAGTAAAAAATAAATTAAGGCCGCTTGTGGTTGTTTTACTGAACTAAAAATGTATGTGAAGAGCATTAGGAACGAATAAAATCGATCAATGAGGGATATTTTTTTGACCACCAAGAATATTAGAACAACTTCTGGTTAACATAATTAAGGAAGAAGTAAGATAGGCTGAAATTCGGCCTACTGAATATTTGCAAGTAAGTCGTTATCATCAATAACAATCCTTAAGGGGCCTCTCTCTATGGATATTTGCCAACGATTTTCTTCCTCAATTTACAGAAGTAAGCGCTTTTAGTCTGTCAGGTGGCTGAAGGCATGACTCAGTTCTGCACAGGGTTGATTATTAGACCCTATTGACTCCTTCTTAATTATGACCTCCTTCTTGACGCGTTTTTGACAAAGTGTCCAAAACGCATCTCTATTGGCAACCAGCACAGGATAGAAGACAGGCAGAGGAACTGCCGCCTACACCGGGAATCACAAATCTGGCAAATTCTAGATTCGCTGAATTTAACAACAACAACCAACTGAGCTTCGTAGACTTATTTGTGCGTCCTGTTTTTTGTTTCCCTTAACAACGTTTCCTTCAGAAGAAGAAGATGCGATCACTGGAACAAGAGTTTTATTTGCCTGAAGTTTCGGATTCCCTCAGGAATTTTTAATCATAGGTGATGATGACATGGTCATGATCATGCGCACATGGTCATGATCATGACTATGTCATCATCAGCTATGAATAAGGATTCCCGAGGGAATCCGAAACTTCAGGCAAATAAAACTCTTATTCGAATGATCGCATCTTCATCTACTGAACTGCTTCCTGGAACTCACCAATTCTCTACTATCGGCAACGTTTCCTTGTCGGTACTGTTTCCAGTTTACTTCGATAGGAGTACCTCGTGGGGCCGGTTGGGGAGCGCGCGAAGCGCGCCTCTTGATCTTACAGGCTCCTGATTTTAGGAGAGAGGACGGATGGGGTATGTCAGGGAACAAATAAGCTCACATTAATCGGCAAGTTGGGGCGCGTACTCAAACCTCGGGCTGGGACACAGCAGTACGCTTTTATATCATCGCTAACCACCCACCGGACCAACGGCGAGCGCGTATATCTAGGGGGCGTGTGCCCTAACCTCTGGTGAGGTCTTTGAGGTACTTTTTGTAGTAGTACCGCTAACCCAAACTGGAATAAAGGTTAACGAGTGCAGATGTAGGAAGATTGTAAAATTAACTCTACTTAAAATTGATAAGTAAGCAATTAGTACCGTGGTTAATTTTAAAAACCATTTTTTCTTAACATATTGACGTAAGCGGTTATTGTATGCGGTGACCTTCCGAAGACCCCTCTGTAGTTCAATGTCACTATCCGACCCCTACTGGATCGACGGCCGGCGCGCAGAAAACTGTAAGATTGTGGGCAATTCAAGTTACTCAAATTTGTAAGTGGGGAGTTATATCACAAAGGGACCATTATGCGACCCCAATATGTACTCTTACCTTTGCATCTTTTTCTGTTGTCTCTGTTCTTATTAGCAAGCGGACTCCCAAGGCGGCAGTAGCGGAAACCCCGGGGGCGGGTTTCTCGCATTGGAACCAGCCCACCAACATCAACAGCAGCAACACCTCTCCGAGATGTTTGCCAGCGCCCTGACAGATCAACCTCCCTGGTGCATCAGTGCCCTCCTGCTGCTGGCTCAGGCCATTGTCAGTCGGCAGCAACATCTGGACCTCGCCACAGCCCACCTGCTCTGCTGTGCTGCCCTGCGCCAACTGCCACCTAACCCCGTGGCAGCTGGCGTCCGGGATCGTCCCTCTGCTTCACCGGCCCTCTGGATGCGGAATCTGCCTAGGTGGCTGCGTTCGGCCCTGGATCATGAGCTCTTTCTCCTGGACCTTTTGGTGTGTGTGCTTTTCTTTTTCTTTAGCAAACCATGGCCCCTACCGCCTAGAGTGCGCGCTGGCAGTTTTCCCTGGATCTTATTGCCTGTCGGTGCGTGCGCTTGCGCTCTAACTGGGTTTACTGGAGGCGGTGCACATGGTTTCTCTCTCTCTCTCTCTCTCTCCAGCTGGTTGCGCCTACCGAAGTTGTGCAGGTAGAGGCAGTAGCTACCACACGCTCGTCTTTGTAGTCGCAAAGGCCAGTCGCTACGTGCTCATCCCGCGAAAATAACTGTTCTGAGTGTGGTGGTACGTTTAGGAGCGGCCTTGGCCGCGCCAGCCACCTGCGCCCTCTCCCACCTCCGGTCTTCTCGACTTTGTATTGACATCGGGTGCGAGTGTGGCAGTGGTGAAAGAGTAGAGTAGATCCTGCGATTCAACGTTTTACTGTAATTCAACTGCAATCACTGCGTCTGCCTTGAGCTTGCTGAAGCTCGTGGTGATGGACATCGTCGAAAAAGACGGTCAAACTATCATGCGGATCAGTAATTGCAACTTGCTTGGCCTATTTGATACTGGAGCCATCAGCTGAGAGAATCTGACAGAGAGCTCCTGTGTTAGGATAATGCATTTTAGCCTGACTGAACCGGGATTCGTATCACCAAGTTACGCAGCCATGAATTGAAGTAGCCTTAGCTAAAAGCAACAATTATGTCACAAGAGATCGTTTCAATCCTCCTTGTATTTTATAGTAATGTTTTGGATCCTATTCATAGCCATAAAAAGGAGAATCTGACTGCGAATTACAAGGGCATATCTTGGGGAAGGAATTATTAATCGTCCGAGGGTAGGACCAGTTGTGGCTGCAGTTGGACGTTCAATGGAATTTCTACAGACGAATGGCTTTCACTGTAATCCAGCTCTGCAGTCACCGTGCCTGCCTTCAGCTTCTTGAAACCCGTGGTGGATATCGCCGACAACGACGGTCAAACTACAATGTGTTTTTCTTTCACACTGCACAGATGGCAGGACATATATTTTGTGCATATTATGATGCACTGCTGGTCGCCAGTTGATTCACTTATACTTACGAAATGATGACAACTGCTAGCTTGAATAGATTCTCCTTTTTACCGTTGATGACTGACGCGTTTGCCTAGCCTAACAGCTATGTTAGTTGGAAATGGAAGTTATTTATAAGCCTTCCTGAGGGAGTAGCCGGCCAGCTTGATCTCCGCGTTCCACTTTTGTCGTGCTGATGTGTGCCAGCTACCGCCTCTCGCTGCCACAGCCCTGTATAATACGAGTATGGCTGTGCCAAGGGAAGCAATATAGTAGGAAATTTATGGATACCAAGAAAAGTAGAAAAAACTACGTCAAGTAGTCTTGCAGGCAAAAACAAAGCAGTTGTTGGTTAGTCTAAATAGTAATAAAACATGGCTACTTGCTTAGCGCCAGTAGTAAAATGAATATGTCTGTCTTTTGGCTTAGCGGGTGCCAAAGGCCACCACTCGCTGAGCGGGCAGCAGGGATTTGCGCACCTATATGAGCCACGCACGTGCTGATCTTTACACGCACGCACGCACGCCAGCACACGTATCGAACTTCCAATAAAATTGCATCGGTTTTGGTATAAGCGAACAAACCAGAAAGCGTTTCAGAATAAAAAAGATGTGATGACTAGAACAGGGCGTTTGTTGGCCGGAAGTTTCGGACTCTCAACCGAGCCCATCATCAGCGGCAGTCGCAGATGATAGGTCCAAATAAGAATAAAAAATTTCGGACCAAGTTACTTCTTGTTCCAGCGCTCGTGTCTTCTTCTGAATCTCACTTTTGTCGTCGACGAAAAATTAGGCGACGAATCGTCCTGCAGCCCCAGTTGGTTGTTAAAATATGGTAGTCTTACTGAAGCGAGTTGCATTATCGAGATTACTCTGGTTTTTATTTCATTGCGCAGCTGCTGACAGGGCTTTATTTGGGAAGTGTAGAATTGGATACTTCTAAGAACGGAAGCTTAGGTTTAGGTCTAGAATGGTTGGGTTCAGGATTGGGACCAGACAATTGTTGTGGGTTCAGGGTTGCAGCAAACAGCCCAGCCTAAGTGCTATCTCTAACTATTTGCCATATCTTTTAAACCTAAGTGCTATTCCTTACAACTAACTGCAAGTCCTAAATACTAGTCCTAGCAATTAACCCAGGCGTCTAACTCCAATAACGAACCTTAATTTCAGAAATCATTAGCTGCATGACATGGAGTTACGGCACCGGGACATTACGTTTTACGCTCAAGAGAATGTAAGTCAGTGTCATCATGGCTACTCACATCGTTTCAGTAAGCATATTATAAAGTGATCGCATGGCAATCCCTGATCGCAATCCTAAGCTACAACCCCATGCCCCTATTGAAAAAATCGTCAAATCGACCCCCCCAAAAAAAGAAACACCTAAAATCCTCCACCCATAAATGCCCACGAGAATGCAAACCAGCCTTATTATGACTACTCAACCCGTTTTAACAAGCATAACATAAAGTAGCCATCAGGTGGAGGGTCTGCAGGACCATCCGTTACCCAACTTGCAACATTTATAACCGTAGATCATACTGTCACCTTTTCTCCCACAGCTTCCTTACGTTGTACCACCTTTTTATCACACAGGAGGTGTCCTGCGTCAATTCGCCCTCAATGGTTAGACGGCCGGGCTTCAAACTGGATCGCAACGAACTAGTGGGCCGTGCCAAGAGTCTTCTCCTCCAAGCAGCTGGTCTCTCAAATGATCTCGGTCCGGACGCTGTGATCTCTGATGAGCTCGTCGCTGCCTGCGCCTGCCTACTCCTTCTAATTGGGGTATGCTAGTAGAAGGGCTGACAGGAGGCGAGGCGGTGGTTCACAGCCCCCCTCGCTCTCTCTCTCTCTCTCATCCCTTACGAACTTAGCTGACACTAATTACCTCCTGTTGTGAATATGACTTCTTTTCCAGAGGTTTTTGTAGCCTTTTGATTATTCTTCTAATCGTCTTCGATTCTGAATTGAATGGGACTAACTATGCAACCTCTGATGCGGTTGTTCATCTGCGCGGATCACCACTATTCTGGAACGAGCGAGAAGCGGGATTTTAGCTTTTCCGCTATTTTTTTCCGTTCCAATAAAAAGCCCGGTCAAGAAGACCAGAGATGAGTGTAGACACTAGCGACCTATGCATCGGGCAAAGTTCACTACATCACGCGAGCTTTTCGATTGACCCAATTGGAAAAAATAACTCGGTGGTAGTCGAACCCATACAGCAGGGAAGGCTATTGCGCAGCCAATGCCCTGCCATTGATCTACGAGGCTCACCATGCGCCGTGAATTTAATCACACTTTGCTTGCCCAGCCTTACTTCACGTGTGGAATCCACCAATACACGAACGCAGTATGCACAGGAATATGCAGTCTCTGAAGGTGGGTAGTCGGTATCACAACTCTAAGTCTCAGACTCGTTGTAGACCTATTCTACTGAACGCATCTTCATCCTTTAATATTCTACCCGAGAATTGCATCCTTACTAATATTAAATCGAATCAAATGTCCCTAATCTGTGTCGGTGACATGTCTTGATGATTGCTTTTCTGTCGCTGCGCGCAATCCGGATGCGCTCTAGGTCAAGTGCTACGTTCCCTAGTAGCGATAAATTGGGGAAATTTACTCTCATATGACTTTGCCTGGTGTATCTATTTGTTGTAAATGTTGCATAAGATGACTTACTACGCCTATTCACGCCTTGTGTGAGTCCTCCAGGAAGAACAGCACAAGAAGGACGCAAAAGTCAAAGTCTTTTAGCGTACTTAGTACAACACATTTAAGGTAAACAAACGCGTGTAAAGCTACGTCCATCGGACCACGCAGATGCTGTTCTCGAGCGACTAGCGGCTTAATTGGCTTGTAACTCAACCGCCTGACCTGGCCGCAGCTTTAATTTTCGAATTAATGATTGATTGCTAGTTTACTTGCGCCGTCTGTAGGCGGATGAATAGCCTGGTGTGAGCGCGACTCGCTGTCTACCTGCTTTCTGTCTGCTCATGTGTCTGTTAAGGCGGCTCATAACACTTTTTACTAAGCCTGCAGTCCTTGTCAAGAGGGAAAAAAGGTAGGAGTACCTACTGGGGTCGCAGAAGGGTCCTTATGTACCATAACCACCTACATACACATGTTAAGTAGGTTGATTTACCCACAAATTTCCAGTTTTCTGCACGCCAGCCGTTGATCCAGCAGGGATTGGATGATGGCATTGGACTACAGAGGGGTCCTCGGAAGGCCACCGCGTACAATGACTGCTTTAGCATATAAAGCAAAATTAGCTTTTCAAATCAACCACGAGAATACTCGCCTACTTACAAATTTTAAGTAGGGTGAATTTTCACAAACTTCCATCGTCTGCCCTCGTTAACTTTTATTCAAATTTGGGTTAGTAGTACAGTATGCTCCGGCTATTAAGCCCACCGTTAATAAGTCCAACCGCTTATTTAGCCCAATTTGGTCTGGGCTCGAGGTGGACACAATAGCCAGCGACTACGGTACTACTAGAACGTGTACCTCACTGACCTCACCCGAGGTTATAGCACACTCCCCCTACATACACGCGCTCACCGTTTGTCCACTGGGAGGTTAGCGATGATATTAAACCCCATTTCAGTGTCCTCGCCCGAGGTTTAATTACGCGCCCCAACTTACCTTTACAGGATTCTTGTGAACGTATTTTTTCCCTGACATGCTCCATCCGTCCTCTCCCCTAAAATCAAGAGCCTGTAAGACCGACGAGCGCGCTTCACGCGCTCCCAAGGTGGCCCCACGAGGTACTCCCACCGAAAAATTTGGCACAGCCTTCGAGGTGCCCTGTAAAGCCCTGTTACCTTTAACGTTCTTTGTGTTGTGTCTCTTGGCTTTTATATGTTCTACATTTACTTAATCTGGCAGCAAATTTTTCCCTCCACCCGCATCCTGCAATAGGACTGCAACTTCTTAACCCCGCGCTCCCCGCCGGCAGTTCCGGGCGAACTGGCTCTCCCTCCGGCCGTTTTCCCCATGCCAGCCTCCGGTTTCGCTGCTCTGGGCCCCCTAGAGATCCTACGAGCTCTGATGCGTCTGCACTACGAGGTTCTGGCTGTCTCTGCACCCGCTACCGGTGCGACCAACGGAGAGGACAAGGAGGCAAAACAGCCTCCTCCTGCGGCCAGCGATAGGGGCCCTCTTACCGCGGCCGCCCACGACCTCTGCTTCCTTCTGATGGGTCAGAAGTGTCTGACGAGTGGTCGTGAGTCAGCTTCAGCCTTTAGCTTCGGCCCGAACGAGTCAACGACGGGTCCGACCTGGGGCATGACGCCATTTGGCCAGTCCCGTTGGCGTTCGAAAGGTGCTTTGCTACTCCAATGACTCCAATTAGTGCTGCTTACATGCAAGGAGGGCCTTTGATTTGAACTTTTTCGTTTTCAGCGATGATACCCATTTAAGCATTGAAGAAGTTAAGACAGGTGAACGAATGTTTTCGATTAATTAATCATCAGGCGTGTACAATAACATAAAGGGGATAGACTTAGTAAAAGTTTAAGCAACCAATCAGCGGTATTTAAGGGGGGGAGGGGAACTGTTAAGAGAGATCAAAGAGGAGGCAGGAGGGAGGAGGGGAGTGTCTATCAAGTAGTTCATATCAACAATAGTCTCGTCAATTTGCGGCATACGTTTTCCTTTCAGGAAGATTAAGTTGGAAGTTTAATAACCTCCCATAACGGTTTATTTGTCGCACAACTGTCTACTTACATTGTAACAATAGGCTAATATTTAACACTTAAATCTTAGTACGGCACCCACGCCGACAAATATGGTTCCTTACTACCACACACTCCATCTCGACCTAAAAATGACCACCCACCACGCAAATCTAATCATGCCACTTTAGCAGAGGTGTCATTGGTAGCGCACCTTATGTACGCTTAGCTTAGACTTGCATAGTGTTCGTCGCCTTCCCGAACTTTTTCGTTATTAGGCGACCAAAAAGCCGCCACGAACTTTGTGCATTTATCGCCTTATTCTGCGCTTATCTCTGGTAAAGGCTTGAAGACAGAATCGTGCACGTCAGGTAAATAAACTTCTTGTTCCAGCGATCGCTATTCCTCTTCTAAAGGTTAATAGTACCTGCAGTACTTGGGCGTCCATAACGACAAGCATCAGTAAACGTGGAAAGCAATACCTACGAACAGACCCTAAAAGGAACGACTGTGTTTGCCAATGGCACCTCACGTAACAAGGCTAATCTTATCTGGCATGTTCAGAACATGGCACTCCAGGTTGTCTTCGGGTGTGAGGGAAATGTGTGAAGAGCAGTGCGCATTTTTAAACGGGCCAAAAAATTGATAATGCTTCGTCATCCATGGTCAATAGCATGATTTGGTGGTTGGTGCTTTTTCCAGGCTTTTTTGAGATTGGTATACATTGAATCCAAATCAACGTGCCTGTTGATGCATGATTCGTCAGAATTAATGGCCTCCACAAAATTGTCGGCCTTTCCTATATGAGCAGGAACCTAATATGCAGGTTTGGTCCCATGCAAACTTGTATACGAATCTCAAAAAAGCCTGGAAAAAACACTAATCACCCAATCATACCATTGAAAATGGATGCCGAAGCATTTTCGATTTTTTGGCACGTTTAAAAATGCGCACTGCTCTTCACACATTTCCCTCACACCCGAAGACAACCTGGAGTGCCAGCGTCGAAAATTTACATTAAAGTTTGTTCCTATTTCCCAAAAAATCTTCTCGATCAAAGTATATTTCTTGGGATGCCTATTTTCAAATTTATGGTACACTTACTCTAAATGCCAGGTGTGTCCCTTGGTATAATGAATCAGCAGATTTTTATGCCCAATTTTTTCGTAACTTAAGCTACCAGACTTCCTCTTTATCGTTCAAAGTTATGCGCATCGTTGACTTAAGTACTCCCCTCCACTCTCTAAGGCACTCAAGTTTCTTCTCCCCTCTTTTTGCAGATTGTCCAGGAGGTACCACAGAACCATCACTAGGCAATGGAAACGGGCCGGCTAACACCTCGATCGCCCTCGGTGCCAACTCGAGCGGCGGTGGTGGTTCAAACCCTCCCAGTGTCGCTGTCTCCTTCGAGAGCTTCGCTTTCCTCGTCTGCCTACTCGCCAACTGCGAACCCCACCCGGCTCCTACCGCTTCGGACCAGCGGGAGCAGCAGCAGTTACAGACGATTCACCCTCTGCACCATCTGTTGGACTATCTAATCACCGCTCTTAGCGCACTTCTCGATATTCTTACGCCATCCTTCGCGCCTGGCTGGGACTTTCATCTGAACCCCGAACTGTTTCTTGGACAGACGTCGACAGCGCTGCCACCCGATAACACCGACATGGGGGCCCTCCTCGAACAGAGTCCGCTTGGCTGGCGAGACATTTGGCCAACCTCACTGCCTCCAGCGTCAAGCAAGGTTTTTTTACCATCTTTTATCCAGTGTTTTATTTCTCTGTTGTCGAGGCTGTAGATTCACATTAGCCATTTTCCGAGCCTAGGCAGGATATTGCGATAAGACAACGCCGTGACAAATCGGTTCGGGGTAGAAGACAGCAGACAGTAGCCAGTTTATATTAGGGCGTTAACGCCTACCGGAAGCTCTACTTTGTGAACCTACATTTATCGATTGAGGAATCTCAAGTACTTGTTTCGCGGGCACGAACTTGAAACAAGCTGGTACTGCACGATTTATTTTTACAAACAAATTTTGAGACAGCCTCCCTACTGCTACTTTTTTTAGCATAAGATAGATAGCGAATGGCGTACACAACCGTTTGAATTTCTAAACAATCAATAAATAACAGCAAGGTCAGGTCAGGTTTTTTATTGAGGGAAATATAGGTAAATACCTTTGAACTCCCTATTGGTACAGTTTTTTCAATGCATTTGATCTGCAGAACATTTCAGAACAGTGACGTTGCCAGAAATTTGAGGGCCGACAGTGAAAAAACTCCTTAGGCATTGTTCAGAAATCTAGGGTTTGAATGCCATTTGAGAGATTTAAGGAGAAAAACTGTCGCCTGGGGGAGGGGGGGGGGTGCAGAGTATATTCGAAGCGGATGGCCTGTGCTAAGAGTGTTTGAAGCATGTCAGGGAGAGTCCATCGCGGTTTTCGCCATAATACCAAGGGTCCCACGAAGAGAAGGTAGCGGAGGTCACGCGAACCTCATCGAGTGTCGGCGATGCGCCCATCGTGCACCCTTGTTGGTTTAAGGAGTCTGCCTGCTAATTGACAGAAGAAATAAAACCGGTAGTTTTCTAAACAAACATATTACTGAAAATTAGCGAGTAGTATGTTTTTTATAATGTGATGATTCCACAATTTGCATCCGGCAACTGGCAGTTTATTTTCGGGGGCTCAGTGGCTATTTGTTGTTAAACGCGGCAAATACTCAATAAGAATGTTGCCTTTAAAATTGAGGTACAGGAAGAAAATGTGGGAAAAGGAATTCATAAAAATCAAGGGTAGATTGAATATTGACCCTTGATTACCAGGACAGTTAGAGATTAGATACATAATCTAACTGCTTAGGTATGTGAGGTTTCTCCTACTGCTTCCATGTAGCACAATGTCCGATTTCTTCTTGCTCGAACAAGTATTCGGAAAGAGATCAACAGAGTTACCACTGTCTAGCAGATATAGTGTGCAAATTCAAACTGTTGTGTACTCCATTCGTTATCTATCTCATGCAAAGACGGATGGTAGTTGAAAAACTATCTCCAATTTTGTTCTTACAAATAAATCCTGCTTTAAATATATCCATTGGTATTGGGGCAGTTCTGATCCTAATTGGTATCATTTTCAGTCTCGATTGCTTGATTGCTGTTATTTTCCCTTGCCAAGTCAAAGTCTGTCAAGTCCAAGTCTTCAGAAACCCAGTCAAGCTGCGATTCGCTAGTTAAAGAAGATCTTATGTTTCATCAGGATTCCAAGGTGGACGTCTCCGCACATCCCGTTTGACAGGCTGGTTTCAGTTTCCAGGTTTGTGCGTCGGAACAGGTATTGTGTGATGGCTAAACTTGGCCACCTCGTAATGCCGCTAGGGTCTGTAACCTCTTTATAGGCAATCAGATATGTGTCCAGCTAAGTTCACCGTTTCGCTCATGCTGAATTTCAAACTTTGATAACAATGCAAGTACAATGTGAGTTCTTCATTGTCGTTTCGTTTTTTCTGGTTCATTTCGACTGCGTGCACAAGATATCGCCCGCCACACTTTACCGAATGCTGGAATTCTGTTTGGACCGTGCCACGACTAGGGCTCCCTGGCGGCCCGATTGGCTTCTTTTGAAGGCAGCCCTCGAGTTTGCGGTGGCAACCAACAGCGGCGTGCCCCCACGAACCGTGCTAAATCTCCTGCTGGAAGCTGGAGCGGTTGTCAGCAACTTCTTCAGCCAGGCCGTGCCGACCTCACTCTACACCGAACGGGTGAGTTTCGTTCATGCCGGTTTTTTCTATTCGCTTTTGTCATGATTACCGCTCTTTCTCCCTCCGAGTAGGGCGTGTAGGTGTTATTTTTTCTTGGGATTCATGTGGATGAACCCTACGTAGGCGGAAATAAAGTGTATCCCCAAAGTAGAAGCTGGCAATGAACGCGGAGATTTAATTTAGGTCCCCGAAATTGTGTAAATAATGTAATACTTAGCAACAAACAGCGTGTTAGTGCCCAGTTTAATTCAAAGTGCGTGCTGCCCTAACGAGGAGTTCCCACGCGAGACCACCGGTCCACCCACGGCAACCAACCTATTCGCTCTATGACGCCACGCAGGTGCAGCCGGGCGCCCGTTGCTAACGCACCAGCTGCGTGAGTCATATAGCCAATGACGTCGCCCCTTACTGCTAACCACCATGTAATTGGTCCAACCTTGTACATAGGCGTTCGTTTGATCTAAATTATGTTGTACTAGGTTATCTCGAAGACTTATGCTTTCTGCACACTTCTTGTTGTGTTCTTCCGTCGGGGCTCACACGAGACGTAGCAACCTTTGCCACCGTTATAACACAACGTACCCTAAATAAAGCGAGAAATAATTTGCACTTATTTAATTAACTATATTATAGTTTTCTATTTAGTTTTATTTTAGTCTTAGACTTCCTTTCAGTTTAGTTAATTTAATTTGTTTTAGTATTCCTTTATTTATTTAGTTTAGTTTTTGGTAGCTTAATATTTGACTTGTTAGCTACATGTCTTTGTTCTTCGAGTCAACATATTTTCTTACTTATTTTACCTTAGTTCTTTTACTTAGTTTGTTTTACTCAAATAAGTATATTATAGATTTTAGTTCACTACAGTAGTCGCCGACTATTAAGCCCACCTCGAGCTCAGACCAAATTGGGCTTAATAAACGGCGGGCGAATTAACCGGAGCGTCCTAGTTCTTGATTAGCAAACGCAGGATAGGCACTATACATTACATACGCTCTGTATTATGTGTGGAGCTTGGTTATGTACAAGAAAAGAATGGTATTTGTCTGTGTTTTCGAAACCTAAGGAGGCTAGCCAAACAACCTTGTTTTGCTTTGGCTTCACGCCTGTCGGTATCGTCTAGCGTGAGCCTGAACGCGTTGTTCCCTTTTTGTGTGTGTGTCGTCAGCGCTGCGGTTCGGGTGCGTTAGCCTTTTGCGCCTGCGGCTTTCTCGTGTTAGGGATTTTTTTTTCACCCCTCATGTCTGCTGCTGTTTGAAAAGGGTGTCGCCAAATTTAAATTGAAAATTTAAAACAAATCACATCTGGCAAACTGGGCTTTGTAGCCGGCAACTGGGCTTATTAACCAGCGATTGGGCTTATCAGCCGGCAGATTTTGCTATGTAAAATTCCGTTCCAAGCTGATGTGGGCTTAATACGCGGCTGGGCTTATTAGCAGTGGACTTAATAGCCAGCGACTACTGTATTACATTTTATTGGCTTTATTTTGGTCTAAGATTAGTTTTTGGTTTGGATTTTAGCTTATTTCAGTTTACTTTTCTTTAGTTAGTTGACTTTAGTTTTTACTTTAGCTTTATTTACTCTACCCTTCTTTGGTTATCTAACTGTAGTTTCAGTTTAGCTTGTAGTCTTATTTCAGATTTTGAGTAGTCACGTGCGGTTTTGTTTTATTTTTTTACTTCATTTTACTTTTATCTCGAAAATTCGTAGTTCTTGCCGTCCTCCAAATTTGAGCTGTTCCCGGTTTATGCGTAATTGTACATTTTTATTTATGGGGCGCTTTTTTGTTGCCGAACATAAGATTATTTAAAGTATTATTCCTATTTTTTATAATTTTATACTCTACTTTTTTAATCACATTTTAATTCCTCTGTAAGGCCCAAACTTTATAATCTTTATGATCGCCAGTCTCGTATTGCACAAGCAGGGGGTTTTGGCGTGCTGTTTGCGGACCTTAATAAAACTTCCACCGCAAGGACACAATGTTCGACCCCACTCAACGAACAAGGGATAAGTCAGCGTGTAATGCGCGACCATATCACACAACAACTTAATCCTAACTCTATCCCTTATGTGCGTCAAGGTTTACATTCGTTGTCAGATTGGTGGAGTTGCACAGTAATCTTTTGGCCGTAGAAGGGCCGATTTACCGTGTCAACTGACAACTGTTCCAGTAGCGATGCTGCAATTATTCCAAAACGCATCAATTTTATTTTAGTCGTGAATGATGGCGCAGAGCCGCCCCCCCTCACACAGGCTTCTCTTGCCTTGGACACCGAATCCGTCCTTTATTTCATTTGAACCAACTCTTACAAATGCGTGGCCTCAGTGGTATTCGAACCGACATCAGCGGGGAAGGCTTTCTTGCAGCCAACACTCTACCAATTTAACTACGAAGGCACGCCGAGGCTTTTAACTTAATCGTACTTGGGTCGATTTGTTTGCCCAACCTACCGCTCCTATGGAATCCACCAATACGGATACGGTACGCTGACTGCCGGTTAGGATTTCCAAAGTCAACCTATAGAGTCTACCAGCTGGACTCCCAGGCTAGCCTTAGGGATCTGGCCGGCCTTCGTAGCTCAATTCGTAGGGCGTTTGTTGTAGTAAATACCCCCCTGCTGATGCAGGTTCGAATCCTCCCACCGAGGCCACGAATTTCCGCAGTTGGGTCAACTGAATTATTCTGCAAACCGTCTCCTCTCACTCCTCTTCTATTTCTTAACCACTCGGTTACTGCATTTAGTCTGTACTCACGAATAGAAGTGAATATGCGTGCTCCAGGTTCTTGTTGTAAAGAAGACAAAGACGCGATCTCTGGATCGACAGCTTTATTCTGAGCTTTAGGCTCCACACGAGAAGCTATCGTCAGAAAAAATGAGAAAACAACAAGCGTTGGCTACGCGTTAATAGGGTTGGTAGGGGGTGGAAATTTGTGATTAGTCCATGTCTACGCCACGTCCATTCTCACGCTACCCGCACTCTGGAAGAAGGCCCCGAATTGGACTTCTCGAACACACGGATAATGGCACGAGCCAGTAATAAGACGGGACGCGAACTGCTGGAGGCCTGGGTGTCAGATCTTAACTCCATAAACAGGCATGTGGATATACCGCCCTGTTATTTTGCCATCCGTGCCTGTGACCAGAAAACTTTGCCCAGTTCCTCCACAAGTATGCAGACTGCCACGTCAAGGTCGCACGCCGTTACTCTCGGAACGCGCGTACGAGACACACGATGAGATAGTGTGAGAATGGATTTGGCGTGGACAAAGTCCAATCACAAATTGCCACTCTACCAACCCGTAGACAACGCTTGCTGTTTTCTCATTTTCTCTGACGATGGCTTCTCGTGTGGAGCCGAAAGCTCAGAATAAAACTATCATTTCGGAGATCGCGTCTTCTTCTTTACAATAGTCTGTACTCTCTGTGTGACTTTCTCCTGCTTCGTATTTCAGGTCGTACGTTTGATGGTAGAATGTTGCCAATCGATGGGCCTAATCGGTGAGGCGGTAGTGCTCTGTCAGCTGGCACCTAACCGTTCTCTTCTAAAGCTTGGCGTCCGATTGATTGAGAGTCTGGGTGCATCACCACCGCCCGAGGGCAACGCACCGAACGGTCAGCCGGCTGATACCGATGAGATCGTTGGCCGCGGAAACCATAATCAGCAGCAGCAGCAACCTCGATCCGCCGTCACCTCGATGGACTCAATTGACAGCCTCATTGATTATATTTGGGAGCTAGACTTGTTGGAAGCTCTAGCCAATCTAGAGCACGAACGCGGTTCACTCTCAAAACGCACCAAATACCTAGGTAGGTTCCTTTGAGGAGAAAAAAGGGTAGATTTGTCAGTTGTTGATTTTATTTGTTTCGGATTTTTTTCTAGCAAACGTTTTCTTTTGGAGTGTTCCATTTGGCGCATGTTCTGTCGACCAAAATCGTTGGGACTGGCTAAAACAGCCCTTTTGGCCGTTTTGATTTCCCTGTGTGATAATTGCGAACTGTGAAAGTCTATAGCTTTTGCTGGTGTAGTCGATCACAGCACTTACTTCGTCGTCGCCTCCCACATCGTCTATATCCCAATTATGAAACAGGAAAGTTGGACCGTTGCTCTCAAAAATGTCCACCAGGTGCTTAATAATAGACGCAGTAAGTGGAGGGTACATAGCTAGTTACTGCATCCAGTAGACACCAGGGAACACTAGAAACAGGTTTAGTATTCCCGGTATCATTGAAGTTATACTAGGAGCCACATTAGTCTGCTAGTAGTAGATTATCCTTACTATTAACCATATAATTAATAGTTGCAGTGCTGCTTTCACCATCGATACTGCTAGTGCTCGTACTACCAGTCACTATTATTTGTTCTTACTGCAGCCTACTGTCTACAGTATTATTACTATCACCAGTATCACTATCATTACTAGCATTACACTACTGTAACATTTTATCATGCATTAGTATCACAAGTATCATGGATGTCACAAAAAGTATTAACACTCAATGTTTTACCGGCAAACGTTAGGATTGCAGTATACGCGTATTTCTGGCTTATTAGCTGTCGTCAGCTGCAGATACCCAACTCCAGTATGGCCACAGAAATTGCCGTGACCAGTGAGCTAGAGACGAACGTCCTATCCACTGAGCCATCGGGTCGACGTCTTGCTGGTTGTCGATCGGGATATAGATTAGAACATAGGCGTATACCGATCTGGTCCAGGATACACCAACCCTGGCTGTTGCGTCTGGCGAGGGACTTGACACTTAAAGTTTATTTCTCAAGGACAAAATAATTATGTTACTCGCTAAGTTTAAGTAACCAATGTATTACCGGCAAACGTTAGGATTGCCGTATACGTGTATTTCTAGCTTATTAGCTGTCGTCAGCTGCAGGTACCCAACTCCTGTATAGCCACAGAAACTACCGCTGCACAGCCCATGTACTAGTGTTGACAATATTCTCAGTAGGCGCAGTACTGCTCTCATCCGTAATACTACGTATTCTGGTTCTGTTAGTTTTTTCGTACTGAACTTCCCATCAGTAGCCTAACTACTGTCAATATTACTAATAGTCCACTACTCCTGTTGCTTTTTATTGATTGTTCTACTGCATTTTTCTGATATTTTTTATCTGTTTCTTTGTTGGATATTTCCTGTTGCACGTTTTTCTTTTATTATCGTATCTCAATTTTTACTGGCATTATCGTAATTATCATTCCTATCTTACCAATAATTGCAGTCTTCCATAACCAATATAAGTAATAATCGATTCGGTCTCAATGATGTAATGTATTGTACCTTTCCACGCTTAACGATTTGCGGCAGCAGATCTGGAAAGCTCAACCTGCGCTCTTGTCCAACGATGCAGCTGGAATGCCGAAAGTCCCAGAACCACTTCCATGTCTTGACGAACTGTGTCAATCCAGGTCTGTAGTTGCCTCTTCGACGAGGACAGAGGTGCCGGATCGAGGGCAGTATAAGTGAGCTCGGGAGGCAGCTAACAGAGAACTAGCCCAAACCGTCTTCGTCGTATTTCTTGGATGGCCTGAGATATTCTCGCGATATCGTCACGACAAGTGTGGACGGTCTCCTTTGAGACGAAGTCATTGTGCTTTACCCGGAAAATGATCCTTAGGCAGCATTGGTCAAATACCTCCAGTCTTCGCTCACCTTACAGGCACAAAGTCCAGCATTCACAACCGAATGGGTGCGCAGTGCATAGGGCTGTTCGTGGTGACGGAGTTATCGCGTCGCATCCATGAGCGTTTTCAAAGAATTAAAAAAAAACTGGCGAGCAGCATCGATTCGGGAGACAGCATCATCCTCACTCTGTCCATTTGACTGCAACCTTGCCTCGTGGAATTTGAAACTGTCTACTTCTTTACATTGATGACCAATAATCCCCTAGTGCGCCTTCTCCTGGTCTAGGACCCAACTCTAATGCAATTTCATCTTTCCGAGCGTTTAAGCCAACCGAAGTATCGGTCTCATTCATCGTGATACTACAGACTATAGATCAACAAAGCTTGAGGCTATTAAGAAAATATCGTCAACGTATTTTAGGTCGATCAGCTGGTGTCCGGTTCAAAACCGTGTAGGGACCTTTAGAAAATCTAGTCAATGGCGTAATTGAATAGGCTGGGTGACAGAATGCAACTGTTTCAAACACCAGACCAAATATCCAACAGTAGAGAAAGATTGATGTAAGTGGTCCTTAACCTGTTGGGACAGCTATTCGGATCTGCGACGCAGATGATGGTAATTTACAAGTTACCTCATTACTTCTTCGTTTCCCATGCCACTACCGTCGGTCTGTTATTACAGTTTGAAAGATTTTCAAATTCAAAGCCTGTGTAGCCCCTGTCTAGGACCAACGCAACAGCGCAAATTTGCTAGCTTTGTACTTGTAACCTTATAATTATGAAGAAATTATTTCCTTACTGAGGTTTGATTTTGTTTCTTCTTCAGAGTGTATAAACCAACCCGAACTGAGTACATGCAACGCACCCGAAATTGTCCAGTTGACTCAGATCAAACGCGCATCAGAATTCCTGCGTTTCCTGACTCGAACATATTTAGCCTGAGCAACTGTCACAATCAGTGAACTTTCTCTCTCGGTCTCCTGTATATAGTCTTGTTGACGATGATTCTGAGGATGACATGAATTACTGAATCTTGTTGTACTGAATTGCTTTATTGCCACCGCTAATAGTCAGTTGTATTTTGGTTGTCTGAGCCCTTGAAACAATGTTAAATCGAGGTTTTATGCGTTTTCGTTAGCGTTATTCTTTTTAGCACCGCGCATATACGTTTGTGGGGAGCAAACCTACTAGCTGTACGCCAACCTACACCAGCAGACCTATTACGGATAGTAAAGACAACGGAGACCGGAATGGCCATTTCCGGCTTATTAGCCGTCGTCAGGCAAACCGAAGTAGTGCATCACTCGAGCCTCGAACTCGCGTCATTTTGATCAGAGTCTAACACCCTGATCACATCATTTGTCGAAAACTACTAGCTGCTGTTGGGGTTAGGACGAGTGGACGAGTGAGTTCCATTAGCGGTCAGTCAAATTTCATCACCGAGTGTCAATATCTCCCGACCTAAACCAGCAAGACAACGAGCACGTGGCTCCATGGATAGGGCGTTAGGCTCTGATCACAAAAGGTCACGAGTTGGAGGCTTGGGTAGAGCACCACTTGGGTATGGCTGGCTGACGATAGCTAATGAGCCAGAAATGGCCATTACAATCTCCCTTATACTTGCCGGAAATAATATCTGCCTATAGTACTACCTGCAACAGCTGCTATCAGGGCTCGAAAAATGTGGCCCGAGGTAAAGGCGGAGCGGAACAAATTAGTTTCGTTAGCTGTCCGTGGACGTTCATCAATGAGATCTATTACGCTTCACAATAGTTGAATTGTCGGTAATGTTTACGCTTTCCGATTAGCAGACGGCTGCTTGCTTATAGTTTGCAATTATGCAAAAAATATTTTTGAATTTTCCCACTATGTCGCTGCTTTTACTTAGCCACTTTGTAATAACTAAGGAGTTCAAATGCGTTTGCTTGTCCCTCCGTTACTAAAAATAAAGTGAACTGAAATTTCCACCACTTACGGCGCAGGAGCCCATTCAATGATGCTTAAAAAATAGAATACTGTGCAAGTTGCAGCAAAAGTGGTCGTGGCTTGACTGTTCATTGAAAAGTTGGGAAAGTGTTAAATGTAACCTGTGTGTGAAAGACCCGTTTCGTCAGTATGGCATGACTAGACGACTTATTAAAAGCCCAATTACTTAATTCGAACAAGTAGTGAATGAAGAGGCTCATGCAAGCCCTTAAGAGGCTGCTAAACTCTTTCTTACCCCCAAAATCGAATACTACGTTTTGTCTCAGTTTGCAGTTAAATGAATCTGCTTTGCTGTTGAAATAATTTTTCGCTTCCCAACCTGCGGAGCCTTTAAAATGCTTTGCCAATCAGCCCCCCGACAGAGGCAGTCCGTAGGACTTAGCTCTGAACCTTACAGCGTTTCACACTACTCATATTTAGTAAGCTTACAAAGAATGACAAAACAACACCCAGTGAAAAATGCCCATTTTATTGAACAGTCATCAGTGAATGCTCCCCAAACGCATCTCATGTTTAACCTCGAAGTTCAAGGGTAGGCGAAAATGTAAGTCTACTCGGGCCATAATTGGAGAAATACATAAATACTCTGCATGTTGTCTAAGGTATAATATGGTAAAACTACGCAATTGTTTGTCAATGCAAACACACATGCGAGTCGCAGGGAATAATTGAGAAGAAGACGACTTGATCGCTGCGACATCATTATTAGCCCTACGTTTCGACATCCGTCACGGATTCATAATCAGAGAAATAAGCAAAAAAAAATGTAGCAGTAACTGGTACAGTAATAACTGCAAACATACAGCGACAAGTAACGTTTATTGTCTTCTTGCACGTAGATAGTTTGCTGGACGGCATGCGGGCTCTGACCTGTTGAACTTTCATCACGGGCGGTGGGCTCGGGCGTGATGATTGCTCGGCCATCTGGACAGACTTGTTTATGGATTGGGGCCCGTGAACCATGACTGGAGTAATTCTCAGCTCAACGGATTGTCACCTCTTGCGAGAATTTCGGCCTCATCAATTTGAATGTGTGGCCGGGTCTCATCGAATGAGCCGCAACTTGAGAATTTAAACAATTTCGCCGTACTGCTGCCGCGTGTTCGGCAATTCGCGTCTTGAGAAGTCTGTCGGTTTCTCCGATATAGTTGCTTTGTCCGCAACTGCACCAGATCCTGCAGACGACCCCAGATGTTTCTTGCCGTGGCAGTGGGTCTTTCGGCTTCATTATCTGACGCTTTACGGTTGCCTCCGGCCTGTGTGCGACTCCAACTCCAAGTGGTGCGAGAAGGCGCCGACAGCCTCCGAGACATTTTTGACGTACGGGATCGCTCGCCAAATTTTTAGGTTTCTGCGATTTTGTAGGCCATCTCATTCAATGACTGTAATCTATAAATAGTGCAAACTGCTGTGCATGTATTACCCGTTTCTGCTTATGTCTAATGATGAATCCGCGACGGATGTGTGTGTGTCGTAGCCCATAGTTGGATCAGAAATCCCCACCGGAATACAAACTGGGAGTAGTTGGGAGACGGAGAAAAGCCGCGACCTCGACCGGCTTGAGCCACAGGTCCGCGGGAGTGAGGTGGGTGCCTGGCCAAGAACTGCAGGCGAACAGATGACGGCAGTCATGCGGCGAGACGCCGCAGTCGAGACAGCAGTCGGGTATGGATGGGTCGAGCCGGTGTTGGTACTTGCGAAGGAGCATGCAGTAGCCACTGCGTAGCTGCGCCAGGGTACAGCGAGTAACCCTCGGGAGATGTCGTTCCGAGGCCGCAATCGAAGATGGATAGCCACCCAAAAGGACCGGGGGACGGTAACCTCGTTTCTCCTCGACAACGGCTCTCTGGTGGAGACGCTGGAAGCCTGTTTTGGTGGCAGAGCTATCAACAGGTAGATTGCGAGAGACGAGGCAACAGCTTCCTTGTGGAGTGCTCGAATAGACGGCCGGGCGTTGCGGCAGGGCTCGGGAGCGGTTCAATGGTGATGATTGGGATGGCCGGGTTGCGAACAACTCCACCAGAACTGGCTAAGGAGAGTGTTGTGATGGGCTACCTGTAGAACAGAAGCCTCCGCATGAAGATTATCTATAGGCGAAATTTTATAGCAACCCGTGATCGTGCGGAGGGCAGCGTTCTGTGCTGACTGGAGGCGGCGGAGGCTGAAAGAGCTCATCGTAGGAGACCAGATTGATGCCGCATAAGTGAGGTGCGGCTTGGCCAGCGCCTTGAAAGCAGTCGACAAAGTCTATTTCGCGCAGCCCCAGGATGTGCCTGCTAGAGCCTTGAGGACCTTGGTGCAGCGGCTTACTTTGCTTGCGGTCTCCCTGGCATGGTCTGCGAACGTGAAAAGCGGATCAAAACGCACGCCAAGGAGTTTGCGCTTGCGGACGAGCGGTAAGGACGCCCCATTGACGGTGATGACCGGGTGACGATTAAAATCGTTTGGATCCAGCGTGAAAACAGTAACGGACGACTTGGCTGCCGAGATTGTCATTTCACGCTGGATGAGGAAGTTTTCGACAACAGGTATGAACTCCGTGAGGAGCTGGGCGGCCTGATCGATGTCATGGTGCCGGCAAAAGAACATAACATCGTCTGCATAGGATACCACTTGCACAGGTGCCTAGGGGAGTGAGAGTTCTCGCATGTAGAGGTTAAAGAGCGTCGGGCTAAGCACAGAGCCTTGAGGGACGCTACAGGTCTGCTTACGGGGCTTAGAGAGAGAGCGCCCCGAAAAGGACACGATCGTGACGGCCACGGATGTAAGCCGCCAACCATCGGACCAGGTCAGTCGTGACTTTCAGCGAGCCCAAGTCCTGCAGGAGCTGATCATGGCGGACGCAGTCAAAGGCTCGTGCCAGGTCAATTGAGACTGCCACGGTCCGCGAAGCGGGCTTCTGTTGATTGAAGCCCTCGAGAATAGCGTCGCTGAGCTCAAAAATCGCCGTTGTAGTCCCACGACCCGATCGGAAACCATGTTGGTAGCGAGATAGTTCCACCACAGACGTCAGAATTGGGTGGATGAGCCGTTCCAGGATCTTTGCCAATGGACTGAGGAGGGCAATTAGACGATAAGAGGTCGCTAGGCAGGGGTCCTTGCCCGCTTTGACCAGGGGGATAATGATCGACTGGTGCCAGCAATCAGGGATGATTGAAGTTCCCAGTGAAAGGTTGAAGAGGGTGGCAAGGTAGGCAGCCACCTTCGGGCCGATGTGGCACACATTGATAAGCGCCAGACCATCTGGTCCTAAGGCTTTTGAAGCTCTCATTCTCTGACGGTGGTGAGAATGGCATCAGCCGAAAAAAAAGTCTGGGGGCGGGGCTTTGTGGAGGAGACGAAGAAGGGGGTGCTGGCTTTTGGGACTGGGCGCCGAGCGGGGCGAGAACAGCTTGTTCATCTTCACGGCGATCCTACCGTTGTTGGAAATGAACTTGCAACGGATGTCAAAACATCAGGTATATAAATTATTGTCTCAGCCATCGAGTCGTCTTCTACACAATTGTTTACCCATACTGACCGCACAGGGGTACTAGCTGAAGTTCCGGGCACGCTTTTTTATCAATCTTGGGCCGATGTATAAAACAACTGGGAGGGGGATCGACCTATCGATTGGCATCCATGCGTTCCTCGTGGGTTTTCTGGTATTTGAACTTCAGCTTACATCCTACTAGTTTTAGTCTTTGAGGAAGTTGAAGCATGAACACCTTATAGCTGCGGCATGCAGCAACGCAAAATCGAGGACCCAGGTCTATCTGGGCATTTAGTTGGAAGGTGTGGTAAAGTATTATGTATGCGAACGCGGGCCCCCTTTCCTTGTGGAGGCCCACGCGAGAAAACGCACTGCTGCTATCGCGCGTACAGGCTTCACCGCTACCAACGTGTGCACATGCACTAGCCATCTGGCCAATCAGCTTTCAAGGCCGACTCACACAAAGACTGCTCCCTGTGGCCACTGGGCTGACTACCGCCAGGCCCGCGTTCATGGATTAACGTGCGTTCCGACAGTAAACTGCCTCATTTATTGGCCTGACGTTTCGCATTCTTACTCGAACACATCATCAGAAAAATCGCAGATAAGGGCAAAAAGGGAACAAGGTCACAGTATATATTTCGTCAACTCCACAACCACGTGCGTATTACAAGTGGCAACTCTCGTGATCAAGGCTGGATTTCAAAAGTCAAGCGATTATGGCTTATTAGTCTGCGCCCGATTCGTTAAAAGCTGCGATTGCATCATCCGTGTCAAATGGTAGCTGCATAATTATGCGGCCATTTGACTCGCTCAAATCGACCTTTTTAGTCGCCCGCGCGTTTTTGCCACGAATTATTCGTCTGTGCGGGCGAAGCCTCGTATAGAATATGCAAAGGGGAGCTCGTTGCGTTTTTTGATGAACTATGGGCCTGAAAACCATGACTGGATCAGCCATCGGCTCATTTCACCAACAACCTTGTTCCAGCAATCCCATCTTCTCGTTCTGAAGTGTTTCCTAGAACTTGCCTCTTCGCTTTTATCAGCAGTCTGTTTAGGCACGATGCGCTTCGATCAGCTTAGGGGAAAGCGTTTGCCCTTCGACAGTCATCAACATATGCGCAAACATGGTATTTTCCTACTGCTGGCTTGACAATATTTTGTTGGAAGTCGGTTTTTGGCAAACAATTGTTTTCAGCAACTCTTCATCAGACCAAACATTAGCAATGGAAATTAACGCTGTACATAACAATAAAAGTTACATCATAATAAAAGTTTGAATAGGTAGAAAAATCAATAACTATCTTACACGGGTGCTGATTGGACAACGCGGACTATGTCAAATTGCGCATGTAGGCCATGTCAGCGTGTTGGTTGAGGGATTGTCGCTTGTTGGTAGGGGCGAAATCCTATCGCCACCTGGTGTCGGTTTAGGCGATGGAAGTGACAGAGCTTGTGTCAGAGTCTTCTGACAACACAGCACTGGATTTGCTAGCCTTATAGCCACTGCTTCGGCCGTTGCAAGCATCCGTTGGCGTAGGCCTTTGATACAATTAGATGGTGTCCTGTAGACCACCTGAAAGGCTTCGTTAGTATCGACTCGATGGTTCGTATCGACTAGATGTGCGAGAATAGCACTCGAGATCGATCTAGTTTTACCTTTACTTAGCCAAGTTGGTATGTGCTCACGTACCCTCTTTTCGAGACGCCTCGTTGTACGGCCGATGTATCTCGCTCCACAGGAGCAAGTGAAAGAGTAAATGCACATTGATGTGGCCTTCAAAAGGAGTCAGTCTTTACCTTCCAATCGTAGGAGGGGAGAGTTCGTGAAGAGCACCCGTAAGTTCGCCGCTGGGAAAGCATTTGTGATTGCAGTCCTCAGGCGTCGTCTGACCAGCTCGCTGGTTGCATCGCCTAAGAAAGGCAGTCTTTTGAACACGTCTTTCTTTTCTGCAGTTAAGGTGACAGTCTTTTTGGCGCGTTCACCAATATTTCTGCGGATGAACCTTTCTGGGTATCCATTTTCAATTAGTGTATGCTGCAGCTGTTGGAGTTCTGCTTCGACAGTTTCAGGAGAACAGATCTGTCGTATTCTAGCTGCTAATCCCTGGACCAGATTTCGTTTTATATTTAGGGGGACAAAACTGTGAAAGTTATTGTATTGTCCTATCCAGGTTTTCTTTCGGAAAACTATGCGTAGGATAGATCCACCCCCTAGCCTTCGCAGAAGGATACCAAGGAACGCAATTTCATCCTCCATTTCAATCTCAGCAGAAAACTTGAGCGATGGGTGAGTGCTGTTAAACTTCGCGACCAAGGCGTCAATGTCAGTGTTATAGTCTGTCAAGCAGAACATATCATCTAAATATCGACCGTAGACTGCAAGGTCATTGATGGTGTCCCTTAGACTCGTTTTCTCGATCTTGCCCATAAAGACATTTGCAAGAAACGGGCCAAGTCGTTAGCCCATCGCCACACCATCAATCTGTCTGTAAAACTGACCATTGCAGAGAAATTGGACATGTGGTGTGCATTGCGTAAGGAGATCTTTGAGGGTTTTCACGGGCATACCTATCTGGTAGTTCATGTCTCGAATAACGTCGCAGAAGTAGTTTATGGTTTCTGCCACGGGTACGTTGGTGAATAGTGACGATACATCCAATGAGAGCATCTTACTTCTTGCAACGTTCATATTCTTTATAGCTTTGACCAATTTAAATGTGTCTTTCAGGCTTCAAGGATACATGTAACTTCCAAGAGGTTTCAGCTTTTCTACCACCCATTTAGCAATGGTGTGGTAAGGGGAGTTTCTCATATCCAAGATAAGACGTAAGGGTAGCCCCTGTTTGTGAATTTTCGGAAGTCCATACATTTTAGGTATCGTCGTTCCTACAGGTCTTAGTGTTTCAAGCTCTTTGTCAGTCAAAAGACCTTCTTTATGGAGGTCTTTGAGAATTGTAGTCAGCTGACCTTCAACAGCATCTGTCGGATCTTTGTTCTTCTCAGCTTTTGGAAACTTTGTATTATCTGCTAAAATTGCTTCTAGTTTTGCGACGTAATCATTTTATCCATCAGTTTTATTCCAGGTCCTTTGTCTGGTCTGGTTAGCACAATATTTTTATTTCTTCGTAGCTCTTTTAGGCTATCAAGGTGTGCTTTTGTTAAGGGGCCTTTGTTTATCGGAGTTTTTCTTAAGTACTGGTGGCAGCAGTTACGCAGGGTTGACTTGAGATAATCAACTTCTTTAGGCATGGAAGATTTAAGATCGGATGTTTGGTTAAAGAGGCTCTCAAATTCAGTTTCTAATTCTAATTGTCTCAGCCTTTTTTGTGCAATGCAGAATCTAGGGCCTAGGGATAGTACTTCTATGAGGGTTTTGTCAAGACGGATTGAGGAATAGCTATGCACGTACCTCTCCAGATTGTTTGGGAGGGTAGTCGGTGCTTTTATTGGTTGGACACTTCGAAAAAGTTTAGTCCACCTGGCCTCGATTCTTCTTTTTCTTATTGTTTGTACATAGTCTTCAAACGCTACTCTCTCTAGAGTTTCAAGACGGTCGAGAACCGCTGCTCTCTGACTTCGGTTTCTTCGAAGTTCCACAATTCCGGCCAAAACTGACTTCTAATACTAACAATGGGAATATTTGCGGAATATTTTGTTGCCAAAATCTGCTTCATACAAAACTCTTGTTACTACAGAGTTGTTGAGTCGCGCAGTATTTCATCGCGGCTTATGAGCGATCCGAGTGTTGCTTCATGAACCTCATTCGAGGTTTCACAATTATCGTCGGATGCTTGATCTAGTGAAGGTAAGGTACTGCGAGTTAATAGACGACAAGAGTACATATCTGTTTTTTTTAGTCACTGTCTAACAAATAGCAATTTCAAATAGGTTTATCGGTCTTTCTCTTAATAGAACTGAAGTGAAATGAACGCAGCGCATGCACGATGGGTAGACGATAGCGTCACTTTTTATGAGGATTAGCCGCGTATTTTGAGAACAGCAAACGGTTTTACAACTGCGCCAGGACTACAGTGGTGCTTTGGGGACACGAATGAAGCCCCACACAGAGCACAGCGCTGAAACTGCACCCCAGTTGAGCCATGCCGGTAGACCGGCCGTGAGCACAAGTGACGCCCGCCCCCACGTGCGCTGCAGTGTTCTAGACAGTCCCGCAGCGTGGGAAATCACGCCAGAGCTCCCCTGTCTTGTGCAATAGGCCAGGAACAGTCTCGAAGGACCAGCGCCTTATAATAGGCTGTAGTGGACACGCTGGTTCATTATTCTGCTGTCTCTGTATTGTCGTGAATAAAGATTATTAAGATCAGAACCGGCTTTGCCTCCTACCTATTATTAGGAGGTTTGGCAGATTTGCTTAATTTGAGTTGAACCAATTGTGAAAAAATGCAAAAGCAAAGATTCAATAGTAAAATATTCATTGATTAGGTATGTAAATATCAAAATTTCGATAAGCGCTTATCAAAAGTCACGACAAAAAATTCAAAAAAGTCCACAATCCACCATTATATATTCAAATATTTGAATTTAAAAATTGCAATGATCATTTCTACTTTTACTCAAAATTAAAATATCTCTAAAGTCAATATTCAATAACCAAATGCTCGAAATTCAAAATTCGAGTTATGCGATAAGCAAAACATACATTGTTATAGCATAAAGATTTACAAATTTTGATACTCGATAGTAAATACACAATATTCCAAATTCAAAAAGACCTAAACAATATTTTACAGTGAAATATTTTAATTTCAAAATTGGATTAATCATTCCTACTTATTACTCGAAAGTCCAAAGTTTTCGCAGTCAATATTTTATAATCAAATACTTGAAATTCAAAATTCAAATAATTCGATAATCAAAAATAAATATTCAAAATTTCAAATTAAGCTCAATCCACTACTTTATTTTCAAATATTTGAATTTCAAAATTGCAATAGTCACTCCTACTTTTTACCCAAAAAATTTAAATAGATCCACAGTCAATTATCAATAGCCATATACTTAAAATCCAAAATTCAAGTTATTCGATAAGCGAAATCAATATTCAATATTGAAAAAATCCACAATCCACCATTATATATTTGAATATTTGAATTTCAAACTTGCAATGATCACTTTCACTTTCTTCTCAAAATTCAAAGCTGCACAGTCAAGATTCAATAATCAAATGCTCAAAATTCGTATTTCAATTAACTTGATGGTCATATTCAATATTCAAAATTTAAAAAGTCCACAATCCATCATTTTATATTCAAATATTTTGATTTCAAAATTAGATGAATCACTCCTACTTTTAACTCAAAAGTCAAATGTGTTAATAGTCAATATTCAATAATCAAATACTTGAAATTCGATATTCAAGTAATGCGACAATCAAAAGTGAATATTCAAAATTAAAAAATAACCGAAATCCCTTGTGTTATATGCAAATATTTGAAATAAAAAATTGCCATAATTACTTGTACTTTCTTCTTAAAAATTCAAATAGATCTACAGACAATTATCAATAATTAAATAGAAAAAATGCGAAATTCAAGTTTTTCGATAATTGAAGTCAATATTAAAAACTGAAACAATCCACAACCCACCATTTATATTTGAATATTTGAATTTCAAAATTGCAGCTATCAATCCTACTGTTTACTCAACCTTCCGAGACCTCGAGAGCCAATGTTCAAGAAAAGAAAGGTAAAAATGCACAATTCAAGTAATTCGATAATCAAAGTCAATATTTAAAATTAATAAAGTCCTTAATCCATCATTTTACAATCAAACATTTAAATTTCAACATTGCATTGATCACTGCTACTTTGATCTTGAAATTCAAATAGCTGGACAGTCAAAATTCAATAATCAAATGCCAAAAATTTCAATTTCAAATAACTAGATTATCACAATCAATAAACGAATTTAAATAAGTCCACAATCCCTCATTTTCTTATTTAAATATTTGAATTTCAAAATTGGATAAATCATTCCTACTTATTACACGAAAGTCAAATTTTTAATGTTCAATATTTAATAATCAAATTCTTGAAGTTCGAAATTCAAGTAATTTGCCAATAAAACTCAATATTCACAATCTTAGAAGTCCACAATCCACCATTAGATATTTAAAAATTTGAATTTCAATATTGTAATAAGCATTCCTAGTTTTTTTAAAAATTCGGAAACCTGGATAGCCAATATTCGATAACCAAATAAAACATTTAAGATTCAAATATTTCAACTTAACGATAGTGATGATTGAGGCTCATTGAACTCGAAATCAAAATATCTTCAAAAGCAATATTCGCTAATCAAATACTAAAAAAATCGAAATTTAAGTTATTAAAAAATCAAGGTTAATATTCAATATTCAAGAAGTCCACCATTTGATATTTAAATATTCCAATTTAAAAATTGCAATAAGTATTCCAAGTTTTTATAAAAAAAATTGGAAACCTAGGTAGACAATATTCAATAAACAAATTACACCATTTCATTCAAATATTTGAATTTCAAACAACAGTAATCAATCCTTCTCTGTATGGGAAACTCAGAGATCTCGAAAGCCAATATTCAATAAACAAATACCTAAATTAAAGAAAGTAACGTGATAACCAAAGTCAATATCCGAAATTTAAAAAGTCCGAAATTCCTCATATCATTTTCAAATATTTGAATTTCATAATTGCAATAATCATTCCTACTATTTACTCAAAATTCTAATAGCTCCACTGTCAGTTTTCAATAACCAAATGCTAAAATTTCGAAATTCAGGTAACTCGATAATCAAATTTAATATTCAACAATTTGAAAGGTCCAAAATCTCTCATTGTTTATTCAAATAGTTGAACTTCACAATTGCAATAATCACTCCTACTTATTTCTCGAACGTCAAATATCTCCAGAGTCAATATTTGAGAATAAAATGCTTTAAATTCAAAATTTGGGCAATTAGGTATTCAAAGTCAATGTTTAATATTAAAACAGAACACCACCCACCATTATCTATTCACATATTGAAAGTTCAAACTTGCAATAATAAAACCTACTTTTAACTGAAAATTCAAATAACTTCACAGTAAATATTCAATAACCAAATGCTTTAACTTCAAAATTCAAGTAATTCGATAATCAAAGTCAATATTCAAAATATAAAAGTTCACAATCGATTATTTTATATTCGAATATTTAAATTTTAAAATTGCAATAATTGCTTCTAAATTTTAATCAAAATTCAAAAAGCTCCACAGTCAATATTTGATAACCAAATGCTTTAACTTTGTAATTCAATAAACTAGACAATCAAAGTCAATATAAGAAATTAAAAAAGTCCACAATCTCTCATTTTATATTCAAATATTCAAAATTCAAACTTTCAATAATCGCTCCTCCTTTTTACTCGAAATTCAAAAAGCTTCACAGTCATTATTCAATAACAAAATAATCAAAGTTAATACTCAAAATATAAATTTCACAATCCCTCATTTTAAATTCAAATATTTGAATTTCAAAATTTAGAAGATGAATTGGCAAACATACGTTTGTTTTCGATAATTCTCATCAGGCCTTTACATTTATAGGGTAATTAAGTAAATTGACTATACGGGTTAGTAGAAAAAAGGAAGGATAGTTGTCAGGGGAGGGGGAATGGGGGGGTCAAAACGGGGTCAAAATTTGATCTGCATTAGGGGGAGCTGGTAGTCGGTTGAGGTGTTAAGCCGCTGGCTGTTGGATTAGCAGCTTTTGACCATGGTAACTGTGGTACCGCGACGAAATTCTTTTGGGCGCAAAGGATGGGTCGGCGTAGCCTGATTGCGGCCGCTTCTGCCGTAGCCAAGAGACGCTGTCCAAGAAATTTTGAGTAGCTTGAGGGTACCTTGTAGATAACTCGGTAGGCCTCTTTGGCATCCACGCGATGGTCAGAGTCTATCAGATGCGCTAGAATGGAACTGTTAACACCCTTTAGTTGACCCTTTCCTAACCATGCTGGGATGTGTTCTCGGACTCTTTTGGACAAACGCCGACTCGTGCGACCAATGTATCCCGCCCCACAGGAACAGGTAAATGAATATGTGCACATGAATGTGGTCTGGGCAGGCAGTTTGTCCTTGATCTCTCCGTATAGGATGGGAGCGGTGGAGAGGAGTACGTGGGCCTTGGCTGCTGGGAAGGTGATTGCTACAGATTGACTCAGGCGCCTCCTTAGAAGTTCGCTTGGTCCGCTCCCTTAAAATGGGACCCTGATAAATATTCGCTTCTTCTCTGCTGTTAGCATTGCAGGTTTTGGTGGCCTTTCAGACATGTGCTTAGCGATAAAACGACTGGGGTACTCATTTTGTCGAAATACACATTCAACAATCCTTAGCTCCTCTTCTATGCTATCATTCGAGCTCGAAGTCAACATTCCCTTTTTTTATACTCAAATATTTAAGTTTTAAAATTGCATTAATCACTGCCCCTATTTCTCAAAAGTCGCATAGCTCCACAGTCACTATTCAATAACAAATGCTTTAAAAATTGCAATAATTTTTCTTTTCATTAGTCGAATTTCTAATTTTTTCATATTTAATATTGAATAACCAATACTTCAAATTCAAGTTTCTAGTAATTCGATAATCGAGGTCATAATGCAAAATTCAACAATTCACAATCCGTCATTTAATATTAAAATATTTGAACTTCAAAATTGCAATAATCACTCCTACTACTCTCTCGAACTTCAAATTTCTTCAGAGTCAATATTTGATAATGAAATGCTTAAATTTCGAAATTTACGTAATTCGGTAATCAAAGTCCATATTTAAAATTAAAACAGAACACAATCCACCATTATCTATTCAAATATTTGAAGTTCAAACTTGCAATAATCAAACCTTATTTTAACTGACAATTCAAACAATTTCACAGTTAATGTTTAATAACCAAATGCTTTAAGTTCAAAATTCAAGAAACTTGATAACCAAAGTCAATATTCAAAATATAAAAGTTCATAAATAACCATTTTATATTTAAATATTCAAAATTCAAACTTGCAGTAATCGATCCTCCTTTTTACTCTTAATTCAAGTCATTATTCAATAAAAAAATGCTTAAAAATCAAAATTCAAGAAACTCGATAATCAACGTCAATATTTTAAAATTTAAAAAGTCCACAATCCCTCACGTTATTTTCAACTATTTGAATTTCATAATTGCAATAATTTTTCTTTTCATTAGTCGAATTTCTTATGTTTTCAGATTCAATAATCAATAACCAATACTTCAATTTCAAGTTTCTAGTAATTCGATAATCAAAGTCATAATGCAAAATTCAACAATTCACAATCCCTCATTTAATATTCAAATATTTGAACTTCAAAAATGCAATAATCACTCCTATTATTTTCTCCAACTTCAAATGTCTCCAGAGCCAATATTTTATAATGCAATGCTTAAAATTCGAAATTAAGGTAATATGGTAATCAAAGTCAATATTCAAAATAAAAACAGTCCACTTTCCACCATTATCTATTCAAATTTTTGAATTTTAAAATTGCAATAATCAAACCCTCATTATCTCGAAAGTCAAATATTTTCACAAGAAATATTCTGTTATCAAATACATTATATTCGAAATCCTAGTAACTCGATAATCAAAGTTAATACTCAAAAACTTAAAAATTCCACAATCCCTCACATTATTTTCAAATATTTGAATTTAAAAATTGCAATAATCACCTTTACTTTCGACTTGAAGTTCAAATAGCTTCATGGTCAATATTCAATAACCAAATTCTTCAAGTTCAAAATTCAAGTAACTCGATAATCAAAGTCAATATTCAAAATATAAAAGTTCACAATCACTCATTTTGTATTCAAATATTTGAACTTCAATATTGCAATAAGCACTTCTTCTCATTTATCGAACCTGAAATATATCCAGAGTCAATAGTTGAGAAGAAAATGCTTTAAATTCGAAATTTAGGTAATTCGATGATCAAAGTCAATATTTTAAAATTTCAAAAGTCCACAATCCCACACATTATTTTCAAATATTTGAATTTAAAAGTTGCAATTATCACCTTTACTTTCTACTCGCAATTCAAATAGCTTCATGGTCAATATTCAATAACCAAATGCTTAAAGTTCCGAATTTAAGTAACTCTCTAGTCAGAGACAATATTCAACATTTTATCGTCCACAATCCCTCATTTTATACTTAAATTTTTAAATTTCAAAATTGCAATAATTGCTCCTCAATTTAAGTTGAAATTCAAAAAGCTGCGCAGTCAATATTCAATAACCAAATGCCTTAACATCGAAATTCAATTAACTAGATAGTCAAAGTCAATATAAGAAATTAAAAAAATCCACAATCTCTCAATTTATATTTAAATATTCAAAATACAATTTTGCAATAATCGCTACTCCTTTTTACTCGAAAATCAAAAAGCT
>JAYGXS010000005.1:53933521-53982330 GCA_036362985.1 Ligula intestinalis
TTACTAGTGCGGTCTTGACGGTAGAAGTCCTACTTGTCTATTACGAGTAAAGGATCGGAAATTAGCGGATGAGTCAACGACTCTGTAATGCAATCGGGGAAGCTCAACAATCCTTTTTTATATATTATATTTTTGGCCCGAAGGGCTTCGTCATTTCAAACTTAGTGCTATGCAAAAATTATTACGAAGTTGATAAATGCTGCTCTCCGTGAGCAACCACATATGCAGCGAGAGCGTTTTGTACTGTTCGCAGATAAAATTAATACCCATCAACATATCGTTATTTTAAAATAGTAGTCAAAATTGTCTGAAAACGCATGGTAAACTAAGGAGGAAGCAGTGAAAAAAACTCCCACCATTAAAATGGAGGCAGAGTTCAGGGGACCGCCGCTTACAAGGAAAACTAACCGTAGGAGGAAAATACTGCTTCTGTAAAATTAAGGAGGTTGGCTGATAGGATTGATTGTAGTGCAATGAAACAGGACTGTTGATGAGAACCTATGAGGGTTGGAAATGCTTCTTATCAATCGGAGCAATCATATAGCAGCAGAGGCTGTCGTTCACCACTGTAACACCACCCGACTGGCTCCATGCTCAACCATCAAGGAGGTGAGACCAGAGGAGGCCATCGCGGAAATAAGGATCGACAAGATGAGGGAACGTCACAGGTCATGTTATCATCACCGAAACGCCGGAGATGCGACCTTGTGGACCGCGGAGTCCAGCGACGAGCTGGCAAAAATAGCAACACCACCGTGAGCATGATAAGAGACCATAAAGCCCATCGTCAGGGCTGTAAAACGGAGAATGGGAAAACGGCAATTATGAGTGGACAGAGAAGTGGACGAAACATCGTTGAAAATATCACTCAAAAGAGGAAGAAATAGACGTATATGGAAAACAATGTTACATAAAGAGTCAAGCATCACTTCCAAGGGCTGCGAATTCTTCTCCGTTTTTGCAACCTTCGTTGTGGTCTTCGCGATTGGCTCTGGAATCTGGTGGGTCGCAACTCGATGACGTTGCCTTGACTTCTACTGCCTTCTCCTGCCTTCCGGATGACCCCTTCCTAACTCAACGATATATTATTTTTTCCCATGAACATAAACGTCCCGAACCCTCAACATCAGGTCCCAAACTAACCACATCAAACCCTTTTAGCTATTAAGGCAGTTTTTTCTCCTAAACTTTTTTTGAACTCGGTGGCCCGCTGAACTCATCCACCGATCTAGGAGTTTTTTTTACTGCCGATGACAATTATTTATAAGAGTTCGCTGCTTATCATTATTATTTTTATTTTCACGATAGCACTAAGTTTGTAACGACAGGGCCCCTTGGGCCTTAAATATACAAATTATTATTATTATTATTAAACATAACCACCTCAGATACCAGGGGGACCTTTTTCAAAGTCCAAAAGTTGTGTGTTTGGGAAGGAGACGGATAACGAGGACTTTGTATCTTCCGAAGTAAAGTATTCATGGAATTTGACTTTGAAAACTGCTAAGTTAGACGACAGCTTAATTTTGAGGGGATTATTATTCCACAGGAAGGCATATTTGGAGGCAAAGAAGTGAGAATGGTGGGAAGTGGAACTATAGGGGGTACAATTATCCTGGAGGAATTACGAGTGGCATAAGGTCTATCTGCGGGAATGAGAGCGTTGATTCGTGGAAGGTTAGGGGTAGAGTTAACGCGAAAGAGGAAACAGAGGCCCGCTTCGAGTCTTCTGACCCAAAGAAATGTCATGTTCACTAAATGACATCTCTCCATATAAGAAATAGTGGATCAAGGAAGAGCGAATATTTTGCGAATAAATACCTTCTGTACATTTTCAACCTTACCGGGGTCAAAAGCATTCATTAGACCAAAGAGGGGACAGCAGTATTCTTGGATGGGTAGAACATACATGCGGTATAGTTTGAACTATATTTCCAGCAGGAAGAAATTGTGTGATGTAAAACCACATATCTATGCAGCCTTTGCAGGTTTTTGATCCGCATGAGACGACAATGCTAGTTTATTAGTGAAGCTTAGACCTAAGTTTTTATAGTTGATCGTTCTAAAAGTGGAGTATTTTGAAAGACTAGGGGACGGGGAAGCTTTGCGGGACCGAAACACATGTAACTACACCTAGTAGGAGAGGATTCCATCTGCCAGGTAGCACCCCAACGTGAGAGTGTAAGAAAATCCACATTTATTTTATCAACTGTCTTGATAAGTGAGTTTGGAATACTGTCAGTTCCCGAGGAATGTGAGATTGTTAGACGGATAATGTGCTAACTAATTACTTTTATGGGAAAATCAATGGTACTCATAGTATTGACTAAATATGGCGGGATCGGTTCAGATTCCGTTGTTAGATGCTTTGCAAAGTATGCATTAAAAAGTTAAGCCTTGTCAGAATCATCCAGCACAAAAGGTTTTATCTTAATTCAAAAAAGGAGGGATTTCATGACCTGTTTAGCGGAGGACCGACAACGGAACAGTTGGGCAACAGATTTTGCAGCGAGTAACTTGCTGAGTGCGCAAGATTCTCTCAGTCTGTCACGTGAAGGACGAATCTAAGACGCTTATTCGAACATCTCGGCGATTCTGAGGTGCACAGATAATGAACTAGTAGATTGATCTTTCAACTATGACTGCGATTTATTTAGTCTGGACAAAAGAATGTGAGGAACGGTATGGTCCGAAGTATAAGGCTCAACATATTTATTGGCACAAATTCCAAAATGCTATTTGAAATTACCGTCATCAAGTCACCGAGAATTGTTGCACTGTTCGTGGAGGAGAGATCCTGTCTGTCCAGTGAGTCAATAAAGTTGTTAATAAAATTAATATCAGCTAGATCAAAAGAATTGTAAGTACGAACGGTGCTAGCTTTTTTCGTAGAGACAAACGGAAGACAATAATAGATTAAAGTAGGCTCACTTTGGAGGAGGTTCTGATCGTAGTCAACGCAAAGGGGAAAATGTTGTTAGTGAAAATTAGGTCTAAAATATGCTGATCTCTCGTTGGAGAACAAACCAACTGAGACCAGTTTGAAAAATTGATGGTATCTAGGAAGAGCTGGAATCTGGGTGGATAACAGTCCAATGACCACTCAACTTCGAGAAAGTTGAAATCCCCAGCGATAAGTTTAGCGTCAAAGGTGGACTCCGAAATCAGCTTAAATATTTCGCAAATATTTTCATCATCTTCGGATGATGACTTAGGGGGATTATAAATGTATCCAATAATGGCCTTTAGACGGAGAGACAGGATAGTGGATGCAGGGCAGTAATCGCCGGAGAATGACTCAGCATCTAAATCGAACGGGGAATGCTTTAAAATATCTTTAATAAAGAGAAGACAACCACCACCACGCTTAATAGTGCGGTCCTGATGGTAGAAACCATAATCATCTATTATGAGTAAAGCATCAGAACTTAGCCGATGGATCAACGACTCTGTAATGCATATAACATCTGGCTTCAGCTTGAATGCAATGGCTTTAAGTAAAGCCATCTTATTTATAACAGACCTTGAAATAAACAAGATTATATCTAGTGTAGCTCGAGTAATCGAACTAGGTTTTTTTTATTCAGTAATAAAAATTTGGAGGTGGTTATTGAATTGGAAGTTTGGAGAGTAGCCACCAACTGGATCAGGACAATTGGCGTTAGAAGGTTGAGGGAATAGCTAAAAGCTGCAGGTAGATACCTCTCTACCATCAACGGGCCATATATATAAGTACCGTGGTGAGCTTGCTGATAGTTAAAGGGAAATTGGGAAAGACTAGACGGAAACTAGAGGCTGGTGGGCAAGGTAAGGTAATTATGGGGATAAAGCGGTGGAAATCCTGGCCTAGTATGATAATTGTCATGGGAAATGTAACCTATATATTTGTTATCTTCCTGTTTGATAGGCTTAGTTTGTGTTTGGGAAGGCTGCATGCTCGCGGTTGACCTGACGACCTGAATTGAATGACTTAATATGAGGTTTGGGAGGACTCTGTTCGGGTAATGAAGCTGTTGGTCTACCTGACGTAGAGAGCTTTTTGGAATTTCTAGGATGTGGTGATCTTTAATGAAAAATACTGTTCAATCGACCGCCGTAAGCGTTCACAGCTGCGCACAGCTGCACACACCGTCAACACCTCGAGCATTATGACGAAAATAATGCACTCATCAGCAACCTATTCGCTAAGAAGAACCGGCTACTTGAAGCTTACGTTCAGCTTCCTATCGACGCCAACTCCATGTCTTCTCAGTGCTGACAGATGATCTAAAGATCTGGAAGTCTATTGAAAGCTCAGAGGATGGACAGACCTTACAAAATGACTTGGATCGCTGGAAAAGTGGTGTCAAAAATGGCTACTGCAGCTGAACTTCAACAAATGCCAAGTAATCCGTTTACAGTCTTGTGGCAGAAAGGTGATACCATTCGAGTATGACTACTCGATCGGAGGTCATCAACTCGAGCTAGTGAACAAAGTACGGGATCTAAGTGTACGCATGACGCCCGACCTCAAACCGCGAAAATGTCTATGGGCATCCTCGGAGCGATCAGAAGGTCCTTCCTCTATTTTAATGAGGAGTGTTCAGGGTGAGTCTTCGGAACATTTGTTCAGCCGATGTTAGAATACTGCCTCCAGGCGTGGTGAACTTGGATGAAGAAAGATTACACAATGCTCGGAAAGTGCAAAAAAGGGTGACCAAGATAGTCAACAGCTTAGGAGGTCTCCCATATGAAAGTCGTCTAGAAAGGCTCAACCTTTTTCCTCTCTATAATAATAATATGTTTATTATGCCAGTTTACAGGCAATTGTAAAGAGTTGGTAATGCACCTCCTGGGCGCCTTCCAACACCTTGGAGACCGAAAAAAACCTAAAACAAACTCCCTATGTTGCAGCCAGTATTGGTTTTGTTTCAGGTTTTTTGTTTTGTCAATACTGGGCGAGATAGGGAGTTTGTTTCAAGTGAAAAAAAAACCTGCCTTCAAAGGTATGATACAAACGGAATAAATGTACAATTGTAAGCTGAGTTCACTCATCAGCAGGAGAACTGTTTCATATCGTTTAAAACATTAGTTCCAGACGGAGAGGGTTGGCACAAGAACACAGTGTTCTCAGTCTTCCTTCAATGGTTGTCGACAAAAGTTGCGCATTATCGGCTGAAAGGTTAGCAGACTGCAGGCTGCTGCTTCAGCCGCATTATCTTCAGCATGAAGCCTGGCGGGGTTCAAAGTCCACGAACGCCATCAGAGTGAAAGAGAGATTCCACCGAATCAGCACCCGAAATTCTTGAAAGTTGTCCTAAATGTAGAAAACTAGTTATAGCTCTCTTAAACATTGGGTAGTTTTGCTGGGTTTTAATACTTTTGGGCAGCTTATTCCAGATTGATATGGCATTTACTGAAAAGAATTGCCGGTACTTAACTGTGCGTGCCATAGGAAGAAATAAAAATACGTCTCGATGACTGGCGCGTCGAGAGTGCTCAAGCTGCCTTATTGTACTAAGAGGATTAAAGGTTTGACCATTCAAAAGTTTAAACAGTAAAAATAGACCCTTCTGCAATCGACGAAGCCATAGGGGATCCAGCTTTATAAGTTCGCACCTTTGTTGGTAGGTTAAGTTACGGTGTTCTGTAGTGAAAACTCTTCTAGTGAAGAAGTGCTGCACCGATTCTATTTTCTTCCGTTCACTAGTGCGCAGAAGACTGAATAGAGGCGAGCAGTATTCAAGACAAGGTCTCACGTTCATATTATAAAGGCTAGTTCTAACCTTGATAGTCTTACAATTTCTAAGGATAAATCCGGTGGTTCGGCGTGCTTTCGAGATTATCAGGGCACAGTGCTCTGACAAATTGAGACTATTAGAGTAGGATATGCCCAAATCCTTGATAACTCCCGGGACATTTAGTTAATGGCCGTCAATGCTTAATTCCGGTTGAGGAACGTCGCCAACAACCATAACGGAACATTTGTGCCATGAAAGGGTGAGGCGCCATGTGCAACACCACTGGGCGAAGGCCTGAAGATCCTTTTTTATCAGCTCGAGCACGATGTTGCGATCTGCCGGTTTATATCGATAAGCGACTTTTAAATCATCAACGTACATGAAGGGTCTGCCATACTGAAAACAATCTGAAACGTCGTTGACAAACAGGCAAAATAGGAGCGGACCCAGTACACTACCCTGTATAATAGGCAATACAGAGGAGATATAATCTAGGTTTTTAAAATAGTCAGAAAGGTAGACTGTTCTCTTCCGATGACCGACCTCTTTGAATTTGCACAAACAATACATCAACGCAGTCATCCGTACAAAAGAAACACCACGCCAAACTAGAATATAAATAATAATAATAATTTGTATGTTTAAGGCCAAAGGGGTCCTGTCGTTACACACTTAGTGCTATCGTGAAGATAAAAATAATCATGATAAACAGTGAACTCTCATAAAATAATTGTCATCGGCAGTAAAAAAAACTCCTCAATCGGTGGATGAGTTCAGCGGGTCACAGATTGACAAAAATCTATAGGAGAAAAAACTGCCTTCATAGGTGACAGGGTTTGATGTGGTTAGATTGGGACCTGATGTTGAGGGTTCAGGAGGTTTATGGGGGGGGGGGCACACTTCTTCTCCCAGGTCATTGAAGAATGGAATAAACTTCGTTCCTCAGTCGTTCTTGCTGAAAGCGTCGACGCATTCAAGAGAAGACTTGATCTTACTTTGCTTGCTCGTCATACATTTGGAAGACAACAACAATTTATATAATGTATATATGACTTTGAACAATATGCATGATCTGACAGCATCTATCTGTTAAAAAGTGGTTTTCAGGGGCTCTGCCTCTCGCCATTATATAAACTGAATTCTACTGAATTTACTGATGTATGTACAAGCTCTCCCGATGAAGGATTCGCAAATTCGTTGGACAGGCATAATGCGGAGAAATGCGAAACATTGGCCGATATTGTCTAGAAGTGTTTGAGACAAACGACCTCAGTTAATAAAGAACCGACAACATGTGATAGCGAAAATAGAGGACAAATCACGCAAAGTCGAAGTTTTCTCGTGCATTTATTCATTTGTACCTTCAAACACTCATACAGAGGAATTTATGTGAGCAAAGCAAATGTCGACAATGAAATTTTATCTAGAAGTGCAAACTGCTCATTCACCAGACCTCGAGAGACATGCGCAAGTCAACTTTTTCAGTAGAGTGATCAAACCATGGAGTGCCACCCAACAGTACTGTGATGTCAGCGTGGCTAGAAAGATGAAAGATTTATACTACAAAATGAGCCAGAGTGATGGGGATTTATTGATTTCTTTGCAAATCTTGCGCCAGTTGTTACATTTAATAGTTCTTATTAGCCTTTGTAATCTAAATGGTTTCCTTGTTTGCTGCAACTGGAGTAATCGAAGGCTCATGTGTGGATCCCCGAATAAACTACACATATTTGAACTATAATTCCCTTAAAAGTGACGCAACCGTTTAGTCTAGATTCGACCTACAAATAATTTTCTAATTGGCTGGCAAGCCGACGTACAAATAATGAAATTTCCGATCATGCTTTTGGTCGTGTTAAGTGGTTTTTGCTCATGCATGCTATACTCCCTTTGTTCAAATTTGCTGTTTTTTAATATGCGCTTATATTGATAATCTCCAAATCTAAAATATGAATTATTGAAAAACAGTTCCTCTTGCCGCTCGTTGTTCATTCGTTTTTGTTTGTTCTTGCATGGTCGCTGTCGCTTTTTTATTACTTATTTATTTCATTTTCTCCTATTCTGTCGCTTAGCAGTGTTTTATGAACTGTTTGTTCTTCACTACTTCTAGGTTCCTCTTCAAACTTCTTTTTAACAAGAACTTTGACGAGGAACTTAGAACAACATGTTTCATCATGATGGTAGGGAATGGATCCGTGGAAACTCCTTCTTCGCAGCCACCAGACATATAGAAGTTTTCAGGTCAGACCAATCCCCCTGTTAAGGTAGAGGTACTCCCGTGAATTGTACAGATCGCTGTTCGAATAAGGCGTCGTATTTCTTCTTGAACCCGGCAACTGTGTCAGCAGCAACAACATCTGGGGGAGATTGTTCCATGTATTCACGGCACGCTTTGAGAGTCGATAGATGTGCGGGAGGCCATCTGTTCTTTTTACCACCAGTTTGAAGCATTGTCCGCGCGTAGGCATGTCAACGGCCAGTTTTAAGTATTGTGCTATCTCCGGGATTTCGCCGCAAACGATCACTTTGTACATCATAATTTGGTCGCCTCTGGAGCGTCGAAATTCGAGGGTGAACAGGTCCAGTGCCCTACAGCGCTCTGGATATGTCAGCCTCCTCACTTCGGGCACCATTCTTGACTCCAGCCGTTGCTCATATTCGATATTGGTCATCTCGCCCTTCGTACACGGGATCCATACTCCATACTCTATGATCGGGCGGATGAATTTGACCATAAGCTTACAGCATAACTGCATGAACCTGGAAGTGAATTCTCTTTTGAACATCCAAAGTAGTGCTAATCCCCTGCGTCTCGCCAGAGTTGATTGTTCTTGGGTTTTGAGGTCGTCTTGAATGATAACGTCCAAGTCACGAGTACTCCTAACAGCTGCCAGTATCATGTTGCCCCTTGTATAGGGTAGGTGGTCCCGGTTTCTCCCAGTTATCAGCAAGTGTGATTTGTTCACGTTGACCGGTATCTTGATCTCCAATGGCCATTCATGGATCACATTAAGATCATTTTGGAAAGTCATTGTATCTTCGAGGCTGCGTATAACACGCCATACCTTGAGGTCGTCCGCAAACAGAAGGCATGAGAACGAAAGTCTTGATGGTTGGTCCGAAGCGTATCTGAAAAATAGTCTGAGACCTAGCACCGACCCTTGGGGTATGCCACTACGAGCCTCATATGAAGAAAAACACCTTTCACCAACTCTGACGCGGCATTGTCTACCGAACAGGTACCCTTTTTATCCAGTTGACCACAGCTCTTGGGATGGCTGACTGGTCGGTAGTTCTGGGGCAGAAAACGGTCACCACCTTTGCATTTCGGAGTTATTAGGCTCTGCTTCCAGTCATCCGGTACCGTGGCAATGGCTAGCGTACAAAGAGACAGTTCTCTGATGCTCGGTGCGATTACATAAGCAAGCTCGCGAATAACCCTTGGATTTAGATTATCGGGTCCAGCGGCCTTAGTAGGTAGCAATCTACTTCGTGCATTCTCCACACATTCGATGGCAATTATTATGCCGCTTTCAGTTCGGTCAGGGATGTCGAAGACTTCAATGTTGGGCGCTGGTGACAAGTAGACAGTAGAGTATTTATCAGTTACCAGTTCAGTCATGCATAACTCATCTGTTTGGAGCACACCATCTGTATTGCGGAGACCTTGAATGCCCGGGTTTGCACGACTTTTTATTTTCAGGAATGAATAAAGTCGATTGGGCTGGGTATCAACGTTTTGCACCAGATCTTCTTCGTACGCTACTTTCTTCGACCTCATTATACGTCTGCATTCATCTCTGATTGCTTTGTATGTTGCTTTCGCCTCGGCTGTTCTCAAGATCATGAGGGCCATGTAGGCACGTTTCCTGGCCTTCAACTTATGTTTTGTCTCGCTATCGATCGATAGGGAAGCGACATTCTGCCCATCTACAGAGCTTCACGAGGACAGGGAGGGGGGATTTAGAATTCTAAATTTTGTGGTGCTTGGGTTGAACGTAAGAGCCTCGGGTTTTGAGATTATGCCGTCCCCTGATAGCTCTAAGGCCGTACGCGCGCATGCTGGCTGCAATTACGCACCGTACGCCTACCTTCCCCTCGACGCCGCTTAGGTCAGTGACACGGTCACCTCTATGCACGTCGGTCCCGACGTTTGACGTCAAAGGCGATGCATCGTTTTTATGTAAACAGTTTCTCATTATTTTTGGTTATTATTGATTAATAAAAATGTATCAGCCGTTGTACAAGTAGGTTTGTGCGCAGAGGTTTACATATACTATCCTCCTTTTGAAATTTATCGTACTTTATTGTGACGATTGTTTTTGCGGATCCCATCTCCGTTGTTTCCCTTTTTGTGCACATTCCAGGGTCGCTTTGTAATTTTGGCCTGTTGCACCTATTTTTCCTAATGGCAAAGTTACATGTGCTTCTTAGGCGTGTGTAAGAAACCCACATATTGGGGCCACTTACGATCGTCAGCTGACTTTAAGCATAAATGTCGGTATTGCAGGAAATAATTTAGGTTTCCATGCTAAAGGTATCATCAGGACTACAATTACAAAGTTCTTCGTAATACCTGCATTGCCGTAACTGGCTCAACCATAGAATACGACGCTACAGCTTGAATATCAGTGCTGTTGTGGGTTTTGTGGGAGCAACGCGGCAGGGAGCCATCTATTTCGATGCGGGTTCCTCTTTTTATTACTGAGTCTCAAGTCGCTGAAACCTGTATCGACTGAAACGGTGACGGGATTTTCTTGCCTGCTGTTTTGCTCACTGCAGGATAACTGGTAACGAAGTAGCAGACCTGACAAAACCGAAAGCGTCCAACCGCAAGAAGAAATGTATTGACACCCAAGTTACAATATCACCACAATTTCTCACGACAAGTGTACGTGAAACTTAGAAGAAACGAAGAATTATGCTGAAAATGACTCCAAAGGGTGCGGGTGCTCCTTAGCCGAACACGGACTGGTCACTATCTGAATTTTCTCCATTAGCTTGACTATGATACCTGCTTAAAATTGAGACATGAGCGCAGAGGCGCATGCGTATAATGCCCTTCTATCTAGTCTGTCCCAAACCGGGATTGAATGCTATATGAGGCAGTTCCGGTTCAAATATATGCTGGTTAGCATGAAACGTGACAAAGTCCGTCGAGTCGTAGTTGGTGATGTCCACTACTCACCCTGTCTGCATAAGAAATCATACTATCGGCCACCAGACTTTAACAGGATCTAAGTCCACCATCAACGCTGTCGGTCATGGCTGCTACCAGGCTCGTAGACAACGAACCTCCCCACCATTAGCACATCCTGCCAGCTATTCTGCTTGTGTGTTATCTGTGACTATGACATGAATAGAAATAGATGAAATATAAGCAGAAGAGCATAGATTTTCATGAGGTTTCTTGGAATTTGTGGGTACTGGCGGGTGCCTAACAGCCACTCGGACTGTTTGTTCGAGGTTGCCTCCGCTAGTGCATTGGTTCAGTAACCTAGCCAGAAGGCAATGGTGGCAAACGAACCTATTTAGTGGCAGTTTGCGGCGCAATGTCATAGTGCCGTCTTAAGGCTTTTCAAGATGTTATAGGCTTTTTGGCGGGCCTGACCTCAGCCTGCTGCTGGTCCGTGACTGCTTATTCACCAGACCTGGAAGTCTGCTTATTTTGCAGCTTATCTTCATTGAAGGTCGTTCCACTATCAGCCAACTGTGGACGGGCCGGGTGGCCAGCAGCTAGGCTAATAGGTAACCTTCAGTATTAGGCCTCCAGCGGTGGTGAAGAGAATGAATTGAATGGAATAAATTGCTACGGAACGTCATGCGTGGAGAGGTACCATCTGGAACATTGAGGCAGGCTGTATCAGTCATGATCGCATCCGTAAAAATCCCAGCAAACACAAGGAGATGATCACACGACTGGCCTGAAACTCAGTGATATATATATCTTGCCTGCTCTACTTAGAATAAGACCTTTTGGCCTATTTTTAATTTTGTTTTGGGCAAATTTTGAATAATCCATTCGACCCAATTGTGAGAGATTCGATTACGGAATCTTTCGCAATAAGATCGTATAAAATATTTATCGTGTCAAATTTTGAGTTCCATCAGGTTTATTTTTAAAGTTCATCCTCCTCACAGGAAAACACTATGATTTCACGGACATTTACCTATTCCTCTTTAGGGTCCACAGTTTCTTCGGCTATCAAAAACACACGTGACCTCTGGGAAATAGTTCTTCCTACGTTACTATTGCTAAGATACCCCTGCCTACAGTTACTTCCCACCATTTGAAACTGAACGCCCTTGCATATCATCGCAATGGATACTCACAGGAAGACGGTATGCAATGGTTTTTTTAAAGCTAACTTCCCACTAGTCCGGAATACCTACACGGTTCCATCGTAAAAAAGTCGAACAGGAAGCTCGCAAATCGAAAGCTGCACAACGGCAATTGAAGCGCATCGCTACCGTGAATCCTGAGAGGGCGGGGTAAGTAGCTACCTATCAAACATGCATAATCCTACTAAAGGTTCGTAGAGCAGACAGATGAAAATGAGATTCTCGATCAGGAGGCCATTTTAAAGCAAGTTGATCTGGGTTCAGCCACCAAGGTAGACTTCTCTTCTCTGTTGTTTTTATCTTCTAGCGATTTGAGCTCAATCTTAACTCTGGTCCCTACTGCATCGACTACTCCAGAAACGGCCGGTAAACTAGACAAAATAATTATAATGTCGGGTTTCAGGTTCCTCTCTTTATGTGGAAAGCGCGGGCACGTTGCGGCTTTTGACTGGATGACTAAGCGTTTGCTATTTGAAACAAATGTCGGCGAAGAATGCCATGACGTCAAGTATTAGCTGCCATTATTGACAAGTTTCTTCCCTAACCTTTTAAGGTTTCTACATCAAGAAACATCCATTGCTGTCGCGCAGAAAGGCTACACTTACATTTACGATAATCAGGGCATTGAGCTGCACTGTCTTAAGCGTCTGAATGATATACAACGTCTAGAATTCCTGCCCTATCACTTCCTGTTGGTAGCCATGGTAATCTGCTGTTTGGCCTCTTGATGCCTCTGTATTGTAGGCAAATAATGGCTTTATGTACTATTTAGACTGTTCGGTCGGAGAGGTTGTTGCCTCTTATCCTACCTTCCTTGGCTCGCTTGGCGTGGCCTGCCAGAACCCCAGCAATGCAGTCATCCTCACCGGCCACCCCAGTGGCACAGTGTCCATGTGGACTCCGTCTGAGAAGAACCCAGTTGTGAAGATACTTTGTCACAAGTCTGCCGTGCAGTCCCTTTCTGTTCACCGTTCCGGCCAGTACGTTAACATGTCTATTTTGTCTACTTGTCTTTCCTAAAAAGGTACCTTGCGTCCTGCGGTCTGGATCGAGCGCTAAAGATTTGGGATCTGCGATCGACATACGACTGTCTGGCAGAGATCACCCTGCCAACCCCTGCCAATTCAATCGATTTTAGCCAGTTGGGGTTGCTTGCAATCGGCTCCTCTACAACGGTCCAGGTTAGTCTAAAAGAATCTCAGCAGAACTACATGCCTCAGGTTTTCTTATTATGTTTAGTTTTTGGTAACTTTTCGTTATGCGTACGTCTTGAATTACAGTGTTTAAAATTGTTTTTGTCAGGTAAAGCTAACTAATAGAAATCAAAAAACCCGAAGGACCTAATTTGAAATGTTTGCCGTTATCGGTCAGCTGTATCAGAAATTTTTGTCGGAAGTTTTCCAGTCCATTAGCTAGCTTGCGTACTCCGTTTTCTGCAAGAAGGCAGTGATTTAGAACCTCCCTTGAGTAACTAACGGTTCTTATCACCCACCAGTTCCACTCAAAATGATGTTTTAGGCATACCTATGCCCAACAGAAGAGGCCGTCTGTCATCAGCAAGTTAAACTATGGTTGTAGAGCGCATGCGTACTTTGAGGAAATACAAGCGAACATCCGTGTCCCAGGAAGCAATTGAGAAGAAGACTCGATCGCTGGGACAATATGTTTATTCGCCTGACGTTTCGATATCCGTCGCGGATTCGTCATCAGAGACATGAGTAGCAGAATGGTAAAGTATGCACAGACGTTTGCAGTATTTATAGGACACAGTCATTACTGCAAGCGTACAGCGACAATTAACGTTAATTGCCTACTTGTGCGTGGACTGCTTGTTGGACGGCACGCGGGCTCTGACCTGTTGAACTTTCGTCACGGGCGGTGAGCTCAGGCATGATGATTGCTCGGCCGTCTGGCTCCCCGGTGTTGGCGTACGACGAGGCGGTGGCCTGCCCATTCCTCAAGTGACGGCTTGCTTTGGCCACATTGAATCTCAGGATTGAATATGGATTGGGCAAATCGTTGCACTTGTTGATGGATTGGGGGCCCGTGAACCATGACTCAAGTAGTTCTCGGCTCACCCGATTGTCACCTCTTGCGAGAATTTCGGCCTCATCAAATTTGAAGGTGTGGCCGGGTCTCGTCGAATGAGCCGCAACTTGAGAATTGGCATCATTTCGCCGTACTGCAGCCGCGTGTTCGGCAATTCGCGTCTTGAGAAGTCTGCCAGTTTCTGCTGCGGCCTGCTGCTGGCCGTCGGGGAGAAAGTACATTTTTTTATTCAATAAAAACAATCTGATGCACCTGAAGCTATCAGGTTGAACTAAAAACCGTGGATTGCAAGGTTTTCAACTTACGGAATGACTTGGACACCGCAGTCAGAGAAATTTGTGTTTTTTTGTGTGAAGTGGCTTACTGCGGGCTGTAATGTGTCCTTCTTAATTCAGACTTTATGGCACTGCCGCACACGCGGGAGCCTATCTACCGAGCTTTACTGTTAGTGTGCGTTTTGAGTGTTGGTCGGGAATGCGTCCTCTCCCATCTCCGGTCTTCTTGACTTTTGTCTTGACTCTAGGTTCGGGTATGGAAGTGGTCAGATAGTGAGAGAGGGAGATAGTAATGCTTTTTTAGAAGGGAATATCCTACATTTTCAGTGGGGTAGATCCTTCGTGAGTCTACTTTCCCTGTAATCCAGCCGCTGTTACTGCGTTGATTCAGCTTACTGAAGCTCGTGGTGGGCATCGTTGAGAGTGACGGTCGAACTGTCGTTTGCGTTTCTGGTACCAGATGAGGGTCAGGTTGATACGAGGCAAAAATAAGCCCGAAGTATTTTTTTATTAATCCAATCGCATCTCTGTCCATCCCCTCTGCTGTTAAAACCAAAGGCCCTACATAACGAGGACGGTGTTGAACTTGCACCCGGACGCCGACTAATTGATCTTGACTACGCCGATGATATTGTGCTGTTAGCCTAAAACTATGATGGTCTACAGTCAGTAGTGTCGCGGTTAAATGAGATCGCTTTGTCGGTAGGCATGTCCATAAATTCCGAAAAGGCGAAGTTGTTCTCGAACTGCATCCCTGACCAGGAAAAGGCACCCCTGGGGATGAATGACCATCAACTTGAAGAAGTAGACAGCTTTAAATACCTCGGGGTGAGGCTGCTACCGAATGGGCAGAAAAAGGACGACATTGTCTCCCGTATCGATGCTGCTCGCTGGGTTTTCTCAATCCTTCCAAAGCGCGTATGGACCCGACGTGACATCTCCATCGCCACGAAGATTAGTTTATGCCGTGCATCCATCCGGTCAGTCCTCTTCTATCGATGTGAATGTTGGGCTGTGAGCGCTAAAGATAAGCGAAGACTGGAGGTCTTTGACTGCCGATGCCTGAGGCCCATTCTGCGAGTTAAGTACAGCGACTTCATCTCAAATGAGACAGTCCGCATCCGCTGCGATCGTATCACGAGGATATCTCAGGCCATTCAAGAAAGGCGACTGAGGTGGTTTGGACACGTTCTCCGTCGTCCGCCCCACGAGCTTAGCTATGCGCCCTTGACCCGGCACCGCAGTCCACCTGGAAGCGTCGAAGAGGAGGGCAACTGAAGACTTGGATCGACACTGTCCGCTAAGACATGAAAGCAGTTCTTGGACCTATCTTCGGTCTCTGTCAATGGAGAATAGACTGGGTGAAGCTTTCCAAATCCGCTGTCGCTAATCGTCACACATGGAGTGGTACCGTTCGTGACATAATTGAGGCCGGCTAGATCAAGCATGATTACAGCCGTAACAAGTAAAAGTGACCGAATCCGACATGGCAGCTGGTTCCGTTTGCGACCTCTGTCATCCAGCAAGCCAATGGAAAGGTGTGTGCGTCCATTTGTGTAATCAGATGAACTAGTAAAGCCTTTCCCCACTAGCGACTGAAGCTAGGACACATACTTAAAGCATCTCACATTACATGCTGGTCGATCCCTCAGTATGTGACGGCAGTGGAAAATGCAAATGACTGTTATAATCAGCATTCTTACATTTAAAGCGGCATTTTCTATTCCCGGCGATCTTTAGGTTCTGAAGGACCCTACACAGACCGGCACGCTGTCTCTCAACCCTGGAGACAATATGAAGCACGTTGAACGCGGTGTTCGACGACGAGTTCTACGCACCGCCTACCTGACACACAACTGCCAGCGTCCGGTGAATCGCGTGCGTTTTTGCCCCTATGAGGACGTCCTCGGTGTGGGTACTTCGGGCGGCATCCTGTCCCTCCTCTGTCCGGGCAGCGGTGAACCGAATTACGATGCGCTAGAGGAGAACCCGTTTGCCAACCGTCGTTATCGCCAGGAGCGGGAGGTTCGACGTCTACTCGACAAAGTGAGTGACTCTCGCGTGTTCCCTTCCTCCCGCCTCTTTTCTGAGGCTCTCCTAATCACCCACTTTATGCTTCATCGTACACTCCTGTTGGCTAATATTTTTGACAGGACAAGGAAGCTACCGCACATCTGTGCAAATAATGTTCTTCAGTTTTACTCTAATTTTAGTAAGAATGTTCGCGGATGCTCGCCAAGTCGTCTTCTGCATTTTCTAGTGGACATTTGCGCAACATTGGACGTGTTTTAAGGACCTTTATCCGTACTATTTACCAGTAATTCGTTTGAATCCATTACCCTTCCTTTGGTTCTTTACAAATGGTTGCCAATACGGTATAGTCTTCCTTAAATGTGGCAGTTTTCTTACACTGGACAAGTCACTCTAGGCGTCTTCTTGCTGTCCCGCCTCTCTAAGGAGTCCTATTAGAAAGATGTACGAATTGGAGTATATTCCTGATAAAAGATAATAGGTGCATTGTTTCTTGCACTGTGGTGTCCTGGCACTTGACATGTTAGTTTATTTTGTTTCAAGAAAGTGAAAAAGGGCTCATTTTAACCTTCCCTTTTTTATCAGGAGTTGCGTTGGTAATCAGTAAAAGCATACATTTTCATTCCTTTGCCATACGATTGTCATTTTTTTCCAGGTTCGTAATATCGAAGGTGCATTATTAGTTTTGGCCTGGCGACTTCCACTCTCTCTCTCTCTCATTGCGTGCGTTATTGTAGGGATAGGATTTCAGCAAATTTCTGAGAAACTTAAGACACCTTTTTTCGGGGAGCTTCTATGACCAGCGTGTCGGACATTTTTTGTAAAACAATTTAAAGCGCAACACGAAAGCTCGCTTTCAACAGAAGCTAGTTGCATTTAGTTGTATAATTCCTCATGTCTAATTTGTCACATTTAATTGACCTGAAGGATTCCACACTCGCCTGTTAGCGACCTGCTCTTCGTAGTCTTCCCTTCCTTAATCTCATCCCCCAACAGTCTTAATGAACGATGATCACTCGTTGCGGTACAAATAAGTTGCGTTAGTGGTCAGATGAATTTTCATCAACGAGTTTTAATATCTCCTGACATAAACCAAAGAGCCAAGGAACTCGTGGCTCAATGGTTAGGGCGTTTGATTCTGACCAAAATGTCGCTAGTTTGAGGCTGGAGTTGTGCATCACTTTGGTCTGGGTATGACTGCCGTACAATGGCTAATAAGCCAGAAATGGCCATTCCGATTTCCCTGGTCCTTGTCAGTAATACTATCTGAATGATGATCTATCATTCCATTGGTATCATCTAAAGCTGCGTTTCCTGCCATCCTCCTTTCCCGCAGCTTGTCGTTGGGTTGTTAGAACAACCTCAGTATTTCTGAGGAAGGTGACCAAGCCAGAGTGCTTCATTGCGTTTTTTGTTTTCTTTCAGTCCAGCGTTTTGTGCCACCGTCTTGCATGCGCACGGAAAACTGCCTCCACAAGCTTTTCTCTTTGTACCTCTGATGCCTTTTTGTGGAAGCTATACGTGGCGGTCCTAAGGGAATACAAAACGCTGGCGTGATTATCTTTCTGTACGCAGAAAACTGCAAGTAGTTGCCGGTCCACCACCCCCATCTTGTCTTCATGTGCGTAGCCGCCAACATTCAGACTTCTGGTGAAATCCTTACAATTGAAGATCAGTGTCTTAGAATTCGATAATGGCGAAGGATTCTTATGGAATCTTTTGCAGTCATGTGCAAACTTCTCCATATTAATGTTATGGTCAACACAATTAAGGTCTGTAGCCTTATCTTACTAAGGCGGTGGACCCTGGTATAAGTTGAGTCCGCAGCAACTTGTAGTTAATCTTTTCTCATTCGATGTGCCTGTGTAGATTGTGTTGCAACGATATGTTTCTTGTGTCGGTGGTTTAAACTTCTTATTTCGTTTATCACAGATTCCGCATACTATGATTTCCATCGATTCCCTGCTGGGCAAGATTCGAAAGGAGGATATCGCAGACGAGTGGCAGAAAAAACAGACTGCATTGGTACGAGTTTTGACGATTTAATATTTCCCAATTAACCGGAGAATTTTATTCTGCCATGGCTCTTTTAGAATGCATTTTCGGGCAAGTAACTAGACAAAAAGTCTTTGCCCTACGTAACTAAAAATACCATGATAATTTTAGAAAGAGAACTAATACGATTTGCCGTATTAGGCTGTATTTATAGTTTGAACCACGCTAAAAAGGTTAATTACGCAAGTTGACGCTAGGCCTTCCAGACACTCCGAAAGTAGTGACGGAACTAGTTGAGTTTCCCTACACAGAACTAACAGGTGTAGGTTTCTGTGTCGAATAGAAAACGCACCAGTAAAGCGGACATGGGGCGGAGAATCTGGAGAGCTCGATGCATTCTTTTTCAATTGTGAAGACCTTTGTGTCGCCACGGACTGTGTCGAGACAGATTTTGAACGCCTCTCAGCCATCCCCAATCGAATGAAGGACAGCAACACTGAACTTACAGGACAAGTAACAGGGGGCTGACCAAAACATAGATTTCATTCCTGGATGGTCCGTGATATCCTCAAGACGTTACGGCAAATACAGACGGTCTCATTCCGGACGAGACTAGCAAATTTCACGGGAAGTATTTTTCATAAATAATGGTGGTTCAATCTCCCCTTTTATACGTCCGATATGGAAAACCTTGCAGTCAGCAAGGCTAAACAGATATGCAACACATGCGGGTCTCCGCTGTGGTGATGCGGTGACTTGTCCGTTAGCCCTAAGGAGCACTTCCTTGTGCCGCCAAACTTAGCTCACCGTGTCGAGAAAAAAACCAAGTGACTTAGCGACCCTACGCGACTGAGGCTTGATTATGCAGGCTAGTATGGCTTGACGCTGGCAGGATAACATTGGCAGCATAACCGATACCAGTAAGCCGGCGTCTTGCTGCGAATTCAAAATTTCCAATGCCGTGTAATGCTCCTCCCAAAGTCCAGTCTATGTCGCAACGAGGTTGAGTGCCATGGTGAAATCGCATTTAACCTCAGACCTAACATCAAACAGCTGGAAAAATATTGTGGGAAAAACGGAGTAGCGGAGGATAATGGACCTTGATGAGAACTATTATTTTTGTGGGAATTCGATATAACCCTATTATTTACTCCACACAAATCCTGCAATAATCGTATGAAGCCCTTCCCGGATATTTGCCGCAATTCAGTTGCTCCCGATCAGTGCAGCCGCAGACTTCCCATTTTTATGTCACGGTTATTCAAATTGCACTTTCTGTGTGGATTTAAATTACTAGCTCCAAACTTCTGTTAGGCGGTTACCAGTTCCTCGTAAACGGGAAAAATGTCATTGCATGCTTTCGTACCTCATTAACCTGCAATTTCCCAGTCACGTGTCATTTTGGTGCTTATTTAATACTAATTACCTACTAATTCTCTCTTTATTCTCTATAGCTTGGAGAAATACCTAAAGTGGCGATGCCCAAGGTTAATCGAAATAAAAAGAAGGGAGGCTCGAGACCTGGGCGGATCGAGAAGAAGAAACAGCTTATTCGTCTGGAGAGGAAACTGTTCGAGGTTTCAAGTATACTTCGTCAGCAGGTGCCACGTCTCGGAAAGAAGAAGAAGGAAGAAAAAGGACAACTCCCCAGCGACCTATTTGTTAACGAAAAACGTACCAAAAGGAGGACGAAATCGGCACTGGATGTACTCATAACGAAAAAAAATTAAAGATTTTTGACAAAATTGTGTACTACTCCTTTGAAACATTTATTGGGGATTCAATCGGTTGAATGATTTTAGAAAGACAACAAATACACAACTATTCAGACTGGGTGCTTTGTGCAGATCCAGTTTATTCTTGTTGGGTCTATTCGCGTGAGTCTCGTCGCATTTGTCCAACTGCACTGACAGCAAAATGCCCGGGAGTCTGAAATGTTAAACACCTTCACTTTTCCAGAAAATAACTTGTCACGGTGAACTACAATTATGCTATGCAAATACCGACTGGGAAGCAGGCTATGCTAATTCTTAAGCACTTTGAATTACTTAGTGGTCCCATCGGTTTACGCTCGTTACACTCAACTCTGGCCGGGCAAACCCCTGTGCATTATGCATCCCAGGGAATGCTGGTCATGTACGCCGCTTTTTGGACCAGTACACACTTCCTATTACGAATGCAGCCTAATGAGACGGGCTACTTTGGCATGCTTTAAAAATGGCATTTCTAAAGAGCGAATATCCTGTAGCGCGTAGGACGTCGCACAAGAGTCACAAGTATGGGCAGGAATATTCCATGATATCAACTGCAGTATACTGGGAATTCTAGTGAACAAACTCAAAGCCGACAGGATAATTGTGCTTTCTATGACTTTATCCGCTATAGTTCCTAGAAAATGTTGATGGAGCTGGTCGTAATCGTCAACAGCACCCACTGCCCCGCATAGTTTGGGTGGGATAGATTAAATTTACCTGTTGTGACTCTGAGTTTACTTGTAGAATCAATCTTGATGATTATCACATACAGTCAGATCCAAAGTTGTTTAGGTAAATAAAATCACAAATTATATAAAGGCCCCATCACATGCCATATATGATAGCGTAAGCTCTAAAGTTTACCTGAGCACTCTGAAACTGCTCGTGTCCGACGCAAACCAGCTTATGTGCGCGGTGCCAGGTTTTAGGGATTTGAAAGGTTTTTGTTTGTTCGACAGAGTTTCTACTGATCTGCTTTTATATCTGGCGAAACTTAGTGGCTGCAATATTTTATTACATCGTCTGTCATACGTATTGTACCCTTAAGGGTTACAGTATATGACCGTAGTAATGCGGAATTTCGTAATAAAACCTAGTATGGCACTGTAATCTTTTCTCAACTGAAAACAATAAAATGCAAATTCGGTTGAACTTGTTGGCATTCTGGGAACTCCGGGGTTAAGGATCTGTTTCGGTGCTCTTAGCCCTCAGACAGTTTAACAAGAGCATATAGGACATGGTTCAATCCTTAGTGGTTCCCCTTAACAGATTGATAAGTTTACTATTTCATTCAATCGTACAGCGTTAGCCACCCTGTGACGCCACTTTGACTTATAGCCTTTTCAAAGATCACCCAAATGCCCATAGAGGCCTTGACTGTATACTCGTCAGAATCGAGAGCACGCCTACAGATAAGGAGACCCCATTGAAATTAAATGTACCGTGTTTGGTCTTTGTTCATGTGACCATACAATTAACCTTTAAATTAATGTATGCCTACAAAAAGCACAAATAACTTACTTCTTTTTGTTGCTAATTTCCTTTTCAGCGAAACGGTGTCAGGATAGTTATTTCTAAGAAACAAATAATCCGTGTTTCTTGCCCATTCCCTTTCATCAAAAATAAGGACTTCGTGGTCGCAGCTGAGGCACCGCAGTCTGTTGCAGGATCTTCTTGGAAAGCGTAAAATATAACCGAGCACTACCTCTTAGCTCCATTCCAAGTAAGCCCAGGACTAAATTCACAGCCACCAATTAAGAGCGGTGAACACCTTCAGGTTTAGAGCACGCGGTAAGTACCTGATATTTTGCTGGAAGTTGTTTGAATCGGATTTGGATTTGCACGTTCTTGCATTGTCAAAAGCCTATTTTGAAAAAATAATGCATAACGGAAGTAATTACTTCCGTTCTGGTTAACTCTGACTCAAGAAGTGTGATTATATCTTCGATGTCACTAAATCAATAATATTTATAAATGATACCAACGAACTCTGTATGTATTGTAGCATTATTGCAGTTTTTATCAGAGTCCATGTCTGCACGCAATCATAATCTAATGGACAATTTAAAAAGCGTGTGCGTCCTTGTCTGTGGGTTGCCGCGGTGACGTCTGGGCCAACATAAACGTGCCCTCGGCTGCTTGATAAACATGAGAGTTCGTTGTCCGTTAGAAGAAACATAAAGGAGTCGTATAAGAACGTGTAGTTATCTGGAATGCAGTTTTCTTCTTTTCAAATTCCGTCTCTTGGCCTAAGATTACGGCGAAGAGTATGTTGAAGGCTAATTTTGGGCACTTTCTGTGCACTGAAGAGAGAATGGCGTTAGATATGCCTTGAAGTTTGACGTTTTTATGCTGTCTGATAATAAAATTTCTGAAAAAAACTTGTTTAGAGAGAGTTAAATTCTGCGGAAGGACGGGCCTTGAATTGCTGCATCTGCCTATATAATAACGGCATGCAAAATAGTAATGGTTGCATGCATTTACCGGAACTCCCCAACGAACTCTTGAACCAGGTTCCAAATTTGGGGATAAAGTGGCAAACTCAGACATTATATGCTACACTAAACCATAATGCTTGAACGAACCCGTACTCTAACGTCAACAGTATCCGTTTGCCTTACCAAACTAAAATCTACTTGACACAATCGTTAGAAAACTCGCGGCATTTGGTGGTATGCGGACCCGCATAAGAGAAAGGCCTACTATGCTCTACCTACTTGAGCTACGAATGTAGCGCTTCAAACGGTGAGTTTAATCACACTTGGCTCGATATTACCCGCCCAACTCTGCCGCTAATATGGAATCCACCAATACGGGACATCAAGTTGACTGCCCAAGCAGGATTTCCTAAACAGTCACCTAGAATCCACCAGAATGACTACCAGGCTGACTTAATTATTAAGATGGTTTGGCAGCTTTGTTTAATTTCGTTGACTCAATTGTGAAAAAACTCGCGGCATTCAAAATTGGGTCAAATAAATTAACCAAATCTGCAAAACCGTCTTAAAAATTAAAATCTACCGTAAATGGATGCACCTACAATAAGTGTACTTGCAATTTCAGATCTGGCAGCAATTGTGTAGTTTAACTGTCTGTATTTGTATATTTTGCGGGTTACATGCGTTAACCCTGGATGACCCTTTTCGTGTACAGTCGGGTTTCAATTGCAATGGTGTGCGCAGCATGTAATATACTCACTGGAATGTTTACATGATCACTGTTATAACAAATATGCGGGCATTCAATTCATGTTAATTGAAATCGTGAAGTAAATGTCACGGCTGACCGGAAATAGTCCTGCAACGAGTGTCATCGGTTATCGAACACAGCAACCGTATCCGACGCACTGTTCCGCTTGGGAGGGACTTGCACGGTCCAACCACCCGCTGACTTAAGTAAAGCTTACGTGGATCTACCTGTGTACATTCACGTTTGACCTTGTATCGGTTGAGTGATGTTTGTAAACACAAACACTTCAGTTTTCAGCGAACGGGAATATCCCTGGATAATACGAAATGTCGATAGCAGGTCACACTTCAACTGCCTGTGCGTTAGGTGAAACAAATCAATATTTTTGGATAATACAGAGTGCTTAGACCCTTTACCAGTTTTGTTGCCCATTGTTGTACCTTCTCAATGGGGTCATCGTCTTTTTTCATCCAGGGCATCAGGGCTGGCATTCCGTATTCTAAATGCATTCCAATAAAAGTACTGAAGAGCTAAGCAAGCAGTTCGTGTGTAAAAAATGTTCAGAGGAAAGTAGGTAATAAGCTCTCTTTATACATATCGACTTCTTCCAGTACAGTTAAGACAATCCTTATGTTTGGGGAATCGGCTCTTCCCCAGATTCCACGTGTGGTTCTTGCTTTCAAAAACGAATGTAGGAGAAGAAATAGGCAGCAGTATTCAATAACTGGAGGCACAACCATACCGATAAAGTCCTTATTTTATTTCAGGAGGAAAGAGGTGATACCTAATAGTCTAGACTGAAGAAATTGCAGTCTAGACTGAAGAAATTGCAGTCTAGACTGAAGAAATTGCAAAGACAGTTGAAAGACCAGTCTACTAGTTCATTATCGGTGCACCTTAGAATTGCAGAGATTTTCGAATTAGCGTCTAAGATTCGTCTTACACGTGACAAACATAGGGAATCTTGCGCACTCAGCGAGTCAAACTCTGCAAAATCGATTGCCCAACTGTTCCGCCGTCGGTCCTCCGCTAAACGAGGTCACGAAATCCCCCCCTTACTGAATGAAAATAAAAACTTTGTGCAAGATGAGTCTGAGAAGGCTGAACTGTTCAATGCGTTCTTTGCAAAACACCTTACGACGGAATCTGAACCGGTCCCGTCTTTTCAGCCATGCTCAGTCAATACTATCAGTACCATAGATTTCTCCATAGAAGTAATTCGTAAGCACATTATCCGTCTAAAAAACTCGCACTCCTCGGGAACTGACGGCCTTCCAAATTCACTTATCAAGAGAGTATTCAGCTTCCCCCGATTGCTAAGTTATCTATTCTCAGCTTATCTTCTAAACGGTTTCTTTCCTGACTCATGGAAGACATCTATTATTCTTCCAGTCTTCAAGTCAGGATCTCGTTCGGACGTAAATAACTACCGAGGTGTTCATAAATCCCCGGCCCTAGCCAAACTTCTGGAAAAGATCATTTTTAATCAAATTCTCGATTTTTGTGTCGAAAATAAACTATTAAGTGCCTCACAGCATGGATTTCTACCTGAAAGATCATGCGAAACCTGCCACTTAGCATTCCTTAACCTGGTTACTTCACTTCGTAATGAACAGCAATCAGTCATCGTGAATTACTTTGACCGTAGTAAAGCTTTTGACAAGGTGCCTCATAGGCGCCTTTTAGTGAAACTGGAAGCCCTAGGCATCAGGCCTCTCCTCCTCGATTTAATTGCCTCCTACCTGTCTAACCGCAGCCAGAAGGTCTTAGTAGGCAATAGCTACTCGATGCCTCAGCCGATCACGAGTGGTGTATTACAAGGCACGGTTTTAGGTCCCCTCCTTTTCATTCTTTACATAAATGAAATTTCAACAGTGCTAAATAATTCGGAACATTTCATTTATGCTGATGACCTTAAGTGTATTTACTCATTTTCGAAGGACACGGCCAATACTTGTGTTGATAAAATTAACGCAGACTTACGTACTCTCTCAAGTTGGAGCGCAACATGGCAGATGGAGTTTTCTCCATCAAAATGTAGTTTCTTGAGTTTTGGTCCCGCAAGGCTTCCTGGACCCATTATCTTCCAAAATAGTCCACTGTTAGAAAGATCTACGATAAAGGATTTGGGTCTTACTTACACGAATAAGCTTGCATTATCACCTCATGCAGATCGAATTTCTGCCAAGGCCGCAAAGATATGTGGGTTTATATCGCATAACTTTTTCCTTCCAGAAATGAAGTTAAAACTATACCGCATGTTTGTTCTTCCTATACTAGAATACTGCTGCCCGCTTTTTGGCCTCATGAACCAGCATGACCGTAGTAAGATTGAAAAGGTTCAGCGAGTTTTCACTCGTAAAATATTTTCTGTTTCTGGGTCTGGTATGTGTTATACAGATAGATGTCAATTAGCAAACATTAAATTTCTTTGGGTAAGAAGACTCGAAGCTGGTATATAGTTTCCGTTTCGCGTTAACAATAGTCCTAATCTCCCACAAATTAACGCTCTCCTTCCAGTTGACCGACCTTACGCCACTCGTAACTCTTCCATGATAATTTTACCACCCCGTAGCTCCACATCTAACCGTTCTCGCTTTTTTACCTCCAAATATGCTTTTATTTTAAACAACCTTCCTCTCGATATTAGACTGTCTTCTACACTGTCGATTTTTAAAGGCAAATTATATAAGCATTTAAATTTAGAGGAAATAAAGTCGTTACTGTCTGTTTCCTTTCCAAACACGCAAGTTGTAGATTTTGAAAAGGGTCCTCCTGGCATTTGAAGCTCTTCCCAGGATACTAAAATGGTTTCTAAATATGTTAGCATTTCCCTCTGCAGAGTCAAGCACCACTTCCAAGGGCTGCGAATTCTTCTCCGTTTTTGCAACCTTCGCTGTGGTCTTCGCGATTGGCTCTGGAATCTGGTGGGTCGCAACTCGATGATGTTGCCTTGAATTCTACTGCCTTCTCCTGCCTTCCGGATGACCCCTTCCTAACTCAACGATATATTATTTTTTCCCATGACTATAAACGTTCCGAACCCTCAACATCAGGTCGCAAACTAACCACATCAAACCCTTTTACCTATTAAAGCAGTTTTTTCTCCTAAAGTTTTTTGAACTCGGTGGCCCGCTGAACTCATCCACCGATCTAGGAGTTTTTTTACTGCCAATGACAATTATTTATAAGAGTTCACTGCTTATCATTATTATTTTTATTTTCACGATAGCACTTAGTTTGTAACGACAGGGCCCCTTGGGCCTTAAATATACAAATTATTATTATTATAATAGGGCTGCAAACCTGGGCAGCTTTGGCCGTTATTCTATCGGCATGAGGCGAGGAACATAATTTATTGGTGTAGATTAAAATGAAGCCCTTGATAGCGGAACGTTCAGTACGTGGACTCTATTGGCAAGTAACTGGTTGCGGTAGCCTTTCACGTCCAAAACACATGTACTGACACTTGGAAATAGGGAACCCCATTAATCACGCAGAAAGTGCAGGCATCCCGGAATGAATTAGTTTGAAACATCACTTGCACGCAGATATAGAGAAGGAGTACAGACACTTGAGACCGTCAGCAGATGTTTATATACCATAGACCATGTTGAACTGTCGATGAAATATCATTCAATCGAAAAAAGAAAAGAGAACCAAGCTTGGTACCCCCCACGACATAGCTTAAAATTGGGGTTCCTAGTTGAAAATGAGGAAATCATGGAGACGATATATTTTTATATTTTTCAGCACCTGTACGGCACTATCTGTACAAAGTAAACTTCGAAAAAATAAAAATTCAAAAAGAATTTGACAATATGTGTAAGTAGACGTAGAAATTCGTAATGATGTCAGCAGAAATTATCATTTTTGGGCAACATTTAGCAATGTTTTGCAGGTAATTTTGACATAAAAACGAAAAAATATAGCAGTTAAATGAAAACTATTACAGTGAAAATGAAGACAGTGTTCAATGGGCCTCCATGTTCAAAAAGTGTGTAGCGAATAAAACTTTCTAGCTACTTAACACAGTCCACTAATTGTTGCGGGCTAATGGAACACAGAGCGTACGTACTGCACACACAAATGAAAAGAAAAAAAAATTGACGAACAAACGCTTTATTCCCAGTCTGTCAGCACAAAGTTTCTATTTCTTCAAACGTCGCCTTATCTATTAAAATTTATTAATGTTACCGAATGCCCGAGACTATGACTGACTGATTCTTGTGTAAGAATTTCTTCACGGGAATACCCAAAATTCTTGTCTGTTCATTGATGGACGTGCATATGGGAACAAAGACATCGCAGGAGCTTACACTTTTTCTACAAATTCGTAAATTTTGTGCTAACGAGCGGCTTATGCTCTTTGCTCTCTCTGGATACCTGATGTCAAAACCCATGGAAAGCTCGGAAGAGTATGATAACATTTCTTAACCTATAATTCTTACCTGTTAAATTGTAAATAAACAAGCTGGATCAAAAATATGATTAACACGTTTAACACGTTGAGGCAATATACCTTAGACAAATTCATGCTCTTCCTTTCATGGTCTCGGGTTTTTCGGCGGACTTGTTAGGTGTGTGCGTCATGAGCTATACATTCGTCGAAGCGTACTGAAGTCTGTGCTGAGATTATAATGCATGATTGCTTATTTCGTTCCTTCTGATGAGTCCTTCGTCTGGTCGTGTTTATGCAGTTTTCTAAGTTATGCCTAGACGCATTGATTTGCTCTTCTTTTGCGGAATGTCACAGAACCCTGAAAAGGAATTTAGAAATAAACGAAAAAATAAAAATAAAGCGTCATAGACAATAGGTTTTTTTGATTTCAAATACGCATGTATGCTTCGATAATGACAAAATTCATAGGCAGCTTAGAAACAGCTGATTCATATTAATGAGACCGATTAGTATTTGTCAAAAATGAACCCCAATTATACAGATAAGCGGAGGAAGCCTACATTTATATGCCAGAAAAACCAGTTAAATCAGTAAGTTTTGTTTGCCATCCTCTTACGCGTGGTTAAATTGTCCAGAAATTGACATGTAATGCGGTCACACGAAACACGTCCTTTACGAACTATCACCTTTCCAAAATAACCTCTGATCATTAAAGTAGCCCTTGGAGGTGCGTACCAGTTAAAAAGTACCAATGTACTAGATTCTGTGAGTCCGTTAACAACTTTGTTACCTTCACCCAAGCTCTGCAACCTTGTTAATGATTAAATACATCGAATTTAATGGTGGCATTTTAAAATGTGTGCTCACATTGCCGCCACTTTATCTGTTGTGCGCTTTATCTGCAGAAATCGATGTAATGATAAAAAGCTTAACTGTTTTATATTAACTTCGTGCTTAAATTTTGTAGGTCTTTTTTGATCAGGGTATATGTATGAAGGAATAACAATTTTGTAGTATATATTATAATATATATATATTGTACGTATACGTACAATAATTTTGCACACTCATACTTTCTTATGATACTTTTAGATAATACGTATTATATAAAGACACAATTAAAGATACGGGTTTGCTGTAGCCACAATAAATTCCTACTGCAAAGAGGTATCTCACAAATTGCTCCATAATTTGGCCAAAACGTCGGCCAAAACTCACACTTTTCCTGTGTATTGGTAGTCCATCGATAGCTAAATAATTTACTATCTTATTTAGGAGAATTTTTCTTATATACAAGGAATATAGACTTAACTTTTTCGATTATTCACAAGTCACAAATGAAAATACTCACCCCCTCCTTTTCCCGTTATAGTTTTCGGATTATCACTGTACCGATAGCTACCTAGCTATAGGTACCTATAGGCCTCTATTTTATACGCTAATGCACAAGTTGAACCTCCAATTATCGACAGGGCCAATTATGTTAAAATGTAAATGTGAATGTAAATTTCTTGGATCCAGTTACACATCCGCCCTGGAACAATCTTTTGGGTCGCTGAATTTTAAATCCTATTTTTCAAATGCGTGAATTTTTCTGCTGTCGGCTGCATTTTAGCTGAACTATTTCGGACATAAATGATGAATGACAAATTATGCAAAGCAGCATGAACGACTTATTAAGTCCACTTTCGTGTGTGATTCCAAGGCCCAAGGTAATCAGCGACGTTCGAAACTAACGTTTTCGCAGAAAGTTTCACTGATTTCTGCCGCTACACTCCCGAGCCCGCCAGAAGAGAGCGGTGAATGCCTTACAAACATCTTGTCCGTAAGTCGTAAAAAATTCTTTACGATTTAAGCTTGCGGGGAAGTCTCTTTTCACATGGGCCGAATGGGACATTAAGCTCCCTCCAAGTACCCTACAGACGGGCGATTCTTCCAATCATCCCGGATTGGCAAATATCTTTTCGGAGCAGGATTTCGATGATTGTGAAATATTAACAAAAAGCGAGGAAAATAACAAGCGGCGGTTGAATCAAATGCAACTCAATGAGATTCGAAGTACTGGCATGTTTCATATTGAGAGTCGAAACTTTCCCGGATATATGCACAACTGGAAAATAAACAAATTCCTGCAACTGGGCACTAAGAAAAATCTGGCGTTATTGAAAAAAGTAAACAAGATCGATAAACTACCAAGTTGTTTTAAAGAATTTAGCAACTCTTCTTGAATTAATGTGCATTGGATCACGGGACCGTATTATCGGAAATTTCTTCAGTTTGAAAGTAGCAGGGACTGCAGCTGTTGACTTTTTGCAGATGACTTTCGGTAAGCGTGAAACTGCTCATCGGATAAGTCGGACATGCATTACACTTTCTACGTGAATCCAAACTAACCCGGCTTAGGATTTATCTGCAACAAGCACTTCTAATTTTCGATATCGTTTTTATACGTGCCTTCCCGTATATATTAACTGTCGTCCGCCTTTCTTTACCCGAACCTGCTTGTCCACTTCAAATTATAATTTTTTCAGAAATTTTAATTCTTAGTCAATATATGCATATAAAAAAACGATTCCTTTCAAGAGTTAGATCGGATCTTAGACTTCACATAAGGCGTTTTCAGGAAATTTGGTTTGGTTTGTGCAGACGAGTTTTTTTATTTAAGTTGGGACTATAAGTCAGTAAACAAAAAAAACTGCAAATTTTAATTCATATTGGTAGGTATATATGCATGTTTTTGATAAAGTTGACTACGCCTTTATTCATGGGTTATTAAGGAGCATAATAACCACTACGGTGTACGTAATTTATAGGAAATTCCAGTTCAGACTCTTCCACTATGAGCAAAGTATTCAATCATCGTGCGAAAAAGTTTGCCGGGATGCATATCTTGTTAGGCGAAAGCGGGAATGTGCGTTTTAAATAAACGATGAAAAAATTATGTGGCATACTGAACCGATGCCCGAAAAAAATGTTGTACCAGACATTACCAACCGCACAGTGAACCTATTTTTAACATGTCTGTTTAGAGTTCAAAGATATCAGTAAAAAAAGCCCAAAATTGAATCTCCGATCAGAGTTGTTAAGAGCTTTGCCAACGAGCTTTTTAAGTTAAACTTACCCTCAAAGACACCTAATGGACTATTCAATAAAATGCTTCGAAAATGATATTGATTTTGTCATAGCAGGCATTCTCTTTTGTGATTTGTAACGCTTTGTAAAGACGCCTTTCGTGGACCGGGAGGGAAGATGGTTGTCCTCATGACAAACCGCTACTATAGATAAGACATTTGTGAGTTTTATAGCAGTCAATTGAAGTATTTGAAAAAGTTTTCATACCCGACTTTGAACCTTCATGGATAAATCATAACCCCTTCAGATAAGAAGGAGTTTTTACACGAGCGATGTCTTTGTCGTCTAAAAAGCATCCCACTCTAAAGTTACAGGCCTCAAGGAACTCTTTTTAATCCTAACTCCTTTCTCACTTCCTTTGAAATTTGGCGTTTGCTCAATTTAAAGTGCAAAATCCTTTTGAAAACAGACTTCCTAACTAGGGTTGCTATCTACAACCAGTCTAAACCTTCCAAGAAATGTTTTCAAATGCAGCTGGTGCGCTGTTTAATGTGGCTTCGTTCTGCGCACATTTTTCTCTCAGACCTCTTTATCGGTTGGCCTCACGTCCACCGCAAAGATGTGGACAATCGCCTCCTGGAGGAGCGCCTAAATTTCCTGACGCAAGACCTTTCTGTAAAGGTAATACAATCCAAGGTTGAAATACTAACTGTCGTTCCTATCGAAACACTTGTAACTAGGTATGATTTTTATATATATATATATTCTGGCATCCACTGTCCACCGCATATATGTGTGGTAGAGTATCCGTTAACAATCGCGCTACAGGAAATACTCACTTTTTAGCCCCACCACCAGCCGCTAAAAGGCTGAATAGTCTTGCTGACAAAGGCAAGAGAGTCTAAAACGACGGCTTATTAGCCGTAATCGACTGTCATATCTCACCCAGGTTTGGCAAAAGTATTGGGGCACTCTGGACAAAGTCGAGAAGTCAGTCAATTAAAATATAATCTTTGGGTGGACATTGTCTGATTTTCGGCGGTTTAACAGTTTCAGCAGTAAGTGCTTACCGTTCAAAACTCTATGTCTTTCCATCCAATAGCAAACACTCGATAATGTTCCAAAGTTCTTTTTAAAGCAACGAATATCTGCCTAGTGTCAGCATCAGAGCGAAAAACGCAGTAACTGCGGAATCGGCGGTATCAGTTGTCAGCTATAGCGGTCCTCTACGCGTAAATAAGACTATCCGACCAAGCAGAATGCTTGAAATACCACGCCGGTCATGCCAGCTCTTGTCGCTCCGAAACTTCGTGAGTCATGCTAAGTCAAATGTATAACACAGGGGTGGGAATTTCAACGAAGTGTGCTAACATCCGCATGGGTCGGCCCTGAATTGGAAATGAGGAAATAGGCTTCCAGTTCAATTAGGTGATTTTTAGGTTTCTCCTCCTTCCTAGGAGGTGAACCTCTTTGGAGGCTATCTCTACACACCGTTTGCTACGAACACAATAGCAAGAGTAAGGATCTATCGTTGAGGAACTTCCACATTATGCGAATTCCGAGATACGATGCTAATTTGTAACTTCTCTATTCAACCCCGTCAGGTAGCAGTAGTCAGGAGAGTTTGCTTACTGACTGCTTATGTTTAAAACCATGTCACCGCATGCATCCAGTATTTCTTATTGGAACCACGCAAATCCTGTTACCGCTACAGCTGCTAGTTCGGAATTGGTAATTTGTCTGACGCGGGTCTATGTATTTCACGTGCTACCTTTACTGAAGACTGTTCCACTGGCCGTCATCAGTCTGAACAGTTACACAAGCATATAAACGCCGTCTTTGTAGGATCTCTTCGGGTTCTTTGTATTTTATCACCTGCAACCAAACGAGCTACTCTCCTGACTGCACGTACGTAGAGTTGCTTTTTCCACTAGATTTTTCTGCTTGCTGTAACGAGTAGAAATATACAGTAAAAATACGGTGGCCGAAGGCCCAAAACCTCTGCAAATTATAGACTTCATTGTTCGCTTTATTTGAACATAAGATCGAATGATCTCTTAGTATTAACTTGTACTAGGTACAGTTGCGATTATGCTTGATTTATTTGGCCTATATGCCATCATTGACTGTACCTCTCCACCCTTGATGATTAATGATAGCACATCTGAGCAGCTTTACTTATTCTCTTTGTCATCGACGGAAACAGAATATGGACCTAAGATCACAGAAGTACTTCCATGTCTTGCCGAACTGTTTCGACACAGGTTGCGAGTTGACCCACAATTTGATGTCTCAAATTAAATAACATTGTAGGATCGAGCGTAATTATACCGAGTTCCTGAGTTTGAAGGCAAGCGAACGTGCCTAAACCACCCATGTCGTGCCGTTCTTAAACGGCCTGGAATATCTATGTCGCAGCGAGTGTGGACTGCGTTAGCTGATGATTGATGTTAAGCGCAAGCAGAAAAGACATGGGTATTATCGGATTGCATTTAGGATGTGTTTACTCCTTTTTTGGCAAGGGGTGCTGGGCCGCGCACCTTTGCCTCCATTCGTAAACTTTTGCTGCCGACATTAATAGTAGGCTCCTCAGAGTTCTGCAGTTTATGAAGCTGTCAGAATCACCCAGAACAATTAACATGAACAACAACAAAGGACATGGTGCACATGGAACCCATAAAACGTTCGCTAACTTCGCAAATAGTTTACTGACCCTGATCAAGTCCTCTTACTTGATTTACTATTAGTGCAGTCCTCTAAAGGTGAAAGCCGATGAGCTCCACTGACGGAACAGCTTCCGACACTTCTACCTCAGTATGATACCTGAAGCAACCCCTGAAAACGGCAAACAATTCTCAAACCACAAACTTTGTGTTACACACAGCGCACTGTATTCTGCGGTGAAGTCATCGTAAATAAACCATGCCGTATGCGTCCTTGACTTGTGGTCCATATTCCATTTGTCGCAAACGAATCGAAGACGAATCACTAGACGAGGACAAGGAAAGTGACAAAGATGCGCATTTTTTCTACAATCGACCGCTTTTTGGAAGACTTTCCATTCTGACAAATCCTATGATTTACCATAGAAAACGAAGTCAGAGCAATGCAAATATATAAGTGAGCATTGGTCTCACTTTTAAGTCCACACAGAGCCGCCTTAATTGAAGGCTAGAATCTAGTTCTTTCATATGAGTTTAAATAGACTTAACAATTCAGCGTTGTATAATATACAAGGCTCAATCGCTCATTTAAACTACCCTGTCGTCAACGGCCTACCCTTCTATACGAACGCTACTTTCTGTTTATTGTAATCTTTTTGTCAAGGGATTTTAATAATCTTTCAAATTCTTGATTATACTGAATTGGCTCCAAAAGTCCTTGGGCGTTGCCTACGTTGGCTGTCCGACCACGGATTTCGTAAGTGCTTAAATCACTTTAAACCATCAGGAGCATAACCCTTATTAAACCAAGAATAGAAGTATCGTCCATGTCCGGCTTATTATTAAGCATTGAGCATGATCCTTCCGCTTCCTATTGCGTTCGGATTGGTGTTCTCGTTGACTGTAGTAGGGAGCTTAACATGGTTATTTTGGCTCTCCTGTGTGTGTCCGTCTAACGTTTATTTTTTCTTCTATTTTATAGACCTTACACCGCTGTCACCTTGAAGAATTTTGGATCTTTTTTGAACGTCTATCAAAGCTTCCAAATGACTGTGTGTTGGTGCGTTACCTTCGCTTTTATCAATACGTGCATCAAAACGTATACGTTTTTCCATTTATGAACCACCTCAAAGTCAAAAATGCCTTATGCAGCGAAGAAAAAAAGCCACTGAGATAAGCTGATCGATGCAATTCACTCAACGTTGTTGTAACGCTGCAAAAATATTTCCTCAGTTTGCTATGTTTCCCGCAACTTTTTAAATTGACACACTTGAACAACAAAATTTGTCCACTTGATACAGCAGCGTGCATATGAACAAATTGCAAAGTGTCGTGTGAGGCTTTTGAATCACAGTTGGGTGGTGTGGACCGTGTACTTTGTAGATTTTATCTTTTGGTAGACTGCGAAAGTCGTTACGTCCTTTTTTTAGTCATATGGACAGTTTATTTTCAGAAAATGCTCTTTACCTTCAACTGTTGGAGCTACTTTTTCTAATAGATTGCTGTCCTGCCTATTGGACTTCGCCGCCAAGTTTTTTATTCTACTACATCAAACGAAAATGCAAAAACAACTAAAAAATCAGATTATGTTAATGTCGTCCGCGCGGAAACGGCGAAAATTTCCCGACCTCTCAGGCTTTTACATACCTTTTTTACTTTAGGCACAGTAGTGGAAAAAGACAAATGTGGGAATCAGATAAAGTAGCCACAACTGCTTCACCAACACTGATATACTCCAAATCTGGAACCGACAAGACAGCGAACTTGTGGCTCAATGGTTAGGACGTTTGTCTCTGACCGGAGAGACGCGAGTTCGAAACTCGAGTGTGGCAACAATTTCAGCTGCAACACTGGAGTTGGGCATCTCTTATGAGCCAGAAATGGCCATTCTAGAGTCCCATGTCTTGTCGGAATACTACTATAACTGGTATTCTTTTTTGCGTTCCGAATTTAATTCGTTTAATCCAGCCACAGGCAAAGGCAGATACCACTTTATATGGCAGACATTTTAAATTTTCAGTTTACTGCATACTTATGAAAATTAACCCCCCTCTCCTTCATCGAGAATAGTCGCCCGCCTGTGCGCAAGTTGCTTGATGGCCGGCATTAAGGTCAGGTCAGGCTTTATTAGGGAAATACAGGTAAATACCTTTGAACTCCTTTTTTTACAGAGCAGCTATGATGCAGAACATACGGCGTTGCCAGTAATGGAACTGTGTTAGAAGGGTAGACAGTAATAAAAAAACTCCTTAGGCATTGTTCATAAGCTTACTTTTGAATGCCATTTGCGGGATTTTAAGGGGAAAACTGTCGCCCGTGGGAGAGGGAGGTGAAGGATATATGTAAGTCGGATGCCCTGCTGCTGAAAGTGTTTGAAGCATGTCAGGAGAAGGCCATCGCGGTTTCCCCAATATCCTAAGGGTCACACGAGGAGAACATCGCGGAGGCCACGAGAACATGCGGAGATGCGCCTATCATACGCCCTTGCTAGTTACCGGGTCTGCCGACCAGATGATGAAACATGGGAGCCCACCACGATCATCGGCAGTTATTCTAAACAACCATTTAATCTAGCTTCATTTCAGAGAACGTCTTTCTTATGCTGGTTCAAATTCTTCTTAAACGTGTCTACAGATGGGGACATGACAATGTCTGTGTGCAGAGCGTTCCATGCCTGAATTACCCCCCTAGAGAATAGGACTATTCGTGTGTTCAATCTTGCTCCAGTCACACGTAGTTTGAGAGGTTGTCCGCGCAAGCTAGTGGTGGTGGCCAGCTCAAAGAAATCGTAGGATGCTAGGCAACGATTCTGACGCCGCAGCATGCGAAATGCTTGTATTAGGTCACCGCGCAGCTGTCTGTAATCCAGAGAGAATAAGTCAAAATAGGTCAGTCGTGTCTCATAAGGAAGGTACGCTTGGCCTCGCACTAACTCGGTTGCCCGTCGTTGTACCCTTTCAAGGGTTTTTCTGTCTTTGATTGTCCAACGTTTCCAGGCTTGTACGGCAAACTCCAATTGAGGTCGTACAAACTTCCCAAAGGCCTTACCAAAGCATATTTCATCGAATTTTGGACAGGCTCGTTTAATGAGATGCAAGGTGAACATTTCAGATTTGGCCACCATCAAGCAGTGGAGTTATGGTTTTCGTGAAGGCGTGAACCACACCCCTAGATCCTTCTAGGTCTCTACTTCTGGCAACGGCGTGCGATTTAGGTTGTTCACCCCCCGATACGAAGAGTTCGAACTACCAAAGCGCATAATGTTGCATTTGGCCACATTAAATGGCAGCAGCCACTTGTTTGACCGTTGCTCGAGTCGGTGCAAGTTTGCCTGCAAATTTGCTTCGTCGTCTTCGTTATAGATGACCTTCCAGAATTTTAAATCGTCGACGAACATTGCGGTTTCGCAGTCTAATCCGCTTATACAGAGGTCAATATATATATATATATATATATATATGTAGCAGTAAGGGGGTATGACAGCATTTGGGGGTAACTTGATGCAGAACTGTTTCGGGCTTATTGGCCTTCATCAGCCAAGCATAACCCTGAACACCAGCTGGTCGGACAACACAAACAAACGTACTCACCAACTGCGCACTTGGTCCACCACTGGTGTCTATCAGATGGGTCATAAGCACTTCATTGAAGCGCAGTTCATCATCGCCTCGCCACCTGCCATTTGCTCTCACTGCTGATCGGGTATGTATTCACTCAGAAATGTGCGAACACCGATCGAATAGGCTTCCGAACTAGATAAAGTTCATGTGGTGGTCAGAGGTCCCCAGCGGGTGACCGTCTGCCAGGCCGATGCCGGCCAAGTCATAATAGCGGTAAGTTGGGTATGACAGCATCTGGGGTTAACTTGATAGAGAACTTTTTTACCTTCATTTTCCCCAGAAGAGGAAGAAGAAGTGAAGGCGATTCCTGGGACCTGGTTATAATTAAGCTGACGTTTCGGAAACTCTCTCGTCAGCTTAATTATAACCAGGTCCCAGGAATCGCCTCCACTTCTTCTTCCTCTTCTGGGGAAAATGAAGGTAAAATTATCTCTGGACCGCGAATATGTTCGCATATTGATAGAGAATTGTTTCAGGCTTATTAACCTTCATCAGCCAAGCATAACCCTGAAAACCAACTGATCGGACAACACAAACAAACGCACTTACAGACCGCGCAGTCGGTCCACCACTGGAGTCTATCAGACGGGTCATATATATATATATATATATATATATATATATATATATATATATATAAGGAAGAGGGTAGGGCCCAGAATGGAACCCTAGGGAACCCCACTATCTTTGCCTGCTGAACTTCCATCACACTTGGTGGACTTGGGCATGGTGATTACTCGACCTGGTGCTGGCGTTAGAAGGTGCGTTCGCTTGTGCGTTCCCTACCCTCGATAAGGGAGTTGTCAATTGTCATGATTGTGCATTCGCATAGTGACTGTATCCTATAAATACTACAGCTCCCGTGTGTATGAACTACACGTTTCTGCTACTGTCGTCTCTGTGTCCTGATCGGAATAGATAGACGCTTTAGATTCAGAAAGAATCAGTGAGTACCCTAGAGTTGGGCTTTATTCATCTTACAATTGGCGTATATAAGAACTGAAAGGAGATAAAGAATGGTTAGAGTAATATAGACAGTTAGTGAACGTTCGCTAGGGGGAGGGGGCAGTGGTGAAAGTTAGTCAAGGAAGCAGTTGTGCACGTTCACCAACGAGGGTCAGAGTAGCATTTGCTTGACACTCTGATGATGCATCCAAGACGGATTTCGAAACGCCGGGCGAATAAAATGCTTATTCCAACAACCACATCTGCTTCTTCTCAGTTACTTTCAGGGACTCGCATATTTGCTTCTATTGGCTGTCCTCGTATAAGCACAGCTTTTGATGCCGTTCTTAAGGGGGGTGGAGGGCGGGGAGCGGGTATCTGTACAGACGGCGTGACAGGAAACACTCCGTATTGCTCTGCGCTCTGCCTGCGCGCAAGGTGTGATTAATACCACTCCGAATACACTGGCGATATCGCGCTAGCGGCGTCAGGTTACGATTCCTTGCACACTGTGTCGTCTTCGTGACTATGTCCTCCAAAACTGCTAGTCTATCCATCAAGACTGAAATAAGGTGGTGTTTTTTAGTTGGAGCTGTCGGCAAAAGGCAACTCTGGTAACTATAGCTGTCGTGAAGATGATAGAGTGGGGGGGGGGAGGGACAGGTGGTTGGCTGACTGACTGCTGACGACGTGGCGGGTTCCTCGGCTCTTGGCACAGCAAAGGCTTATCACGGTCGCATCTCTGGTTCTTCAGGACGTTCTCGTGACTCCGAGGTCTCCTCCTAGCATGGTCCTTCGGAAGTAGATCTTACTCGTTATGGCTGCCGTCAAAATTCACAGAAACATCATGCCCCTATCATTCACATACTTCCTCCACGAGCGACAGTTTTGCTCCTAAAAACCACAAATGACATTCCATTTTGAATTATGAGCCAGCCTTAGGAGTTTTTTACTGTCTGCTCTTCGTCCTCAGTTACACTGCTGGCTCGTGTAAACTGAGTGTGAGTGTATTACTTGAAACAAGCGAGAAGTCATTGACAATTGTGTCAACGACTTCTTTGGAATGTTCGGCTATGCCGATGCATTTCTTTAATCCTATGTACCAAGAGGGAGTTCAAAGGCGTTTGCCTATATTTCCCTTAATAAATTTGACTTAACTTGACTTGAAAATAAATTAGATTCCTTGAAAGTGACCTTACCTGCATTTGAGCAACTTCGGACTAAACTTTCCGGTTTTTTATGGCATCTGTTTTATACTTTTCTTACTCAATTTGGGGTTCTGTCATACTAAATAGCATAGGAAGTTACTTTGATATTAGGGTAACTCCCGATTTAGCCAAAATTAATGCCCATTACCTTAAATCAAGTGAACTTAAATGCAGTTTTACTGACTGAAAGATTTTCTTATGAGTAGATCTACTTAGTGGTTCAAACTAACGTGACCAAATATATGTCTAAATACCAAGTAAAAATTCGTCATGATCGTTGCACAAATTCGTAGGCATACTGTATGTGTTATGAGGTTTCAAGCAGCAGCAGCTGTGGCTACCCAGCTTAAGAGACAGGAGATTTCTCTTGATAATTATCTTTGTATGGCGTGGTGATTGCGAACGTAATACTTCTAACGCGTAAATTGGTAATCCAGAACATTAACACCACATAAGCCTTCATTATGTGGTCGGCCGTATACCATCTGTCTTCATTTGTCGTGTCGATAATCAGCAGACCAGACGGTCTCATGTCTCAATTGCCAAGTAGGTGTCGCAGAAGCAGTTAGGGGTAGGTGAATACCCGCGGGGCAGTTGACTTCTCAGTGGGTGGAACTGGAAGCTTCTTCCGCTCGTATGTATGTGTGCTCCTCACGTCTCTCCGCAATCTCATTTATCAATAAAAGATGCGGCAAATTACAGGAGGCGTTTGTAGCAAGATGGTGTGATTGGTGGTGTTATGACCCGCGCCTGGTGCTGCTAACTAAGTCGAACGCCGACCCAAGGAACCCATAAGAGTGAGGCAGAGAGAAGACGGGTTGGACAGAGAGAGGGTGAGTTTACTGCGACAAGCACGTTACGGAAAGTCAGAGCAAGTCCTTGAGTGTGTGTCAGGTCCAACAAAAGTAAGGCAACAAACAATGGTGAGCTAGGTCCATTGGCCAATCAGCTTTTGGCTGCTGGCGTGATTAAATTTTAATTATCGATTGCAATGACTGCGAGTCGTGTTTGCTGCCTGCAGCCGATCGATAATCTATTGTGCGCGCACCGTTTGCGTAAGCTATCTGCGTCTGCTAAACGAGTAATCGTGGGAATGGGCACATTCTCAGCAGATGGAGTACGAATTTTGTCTTTCACTCGGCGTATTAATTTTCACTTAAGCTCATCATTGGAGACAGCCACAGAAACATGATGAACACACAAGGGGTGCTGTATCTATAGGTTACAGCTGCCATGCCATCACATATGTACCTTTTATAAGTAGCAACCCCTGGCTAAGACGAGCCGTAGAAAAATAGAAGTTGGTCAAAGGCTGCCAATCTACTAAACAATGAACGTTCATTGTCTTCATGCAAAACAAACTGTCGCTGGTCTTGTCACATACATTCCGTCGATGTTATAAGTCATTGTATAGGCAAGGTTTCGCTAAATATAGGTTGATAACTTGCTTTTTTGCAGGCTCCTAACTTGATTGCCAGAAAAGACAATTCCCGCTTTTAGGATCTGTTAAATTGTTGCATCAAGACTGATTTTGAAAGTATATTTTTTTACGCATTTTGAAAATGCACACGTGTAGTGGTGATCATTTTGTCCTGCACTGCACTGCAATGCATTTGCCATTTTTTGGATAATGCCACGCACAGACGAGAAGCTGTGATATGATAGGACCTTCCCACGGGTCGGAAAATGCAAGAGAGGCGTTCTTGATTCGCACGGTTCTATGATTACCTTTTCATTGACCGGACAGCCGACCGACCGGCTTGTTAACATCAACACATACACCTCATTGAACCTGGCGCACCTCCATTCACGGACTCGCTTTCTACAGATAGAAAACGCTTCACTTCGCACGGCAATAAGTACTAGATTGACACGGGTGTTCCTAATTTAAAATGCCAGACAGCGATACATAAACAGGCGGACGACGACTCATATAAGCTGCAGATGGCACCCTCGAGGATATACAGATATTGGCAGCTTCAGGTGACCTTTTCGTCTTCCACAAAATGTTAAACAAACAACGAAAATTTTATAGTTTTGCTGGTCTGGTGATAAGCTGCGGGGGATCAATCGTACCCACACAAGCGAACGGGCGAGTCTCAGGAATTAATTTAGAAGAAGACGACTCGATCACTGGGACAACACTTTTATTTGCCTGACGTTTGGAGATCCGTCGCGGATTCATCATCAGAGACATCAGTAGAAAACAATAGCTGCTTACGTCTCTGATGATGAATGCACGATGGACCTCAAAACGTCAGGCGAATGGAAGTGTTGCCCCGGCGATCGAGCCATGTTCTCCACAGGTCAATCGCAACTTAGGATAAGATGAATTTAGCGCAGCGCCACAAATAAGTGAGATAGTCACTTAAGTCACTTTAAGTCACGTTATTAAGGGAAGAAGGCTTTCGCCCTTGAGCTCCCTATTCATAACCAAAAATCGCATAATAGGTCCACCGTAACAATAGTACATAATACAAATGTAGGCTTAACATCAGCGATAAGTGTGAGCCAGTTGCAAGGTGCTGCTACTGACACTTTGTTCATTATATCTGCCACAGTTTCTCAGCAAATGAGAATCAAGTTTGTGTTTAAAAATGTCAACAGTTTTTGAGAGGACCACATCTTCCGGGAGTCCGTTCCACGCTCCAATGACCCACTGAGAGAAGGCGTTTCGTCGAACGTCGATACGGGCCGGTTTCCTCTGTAGTTTAAAAGGATGACCCCGCAGATGATCGGTCCGAGCCATTTCGAAGAAATCGTCAAATTCTAGGGTGCACTCACTGCCTCTAACAGTTTGGTAGTTTTTTATGAGGTCACTGCGGAGTTGTCTATAATTGAGAGGAAGTTGATCAAGTTCGGTCAGTCTGTTTTAATAAGGCAGATGACCAAGATTCATGACCATCTTCGTAGCCCTCGCCTGCACTCGTTCCAGGTACAGGTAATCCTTCTTGAACCACGGTCGCCAGACCTAGATGGCATACTCCAAGTGGGACCGAACAAACGCTCCGTAGGTTTCCCTGAACAGCTCCTTGTCGATGCTGACAAATCCCCGCCTAATCACAAACAGCACCTGTGTGGCGCGTTAAGCTGCCTTTAGACACGGAAGATGGTTTAAGCGAGGAATTTATTAGAACACCGAGGTCCTTTTGTTCGCCCACATTTGAAAGCTGGTGCCCATCGAGGAGATATTGGAAGGAATCGTCCTTCTCAGTCCTTATAGTACGGAGTCTTAAGACCACACATTTACTAACGTTGAAGTTGAAGAGCCCACGTGCGGACCAGCAGCTAAGTCGATTGAGACTCTCTTGAAGTGCTTTCCTGTCGGCGGCAGACCTGATGGCTCTCCAGAGTTTGACATAATCGGCAAACATAATGCCGCTGCAACCCAGGTCGTTGACGCAGTCGCTGATATAGGTAAGGAAAAGCAGTGGCCCTAAGACAGAGCCTAGGGGAACGCCACTCAAAACAGATGTAGGAGTTGACTTCGAGTCACCGATGCACACAGTTTGCGATCGCCATGTGAGAAAATCAGTGATCCATGCCAGCAGGTTTCCTCTTATGCCAATTTCTGACAATTTATACATTAGATGCTTATGTGGGACGCTGTCGAATGCCTTCTTGAAGTCCGTATCGATGAATGCAACCTTGTCATCTTCATCCAGTGCGCGAGTCCACTGCTCATTGGAGAGTAGTAGGCCGAAAAGACAAGAATGGTTCGTTCTGAAGCCGTGTTGGAGCCCTGACAGTAAGTTGTTCTCCTCCAAGAACTTCATTGTCGCCTTCTTAATTATCGTTTCAATCACCTTACAGCAAATGCAAGTTAGGCTGACGGGCCGGTAATTGTTGACCTTCGTTCGGGCTCCGCCATTGTATATCGGGTAAATATTTGCTGTTTTCCATTCGGATGGCAGTGTTCCTAATTCAAATGAAGAACGAAAGATATTTGCTAGAGGCTTTGAGATGTACATGCTCAGACCGTAGAGCAGACCGCGAAGCAAAAGCTAGATGTGTCAAATCTCCTGAAATACGGGCCTCGGATAAGAACAGCATCAATCGGTGCATTGATTTGCTGATGACATGCAGAGCCTTGTCTTTTGCCCCCATACCTGCGCTACGGAGCTTTAATTGGTTAGTACTCAAACAGGAATTTGCTCTGCCACTGTGGTTTAATCTGACGATGGACTCCCATATACGTTTGAAAGCTCCAAAAATCAACAAATGTTTCCGATATTGGGTCAGTCTCCCATTTTTTTATTGCTACCCCTTCCGCTTCAAGATAAAGAATGAAGTGAAAGTTAACCTACATTTCACTTTTATCGTATCTCGTTAGCTCATGATGGGAATTGTCGCCCGCTGGATCTCCAGTCTCCAACCGAATCTTGGTCATCATGTTTCGTCGTTTTTTTCTCCGTTCAAGAGCATCCATTTTTGCGGCTTTCGAGGCATATTGCCTTAGTTCGACGTGGAGGACGAAATTAGTCGGGTGCCTAAACCAAGTTCTTCTTTGCCCGGTGGACTCTGGAGCTAGTATTGCATTTCCTGTAATTAACCACTGGCAGCAACCCAACCGTTATTTTTTCAAGAACAGCATCGGACAGCGTTGCAGTTGAGCGGACGAACATGAGACAGTGTTGCAATTTGGGCGTTGACTGTTGTATGCGCAAGCTGTAACTCGATAGGTCGGGCAATGGCGTCCCTGTCAGGGGTTTCAAGTGTCAATTGTTTTCTGACATATGACTGTCAGCTTGAATGGATACGAATTGCACGAGATGAACTGATCGAAGAAGGTTAAACGGACTTCAAACTAATTGTCACACGCTCACCCCAGGGTTTAAAAGGTCTTTGCTTTATAGCACGCAGTTGCGCCTGCTAGCTTCGGAACTCAGGGCAATCCTAAAAGTAGGCTCCCGACAACGCCTAGAACTGCATATCAAGCCTGCTATCCCCGATTAAATTCACGCAATATCGGCCTGTACTTTTTATACGTAAGCAATCTTAGGCGGACATTACTTGCAGATGCACACCACGCGTAATGGCGGTTTTTTTGTTCTCTTCTGCACTGCGTACCTTTGCAATTTTTTGGATAATACCTCGTGCAGACGCGAGGCTTTGATGGGAGAGCACCTTCCCACAGGTCGGAAAATGCAAGAGAGGGGTTTTTGATTCGCACGGTTGTGTTATCACCTTTTCACTGGCCGGCCGGCGTGCTCACACCAGCGCATACACCGCATTAAAGTGGGCGGACCTCCATTTACGGATTCGCTTACTGCAGATAGAAAACTCAAAAGAGTAGTTAATGGGCATACGAAGGAATTTGTTAAATTTGAATTGAGCCATTATGGGGCAGGGGGGGGGGGGTTTAGAATGTAAACACGTGGGCCATTGCTTCAATCATTAGATGCAAATTAGCCATGCAAATAGGGGATGTGGTTGGGGGTTGATAATAGGCGGTTGGTTACGCGGCAGGAGGTTAGAGAAAGCGCGGAAAAATGCAGGCAGTTATGTGTCCGTTGGCCGTGCCAAACTCGGGATTTGCAAAAGGTTCTTTTGCACGCACAAGGCTTGCTTCCTCAACCGGAATAGCAGTTGCTTTCGCTGTTGTTAAAGAAGGCCGGATGAGAATTTATCGAAAGCCTACCTATCCTTGCCACCCACTCTTCTGAATTCTCTGATGGGAATTTGTGCAATTTTAAAACAGCTGCCAAACTGTTCACTTCGCACGGCAGTAGTGACTATTTTGAAACCGCGTCCCCAATTTGAACGCACTCGAGTATACAGACATTGATAGATTCAGGTGACATTTTTCTTTCGCCAAACTACTACACACAACGCAAAGGCGTGCTGCGCGTGGAGCTAGGCCTTGGGAGGTCAATCGCAACTTACGATAAGATGACTTTGGCGCAGCGCCGCTCGTAAGTGAGATGCACCTACTGGGACTGTAGAGCAGCCCGCAAATGCGGTGCTAGAGGTGTCAAACCTCCTGAAATTATCAAACAACTTCGCAGGGTGGGAAGAAAATCTGAATATTGTTTACTGAAAAGTGTAACAGTCGCATCTTTAGCGATAAGAATAATTAACAGTCTGCTGATGGCGAAAAAGTAGGTAGCACTCGACCTAGCGAATCACTCTGAGTCGACGCTCAATTTAATTCATCACATAACCACCCGCTTGGTTGAGGTGCAATGCAAAGGTGGAGCGAGGCAAGTGAGTTCTGTTAGGGTTTGGTGAACGTTCGTCAACTAGTGCTAGTTATTTTTGCCCGACACAACGCCGAAACGATGATAGAGGAGGTAGGAGCACTTGTGACACAGAGGGCTCTGCCTGGATTAAACAAACAAATCCCGTATCAGGAGCATCTTTGGAGAAGTTAGTAGTCAGCGTGTGTTCTGAAGTGAGGCTTGCAAACGCCATATGAGACTACACGCAACGGTCCTGTATTACTATTTGACGGAGATTTCACTTACCATGTGAATGTTACCAAAGATGAAGTTAAACCACATTGCAGAGAATCGGCGTAAAGGAAAAAAATCTCGGTCATGCTGCTGTTGCTTGGGCAGAAAGATGAAGATTGTTGTTCTGCAGTCCGTCTGTTGCCTATTTGCTTGCATAAAACAGTGCATAAGATAACCATTGCGTGAAGTATTATGCTTGAAAACGATTGGGAGAAGCGCTGACATGGAGTGTGGTTATTCTGTTCCTTTTACACGAAGAGTAGGAAAAAAGAAAAAAAATTTGAAGCATTTTTTCCCCGGTACGAATTTTAAACAGGCGTATACGGTAGAATTTATTGACGTCAATAAATTTCGTGACAGCTTCTCAGCTGCATCTTGTCGGTGTATAAGGATGATAACGAAGAGGACATACAACAGTTCGAAATTTCATGATCAGGCAAAGGACACTGCGCTAAATCAACGTAGGGCGAGGGATTGAGAGAAGTTAACGAAAATCACTTGGGAATTAAAACGAAGTGACCAGTTACCAGTGTAATTGGAGGTTGACCTTATGGTCAAGCTGCTTGCATTGTTCGTTTTTTTCCCGCCGTATGTAGGCAGCTTCCAAATAACAGAGGGTTAGATTTTTTCGGACCCGAACAAGTACTCGAACCGCTGTTTTGACATCGACAGAATGACCGTTGTCTAGTAGATGCTTGCTAATAGAGAACCGTGGTACTTTGTCTTCTTGCTTGAAACGCCAGTTGGGCAAGTGCTCAGCGGACCTGGCTCTCAGTTGTCAGAAAAAGAAGAAGCCCGGATGACCTCCGTGCAAGCTTCTCTTGGTATAGATTTCGTATTTGTTTAGTCATACTCAAAACTTTGTTCATGAAAAGTATGGGCCCGGATCGAGGTTTATTTAAACCGAATTCTTTCCCAGTTAAACATCTGACTCACCATTCGTTAGGAGTGATGAGCAATGTCTACGTTCACGGACCTGGTCTGATTGTTACACGAAATAGAGGCATTAAGGGCCGAGATAACGCAAATCCGCCTACTTCATTAGCATTCAGAGTGCGGCGTATATGCATGAGACAGCCAACATGGCAGCTGCGCAATCTCGGTTCGTGTACGCAATTCCTTTACAAAATTCACACTGTCGGTTCTCCTGCCATATCACAACCGCTGAATCACTTCTCGTTACTGAACACATCCGACAAAAGTTCTGTAATATGGGACAAGTGGTAATAAGGGTTAAATGGGCGGGGCATATCAGGGGAAGAAAAAATAATCAATAAGTAGAGTGTATTAAATGACCAATCCAGTCTCCTTTGTCTTTGCCGGCAATACTATCTGCTTAAACCATCTTTTTTTACAGTTGTCAGGGCCTCTGACAAGACCCAAGGCAGAGCGAGAAATATAAGTTCCGTTCATCAACGATTATCAGTAACTTATTTTTTTAAATTGCCGTTTGTTGGAGCAGCACTGTAACTGTTGGAATTCCAAACGCTTTTAAAGAGCGAGGTGTGTACACTGCATGTACAACTGAGCATGTATATAAGAGGGCTGACCCAAACGTTGAGGAACAAGTGTTTGTTCGGAATATTGACCGAGCGATTTTCGTCTAACATTGCTAGAACATCGTGCAGTGTGTAACCATCATCTGTTTCCGTGTTCTTTTGCCCCTAGCTACATGTAAAAACCTCTCATTTGCTTTTTTGAGGTAAGGAGAGTCAGTTTTTTTATGATGTTCTCGAGTCATATTTTGTCACCTTGCATTACAAACAACAGTATAGTACTTATAATTTTTTAAGGATCATTACCTTTTACCGTAATAATGCAACTCAGGAAAAGTTTAACTTCAGCAATAATTTGAGAAAGGGTCTTAAAGAAGGTCCAAAGGCGGGCGACAAAAATGACCAAGGGTCTGGGAACACTGTTCCATAAGAACGGACTCTCTACCCTAAGCCTACTTTCCTTCTCCTACAGGCAACTACAGGAGGATCTCATATCAGCCTTTTGCATTATGAATGACCTGTATTTTTGCTTTTGCTTTTTCCCCGGTGATTTTTTTTCACTCAAGCTAACACGCCCACTTTGCGTAGTCATCCCCTGAAACTACGCCCAGGCAAAGCAAGGATCAGTGAATGTTCCCTTTTCTTCATTAACAAAGTGGTGGCAACGTAGAACGCCCTGTCTGAGGGTGTTGTTCTTCCCACCTGTGTGAATTAATTTAAAAGCAAATTGGACCTGCATAAAGCCTCTCCTTCACCAGCTAAACGCTAATCTCTGCGATCAAACCATTTGTATGTTATGTAACTTTTCCCTTCCTTTATACGTGTCGACGTCAGTCGGTCAGCATCGTGATCGAGAGTGTCGAAAGCTGGACTTTTGGACATTTTTAGACATTATGTAAAGAAGTTAACATCAGGAACCAAGTAAAAGGGAACTGAAAAGTCGTACTGGCAAATAATTGTTTTCGGTCATTCATCTTGGAGTATAAAACGGTCAGCCATGTGCAGTGTTTACATGGTCCTCGGGGTAAGAGGGAGGGGAAAGGGTGGATGCAATTAGTACTCTCGGCCTTCCCTTGTTTTATGCATGCTGGACTCGGCTTGTTGAGGACATCGGATGCCTCCACGAAGTCAAAGGTGTCGACCAAGCCTCTTGGATACAGACACCTCTGAAGCGGCTTTAACCTTTTGACAAGCAATTTTGCAATGGATTGATAGGGCGAATTTCTCATGGCCAAGACTGGACGAAGTGGCAGGTCCTCTTTGGGAATTTTTGAGAGACCGTATATTCTAGGTATTGTAGTACCCACGGGTCTTAGTCCTTCCAACTGTTTGTCAGATAAACGCCCTTCTTTGTGAAGCTCTTTCAGTAATTTTGTCAGCTGGCCTTCAATGGCCTCGATCCGGTCTTTATTTTACTCAGCTTTTGACGTCTTTATGCGATCCGATACAATTTATTCTATTTTCGTCACACACTCTTTTTTATCCATCAGTACAATTCCCGAGGCTTTGTCCGGTCTTGTACACACAATATTTTCATTTCGACGGACCTCCATGAGAGTATGCAGATGGGTACTTGTTAGGGGAGCTTTGGGT